>JAEOAD010000032.1:24905000-25505000 GCA_036365145.1 Orientallactaga sibirica | reverse complement strand
TTTGATCTCAGAAGTGTTGGCCTGGATTTTCCCAGTTTTGTGACCTTGTTGCTCTGCTGGGCAATGGATCACGTTCTGGGTGTTTGTAAAACATTCAGGAAAAAAAAAAAAAAAAGTCTGGGAACTTGCCCTTTGCTGTTCATGTGTCCTTCAAGATTCAGCTTAGGCAGACACAGTGGCACGCCTTTAATCCCATTACTGGGAGGCTGCAGCAGAAGGGTCACCGTGAGTTCAAGGCCAGCCTGGGCTACAGGGTGAATTCAAGGTTAGCCTGGGTGAAAATGAGACTCTGCCTCAAAGAGAAAAAAAATCAGCTTAGCCATCTGCTTAGTCTGCAGCTATGTCCTGAGCACTTTTCTGAAGGCCTTGCCGGGCTGGGCCCAGGGGACTTGGAGCTGAGCAAGGCCCACTTCCCGTCCTCTGGGGTCATCAGTGGTACCCAGAGGTAGGGAGCCTGTACTGTGAAGAAGGAGAAGGCAGAGATATGAGAGAGCCTGGAACAGACAGGACCCAGTTTGGGACGGTCCCGCCTGGGGTCATGGCATGTGGCTAAGAGCTAAGTGGGATTCAGCCAGGCCAAGGCATTGGGGAGGGAGGGAGGCTAGCAGCTGAGGCCTCAGGTCTCCTGTGGGAAGGATCGAGTCCTTCCTGGTCCCCTGTTCTGCATCCGTGGGGCAGCACAGGACAGGCATGTGGCCACCATGTGGTCTTGCTCTTGGGGGCACTTAGAGATTCAGTAGGCACCCCAGCCTCCTCTTCCTTCCATCTCAGGTACGAGAAAATGATCAGTGGTATGTACCTTGGTGAGATCGTCCGCAACATCTTGATTGACTTCACCAAGAAGGGGTTCCTCTTCCGGGGACAGATCTCTGAGCCACTGAAGACCCGGGGCATCTTCGAGACCAAGTTTCTCTCTCAGATCGAGAGGTGAGCAAGGAGGGTTTCCCCCACCATTCTGTCTTCTGCTTCTGTGAACCTGACGACCCCAGCTGCCACACAGAAGCAGAATCACAGTATTTGGGCTTTCATGTTTCACTTACCATAATTTTTTTTTTTTTAGGCAAGTCCAGTAGACTGGCCTTTTTAAAAATTTTTTAAAATTTTTTATTTTTATGTGAGAGAGAGGATTGGTGTGCCAGGGCCCCCAGCCACTGCAATTGAACTCCAGATGCATGCCACCCCCTTGTGCATCTGGCTAACGTGGGTCCTGGGGAATTGAACCGGGGTCCTTTGGCTTTGCAGGCAAACGCCTTAATTAACTGCTAAGCCATCCCTCCAGCCTTCATTTGTAACTTTTAAAAATATTTTACTGCCAGGCGTGGTGGCAGATGCCTTTAATCCCAGCACTTGGGAGGCAGAGGTAGGAGGATTGCCATGAGTTTGAGGCCACCCTGAGACTACATAGTGAATTCCAGGTCCTCCTGCACTAGAGCAAGACCCTACCGCTAACACAGGCAAGAACGTGGGACACTGCATGCACACATACATGTGCATCCACCACACACGCCACAAAAGAATGAATGAATGAGCGAGTGTTAATAGCATTTTCTGAGATGTTGCAATTACAGGATAGGTTTGATTTTCTAATGTTTAATTTTTTTCTAGCTATGCCAAATTTTTGTGTTTGGCATGCAATACTACAGAATTAAACTAGGTGACATGAAGGGGAATCAAACCTCACTGTTCGCAGCTAGGTGCGGTGCTTTGGGGCCAGTCCTGGGGTGTCCAGGGTGTTGCTCTTTGGGCTACATTGGGTTCCATTGGCCTTGTGACTTTTGTCTACCACAGTGACCGATTAGCACTGCTCCAAGTCCGGGCCATCCTCCAGCAGCTGGGTCTGAACAGCACGTGTGACGACAGTATCCTCGTCAAGACGGTGTGCGGCGTCGTGTCCAAGAGGGCCGCGCAGCTGTGTGGTGCAGGCATGGCCGCCGTGGTGGACAAGATCCGAGAGAACAGAGGGCTGGACCACCTGAACGTGACCGTGGGAGTGGACGGGACCCTCTACAAACTTCATCCGCAGTGAGTCTGCAACAGGCTGAGCTTTCTCAGGCGGGCGAGCCCCTCTGAGGGTTACCAGGCTGTCAGCACAACTCCCCCCCACCCCACCCCTGGCACGGCAGTCAGAGGCTGTGCTTTGGGGGACAGTGATGTCTGTGGAAGAATAAGCAGTTCTTGGGCTGGAGGGATGGCTTAGCAACCCTGGTAAGGCGATCGCCTGCGAAGCCTAAGGATCCAAGTTTGATTCTCCAGGACCCACATAAGCCAGATGGACAAGGGGGCACATGCATCTTGGAGGCCCTGGTGTGCCCATTCTCTCTCTTTGCCTCTTTCTTTTTTTTTTTTTTTAAATTTTTAAAAATTATTTTATTTATTTTTGGAGAGAGACAGAGAAAGATGGAGAGGGAGACAGATAGAGATGGGTGTGCCAGCAGTCTCTCAGCTGCTGTGAACGAAATCCTGATGTTTGTGCCCCCCTGTGGTCAAGTACGGCATTGCGCCCTTGCTTCACTTTGCATCTGGCTAAATGTGGGGCCTGGAGATTGGAACCGGGTTCTTAGGCTTAGCAGGCAGGCGCCTTAACCGCTAAGCCAAGCCATCTCTCCAGCCCTTTGCCTCTTTCTATAAATAAATAAAATATTTTTTATAAAAAGCCAGGCGTGGTGGCACACACCTTTAATCCCAGCACTCAGGAGGCAGAGGTAAGGAGGATTGCTGTGAGTTCGAGGCCACCCAGAAATTATATAGTGCATTCCAGGTCAGCCTGGGCTAGAGTGAGACCCTCCCTCCAAAGAAAAAATGCTACTAATTGACTTGGGACCATCCTAGACAAACCAGGTCACAGTGTCACCTGTCTCCAGACAGCTTCACCCCAACACCTTGGAAACATGATCTGTTTACCTCTTGGCTGAGCTGTGAGATGAGGCATCTCCTCACCTCTCCCCTTTCTTAGCACCCAAGCTTTCTTCCTCATGACTAGAAATCTTAGATATCTCGAGGATGGTCTCCTAGCAGATGTCTAACGGGTGCTACTGCGCAGTCTCAGTCTAGCCCTGTCTTCATGTCCAACACAGCTCCGGGGGCCCCTCCCCTTCTTGGGGGCCTGCCCTGTCCTGATGAAGGTGCTTGGTGCTGGGCTAAGAGTCGTCAGGGCTGTAACTATGGTAGTGCTGTTTATTGCCGTGGGTGTCTCTGAACCAGTGCTTGACCAACTTGGGCCTGCCTCAGAGGTCCTAGACTGGCCTTGAACTCTCTCTTTTATTTATTTAATTTTTTTAAAATTTTTAATTAATTAATTTATTTATTTTTGAGGTAGGGTCTCACTCTAGCTCAGGCTGACCAGGAATTTACTCTGTATTCTCACGGTAGCCTTGAACTCACAGCGATCCTCCTACCTCTGCCTCCCAAGTGCTAGGGTTAAAGGTGTGCACCACTACACCCAGCTACTTTTAATTTTTTTGAGAGAGAGTGAACTGGTGTGCCGGGGCCTTCTAGGCCTGCAATTCAACTCCAGATGGGTGCGCCTCCTTGTGCACATCCATTACCTTGTGTGTCTGGCTTACCTGGGTTCTGGGGACATGAACCTGGGTCCTTAGGCTTCACAGGCAAGCTCCTTAGCTGCTAAGCTATCTCTCCAACCTTGGCCTCGAACTCTCTGTGTATCTGTGGATAACCTTGAACATCTAATCCTCCCACTTCTTCGTCCTGGGTGTTGGGATTATAGGCTAGTGCTGCCATGCTCAGTCTATGTATTGCTAAGGATAGAGCCCAGGGCTTCATGCATGCACTGTACCAGCTGAGCTGCATCCCCAGCCTGGCCACAGCTGTTTTTAGTATAGCTTCTTCCCACCTCATCATTGCATATGTGGGTGATTTCCTATCTGATCTTCCTTCCTCTCAACCTTCTCTATCTTTTGTCTTTTAGCTTCGCCAGAATCATGCACCAAACCGTGAAGGAACTGTCACCAAAGTGTCACGTGTCCTTCCTTCTGTCTGAAGACGGCAGTGGCAAGGGGGCCGCCCTCATCACAGCCGTGGGCGTAAAGCTCCGAGGAGAAATGAGCTAAGAGGCAGGACCCCTCCCTCCCATCCCGCCACCTTTCCAGCACTCCTCTCTAAAAGCGATGATCCCCTGTTCCGCCCAGCAAGCTGCTACGCTGGACACCCAGCGCTGGAACCCGCCACACCACAGCGGGAGGAAGAGTATCCAACTAATGGCGTAACGTTAGGGTACCACATAGAGCGTGTGCTGTTGATAGTTTCTCGCCCGGAACCCCCCCCCTTACCCACCCGCCCTGCCACTCTGCATGATTTGAATTCGACCCGGCTGTGCATTGCCCACACGTGAAGTATAGTGGCACCCACTTCTACCACAGGTGCCCAGCCAGATGAAAAGTTGCCCCTTCCTTATTGGACCTGCCTTCTGGGCCTCCCAAGCCCGTCCTTGGGGGTACACCTCCCCTGTGTGAAGTGTGTTGTCATCACCAGCAGACACTGCCGGACTCCCCCTCCCAGGGGCATGGCCTGAAAAAGGCGAGTGTGGACGTAGCATTACTGCTTCCTACCCTCCGGCACCCACCGCAGCCTGCCATCCCATCGGGGGCGTCAGTGCCACTGAAATGTGTGTCCGTGGAACCTGTCCCAGCCATGTTGTGATGGTCTTGCATTCTGTTTGTCTCGTGGTGGTGGTGGTGGCGGTGGCGGGGTCCTGTCGAAAAATGTCTTGTCATCTGGATAAAAGGAACCGATCCACAAGTAATGCCATCACTGGAATTGCCCATCGCTTTGTGAGCCATGTTGTATGACTAGTAAACTTTGTACCAATTTACAGGCCCAAGTGGTGCTTCCTAGCTGGGGAGAGGGGAGGAGATCTTGGGATATGGTGGAAAAGACCCTGGGTACTTTTAGGGCCTTCTGGGGGAGGGGGGGATGATAATATAAAGATCTTCATTAACTGGGCGTGATGGTCCACACCTGTAATTCCAGCATTCTCAAAGGCAAGAAGATGAGCAAGCTCAAGGTCATCCTCAAATACTTAGTGAGTTCCAGGCTAGCCTGGGATACATGAGACCCGGTCTCAAAATCAACTGAACATTAAATAAAGGTCTTCAGCCCCCGGTGTTGGTTTGGTACAGAAGTTTCTGTGCTGTCCCTAGGGAATGTCACAAAAGTAACTTCTTGCCTGGTCTGTTGCCCCCTGTCCTGTCAGTCACTACTGTAGTCCCTAAACCCTAAGCCCCTACCTAAAAGCCAGGAATGAGGGAGAGAATGGAAGTCCCTGTCCTCACAAAACAAAGGACAAGTGAGGTGGCCTCTAGGGGCTGGTTGGCCTTAGTGAGCCGTCAGTGCTGTTGCTGGATGCGTGCTTCGCTCCCCCCACCCCCACCCAGGCAGATGCTGCCTTAACCTTCCTCTCTGCCGGCCTCAACAACCAGTGAGACGCACCCCCAGCTCGGGCTGCAGGGCACGCGGAGTGCCAGGCAGGCAGAGCGGCTGCATGTCCGCCTCCCCAAACTTCCACAGGCCATCATCCCCTCTCTGACCTTTCTACCCACCCGAGAGAGCTCAGCAGTGACCATTTGGGGTCACTGGTCGAATCAGCATTTGTGCAACTCTAGGAGAACACAGACAACATGAAACTTCAGGTGCACTTTATAGGTTTTTGGTTCTTTCAGAGGGCACTGGGTGGGCGGGAGGGAGTGATCAAGGAGGGAGAGATGTGGCTTTGAGGCGGGCTGGTCCAGGCCTATAGCATTCTGAATGCTGGGGCAGTTGGTGTGTCCCAGCCAGCTTCTTAACTGCAGAAGTGAGGGTGGGAGCTGTGTTCTTGATTTGCGGGAAGCATTTGTGTATAAACAGCTGGCAAAGTAATAAACGCCATGGCTGCCGTCTGTTGAGCATTTTCATCTGAGTGTGGCCCACTAGTCGGTAGACACTTGAACTGATCCTGCCAGTTGGCCAAAAATGCTGAGAGTCAGGGTGGCTAACCCAACGTGATGGGAAAAGGTTCCTTGGGACAGTTTGCCACCACCTACTCTAGTCCTCGGGTCCGAGGCTCTTGGGTGGACTCACAGCTGATGAGCTTTGACAAGCAAGAGCCTTCCTCCCTTGTGCCTTCAGCCCATGAAGAGAGTGTCACGGTTGTGTCCTGCCCACAAGCAGGCTTTGTCTGGCTTACCCGGCGTTTATAAACTTGTTTGGGAACCACAAACTTGAATATGGAAATTTGGATTCCAGGCTTTCTTGAAAGATCTGCCAACAGTGGTTTTCCATCACCAGGGCAGCAGCGATCCAGAGCTGGGCAGCGCAGATCCCCTTTGGGTCCCGGCCTCTCTGCAGCCTGCCACCTTTTCCTGTTACCCTGACAGCGGGGTGGCACGTCATTTGTCTCGCTCATTATGTCTGTAGTGGTGCCTTGGTATGGGGTCCGGTTTTCTCATTGTGTTACATTTAAGCTTGCAGTTCCTGATTAGTTAAGTGTTGGCACACGGTCTTCTCAGACCTTTCCAGGTTCCCCAAGTGCCTTCTGATGGGTGGCTGAGTTCTGGGTTGTTCAGCTCTATTGCCGGCAGCGTTCCAGGCACCATCCTGTTTTCCCGTTGATGGGGCATGGGCCAGGCTAGAATCCAGATCTCTCTATTGGCTGCTTCCTAAAGGATGCCACTCCTGGCTCTGCACGCGGGCTCAAGGCGTCAGGGTCCAGCAGGCTCCCTCTGTTGGCAACCTCCAGCCTGCCCATTGGTAGCCTCAGATGGGGCCATGTCCCCAGTCATGAACAAAGTCTCTTTTGTGTGACACCTGTTAACCCTCATGGACAGGGATGGAGTGTGCGTCAGCTCCAGCCTGTCTTCCTCAGTCGGTGTGACCCAAGGGCAGCATCGGAAAGCCAGCCGGAAGCCAGAGCGAAACCTGGGGGATGGAGGGTTGCCTCGAGCAAGGGAAATAGAGAAATAGAGACCTAAGGACTGTCTGCCATGAGACTGCTCCCAGCCCAGGGGACTGCCCCCCTTGCCTCACTCTGAAGAGCCTACCGTTGCCTTGGGGCTGTTGAGAGAGGCATGTTTTTAGTGAATAAGGTTTTTAGAAACAACCAGAAAAGCCAGGAGTGTTCACTCACACCTGTTATCCCAGCATTCAAGAGGCAGAGGCAGGAGGATAGCTATAAATTCAGGTCAGCCAAGGCTACATAGTGGAAACCTGTCTTGAAAAGCCACCAAAAAAGGGGGGGGGGGCTGGAAAGATGGCTGAGTGGTTAAGGGACTTGCCTGACAAGCCTAAGGACCCAGGTTTGATCCCCCAGAACCCACATTAGCCAGATGCACATGGTGATGCATGCACCTGGAGTTCGTTTGCAGTAGCTAGAGGCCCTGGTGCACTCATTTTCTCTCTCTCTCTCTTTTTTAATTATTAATTTTTTATTGACACCTCCTATACTTACATACAAAAAACATATGGTATTTCCCTCCCCTCCCCCATTCCACTTTAGAACACCAATCTCCATCATATCCCCTCCCTCTCTCCATTAGTCTTTCTTTTTATTTGATGTCATCATCTTTTTCTTCTATTTTGAGGGTCTTGCGATATTAAATAAATAATTGTTTAAAGCCAAACAAGAGGCTGGAGAGATGGCTTAGCGGTTAAGGTGCTTGCCTATGAAGCCTAAGGACCCACTTAGATCTCTCCAGATCCCACGGAAGCCAGAGGCACAAAGGTGAGGCAAGCACAAGGTTGCACATGCCCACTAGGTGGCACAAGCATCTGGAGTTCGATTGCAGTGGCTGAGGCCCTGGCGTGCCAATTCACACACACACACACACACACACACACACACACACACACACACATTCTCTCTCCTCTCTCGCTCTCTTTAAAAAAAAAAAAAAAAGCCAAACAATAACCAAAAAAAAAAAAAAATGCTGGGATGAAGCCCAGATGGTAGAGTGATTGCCTAGCATGCGCAAAGCCTGGGTTCCATCCTCTGCGCCATGTAAAACCAGACATGGTGGCACATACAAGGTCATCCTTGACTACATACCAAGATGGAGGCCAGTCTGGGATATGAGATCCTGTTGGAAGGAAGGGAGGGAAGGAGGAAGGGGAAGAAGAAAGGGGGGAGGAAGGAAGAGAGCAAGCCAAACCTATTGTGGTTTCCTCTTGTTAAAATTGGTCAAGCCAAGTTAGACCCCTGTTACTACGACAAAAAGAAACCAAGTACAATTACAAAGAAGCAGCAAGCTTTCTAGTCTGACTTGCTAACTGGCTTCTATAGAAGTATCCCAGGCTGGAGAGATGGCTCAGCAGGTAAGGCGCTTGCCTGCAAAGCCTCATGACTGGGGTTCGATTCCCCAGTACCCACATAAAACCAGACACACAGGATGTTGCATTCATCTGGAGTTCATTTGCAGTGGCAGGAGGCTCTGGTGTGTCCCTACTCACTGTCTGTCAAATAAATAAGGCAGTATTCAAAGAGGAATCTCTTAAAGAATTGGGGCTCTGGTCATGTGGGTGGAGTGGGGACTTCTCCCCAGGAGCTGCTTGAAACGAACATTCACATTTGCTTTAAAAACAACTCCCAGGACTGGGAGATAGCTCCCTTGGTAAAGTGCCTGCCTGGCAAGCATGAGGTCGATCCCCAGTACCCACTTTAAAAAGCTGGACAAGGTGGTACATGCCCATAATCCCTGTGCAGGGGAAGCAGAGACAGGGAGATTGCTGGAGCTTGCTGGTCAGCCAGTCTAGCCTACTTGGTGAGGTCCAGACCAATAAGAGACCTTGTGCCAAAAGAACAAAAGTGGACAACACCTGAAGAACAATAGCTGAGGTTGTCCTCCCGTCTCCACACATGTGCAGACACAGGTGCACATGTGAACAATAGCTGAGGTTGTCCTCTGGTCTCCACACATGTGCAGACACAGGTGCACATGTGAACATGCACATACATACACACGAACAAAAAAGTAATAAATTGGGGGCTGGAGAAATGGCTTAGTGGTTAAGGTGCTTGCCTGCAAAGCCAAAGGACCCAGGTTCGATTCCCCAGGACCCACGTAAGCCAGATGCACAAGGAGGCACACACATCTGAAATTCATTTGCAGTGCTGGAACCCCTGTTGTGCTCATTCTCTCTCTCTCCCCCTACCTATTTCTCTCTCTCTCAAATAGAAAAAAAAATTTTTAAAGAAAAAGTGATAAACTGGGGCTGGGGAAGATGATGGCTCAGTGGTTAAAGGTGCTTACTTGCAAAGCCTGATGGCCCAGGTCCAATTTTACAATACCCACAGAAAAGCAGATGTGCAACGTGGCACATGTGTCTGGAATTCTTTTGCAGTGACAAGAGGTCCTGGCATATGCATCTCTCTCTCTCCAATAAATAAAAAATATTTTTAAAAATGTTATTTGGCCTGAGACTACATAGTGAATTTCAGGTCAGCCTGGGCTAGAGTGAGACCCTACCTTAAAAAAAAAAAAAAAAGTGATCTGGAGCTGGGCGTGGTGGCACATGCCCTTAATCCCAGCACTCGGGAGGCAGGGGTAAGAGGATCGCCATGAGTTCAAGACCAGCCTAAGACTACAGAGTGAGTTCCAGGTCAGCCTGGACTAGAGCAAGACCCTACCTCAAAAAATATATAAAATAATAATATATAATATATATTATATATATAATATATAAAAAATATATAAAGTAAAAAGAGGGCTGCGGATGTAGCTTGGGTACAGCACTCCAGTACCACAAAAAAATTAAAGAATAAATAACTTTATGGGGAGATGGCTCAGTGGTTAAAGCCACTTGTTTGCAAAGTATGCCAGCCTGGGGTTCAATTCCCCAGCACCCACATAAAGTTAGACTCAAAAAGTGGTTGTACGTACCTGCATTTATTGGCAATGGCAAGAGACCTTGGTGTGTGTACCCACACACACTCATGCAAGTAAATAAACGAATGAATAAGTGTTTCTTTTTAGCTAAGTGTGCTGGTGCACACCTTTAATTCTAGCACTCTGGAGGCAGAGGTAGGAGGATCACCATGAGTTTGAAGCCAGCTTGAGACTACATAGTGAATTCCAGGTCAGCCAGGGCTAGAGTGAGGCCCTACCTCAAATCTTCCCTTCCCCCACCCAAAACTGTTTTTTTCTTTGTTTGTTCATTTTTATTTATTTATTATTTTCAAGGAGAGAGAGAAAGGAGACAGACAGAGAGAGAATGGGCACACTAGGCCCTCCAGCCACTGCAAACGAACTCCAGATGCATGTGCCCCCTTGTGTATCTGGCTTACATGGGTACTGGGGAATCAAACCTGGGTTCTTTGGCTTCACAGGCAAGAGTCGTAACTTGTTAAGCCATCTCTCTAGCCCCTATTTGTTTGTGTTTTGAGAGAGAGAGGGAGACAGACAGATAAAGAATGAGCATGCCAGTGGCCTCTCAGCCACTGTGAACGAACTCTAGATGTGCACACCCCCTTGTGGGCAAGTGTAGCATTGCACCCTTGCATCATTTTTTTGCATCTGGCTGAACGTGGGACCTGGAGAATCGAACGGGCATTCTTAGGCTTTGCAGGCAGGCGCCTTCACCGCTAAGCCATCTCTCCAGCCCTGTTTTGTTTTAAATAATAAGTAGCTCTCTCCATGGCAGTACTGGAGGTCCAAGTACAGTTGATAAACAGAGGAAGCAGACACAGTGAGTTCTAGGCCAGCCTGAGCTACATGAGACCCTGTCTCAAAAACAAAAGCAAAAGCAAATAAAACAACCATGGATGACGTTCCTGTAGATGACACCTGTGGCAGTTTGAGTCAGATGTCCCCATAAAGTCATGTGTTTTGAATGCTTGGTCCCCAGCTGGTGGCAATTTGGGAGGTGGAGCCCTGCTAGAGGAAGTGTGTCACTGGTGGGGGGACCTTGAGGCTTATCTCAGCTTGCCAGTGCTAGCTCAGCTCATTCTGTTGCTGCTATTTTCCGCCTTCTATGGCTGAGATGACATCCAGCCTCTGCTTGTGCCATGCTTCCCCTGCCACCATGAAGCTCCCCTCCAGACTGTAAGCCAAAATCAACCCTTTCCTCCCATCAGCTGCTTTTTAAAAAAAGTTATTTTTTCCTTCCAGAGAATTGTTGACCAGGGAGTTCCCTGACATCCCCCCAAAACATTACAGGCCATTGCCAAGGCCCTTGGTTTCCCACCAGGAATAGATGGTTAGACTCTATTGCTGAAGACTCCACATGCTTGGGCTGCAAAGCCACTGAGAAATCCTGATGGAGCTGAGCTGAAAGCCTCCTCCATGTGGACCAGCTGACAGAAAGCTGGAAAAAGCTATGCTGCATGCAGATCAATGGGAGAGAGAGAAATCTCCAGTGAAGATACTCAACAGTGGACACTATAAGCCTTAATTTGGCCAGCCAGGCCAAATGAGCCAATGGGTGCAATAGTGGCATGTCTGTTATGGGGGAAACCAGCCACTCTGTAATTGCACTGGAGGCCTGATCCATGGGAGGGAATACATCCCTGATACTGAAAACCTACAACAGGGGTAGTCATGAGCCCTAGGGGTGTAACCTCTGCTAGTGTCTGGCTAAATGTATATACTATGCTCACCAAACTGCCCAGTAAGCACTTCTCTTAATGTCCACACCCAGATATTAATGCTACTCTCACTTATGGTTAGAGAAGCTTCTCTTTTCAGATGGCAGTAACCTTAGGATGGCTCAGAAGTCACCATGGTGCTGAGAAGAAGTGACAGAGGAGTGTTCAGCACTGAAATATCTCTAACACACCTTCCAAGGCTCAGGGTCCATTGCGGAAGACGTGGCGGAAAGAATGTAAGATCCAAAGGAAGCCTTACAATGTGCTCCTCCAGACACAGAATGGCCTGGATATCCATGACCTCACAGTGCCTGACACTACCTACATAATAGGAGGAAAAGATCATGACATCAAAATAAAACAGAGACTGATTGAGAGGGGGAGGGCATATGATGGAGAATGGAGTAGCAAAGGGGAAAGTGGGGGGAGGGAGGGAAGTACCATGGGATATTGTCTACAAATATGGAAGTTGTCAATAAAAAAATTTTTTTTTTTTTTTTGGTTTTTTCGAGGTAGGGTCTCACTCTGGTCCAGGCTGACCTGGAATTAACTATGTAGTCTCAGGGTGGCCTCGAACTCTCGGCGATCCTCCTACCTCTGCCTCCCGAGTGCTGGGATTAAAGGCGTGCGCCACCACGCCCGGCAATAAAAATTTTTTAAAGTTTTTTTAAGTTAAATTTAATTTAATTTGTTTATTTGCAAGAGAGAAAGAAAGAGGTAGATTAAAAAAAAAGAGGTAGATAGAGAGAATGGGCATGCCAGGGCCTCTAGCCATCATAAACAAACTCCAGACACATGCCACCTTGTGCATCTGTCTTACGTGGGTACTGGGGAACTGAACCTGGGTCCTTAGGCTTCACAGGCAAGTGCCTTAACAGCTAAGCCATCTCTCCAGCCCCAACAATTTTTTTTTGTTGTTGTTTTTTCAAGGTAGGGTTTCACTCTAGCCCAGGCTGACCTGGAGTTCACTATGTAACCTCAGGGTGGCCTCGAACTCAGGGCGATCCTCCTACCTCTGCTTCCCAAGTGCTGGGATTAAAGGTGTGTGCCACCACACCCAGCTCTGCCATGCATGTGCATCTGCCTTACGTGGGACCTGGAGAATCAAACTTGGGTCCTTTGGCTTTGCGGGCAAAGCACCTTAACCATTAAGCCATCTCTCCAGCCCCAACCTTGTTCTTTCTCCCTCTCATTCTATCTTCCCTCCAGCTTTCTGACCCTGCTTTTCTGCCTTCCTCCTTGCCCCGACTCACCCCTCAGAAGAGACAGCAGGACAGAGAGATAACAGGAACTGTGGCCCAATGATTGGACAGGGCTTGGGGAGTATTAGACAGAACTCAATCTAGTCCCAGGGCACGAGAAAGGCTGTGCCCTGGGATAAGCTGAGGACAGCATTGCCACATGGGCTAGGGCATGGGATGGAGGTCCCTGCTGTGCAGAGGAGCCCCGTGGAGGCCTGAGGGGGGAAGGGGAGGGGGCCAGGCCAGCCTCACCTGTGGTTGAGGCAACAGTAGATGATGGGATTGTACATGGTAGAGCTCATGGCCAGCCAGAAGAGAGCCAGGTAGACCTGCTGGATGAACTTGTGGTAGTAGATGTCCTCTTGGAAGCTGCCCAGGATGAAGTAGAGGTGGTAGGGCAGCCAGCACACAGCAAAGGTCACCACGACCAGCACCATGGTCTTCACAAACTGTTTCGGGATAGTTTCGGGTCAGTCCTTGGCCCCTGAGTCCCAAGCGGTAGTTCCCCTGGGGGCCGCTTGGGGAGACCAGCTGTACTCTCAGGCCTCGGTGTCCCTGAGCCCTCCGCCGCAGGGTCCTCACTCCTAGCAGCCCACCTCCATGGTCCCGCCCCCTCCAAAGCTGTCCAGGAACCCTTCCCTCAGAGCAGCTCTCCCTCCTGACGCCTTCTTGAACCAGCTCAGCGGACCCAGGCTATCCCTTCCTGAAGACACTTAGCTATCACAGCCCTTCTATCTGCGGGCAGGAAGATTCCAACCCAGAACCCATCCTCTGTCCGGAGGGCATGAGGCCCCCACCTCACACGCCTGGCCTCTGCAGGCACACCCCTACACTGCCCAACACCCCCAAGGACCAGAAGGCAAGCCAGGATGGCAAACGGAGGCTAACTCTCTCCATAAGGAAGGACACCCCAATGGTGTCCAGTGTCCAACCGCCCTGAACCACTGTTAAAATGACTGCTAAGGGGGAGGCTTTGACTCTTTCCTGTCCGCACTCTGATTGGCCTGTTAGCAGGAAGATGGCACAGCAAAGACGAGCTGTGCTTGGGAGCAGAGGAGAAGGTTTGGAGCTCAGAATGCTCTATGAGAACCCTGCCAGAGGGGTACTCACTGGTAAGGGAAAGAGGGGACACTGGCATATTGCCCAGGACCCAGAGACAGACATGAAGAAGCCAGTCTATCTGGTGTCCAGATTGCTGAGGTCCATGGTTCCCAGCTTTGAGGATTCTCTGAAATTCTATATTGTTTCTTCCTCCTGTGTGTGCTTTTAAATATGGTGGCTCATGCCTTCAATCCCAGCACTCAGAGGTTCTGACAGGAGGATCACCATGAGTTTGAGGCCATAATGGGCTATAGAGTGATTCCTAGGTCAGTCTGGACTATAGTGAGACCTTGCCTCAAAAACATTTTTTTTTTTTTCAAATAGCACTGGAGAGATGGCTCAGCAGTTAATGTGCTTGCCTGCAAAGCCTAAGGACCCAGGTTCAATTCCCCAGTACCCACATAAGCCAGATGCACAAGATGGTGCATGCAACTGGAGTTCATTTGTTGCAGTGGCTAGAGGCCCTAGTGGCCCTATTCTCTCTCTCTCTCTCTCTCTTCCTCTCTCTCTCAAATAAACAAATAAATAATATTTAACAATATTTTAACATTCTGTTCTAAGTTTTTTAGAAGTATTTGTAACTCTGGGGCATGAAAGCCTTTAGGATTTTCTGATCTCTTAACATTCTAGAAAGCCAGGCATGGTGGCACATGCCTTTAATCACATCACTCAGGAGGTAGAGGTAGGAGAATTGCCATGAGTTCGAAGCCACCCTGGGACTACACAGTGAATTCTAGGTCAGCCTGGGCTACAGCAAGACCCTACCTCAAAAAAAAAAAAAAAAAAAAAAAAAAACAGAACAAAGGGGGAAAGTAAGGGGAGGGAGGGAAGTGCCATGGGATATTGTCTACAATCAAGGAAGTTGTCAATAAAAAAATAAAAATAGGGCTGGAGAGATGGTGTAGCAGTTAAGGCACCTGCCTGCTAAACCTAGGAATGCCTGTTTGATTCTCCAGGTCCCACGTTTAGCCAGACACAAAAAAAATGACACAAGGGTGCAATGCCACACTTGCCCACAAGGGGGCGCACACATCTAGAGTTCACAGTGGCTGAGAGGCCACTGCTACACCCATTCTCTTTCTCTGTGTCTCTCTCAAATAAAATAAATAAACAAATAAATAAAATAAAACAAAAACCTAAAACTCAAAAAAGAAACATTCTAAAAAGTTTATTTCTTTAACTTTTTATTTTTTTATTTTATTTATTTATTTATTTATTTATTTGAGAAAGTGAGAGAGAAAGAGGCAGAGAGAGAGAGAAAATGAACTCCAGATGTGTGGGCCCCCTTGTGCATCTGGCTTACATGGGTCCTGGAGAACTGAACTGGGATCCTTTCACTTTGTAGGCAAGCACCTTAACTGCTAAGCTATCTCTCCAGCTCTTCTTTAACTTTTATTTTTGTTTTTTTGAGGTAGTGTCTCACTCTAGCTCAGGCTTTTCTGGAATTCACTATGTAGTCTCAGGGTAGCCTCAAACTCATGGTGATCTTCCTGCCTCTGCTTCCTGAGTGCTGGGATTAAAGGCATGTGTCACCAAGCCCGGTTCCTTTAACTTTATATTAACTTAATATCTACCTAAAGACCAAGGCCTATGCATCTGTTGGAGAGGAAGTTCAGACCCTGTCCTCAGGCTGTGCACAAGGGCAAGTTTATTTTGTACTCCTGGGCGCCCCCTAGTGGGTGGGCTTTAGAAGTGATTCTCCAGGGCCGGGCGTGGTGGCGCACGCCTTTAATCCCAGCACTCTGGAGGCAGAGGTAGGAGGATCGCCATGAGTTCGAGGCCACCCTGAGACTACATAGTTAATTCCAGGTCAGCCTGGACCAGAGTGAGACCCTACCTTGCAAAACCAAAAAAAAAAAAAAAAAAAAAAAAGAAGTGATTCTCCAGAGTAGGCCAGCCCAACCTCACATCCTTGCCCCCACCTTGTACCTTCTTCTTGGCCTGCAGGTGGCGCAGGTTGGCACCATGTGCCTGATGTCCTGGCACTGCGCGCCTCCACAGTGTGAGGCCAATGATGCTGTAGGCGAAAAACATCACCACCAGGGGCAGGAAGTAGATAAGGACGATGACCACAAGGTGATACCTGGAGACAGACAGAGACAGAGGTCCGGGCTGCAGGTGGCCAGGTTGACTTGAAAGCCCACGTGAGCTGAATCTGTGGACCCCATACCCCCTACTCTGCAACTTCACTCTGGGGTTTGGTTTAAAGAAAACTAAAGACAACATTGGCTAGCTTTTGTACCAACCCCCCCCAACCCCTCACAAGGTCACCAGCATGAGCCCATCCTTCCATGTAACAAGAAGGAGATAGTGACAAAAAAGGAGAAAAGCTAACCAAATCTTAATCCTTCAAAACGTAAAGCAGGGCTAGAGAGATGGCTCAGCAGTTAAGGAGCTTGCCTACAAAGCCTAATGACTAGAGTTCGCTTTCCCAGTACACAAAACCAGACGCACAAGGTGGCACCTGTATCTGGAGTTCATCTGCAGTGGTTGGAGGCCCGGGTGCGTCCCTACACTCTCTCTCTCTCTCTCTGTCTATATCTCTCTGCTTGCAAATAAATACATAACATGGTATAAAATGCAAAATACTTTAAAACCAGCCGGGCATTGTAGCTCAAGCCTTTAATCCCAGCACTCGGAAGGCAGAGGTAGGAGGATTGTCATGAGTTCAAGGCCACCCTGAGACTACATAGTGAATTCCAGGTCAGCCTGAGTTAGAGTGAGTCCCTACCTCAAAAAAATAAAAATAATTAAAAAAACAAAAACCACTTTAAAACCAGTGTGGAGGTGAACATATCATTTCAGCACCGGGAAAGTGGAGGCAGGAGGATTAGAAATTCAGTACCAAGGTGCACTCACATATATATTTCCAGAGTCCTGTAAGGCACACACTGAACAACAGACACAAGCTGACCTACAAACAAGCATGCATGGTGTTCCACCCTCGTCCCGGGGACCTTACAGGAGGACCGTCTTGCTCCCACTGTCCTTGGGCCAGGCCACCACGCACTTGGTGGCCCCCTGGTCCACCGTGATGGTGGAATAGAAGCACTGGGGGAAGGCGAGGGCCAGGGCTACAAGCCAGATGCCTGCGATCACCGCCTTGGTGCCCGGGGCTGAGAGGCGTGGCTGGAAGGGGTGGACGATGGCCATGTACCTGTGGGCAGAGTGCAGTGTGAGTGGTGGGCACCTTCACCATGGATCCACCCCTCTTCCACCAGCTCCTCCACACACCAGCGCAATGTCTGCAGATGGTCAGGTCATAAAATGAGACCTGCCAAGAGCCAGGGGACAGGGCGGTGACTGTCCCACAGCTATAGCTCACTGGGGCCTCAGAGCCTAGAGGAGGCACCCAGCCCACTTCCTCCCTCTAGGCACAGGACAGACCCTCCAGCAGCCAGAGGCGGTGGATTGACTACATTGTGATCTGACCTGGAGAGGGATCGAGCGTGCAGCCTAAGCCTGAGGCTCAGGCCAGCATTAAGTGAGGGTCTATGCCATGTGCCCCATGACAGCTCCCTTTCCATTTGTCTCAGAGCTGGAACTTTCTGTGTCTGTGAAGATGTTTAACACGTGCTGCGTCCTGTGTGGTGACCACTCACCACCTGTGACAGGAAGCACTGAGGGCATGGCTAAGACTGAGAAGCTAAATTATTTATTTATTTATTTGAGACAGGTTTCCAGAGCTCAGACTAGTCTCAAATTCACTATGAAGCTGAAGATGACGTGGAATTTCTGATTTTTCTGCATTTACCCCTCAAGTGCTGGTATTACACATATTTACTACCATATCTAGGAGAATAAGATTTTTTTGTTGTTGTTTTGTTTTGGTTTTTCGAGGTAGGGTCTCACTCTGGCCCAGGTGGCCTTGAACTCACAGCGATCCTCCTACCTCTGCCTCCCGAGTGCTGGGATTAACGGCGTGCGCCACCATGCCTGGGTGTTTTGGTTTTCTGAGGTAGGGTCTCCTTCTAGTCCAGGCTGACCTGGAATTTACTAGGTAGTCTCAGGGTGGCCTCAAACTCACGGTGATCCTCCTACTTCTGCCTCCTGAGTGCTGATATTAAAGGTGTGTGCTACCACACCCAGCTCTTTTTTTTTTTTAATTTTTTTTTTTTGAGGTAGGGCCTCACCCTAACCTGGGCTGACCTGGTACTCACTCTATAGTTCTAGGTTGGCCTTGAACTCACTGCGGTCCTCCTACCTCTGCTTCCTGAGTGCTGGAATTACAGGTGTGTACCACTATGCCTGGCTAAGATTTTTAAAAATATTTTATTTAGGTCTAGAGAGAAGACTTAGCTGTTAAGGCACTTGCCTGTGAAGCCTAAGGTCCCAGGTTTGATTCCCCAGTACCCATGTAAGCCAGGTGTACAAGGTGGTGCATGAGTCTGGAGTTCATTTGCAGTGGCTGGAGGCCCTGGAGTGCCTGTTCTCTCTCTCTCTCTCCCTCTCTCTCTCTCTGCTGGGATTAAAGGTGTGTGCCACTACACTTTTTTTTTTTTTTGGAGAGAGACTCAGAGAGAGAAAGACAGAGAGAGAGAGAGAGAGAGAGAGAGAGAGAGAGAGAGAGGAAGACAGAGATGGGCACGCCAGCAGTGTTTCAGCTGCTGAGAATGAAATCCAGATGTGCGCGCTCCCTTGTGGTCAAGTGTGGCATTGCGTCCTTGTGTCACTTTGCATCTGGCTAAACATGGGACCTGGAGATTGGAACCGCTGGAGATTGGAACCAGTGTTCTTAGGCTTAGGAGACAGGCGCCTTAACCCCTAAGCCATCTCTCCAGCCCACACTTTTTTTTTTTTTTTGCTTTTCAAGGAAGTGTCTCACCTAGCCCAGGCTGACCTGGAATTCACTTTGTAGTCTTAGGATGGCCTCGAACTCATGATGATCCTCCTACCTCTGCCTCCCCAGTGCTGGCATTAAAGGCATGCGTCACCACGCCTGGCTTTTTCTTTTTCTTTTTTTTTTTTTTAACCGAGTAAAAGGCGTTGTCCCAAATGACATGGCCAGAGAACTCCATTGCTCCTCAGCTAAAGAGGAGCAAGGAAAGGCTGTGGATGAAGGTAGCTGGGACGGCTGAGGTAGGGTGGGGCTGGGGGAGACTGTGAGGCTCACAGCCCATCTAACCACCCTGTCCCTGAAGGTCTCAGGCCCCAGCCCTTCCTCCCTCATACTTCCTGTGTCTTTCCCATATCCATCCTCTCTTCTGTCAGTTAGCACAGCTCCCTCAGGCTCTGAAGTCTTTTTCCCAGCAAATCCTGCCTGCCCCAGATAAGCCTACTGCTGCCAACTCTACCCCGTCCCAGCCCCTCTCCACAGAAGATAGGTCTGCAGTGCCTGCCAGCAGTATCGGGAAAACAGTCCTGTCTGACTAGGTGAAAATGTCATGCAACGTCCCACTTTTCCCCTCATACAACACGAGGGATTTCCCCGTAGATCCGGAAAGCCAGTGTCCCCAGGATTCTCTCCCGTCACCACCACCCACTAGGGCAAAGTCACCCCCGTGTCTGGACCTCAATGCTACCTGCTTGAGCTGTACAGTCCCCCCCCCCCCAACCTGTCCTCCAGAGCCATAGCTTTGGATCATGCTGAGGGTTGGGAGACACACTCTGACCGGTTCTCCCCTACCTTGCTGTGTGACTTTGGGCTTGCCACCACTCCATGGGGACCCTAGCAAAGCGAGACCCTCCCTCCTCCCTCCCCGGCTGGCCCCTCTCGCCTGTCCGCGGCGACGGCGGTCATGGAGTAGATGCTGACGAACATGGCCGTGATGGGGAAGAGGTTCTGGAAGTAACAGAATGCCCGGCCAAAGTACCAGATGTTGTGGCTGGCGTAGATGAAGTTGAACGTAGCGTTGAAGGCAGCCATGCAGAGGTCGGCCAGAGCCAGGTTGATGATGAAGTAGTTGGTGACCGTACGCATCCGTTCATGGGCCAGGATGATCCAGACAACAGTGGCATTGCCCATCACAGCCACCAGCACCAGGGCCAGGTAGGCTATGGTCCACAGTGCCAGTTGCCAGCCAGGCATGGAGAAGGCTGTGACATCGGTGGTGTTGCTCTCAAAGCCAGACAAGATGCTGGTGTCGGTCACAACAGTACAGTCCCCCATGGTTGTTTCTTGGCTCAAGACACGGGCCCTGGCTCTGCAGTTCCTTCCAGATTCGCTACAAGAGAGAAATCCTCTTTGATGTGCGAATATAAGGATGAGAGGAAGAGTCAAAGAGAAACACGTGTAGCTTGGGGAACCACATCTGTGGAGCAAGCAAAAATGAGTCTGACTAGGAAGCTTAGAGGAGTCCCAGCCAGACCTCTCCAATGTCGCAACTCCAGAGCAGGGGCCAGCCTTCGAACGCACCGCCCATCCAGCGCGTTCTCTGCAGAGATGGACGAGACCAGCCGAGGGCACTCACATGACAGCTCACAGTCTGAACCCACGTCTCCCCTAATGCAATTCAGAGAACATTCCAGATGAGAGGGGTGCTCGATTGTAGTCAGCGGATCCCGCAAGTCAACTGTGCAGCAAGCCGTCGTGGTGCCAGGCTCTGGGGTGCAAGGCCAGACTGGGGTTGGGGGGGAGCTCCTGAAGCTGCCAGCCAGCTGCTGCTGCTCCCAGCTGCTTCTCTCTGCAGGGCAGGCACAGGCCTTGGCAGGGGTGCTGTCTGCTCACGAGGTGGGGCTTTCTCTCTGGCCTTTGTCCCACCCTCTGCTTAGATGCCTGGGCCTCATCTCTGGAAAGATTTAGGACCCACCAGGAAGCGGGAGAGAGAGAGAGAGAGACACCTCGGGGAACCAGGCGCAGTCTGGGTGGGGGTGGCACGAGGGCCCAATCGCAGTGTTTACATTCTGCCTGGGGAAGGAGCTCAGCTATTTCAGAACTGTCCAGGGTGTGATGGTACCTTTGAGGGGTGACAGCTAAATGATGAGGGATGCCCAGAGGTCTGGGTTCTGGTCTCCTGTCGCCCTCCCTGATTTGCTGGCGGACCTCGGGCAGTCCTACTCATCTCGAGCCTCGCTTTCCTTCCCTGTGAAATTAGAAATTGAGCCTAGATAACTAGTACTCACGCGTCCCTTCTTTCTCCCTTCTCCTTCCCTCGTTCCCTGCCTTCTTTTTTTCTTTCTTTCTCTTTCCCTTTCTTTCTTTCTTTCTTCCTTTCTTTCTTTCTTTCTTTCTTTCTTTCTTTCCTTCTTTCTTTCTTTATCTTTCTCTTTCTTTCTTTCTTTCTTTCTTTCTTTCTTTCTTTCTTTCTTTCTTTCTTTCCTTTCTTATTTGAAGCAAAGTCTCATTCTAGCCCAGACTGATTGGAACTCACTCTATAGCCCATGATGTCCTTGAACTCTTGCCGATCCTCTTACCTCAGCCTCCCGGGTGCTGGAATTATAGGTGTGAGCCATCACATTTGATGGTTTTTTTTTTAAAAAAACTTATATATTTGAGAGAGAGAAAGAAAGATGCAGAGAGAAAGAAAGATGCAGAGAGAAGGAGAGAATGGGCACACCGGGGTCTCTAGACACTGCAAACAAACTCCAGGTGCATGAGCCACCTTGTGTATCTGGCTTTACGTGGGACCTGGAGAACTGAACCTGGGTCCTTTGGCTTTGCAGGCAAGTGCCTTAAACCACTAAACCATCTCTCCAGCCCCTGATTCTTTTTCTTTTTTGAAGTATGACCTCACTCTAGTCCAGGCTGACCTGAAACTCACCTCAGACCAGGATGGCCTCTACATGAGCCACTACCATACCCTGCACTCTATCTGCGCAATGAAAACAGGTATATTTAAATATGGTATACTTAACATGGAAGACAGCACCTCAAAGCATGACATAAAAGCCAGGTGTGTGAACTGGGCGTGGTGGTGCAGGCCTTTAATTCCAGCACTTGGGAGGCAGAGGTAGGAGGAACGCCATAAGTTCGAGGCCACCCTGAGACTACATAGTGAATTCCAGGTCAGCCTGAGCTAGAGTGAGACCCTACCTCGACAAACAAAACAAGGCACTTAGCCGGACATGGTGGCGCACTCCTTTAATCCCAGCACTCGGGAGGCAGAGGTAGGAGGATCGCCATGAGTTCAAGGCCACCTTCAGACTACAGTGTGAATTCCAGGTCATCCTGGGCTAGAGTGAAACCCTACCTTGAAAAACAAAAAGGCAAAACAAGGCACTTGCTGGCAAGCTTAAGGACCGGGTTCAATTCTCCAGGTCCCACTTAAGCCAGATGCACATGGGGGCACATGTGTCTGGGTTTGTTTGTAGTGGCTGGAGGCCCTGGCATGCCCATTCTCTCTCTCTCTCTCATTTCTCTCT
This sequence comes from Orientallactaga sibirica, assembly GCA_036365145.1. NCBI lineage: Eukaryota > Metazoa > Chordata > Mammalia > Rodentia > Dipodidae > Orientallactaga > Orientallactaga sibirica. The sequence continues at coordinate 25,482,788 of JAEOAD010000032.1, read as the reverse complement.
CTCTCTTCTCTCCATCTCTCTTTGTTTGCAAATAATAAAATAAAATTTAAGAATTTAAAAGTAAAATGTGAGTGCATGTGTACATATATGTTTATTCATGTTCATGTGTGCATGTATGCTCGGGTATGGAGACCAGAGTTTAGACTCAGGGTCATTCTCCGGTACCCTGTCCCTCTCTCTCTCTCTCTCTGTCTCTCTCTCTCTGTCTCTCTCTTTCTTCCCAACAACCTGCCCTGGTCCTGGGAATTGTACCCAGGGCCTTCCACATGTTAGAAGAGTGATCTACCACTGAGCCTAGTAGGTTAGGTTCCACACTCCACTGCCTCCTGCCTGGCAGAGCTGGGAAAGACCTTTAAAGGTTGCTAGTGGCGGGCTGGAGAGATGGCTTAGTGGTTAAGGCACTTGCCTGTGAAGCCTAAGGACCCATGTTTGACTCTCCAGATCCCATGTAAGCCAGATGCACAAAGGTGAGGCAAATGCAAGGTTGCACATGCTGACTAGGTGGCGCAAGCATCTGGAGTTTGATCACAGTGGCTGAGGCCCAGGAGTGCCAATTTTCTCTCTCTAAAATAAAATAAAATAAAATAAAAATAATATAATAATAATAAAGATTGCTAGTGGGGCTTTTGCTGTTGTTGTTTTATTTGTTTCAAAGTAGGATTTTATTTTATTTTTTTTTTGGTTTTCAAGGTAGGGTCTCACTCTAGCTAAGGCTGACCTGGAATTCACTATGTAGTATCAGGGTGGCCTCGAACTCATGGTGATCCTCCTGCCTCTGCATCCCAAGTGCTGGGATTAAAGGAGTGCACCAACATGCCCAGCTTGAGGTATCTCTAGACCTCTATCCCAGGCTGGCTTTAAATTCACAGTAACCCTCCTAGTTTATCTTCTTGAGTGCAGAGATTAAAGGCATGTGTCACCATGCTTGGCTTTTGTTTGATTTTTAAAAAATTATTTGTTTGTTTGTTTGTTTGTTTGTTTATGTTTGTATGTATGTATGTATTTGAGAGAGAGAGAGAATGGTCACATTAGGGTCTCTAGTCACTGCAAACGAACTCCAGACACATGCTCCACCTTGTGCATCTGACTTACATGGGTACTGGGGAATCAAACCAGGGTCCTTAGGCTTCATAGGCAAGTGCCTTAACCGCTAAGCCATCCCTCCAGCCCCCTTGTTTGATTTTTTTGTTTGAGACAGAATCTTATGTATTGCAGGCTAGCCTCATGAAAACTCACTATGTAGCCGAGGATGGCCTTGAACTCCAAATCCTCTGGTTTCTACCTTCCCGAGTGCTGGGATTACAGGTGTATTTCACTATGCATGTGGTGCTGGGGATGGAACCTAGGATTTTCATGTATGCTAGGCAAGCACTCTGCCAACTGAACTGCATCCCAGAGCCAAGATTTCTCGTGCTGAAAAGATGAAGCCACTCAGGAAATCTAAAATAAAAATAATGCTTAAGGCTCACATCACAAAACTTAAATATATCAAGAAATCAAAAGTGCTTCTTTCTGGGTTTGTCTTATTCTCAGTAAGTTCACTGGTGATCAACACTGTAATTATATCTTCTTTAAGTATTTTATTTATTTATTTATTTATTTATTTATTTATTTATTTATTAGAGAGAGAGAGTGAGAATGGGCATGCCAGGGCCTCTAGCCACTGCACTCGAGATGCATGTGCCCCCTTGTGCATCTGGCTTTAGGTGGGTTCTAGGGAATCGAATCTGGGTCCTTTGGCTTTGCAGGCATGCGCCTTAACTGCTAAGCCATCTCTCCAGCCCACTATAATTATATCTACTGCGTGTCTTTGCTGTATTCATGTGCTGAGTGTGGGCTGGGACTGGAGAATCTAGCCGTTGATTTTAGACAGAGGGAGAGGGCCTAGGACTCCTGAGCACTGGACAGAACTGACTGCCCTGGCCAGGTCACTGGGCAAAGGCCTGTTTCTACCCTGGAGTGGATGACCATGGTCTGTTTAGACTTTGGTCCCTTATAGGAGGGTCTCTGCCTTTGGTCACTTGGTGACAGCAGTAGTATCCAATCAACTTTGGGCTTGTTTGGGGGTCCTAGAGGGCAAAGTGGGTAGACATTCTTATGTAAGCCCAACATGAACACCTCCCCTGGCTATCCTGGCCTCCTGCTCTCAGGCAGTGGGAATTTGTTGAACCCAAAGGCAGGGCTGGGATGCCTTGAGACTATGTCACCAGTCCCAGAAGCCTGGAATAGTACAACCCCCCCTCCTGACCCCGCAAAACCCTGCCACCTCCTTTGTGTATGCTATGGGGATTATATTTTGGAGCTACTAAATCTGAGTTTTTATTTCCTCCTTAAATCATATGCTCTTGTAGTTTTCCAAGTATGTGTTATAAAGCTTGGCGCCTCCAGGGAGGAGAGGGTGGGAGTCAGCCAGGACACAGGCGTGCCTGGTAGGCTTTATGGCTCAAAGGACGCCTTTGGAGTCTACGACTAGACCATTGTCTTAAAGGTCAGTCTTTGTCAAAAGAGAAAAAGAATGGCATTTCTTGCTCCTATTGGCACATCAGAACTGGAGGATAACACTGGGTGTGGTGGCACATGTGTCTGTAATCCCAACACTCCTCCTGAGGTAGGGGCTAGAGAATCAGAAGTTCAAGGTCATCCTCTGCTACACCATAAGTCTGAGGCCAGCTTGGGCTACATGAGACCCTGTTGCTAAATAATAAGAGAAAAACACTGGAAGGTTGACTCATCAAAGGTGCATATGAGGGGCTGGAGGGATGGCTCCGTGGTCAAGGTGCTGGCTTGTAAAGTCTTCTGGCCCTGGTTTGGTTCCCCAACATCCACATAAAGCCAGATATAAGGTGGTGTAGACAAGAGACCCTGGCATGTACACATGTGTGCGTGTGCACACACACACAGATATTTTAAAAAGGAATTCGTATGAAAAGTCCCACCAGCAGAAAGTTGGGTGGAAAGGGTTGCCAGGACCTCTGCCGGGATTAGGAACAGATGGTCCAGGTTGGTCACACACCCCAGGAAGCAGATTCTAACCCAGAGAGCCTAGCAGTCAAGAGCCAGGTTAAGTAGATGCCATTGGGAAGGAAGTGGTGGGTGGAGGAAGATGCTGAGCCTGAGGCAGGTCTGACAGCAGCCTGGGACAACTCAGGCTTACTGAGGGCTAAAGTGTTCTATCAGGGCTGTCCTGCCGGGAAAAAGGTGATCTAGAATGGACGGTTGGGTGTGGGTCACCCAAGAAAGGGTTACTATTCACAGGGTAGCTGTGTGTGTGTGTGTGTGTGTGTGTGTGTGTGTGTGTGTGGTTGGGTCTCACTCCAGCTCAGGCTGACCTGGAATTCACTATGTAGTCTCAGGGTGGCCTCGAACTCATGGAAATCCTCTACTTCTGCCTCCTGAGTGCTGGGATTAAAGGTGTGAGCCACCACACCAGGCAACAGGGTGGCTCTTTATAGCTGAGGCAAGGCCTGCAGAGTGTGATCACTCAATATTGTCCACCATAACATGTACAGTGGGTCGCTGGCAGATCTAGTAGGGAGATGACAGTGTTTACTATGGCTAAATAGCAACCTGTGGTGTGTGTGCATCTTAATTTGTGTCATTGTGACCTCTGAGGGAAGTCCTGAAGACTGGAGTTAGGTGTCTTGGTCTGTTTTCCATTATGACAAAAGGCTAAGTAACATAAAGAAAAGAGGTTTAGGGCTGGAGGGATGGCTTAGCGGTTAAGATGCTTGCCTTGCAAAGCCAAAGGACTAAGGTTTGATTCCCCAGGACCCATGTAAGCCAGATGCACAAAGGGGCACATGCATCTGGAGTTCATTTGCAGCATCTAGAGACCCTGATGTGCCCATTTTCTCTCTTTCCCTCTCTCAAATAATTAGATAAAATTTAAAAAAGAAAAGGGGCAATCTAGTAAGCTTTTTATTCAGCTCCATGAATCCAGTTTATTTTTAAAATTTTTGTTTATTTGCAAGCAGAGAGAGAAAGAGACAGACAGAAAATGGGCATGCCAGGGCCTCCAGCTGCTGCAAACCAAGTCCAGATGCATGCACAACTTTGTGTATCTGGCTTTATGTGGGGGAATTGAACTCCGGTCATTAGGCTTTGCAGGCAAATGCTCCAGGTGCTGAGCCCTCTCTCCGGCCCGTGAACCCAGTTTAAAGGATCACATTTGCTGGGGGTGATGTTCACTATTTGTAATCTAGAGTTGGGAAGTGAAGGCAGAGGATCAAGAGTTCAAGGCCAAAGCCGGGAGTGGTGTCACAAGCCTTTAGTCCCAGCATTCAGAAGGCAGAAGTAGGAGGATTATCTGAGTTTGAGGCCACCCTGAGACTACATAGTAAAATTCCAGATCAACCTGGCCTAAAGGGAGACCCTACCTTAAAAAAAAAAAAAAGAGTTCAAGGCCAGCCTTAGCCGTATAGCAAGTTTGAGGCCAACCTGATCTACATGAGATCTTGTCTCCAAAAAAGAATAAACTTTAAGAAATGAATCAAGTTTGGAAACTGGGGGAATCTTGGGTACACAATATAGACATATTTATAGATATGAAAAAAAATTCAAAAGATAGGCTTTCACTATGTAACTCAGGTTGGCCTTGAACTCATCATCTTCCTGAAGGCTGGGATTACAGGTGTGTTACCACCAGGCCCAGATAGATATGAAAGTCTTAAGCTCACAGGACTCGCATTAGTGGTAGAATTCGGGCAATGTCATGCCTGGTACACTGTCCCAGGGTAGATGCTCAAGAAAAGTCAGGTGAATAAAATTAATAACAAATGGTGAATAAAGTTCAAGGTATCACTGTGGTGGTGGTGAATGGGTCATCATTCATATATCTATATCTATATTTTTAATTTATTTTTTTATTTTTTTATTGACAACTTCTTTATCCCATGGTACTTCCCTCCCTCCCCCCACTTTCCTCTTTGAAACTTCACTCTCCATCATATCCCCTCCCCCTCTCAATCAGTCTCTCTTTTCAGTTTGACATTCTTATATTTTTAAATTAAAAACTTTTTATTTATTTATTTGAGAGAGAGAGGGGGAGAGAGAGAGAGAGAGTCATCATTCTTATTTTCACAACAGCTAAAGCTTAACAGGATGCTGGCTGTGGTGGCACAAGCCTGTAACCCCAGCGACATGAGAGGCTGAAGCAGGAGGATCAAGTTTAAGGCCAGTTTGAGCTACATAATGAGGAAAAATAAAATAAAATAAAAATAAAATAAAATAAATAAAAGGAATATAGTTCAATGATGGGACTTTTGCCTGGTGTATGCAAGTCCCTGGGTTCAATCCCCAGCACTGGAAAACCCCAAAACAGCTAAACGTGAAAGGACGTCTCTAAGGCAGGCAGAGTGATGGAGGACATTGAGGGGTGCAGTGGCATTCTGTATTTATTGCTCCTGGAAGCCCCCTCTGTAAACCACAGGAAGGAGCCAGGGCTGGTTCTTCTGGCAGACGAACCCTGTGCCCCTCGTGGGGGCATCAAAGGCCTTGGATTTGGGACTTGAGCTGGGAGACGTCCATCCAGCTTCTGCCAAGAGCACAGGCTCCCGCTGACATCTTCTTTAAACACAGAGAGTGTGCCGGGGCAGAGCTTTGCCCTAAAAGCCTGAAGTTTATCTAGCTGGAGAAGAGAGGCCGGAATGTTTACATCTGGAGCAGCTCTGGTGTACACAGAGCTCAGAGGCTCTTAACACAGCACGGTGAGCATTTCTCAGCGTCGGGCTCCCGCAGAATCTGCCCATCTATGGCAGGCAGAGGAGGAAGTGGAGAGATGCCCCGAACACTAGCTTGCTGGGTGAGGACAGAGATTCAGCCCACAGTCAGCCTGTGTATTGCAGACAGAGGGAAGTTGGCATGTGTCCAGAATGTTCACCAGTGTGGTACCAAGCTGGCTGAACATGAGGAAAAGGAGAATGGCCAAGAGTCAGTCTATCTGCCAAGTGGCTGCAGCCCTGAGCCCTACGCAGGTGGTACCTGCCCAGGTGATTGGATGATCAGTGCAGAGGTAGACATCCAGTGTGGTGGCACATGTCTTTAATCCCAGCCCTCAGGAGGCTGAAGCAGGAGGATCACCAGGAGTTTGAGGCTAGCCTGAGACTAATTCCGGGTTATCCTGGGCTAGTGCCCTACCTCAAAAAACAAACAGAGGTAGGAAGCCGGGCATGGTGGCACACGACTTTAATCCCAGCAATCTGGAGGCAGAGGTAGGAGGATCACCGTGAGTTCAAGGCCACCCTGAGACTACATGGTAAATTCCAGGACAGCCTGGGCCAGAGTGAGACCCTACCTCGAAAAAAAATAAAATAAAATAAAATAAAAAGACAGGAGAGTTATGTCTCCATCTTCAAGAAGGAATCCCAGCCTGGCAGCGAGAGAACAACCCAAAGTCTCCTGTCTGGCAGGTGATGTCTCAAGCTTCAGAAGAGGGCACAAGAGGCCTCTGGAGGCTGTGGGCAATAAGGAGGTGCTGGCATTGGGTGGAGGCAGAGGTAGGAGGATCACCATGAGTTCAAGGCCACCCTGAGCTAGAGTGAGACCCTAACTAAAAAAAACAAAATCTCCCACTTCTGAGGGTCATTACCCCCATCCTGTCTTCTTATGGGCAGAAGCTCTCTGTACTTTCTCCTCTTAATCTAATAAAATCTCTCTAAACCTTAAAAAAAGTCTCGCTTCTGTAAAAACCTTAGCCTCCATCCCACCTACCGTCCTTTACTCTCTCATGGTATTCTGAAAAGACAGAGTTCAGAGGGGAAAAAAATCCGCTTTCAACAAGAATAGAAGACCTTCCTTTAATCTTCAGAGCTTCTCTGGAAGTAAAAAAAAAAAAAATGCATTCCACTTTTAGAGTGTGGGAAAGGCAGGGAAAACTTAAGCTAAATTTCCATATTAAAGCCATTGGAATATCCACCGCCTGCCTGCCCCCTCCCCCAGATGAGGCGAAAGAAGGAAGAGAGGGGTGGGCCTGTGGGGAGAGCTTTGGATGTCCTTTTGGGTTTATCTTCTCTTAAGTCACCCTATTGGCTCCCTCAAAGACCCCTCAAAAGCCACCTCCTCTGTTGGAAAGAATGTAAGAGCCAAAGGAAGGGTACTGCTCCTTACAATGCAACTGTCCAGACAGAAATTGGCCTCGATATCATGACCTCACAGTGCCTAGCAATACCTTCACAAGACCCTCATAATAGAAGAAAAGGATGATGACATCAAAATAAAAGAGAGACGAATGGAGAGATGGAGGGGATAGGATGGAGAGCGGAGTTGTGAATGGGAAAGGGGAAGGGGAGGAAAATATCATGGTTTATTGTAAGTATAGAAGTTGTCAATAAAAATAAATTAATTAATTTTAAAAAGGCCACCTCCTCAAGGATGCAGGTGAGCCCATGTTTTTTTGTTGTTGTTGGTGGTGGTGTAGTTGTGGTGCTGTTGGAGAGATTAAACTGGGCCCTTGTGCATGATGTGTAAGCGCTGTACCACTGAACTATATATCCCAGCTCTTCACAATTTTAAAAAGATTTTTGAGAGCTGGAAAGATGGCTTAGCGGTTAAGACATTTGTCTGTGAAGATTAAGGTCCTAGGTTCAAGTCCCCAGATCCCACGTAAGCCAGATGCACAAGGTGGCTAGAGGTCCTGGCATGCCAATTATCTCTTTTTTGCTCTTACTCTTTGTTCTTTCTCATTTAAAAAAAAAAAAAAAGGCCAGTCTGTTCTGCTTGCCTCAAAAAAATTTTTTTTGCTTTTTTTTTCGTTTGTTTTTTGTTTTTTCAAGGTAGAGTTTCACACTAGCCCAGGCTGACCTGGAATTCACTATGTAGTTTTGGGGCAGCCTTGAACTCATGGTGATCCTCCTACCTTTGCCTCCTGAGTGCTGGGATTAAAGCCATGTGCCATTACGCCTGTTTTTTTTTTTTTTTTTTTTTTTTTTTTTGGTTTTTTCAAGGTAGGGTCTCACTCTGGCCCAAGCTGACCTGGAGGAATTCACTATGTAGTCTCAGGGTGGCCTCGAACTCATGGTGATCCTTCTACCTCTGTCTCCCAAGTCCTGGGATTAAAGGCATGTGCCACCATGCCCAGCTCAAAAAAAAAATTTTTTTGAGACATTAAGTTGTCCAGGTTGGCTTTGAACTCACTCTGTATATCAGACTGACTTTGAGTTTGTGATCCTCCTGCCTCAGCTTCTAGAGCGGCTGGAATTAAAGGAAGGCCTCACTAGGCTTGGTTCAAATAGCTGCTGCCTCCTCTTTCTCTTTCTTCTTTTTTTATTGGTATTTGTTAGTTATTCATAATGATGGGTTTCATTATGGGAGAGGGAGGGGGGACAGATAGAGATGGGCACGCCAGCAGCCTCTCAGCCGCTGTGAATGAACTCCAGATGCATGTGCCCCCTTGTGGGCAAGTGCGGCATTGTGCCCTTGAGTCACTTTGCATCTGGCTAAATGTGGGACCTGGAGATTGGAATCTGTGTTCTTAGGCTTAGCAGGCAGTTGCCTTAACCACTAAGCCATCTCTCCAGCCCTATTTTAAATATTTTTTAAAATAATGTTTTATTTATTTGTTTGAGTGATCTAAAAAGAGGCATATAGAAAGAATGGGTGCTCCAGGGCCTCCAGCCACTGCAAATGAACTCCAGACAAATGCACCACCTTGTACATCTGGCCTACATGGGTCCTGGAGAATTGAACCTGGGTCCTTTGGCTTTGCAGGCAAGTGCCTTAACCTCTGAGTCATCTCTCCAGCCCTATTTTAAATACTTTTATTTATTTGAGAGAGAGACTGTATGAGTGTGTCAGGGCCTCTTGCCACTGCAAATAAGCTCCAAATGTGTGTGCAACTGTGTGCATATGGCTTATGTGGGATCTGGGGAATCAACCTGGGTCAGCAAGCTTTGCCAGCAAGACCCTTTAACCACTGAGCCATTTCCTCAGCCCTCTCATTTTCATCATACTCATCTCACCGTTAACCTCTCCTTCTGCTCCGACAGCTCCCCTTGATCACTGACATTGACCTGGGGGTGGTCTATAGAAGATCTCTCGCTGCTCATCCACTTCATAGTAAGGGAATGGAACCTGACACTGTCCCACGGGCGAAGCTGAACTGAATATGACAGCCGACTGGCCCACACAGTACACATTGGCATTACTCAGGGGTAATGCCCCTGAAACACTTCATGGGGCTGGGAAGACTGGGAGACCTCCTGACTGATGGAAAATGGGGAGGAATGAAGGTACGACGTGCCTTCAGTTCATGTTGGAATCCTATTGAATCCTGTCACACTTCATTATAAATCACTTCACTGAGAAAAAAATAAAAATAGGGGCTGGAGTTATGGCTCAGTGGTTAAAGTGCTTGCTTGAAAAGCTTGATAGTCTGGGTTCAATCCCCCAGTATGCACGGAAAGCCAGATGCACAAGGTGGCACCTGAGCCTGGAATCTGCAGCAGAAAGAGGCCTTAATGTGCCCATTCTCTTTATTTTCCCGCTTCTCTCTCCTTGCAAATAAATAAATACTATAAACATAAAAATAAATTTAAATTAATCCCAGCACTCGGGAGGCAGAGGTAGGAGGATCGCCATGAGTTCAAGGCCACCCTGAGACTACATAGTGAATTCCAGGTCAGCCTAAGCTAGAGTGAGACCCTACCTCGAAAAATAAATAAATAAATAAATAAATATAAAGATGTCTAGATGCATGACCATTCTGTCTGTGTCTACCCAGGCTGGGTCACCATTATCAGTAAACTCACCACGCTTACTCTTACTGCTCCTGTGCTGACCTCCCCCCATCTTCTCCCCTGTGCCTGCCACAGTGATCTTTCTGTTGTTGGTTTTGGTTGTTTTGATACATGGTCTTTCTGGATAGTCCAGGCTGGCCTTGAACTTGGGATGTTCCTGCCTCTGTCTTCTGAGTGCTGAGATTACAGGTGCATGCCATCACGTCAGACAGAAATGCATTTTTAATTTTATTTTATTATTTATTTATTTAAATTTTATTTTATTTATTTGAGAGAGAAAGAGGCAGAGAGAGACAGAGAGAGAAAAAGAGAGAATAGGCATGCCAGGGCATTCAGCTATTGTAAACAAACTCCAGACACATGCGCCACCTTGTTCATCTGACTTATGTGGGTCCTGAGGAATCGAACCTGGGTCCTTTGGCTTCTCAGGCAAATGCCTTAACCACTAAGCCAACTCTCCAACCCTTATTTACTTATTTATTTTCCTTTTCATTATTTATTTATTTGAGAGAAAGAGACAGAGATAGAGAGAGAGAGAGAGAATGGGCACATCAGAGCCTCTAGCCATTGCAAACGAACTCCAGATACGTGTGCTACCTTGTGCATCTGACTTCCATAGGTCCAGGAGAATCAAACGGGGGTCCTTTGGTTTTGCAGGAAAGCGCCTTAACTGCTAAGCCATCTGTCCAGCCCTATTTTATTTATTTATTTGAGAGAGGGAAAGAGGCAGAGAGAGAGAGACAGAGGTAGAGAGAGAATGGGAGAGAATGGGCATGTCAGGGCCTCCAGTCACTGCAAACGAACTCCAGATGCATGTGCTACCTTGTGCATCTGGCTTACATGAGTCCTGGAGAATCTAACTAGGATCCTTTGGCTTTGCAGGCAAACGTCTTAACTACTAAGCCATCTCTCCAGCCCCTATTTATTTATTTTTAAGGTAAAGTCTTGTTCTAGCCCAGGCTGACCTGGAATTCACTATGCAGTTTCAGGCTGGCCTTGAACTCCCAGTGATCCTCTGCCTCCCTAGGAGTGCTAGGATTCAGGATGTGCACCACCATGCTCAGCTTTTTTTTTTTTTTTTTTATGAGATAGCAAGAGCGAGCGAGAGAGACAGAATTTGCGCACCAGGGCCTCTAACCATTGCAATTGAACTCCAGACACATGCTCCACCTTGTGCACATACATGACCTTGTGCACATGCATCACCTTGTGCATGTGGCGTATGTGGATTCTGGGGAGTCGAACCTGGGTCCTTAGGCTTTGCAGGCAAGTGCCTTAACTGCTAAGCCATCTCTCCAGTCTTTATTTTTCTTTTTAATTGAGAACTTTATGATATGAACATCTTGTAAATTGGTCATATTCCCATCAGGTATGTTTCCTCTCTCCTGCCCCAATTCCACGAGGACGCTCCTCAGTGAGGTTATCCGGAGCCATGGTGGAATGCCCTTCTTGAGTCCCCAGAGGGAAGCCATGCTGAGTATGGTAGAACTCAGAGCACGAGAGAAGGGTTATCCTGTGACAGAGGTATCGAAATGAAGCGAAACAACGCTCTCTTATGGGAGGCACCATATTTTGGGGTCTTATTATGACATCGTCGCATCCTAATAACCACTAGCTGCCAGGAACTCCCCTGAGGTTAAGTATCTCTGCTACAAACTTCAGTGGCAGGCCTAGGCTTTCTTTCTTGTTCATATCCTCGTCTGTTACACTTATGTAAAGCATGTTTTCCCTGCCAAGCAAAAGAATTTGCAGATGACTCTCCTGATTAGACTCTACCCTTCCTCTACCCCTCTCACCCCTGTGACTGGCCAGTGTTTACGCTCATGACCCCTTGGACAGACTTGGATGCCATACTTAGAATACTCTGTTTTGATGTAACAAATGATATAACAAATAGGGGACTATTGCTATACATCGCTGGAAGTCTGAAGTAGCTGAGAAACAGCTCTGTGATGTCAAAAGCTCTTTGAGGGCTGGGGAGGTGGTTCATTGGAAGCTGGGCTACCTGAATTCGGTCCCCAGGCCTCTCTGTAATCCCAGCATGCAGCAAGATGGGAAGCGGGCAGAAACAGGAGACTTTCCCCCAAAAGTTTTGGCAGAGCACAGCAAAGGACAGCAGAGTGAGAATCAAATAAGGTGGACAGGCAGGGACCGACCTGAAAGTTGTCCTTTGACCTCCACATGCCCACTGTAACACACACACACACACACATTGATTTTTGGCCTAATCTTATATCTGTAAAGTGGCTTTAAGGACTCCAAGTGTCATTTATTTATTTATTTATTTATTTATTTGAGTTAGAGAGAGAAAGAATGAAAGATTGAGAACAAGAATGGGAATTTCAGGGTATCTTGTGCCCCAGGGCCTCTTCCTGCTGCAGATGCACTCAAGTGCATGCAGCACTCTGTCACAGTGTCTGGCTTTATGAGGGCACTAGGGAATTAAATCTCAGCCAACAGGCTTTCAAGCAAGCACCTTTAAAGTCTGGCCATCTCCTCAACCCCCAAGTGTCATTCTTTTGTTTGTTTGTTTGGTTTTCAATGTATGGTCTCACTCTAGTCATGGCTGACCTGGAATTTACTATGTATTCTCAGGCTAGCCTCAAACTCATGACTATCCTCCTACCTCTGTCTCCTGAGTGCTGGGATTAAAGGCATGACCAAGCCCTCCAGCCACAGCACTTGAACTCCAGACACGTACCCCACCTTGTGCACATGTGCATCCAAGTGTCATTCTTTTGCTTTCTTTTCTTTTCTTTTTCCTTTTTTTGGTTTTTTGAGGTAGGTTTCATTCTAGCTCAGGCAGACCTGGAATTTACGATGTAGTCTCAGGGTGGCCTCGAACTCATGGCGATCCTCCTACTCTGCCTCCTGAGTGCTGGGATAAAGCCATGTGCCACCACACCTGGCTCCCCAAGTGTCACTTTTAAAAAAAGACTTAAAAATGTATTTATTTATTTATTTATTTATTTATTTATTTATTTATTTGAGACAGAGAGAGGGAAAAAGAGAGAGAGGGAGAGTGAGAAAGGCATGCCAGGACCTCCAGTCACTGCAAACAAATTCCAGATACATGTACCCTCTTGTGCATCTGGCTTATGTGGGTCCTGGAGAACTGAACCGGGATCCTTTGGCTTTGCAGGCAAATGCCTTAACTGCTAAGCCATCTCTCCAGCCCCAAGTATCATTCTTTATATGACAGTACCCTCATCCTAGGAGGGAGCAGGAAGGACAAGAATGCATCAGGCTTCTGTCTTTAGTGACACACATGTATAGTGTCCCTTACATCTCTACTTGTAAACAAGGGAAGGTGGGAGGGGGATCTTTCTTCTTCAGGAGCCAGTTGGGTTTTGTTTCTAGAGCTAGTGGTTCCAGGAACCCTTGTCCTTCCTTTCCCAGAGGATATCAAACCAGCAATGATGGGTTATGCTGGATACATACTGGAGAACGTTGCATTCTATGTGTCGTGCTGGATACAAATTGGAGAACATTACTTTATGTGTCCTGAGCTGGATACAAACTGGAGAATGTTACTTTGTGTGTCTTGAGCTGGATACAGATTGGAGAATGTTACCTTGTGTGTCTTGAGCTGGATACAAATTGGAGAATGTTACCTTGTGTGTCTTGAGCTGGATACAAATTGGAGAATTGAAGGTTACTTTGTGTCTTACAAATTGGAGAAGGTTACTTTATGTGTCTTGAGCTGGATACAAATTGGAGAATGTTACCTTGTGTGTCTTGAGCTGGATACAAATTGGAGAAGGTTACTGTATGTGTCTTGAGCTGGATACAAATTGGAGAATGTTACTGTATGTGTCTTGAGCTGGATACAAATTGGAGAATGTTACTTTATGTGTCTTGAGCTGGATACAAATTGGAGAATGTTACTTTGTGTGTCTTGAGCTGGATACAAATTGGAGAATGTTACTTTGTGTGTCTTGAGTTGGATACAAATTGGAGAAAGTTACTTTGTGTGTCTTGTGCTGGATACAAACTGGAGAACGTTACTTTGTATGTCTTGTGCTGGATACAAACTGGAGAACATTACTTTCTTTTTCCTTTCCTGTTCTTGTTTCTCTTTTGGAGGTAGGGTCTCACTCTAGCCCAGGCTGACCTGGAACTCACAGCGATCCTCCTACCCTCTGCCTCTCAAATGCTGGGATTAAGGGTGTGCACCACCATGCCAATTATTTTCTATGTCTTGAAATTCTTTTCCTTGACTCTACCCAGGCGCCCGCCTGCTTCAACACAAGCAGTGGCTGTCTCCTCTAAGGCCACAGCAGTAGCTACTATTTACTGAGTGCCAAGCATGGGGCTGGAGATGAATGAGTTACTCAGCCTCTGTGGTTCTTTTGCCTCATCTGTAAAAGACTATTTGCATTAGTTACCTCTCAGGATTGCTGTGGAAATAAAACCACTGGTAACAAAGGGTTTAAGACAGTTCCTCAGGCAAATGGCTGAAGTAGCATCGCCTGTCCTTGCTGATTTTTTTTTCCTTTGGTTTTTCGAGGTAGAGTCTCATTGTAGTTCAGGCTGACCTGGAGTTCACTCTGTAGTCTCAGGGTGGCCTTGAACGCATGATGATCCTCCTACCTCTGCCTCTCAGGTGCTGGATTAAAGGCGTGCGCCACCATGCCTGGCACCTTGCTTGTTTTATTCATCCCCATTCACAGTCAGGAATGTATGTTCAGGGAAGTTAAATGAGTTGTCCAAGGTGACACTGTTGGGGAAACCAATAGTCAAAGTCTAGTCTGTGCTTCACACACTTTCTTCTATTCACACTAGCTTCTCTGTGACAGGAAGTTCCTCCGAAATGTCCCAAGGGTGGGGTGTCTTGCCAGAGACATGATTTTGTTTGTTTGTTTGTTTGTTTGTTTGTTTGTTGTTTTTGGAGGTAGGGGTTCACTCTAGCCCAGGCTGACCTGGAATTCACTCTGTAGTCTCAGGGTGGCCTTGAACTCATCGCAATCCTCTTACCTCTGCCTCCCGAGTGCTGATATTAAAGGTATGTGCCACTATGCTCAGTAGACATAATGGGGGCTGGGTAGACATTTTTTTATTTTTGGCAGGGGATCCAAGACAATCACTGTCTGCCACTCTAGTAGTGTTTGTGGGTCCTTCTGGAAATATCCATTGTCTCTTCTGGTGGAGGGGGCAGAGAACTTCAGGGCTTGCCCCCTATTGTGGTCATCAACAAAGCAGGCAGCCCTACAGATGAGAATGCTCAAGTCCAGGCAAGGCATTCAGACAGCCAAGTGTTGGCGGGCCTGGGACTGGAACTCGGCCTCCAGGCTCCCTGTCCAGCCGCTGAGGGCTTTGTCCATGACCTATGAGTGTTTTACAGCGACCAAGAGACCCTGGCCGGCAAGGTGGCAGGGCTGTCGCCCGAATCCCTGTAATACACAAAAGCCGACGCTAGAGGGCGCTCATGCCACTTCACAGGCTTACGTCCTCAGGGCTTTCAGGAGCCCTCCATCAGATGATGAAGATGGTGATTGCCCAAAGCTGCTATTGACTGAGCCAACACGCTTTGTACCAAACGCACGACACCTCTAGTCTGCAGTTTCTTTCCCACGCACACCATATTCACCTGGGTTTGGAATCTCAGAAAATGGACCACCTCCAGCCAAGCCTGGACATCCCCATCAGTCTTCCTCTCTCTACACGAGGGCCTACTCCTGTCCATGCTGTGGCCTGTATCTTTTTATTTATTTATTTGAGAGAAAGAGACAAGAGTGAATGGACACTCCAGGGCCTCCAGCCATTGCAAATGAACTCTATATTTATTTATTTAAAATATTTTTTAATGTTTTAATTTTTAAAAATTTTTATTCATTTTGAGAGAGAGAAAGGCACACACACACACACACACACACAGAGACAGAGAGAATAGGTGTGCCAGTACCTTCAGCCACCCATTTTCTCTCTGTCTCTCTCTTCTCTGTATTTCTCTCTCTCTGCTTGCAAATAAATATATGAAAATATACCAAAAAAAAAAAAAAAAAAAGAGCCTGGCAGAGATAGGAAGATCACTATGAATTTGAGCACAGCCTAAGACTACAGAGTGAATTCCAGGTCAGCCTAGGGTAGAGTGAGACCCTACGTCAAAAAGAAAGAAAGAAAGAAAGAAAGAAAGAAAGAAAGAAAGAAAGAAAGAAAGAAAGAAAGAAAGAAGAAAGAAAGAAAAGAATGAAGGAGTGAAGGAAGGAAGGAAGAAAAAAAGGAAAAGCTTGAAAAAGAAAAAGTAGCCAGGCATGGTGGCACACGCCTTTAATCCCAGCACTCGGGAGGCAGAGGTAGGAGGATGGCTGTGAGTTCAAGGCCAGCCTGAGACTACATAGTGAATTCCAGATCAGCCTGGGCTAGAGCGAGACCCTACCTTGAAAAACCAGAAATAGATAAATAAACAACTTAATGAATACATGAAAGATTGAAGACGAGCAACTACGAAGCACTGACTTTCTTTACTTAACTGGAGTGTCCATAGGAGGCCCTGGCTGCGCTGGCGGCGCACTTGCTCGGCGGTGTCAGGGCTTGGGTTAGCCTCTGTTTGACGCTCGCCTTGGGAGAAGGGAGTGCAGAGGGAAAAGCCCTGCATCCACTGTATGTACATTTTCCATCAGGAAAACCAAACATCTCTCTCCAAGCTTATGTCTGTGTCATGCAGCAGGGGAAGGTGGGAATGAGTGTGTTTCACTCTGTCAACATCACCATGGAGTCAGAGATGTGTGGGCAGTGGGGAAGGGATTGAATTAGTCAGCTAACAGAATCTGCCACATTTGTGTGGATGGTGGTGGGGGGGAGTGTATTGCCTATGAGTGTGTGTGTGTGTGTGTGTGTGTGTGTATACATGTACATGTGGAGGCCAGAGATCAA
Organism: Orientallactaga sibirica; assembly: GCA_036365145.1. NCBI lineage: Eukaryota > Metazoa > Chordata > Mammalia > Rodentia > Dipodidae > Orientallactaga > Orientallactaga sibirica. The sequence goes on along the minus strand of JAEOAD010000032.1, from coordinate 25,466,181 downwards.
TGTCAGGTGCTTTTTTCAATTGCTCTTCACCTTATTTTTTTACATTACATTGTATTTATTATTATAATTATAATTATAATTATTATTATTGTTTTTCGAGGTAGGGTCTCGCTCTAGCCCAGGCTGACCTGAAATTCACTATGTAGTCTCAGGCTGGCCTTGAACTCACAGCCATCTTTCTACCTCAGCCTCACAAGTGCTGGGACTGAAAGTGTGCCCAGCCTACTTTATTTTTTGACATAGGGTCTTTCATGAACCCAGAGCTCAGTGACTGAAGGAGACAAGCGAGTCACTGAGCCCTGAGCCTCCTCCTCCTGTCTCTGCCTTCCCAACATTGGAATTACTACAACATTGGGATTGCGTATGTATCACCACAACTTTTTTTAAAAAGTATTTTATTTTTATTTATTTATTTGAGAGAGAGAGAGAGAAAGAGAAAGAGACAATAGGCATGCCAGGGCCTCTAGCTACTGAAAATGTGTCTCCTTGTGCATCTGGCTTACATGGGTCCTGGGGAATTGAACCTGGGTCCTTTGGCTTTGCAGACAAGCGCCTTAACCACTAAGCCATCTCTCCAGCCCCTACCATGATTTTTACATAGGTGCTGGGAATCCAAAATCAGGTCATCATGCTGACACAGCAAGCTTGTAATCCACTGAGCCATCATGCCACAGTATCATGAATTTGGCCTGCACATCTCCTATCCTTCCCTTCTGATTTCTATCATATATACACCCACACATATGACAGAGAGAGAGATGACCAGACCTTGCCACTACAAATGAAGTCCAGATACATGCACCACTTTGTGCATCTGGCTCTCCATTGGCCTTGAAAGCTTGTTTGGGGGGTTCTAGCAGGGGAGGGCAGCTATCCATCTACCCTTGATTGAAGACCAGTTCTGCTCTATTCAGAGAAGGTCATCATCTTCCACCAGGCAAGCAGCTTTGGGAGGGACACATGGAGCAGTGAGGGAGAAGGGGGACACCCCCAACCAGCCAGATCAGCCGGATCATCCCTGGCCACCAATGGGATGACAGATGTTGCAGCCAGTTGGCTCTCGTATCCCTGACTCTATATGGATACTGGGGAATTGAACCACATACGGGGGCAGGCAGGCTTTGTAACAAGCACCTTTAAGCACGGAGTAAACTCCCAATCCCCTGATTATGGTGTTGCTCTATGTGTGAGCGCTCTCACTCTCTGTCTGTCTCTCTGTCTCTCTCTGTCTCTCTCCCTTCAGAGCACTGGTTGAGTTCCCAGAAATGACTATTCCCGGATGAACTGGTGGTATACCTCCTCCAGGAAGCAGGAATCCCTTCCCTCCTGCACCAGGCCCTTCAGTCTTACCTCAGAAGCATGAAGCGCCACCTATCCCTGCCCCTGGAGAGGTGGAGGAAAGGTTCTCTGGCTCAGATACCCTCTCATCCAAGTCTCCTGTTGATGTCACCCAGGGTGAACTGGCACATGGAGAGTGTCACATGCAGTCCATGTTCTACCATAGAAACGTCAGGATCCACCTGAGCTAAGTGGATAAAAGCTTTGCTTTTGTTTTGTACCTGGATTTTTTTTCTCTACAAATAGATGCTGCAAGCCCAGGTGTGACTTCCATGGGGGCTAACACGACGCTTCGTGGAAGGCACTCTCTCTGCAGTTTGATTGACTCAGGTTAGTGGACCAGGCATGGTACCCCAGCATTCAGCAGCCTAGGCAGGAGAGTTTCTGAAAGCTCAAAGCAAGCCTGGTATGCATAGTGAAATGAAAGAGAGAGAATAAATGAGAGAGAAAATGAATATGAAACTAAGCTTGCATCTCAGTGAGCAAGGTGGCACATCCCTGTAATCCCAGCACTCCAGTGGTAAAGGCTAGAGAATCAGGAGTTCAAGGCCAGTCTTAGCTACGGAGCAAGTTGTTTGAGGCTAGCCTAGACTAAATGAGACATGTCTAAAAAACAAAGAAACCAGATTGTATCTCTGGGCTTTCAACATGGCTCAGCTGGTGGTCTAAATACATGAGGCCCTGGGTTCAATCCCCAGCACCCTAGAAACCAGGCATGATGACGGCACACCTGTACTCCTACCACTTGGGAGGTATAGGAAAGAAGGTCAGGAGTTCAAGGCCATCCTTGGCTACATAGTGAGTTCAAAGTTAGTCTGGGTTACATGAGACCCTGTGTCAAAAAAAAAAAAAAAAAAAAAAGAAGAAAAAAAGAAAAAGAAAAAATCAAAACCAATAAAACAAACAACCCCCCCCCCAAATGTATAAGCCAGATGGGTGTGGTGGCACATGCCTGTTGCTCCATCTACTCGGTAGGTTGAACCAGGAGGATTGTAGGAATTCAAAGCCAGCATGAACAATATAATAAGAATCTGTTTTAAAAAAATAATAGGGCTAGCCGGGCGTGGTGGCGCACGCCTTTAATCCCAGCACTCGGAGGCAGAGGTAGGAGGATTGCTGAGAGTTCGAGGCCACCCTGAGACTACATAGTTAATTCCAGGTCAGCCTGGACCAGAGTGAGACCCTACCTTGCAAAACCAAAAAAAAGAAAAATAATAATAATAATAGGGCTGGAGAGATGGCTTAGCAGTTAAGGCACTTGCCTGCCAAGCCTAAGGACCCAGGTTCGACTCTCCAGATCCCACGTGAGCCAGTTGCACATGAAGGTGCATGCATCTGGAGTTCGTCTGCAGTGGCTGGAGGCCCTAGCACACCCATTCTCGCTCTCTGTCTCTTTCTCAAATAATAATTTAAAAAATAGCCAGGTATACTGGCACACACCTTTAATCCCAGCACTCCAAGAAGGCAGAGGTAGAAGGATTGCTGTGAGTTCAAACCAGCCTGAGACTACATACTGAATTCCAGGTCAGCCTGGACTAGAGTGAGCCCCTACCTAGAAAAACAAAAACAAAAAGAAAAGAAAAAGAAAGGAAAAAAAGAAGGAAAAAGTATGAGCAATGCAAAAATTAGAGGACTCTGGAGCAGTTGATTTGATTTTATGAGAGAGTAGAATTGAAGATTATGACCTTTACTGAAAGAATTCCACTGCGTCCTCCACCCTAGCTGACTTTAATTAGCAGGTAGCCTGTGGATGATGCCCGGTAAGTACTAAATAGCAACATAACTTCAAAAACCAAAACCTTAAAGCCTTCCTCAGCACCCCCTGCTGCCCTCCCCCAGTATGTCCACCGGAGGCTGGGGTCTACATGATCATGGAGAAATGTTCAGGGCATTTGCTCAGAAAGACAACATTGCTGCCAGTTAGCAGTGAAGCTTCAGCAGGCCATGGCCATGGTAGTGCCATCGAACCCCAGGTCTTAGGCCCTGCATGGATGCTAAAGGCCTTTGACTTTAGGGACATATTCCAAGCCTAAGCCTCCTCTTGAATAAAATGGAGAATCCTCTCTGTCTTGTTTTCTCACAAATCCTTGGTGATACCTCTCAAGGGAGAAAAAAAAAAAAGACAGTACAGTCATTCATAATGCTAAGAGAAAATTGTGTTTTGCTCACAGAGGGCCCTTCGTTTTGCTGAGCGGAGATGAGAGGGACTTAGTATGTGAGACAGAAAGTAGGGACTACCATTAGGCTGAGCAGAAAAAAAAAGGAAGTTGAAATGCTCTGAGAGAAAATACAGGAAGTAGTTAAGGAGCCCAAAAAGGTTAGGAGCTTGGGATTGACCCCTTCTGGAACACAGGGACTGCATTTCGACAGAGCATGGGGAAGGACAGAATTCTGCAGCCTGATGTGGGTAGGGCTGCCAGCAGTCAGCCCACATGGCCTCCTGGGACAGCTGATGGGCGGCTCATGTTTAATCAGTGTCTGTAAAGGTCTGGCATCCCTTCAGGCACCCAGAGCCCAGGGTACTATCTGGCAGTAAGCTGGTCCTTCCCACCTCTCTGTTCCAGCTACAGAGCAGCAAAGAGGGCATGGTCCAAGTAAACCAAGGAGTGAGCGGGCTGTTAACAGTGGAGTGGAAGTGCTTTGTCAGTGCAAAGCCCACCTTCAAGGGTTACTGGGTCCCTTACCACCAGACAGAACATTGGCTTGTTTCTGCATGTCAATCTCTCCTTGTCACCTTGATAGGATGTAGAATCACCGTGGAGACAAATCACTTACCACGTCTGTTAGGGATTTTCGAGACTGGATTAATTGAGGTGGGGAGACCCACCCTAACTGTAGGTGGCAATGTCCATGGGCTGGGGTCCTGGATTGTATCAAAAGGAGAGAGATGCTGGACTGGTGATGCACGCCTTTAATTCCAGCACTCAGGAGGCAGAGGTAGGAGGATCGCCCTGAGACTACATAGTGAATTCCAGGTTAGCCTGGATTAGAGTGAGACCCTACCTTGAACAAACAAAACAGACAAATCAGAGTTTATCTCCCTACTTCCTTCCTGTGGATGTGACAATGTAACTGTGGCCTTTTATTCCTGCCATGCATTCCCCACCTTGAAATAAATTAAACTGCCCCTTCACCACCACCCCCCGCCATAAGCAGTAACTGATACACCCTTCCTGACCCAAACAAGCACATGCATATGCTTTCTGAGTGTAGTGTTCTGCCTTCATTCCTCTGTAGTCACCCACCTCCCCCTGTGGATTTAGTTATGAAATCTCATGTAGCCCAGGTTGATCCGGAATTCCCTAGTATGTAAGAAGGGCTTTGAACTTCCAATCCTCCTGCTTTCCCCTCCAGCATCCTGGGATTATAGGTGTGCACCATCACATCTGATTTATCCGGGGCTGAGGATTGAACCCAGGACTTTGTGCATGCATGCTAGACAAATACTCTACCAACTAAATACATCCCAGAACCCACATTAGTGGCTTTATAAAAATAGTCTTTGGGCTGGAGAAATGGCTTAGCAGTTAAGGCGCCTGCCTGCGAAGCCTAAGAAGGCTTGTTCAAATCTCCAGGACCCATGTTTAGCCAGACACAAAAAAGTTATGCAAGCACGCAATGTCGCACGTACCCACAAGGGGGCGCATGTGTCTGGAGTTTGTTCACAGTCCGGGCGCCCATTCTCTGCCTCTTCCTCTCTTTCTGTCTCTCTCAAATTTAAAAAAAAAAAAAAAAAAAAAAAAAAAAAAAAAAAAGAATAGTCTTGTTGTGTGATGCTCCTGCCAGATTATGGTGCCATAACAAGATGTGCCCCAGGTTCCAAGTAGAGAGGCAACACCCTACCTCTGGAACCCTGAAGTAAATAAACCTCAGTTCTCCAAAAACTAGCTGGTTTCAGGTGTTTTGTAGCAGCCAAGACAAGACCCTCAGACAGTGTGAGAGCCCAGCTAACTCCCCTCCCCGGGGAAGCACCCAGCATTTCATGAAGCGGCTGCCCTGTCCGTCCCCTCAAGTGACAGGTGGAGCTGCTAGGGACACAACCATTCCCATGGGTCACATGGGCTTGGCTCAACATCTGTAAAGAGAGCAAAATGTTATTATTTCTTTACATCAAATTGAGAGAAGAATAGAAGTCACTTTACACTTGCTTGAGCAGGGGGGGGATAATAGATAAACAGGATGCTCTGCTGTCTGAATAGCATTACCCTGGGCCTGCATTGTTAAGCAAAATCCTTAAGGGCAGATAAGCAGGACACTTGGAGACTCTGGCCTCACCCCCCCCCACACAGGCACTTCCTGTAACTACTAACAGAACTATTCACAGTTTGTCTAATCCTCTGGAATGGTATGCCCCTGCCGCAATGCAGATTCTCCTTTATGTTTAAAGAGATCACTTTTATGGCTATAACTGCAACATGTGAATTGTGATTTATGGCCGAACTCCCATCCCGTTTCTTTTTCTCTCTCTCTTTTTTTTTAATTTGAGAGAGGCAGACAGAGAGACAGAGAGAAAGAGAATGGGCACACCAGCGGCCTCTCAGTCACTGTGAACGAACTCCTGATGCTTGTGTGCATGTGTGACATTGATTGCGTCACTTTTGTGTCAGGCTAAACGTGGGACTTGGAGAATCGAATGGGCGTTCTTAGGCTTTGCAGGCAGGCGCTTTAACCACTAAGCCATCTCTCCAGCCCCCATCCTGTTTGTTCTATAAACATCATGTGGTTATTTCCACATGACATTCTGAACAGTACAATGCTACATCTTGAGGACCTGAACTCTGGGGATAGTCCTGGTGTGCACCAGCTTTCACTCTCTTTCTTTTTTACCCAATAAAACTTTACCACACATTCCGTGAGTCGATGGTCTTATTTGTGTGACACTGGACCCCATAACACATCCTACTGGACAATACTCTAGAGTTGCTTTCCCACAAGTCCTGGCCATCCCCAACAAGACCAGCATCTCTGTCCAGTGGCTGGTTCTGAGACCCTCTTGCCAAAGCTATGTATGGGACCAGCCTGGCATGCCCTCCACTAAAAGGGTCCCTCCATACTGTGGGTATGAGAAGTGGGAATGTTATATTCTCGGCCTGTCAGCCCTTGGCTCTTACAAGAACCTATTACCTCATTGGAAAATGTTCAAAGGGTGAGAACAGGACATTTACAGAACCACAAATGGCTAATCAACATATTAAAATACACTCCACCTCCCTAGTCATAAGGGAAGTGAAAATGAAAACAAGAATATTTTTCTTTTTAAAAAAATATTTTTAGGGCTAGAGAGATGGCTTACTGCTTAAGGCACTTGCCTGCAAAGCCAAAGGACCCAGGTTAATTTCCCCAGGACCCATGTAAGCCAGATGCATAAGATGGCATATGCATTTGGAGTTCGTTTGCAGCGGCTAGAGGCCCTGGCACACCCATTCTCTCTCTCTCTCTCTCTCTCTCTCTCACACACACACACACACACACAAATAAATAAGTAAAAATAAAATATATTTCAAAATATTATTTATTTATTTGAGAGAGACAGAGAGAAAGAGAAGCACACCAGGGCCTCCTGCCACCACAAAGATACTTCAGACACACTTGCACCACTTTGTGCATCTATCTTTACGTGGGTGTGGGGAATTGTCAGGCTTTTGCAAGCAAGCATCTTTAACTGCTGAGCCATCTCTCTAGCCCCTATTTTTCTTTCTTTCTTTCTTTCTTTCTTTCTTTCTTTCTTTCTTTCTTTCTAAGAAAGAACAAGCTGGGCATGGTGGCATACACCTTTAATCCCATCACTCAGGAGGCAGATGTAGGAGGATCGCCATGAGTTCAAGGCCACCCTGAGACTACATAGTGAATTCCAGGTCAGCCTGGGCTAGAGCAAGACCCTACATCAAAAACAAAAGAAAAGGAAGGAAGGAAGGAAGGAAGGAAGGAAGGAAGGAAGGAAGGAAGGAAAGAAGGAACATTCTAATCCCATATACTCAGGAGGCTGAAGCAGGAAGATCACAAATTCCAGGCCTGGCCTGGGCTATAGAGTAAATCAAGCCCAGCCTGGCCAGCTTAGTGAAACCCTGTCTCAAAATAAAAAGTAAAAAGAAAGTTGTGGATGTAATAACTCAGTGGTAGAGCATTTGTTTAGCACGTAAAAGGCCTTGAGTTCAATCCCCATGACTGCAAGAAAGAAAATTTTTAAAAAATTATGAGCATGGCGATGTACCCTATAATCCCAGCAGGAAGATCAGGAGTTCGAAGTCATCCTAGTTAGTTCAAGGCCAGCCTGGATGATATAAGACTCTACAAACATGGGTACTACAGAGATGGCTTAGCGGTTAAAGCACTTGCCTGCAAAGCCAAAGGACCCAGGTTTGATTCCCCAGGACCCACGTAAGCCAGATGCACAAGGTGGCGCATGCATCTGGAGTTTGTTTGCAGCAGGTGGAAGTCCCAGTGTGTCCATTCTCTGCCCCCTCCTCTTTCTTTCTCTCTCATAAATGAATAAATATATTTATATAGAAAGAAAGGAAGGAAGGAAGAAGAAAGAAAGAAAGAAAGAAAGAAAGAAAGAAAGAAAGAAAGAAAGGCTCTATAAACAAACTAACACACCAAAATAAAACAAAAAACATTTTAAGGTGTGGTAGAACCCTTGGCTAATGTGGGATCTGGAGAGTAGAACATGGATCCTTAGGCTTCAAAGGCAAGCGCCTTAACGGCTAAGCCCTCTCTCCAGCCCTGTAACTGGTTTTGGACACATCTGCCTCCTCTACTCTGCCATACTCTGCCATAGCTGCAAAGGACAGCGGCATCTATCTAGTTGTTCAAGGCCAACCAAATCAAGCCTTGGGATCTCCCAGATTTCTTTCTCCACACTCACCCATCAGCAACAACTTCTAATCTAGAGCCCAATTCAACCAGTTTGTTCCCATTTCTAAAGCCTCTTGGAGAGTCTTGTAGCCTTTCAGCCCCCACTCTTCAGGGCTGCTCCCCCCACACACAGCTGCTTCTGACACAGGTCAGAGTCATTCTCGCTTCCTCTGCTCAGACCCTACAAGTGACTTACATTGCATCTGGAAATACAAAACCTGTCCACTAAAGCCCCAGGCTTCCTACTTCCTTCCACTCTTCCCGCCATCCTGCATGAGTCACAAAATCTCCGAGGCAGTCCTGCCACTTAGTCTTTGTACCTTTCATTTGGAGGCTTCTCCCCCGATTCTTAGCATACTCCTGCATCCGAAGTCACCCTGGGCCACATGTTTTCCTGTTTTGCGTGATCCCACACTTCCCCATTCCTCACACTTCCCACACTTCCCCATTCCTCAAAGAATAGAAGTTTTCTTTCTCTTTTCTTTTCTTTAATTTTTATTTATTTATTTGCCAGCAGAGAGAGAGAGAGAGGGAGAGAGAGAGAAGAGAGGCAGATACAGAGAGAATTGGCACGCCAGGGCCATGGCAAATGAACTCCAAATGCATGTGCCCCTTGTGCAGCTGGCTTACGTGGGTCCTGGAAAATCAAACCGGGGATCCTTTGGCTCAGTTGATTGTCAGGTCTCTGCTCCCCTGTAGGACTGGGGTTACAGATGCGTGTGACCACGCCCAGCTGTTGTACATGGGATCTGGATACTTGAACTCTGGCAGTCTCGGGGCCCCCATGCTTGTGCAGAGACGTGTACCTAACTGTTGAGCCATCTCTCCACTCTCAGAAGTTCTTTTTTTTTCTATTTATTTATTTATTTATTTATTTATTTATTTATTTATTTAGAGCCACAGACACAGAGAGAAAGAGGCAGATAGATAGAGAATGGGCGCACCAGGGCCACTGCAAAGGAACTCCAGATGCATGCGCCACTTTGTGTATTTGGCTTACGTGGGTCCTGGGGAATCGAGCCTTGAACCAGGATCTGTAGGGTTCATAGGTAAGCACTTAACTGCTAAGCCATCTCTCCAGCACCCCCCTTTAAGAAATATTTTTATTTATTTATTTATTTGCAAGGAGAGAGAGAGAGAATGGGCCCATCAGGGCCTCCAGCTCCTGCAAACGAACTTCAAATGCATGTGCCACTGTGCATCTGGCTTTATGTGGGGAATCAAACCTGGATCCTTGGGCTTTGCAAGCAAGTACCTTCACCACTGGGAAATCTCTTTTTAAAATATTTTTATTTTTAGTTATTTAGTTATTTGACAGAGAAAGAGGGAAGGAGAGAGAGAGAGAGAGGAAAGGAGAGAATGGGTGCTCCAGGGCCTCCAGCCACTGCAAATGAACTCCTGATGCATGCGCCCCCTTATGCATCTGGCTAACATGGGTCCTGGGGAATTAACCTGGGTCTTTTGGCTTTGCAGGCGAACACCTTAACCGCTAAGCCATCCCTCCAGCCCAGAAATCTCTTTTTTAAATATTTTATTTATTTGTGCGGAGTGGGAAGAGAGAGAGAGAGAGAGAGAGAATGGGCACACAAGGGTCTCTAGCCACTTCAAGCAAACTCCAGATGCATGCTCCACTTTGTGCATCTGGCTTTACATGGGTACTGGAGAATCGAACCCCGGATGTTAGGTTTTGCAGGCAAGCACTTTAACTGAGCTGAGCCAGCTCTCAAAATTCTTGTGTATTCTTTGTCTGAAGCCGTCTCCCCGAGCCGAGACGGGACCTGAAGCTGAGCAGAAGTGCAGTGTACATTTGCTGACAGGTCTATTATCTGAGGGGTTAAAGGGTGTCTGGGCTAAATAGCAACAGTCCAACCTCATCATTTCACAGATGGGGAAACATGGCAGAGTCATGTGTCCAACTGCACAGATGCAAACCTACTTGAGCGGAAACTCCATGATGGCAAGGAAAACTGATGGCATGAGCAGAGGCTGGGCATCACCTGGCCAACATCAGATGGACGACAGCAACAGGAGAGCGTGCCAGACGGTCTTGAGATGCTTTTCTATCAACCATCTCGGTCACTGTGGACCAGGGTTATTTCCCTGTAGATGTCTCTGCCAAGTTATCACGAAAACAGATCTCAGAACACTCTGCTGCCCATGCAATACCCACAGAGCAAGCCTTCATGAGAAAGTGGCCACAAAAACTGGTTCCTATAACTTCTTTTTCTTCTGGTTTTATTTTTCCTTTCGAGGTAGTGTTTTGCTCTAGCCAAGGCTGACCTGGAATTCACTGTGTAGTCTCAGGGTGGCTTTGAACTCTGGACAATCCTCCTACCTCTCCCTCCCAAGTGCTAGGATTAAAGGCATGCGCCACCACGCCCAGCCCTATAACTTCTATAAAATCAGTGCGGGCTGGCTGTCTGTAGAGAATGCAGGAAGGGACTGCTTAAGGAAAACGCCACATTCTAGGTTAGGGTTCTGTTAGAATGCCGGCTATATCTGTGGGACTAAGGTTCCCCTGGAGGATTTGGCCCAGAGCTGCACCCCCTCTTGTCCTTTCTGGACAAGTAAAGATGGCGTTGGTGGAGGTGAACTGAAACACATCAAAACAAAAATACAGAGGCTAAAGGGAACTCAACATTCAAAACAAACTGCTAACACACCAAAGGTTTGGGGATTGCTGTGGAAGGGGGGTGTGCAGGAAGATTGTAAGAACTACAGGATGGGTAGAAATATCCTGAGGCACCCGCACCCCACCCCAGAAACTAACAAAGACCCTAACTAGAAATACCAAGGACCTGACTGAGGAGGGCACTCAGGGAAATGGGGACCAGGGTGGGGTGTGAAGGGATATAAGACTATGACCTATATAAAAATATTTATACATATAAATGGGAAAAAATGAAGGGATTCAGTGGAAAGAGGATTTGGGAGAGGGAAAAGGAGGGTGGTGGGAGGTGAATATGATCATAGTATACTGTTAATATGTGTGGAAATTGCCAGTAAAAAGGATGCTGTTGATACCATTTCAGCCAGTCTGTACATCTAGTGTGTGTGTGTGCATGCGTGCGCACAGGTGCACGTGTGCAGAGGCCAGAGGAGGATGTTCAGTGCCCTCTTCAACGCTCTTGTGCCTTACTTCTCTGAGACAGAGTTTCTCTCTGAACCTGTAGCTCACTGTTTTTATTTTTTATTATTTTGGGTTTTCAAGGTAAGCTCTCGCTCAAGCCCAGTCTGAGTTGGAATTTGGTATGTAGTCTCAGGGTGGCCTTGAACTCATGGAGATCCTTCTGAGCCACCATGCTCGACCATCACTTTTTCTTTCTTTTTTTTTTGTAAGACTAGTTGACCAGGGAGCCCCATTGATCCTCCTATGTACCCCACCCTAGTACTGGGGTTTCAGGCTTGCACAACCCTGCCAGACTTTTTAGGTGAATGCCGGGGATCCATGCTCAGAGCCTCATGTTTTCACAGCAAGCACTGGTCCCCGCTGAGCCATCTCCCTAGCCCAGTCTCATATGGATCTTGAATACGATTAATCTCACCAAAGGAGAATTCATCTCGGAGTGCCTGCTTTGTTAATTAACAATCAGAAGAGTTCATCAATGCATCCGTTATGCTAATAAGTATAGCCTTGGGATGGAATGAGATGGGCGGGGGGAAGCTGTGTGGGATTCTGACCTTGCAAGACTATGCCCATCTCCTAGGCTCACCCACTTACAAAGTCAGAAGCGGTAGATATATTAACATAATGGAGACCGGTAACAGGCTCCACCTCACCCCTCAGTCAGAACATGCCAGTGGAGAGCTGAGTAAGTGATTTCTGGGGTGTGGCTTTCTGATAAAATGCTGGCTGACTCCCTCGGCTTCAATGACTACTTCTGAATCGGTGAGGTTGAATCCCAAGTTCCCGTAGGCCAGATTCCAACTGGATTGGGTGTGAGGGTGGAGGGGGGATTGGATACATTTAAAGTTCACTGGGTAAACCAGGCATGGTGGTGCATGCCTATAATCCCATCCATGGGAGGCACAGGCAGAAAGACCGGAAGTTGAAGGACAGCCTGGGCTACATGAGACTGTTTCAAAACAAAACCAACTGACCTTCATTGGGTGAGTCTGATATGCGGCCAGTGAGCATCACGCTTCCATATGTCATGCTAGTCCACGTTTTTGGACAGTCCCACAAAAGGCACTGGCAAAACTGAGCCTGGTGGCACTTGACTGAAATCCCAGCACTGGGCTGGAGAGATGGCTTAGCAGTCAAAGCACTTGCCTGTGAAGACTGCAGACCCAGGTTTGATTCTTTTCAGGTCCCATGTAAGCCAGATGCACAAGGGGGCCCATGCATTTGGAGTTCATTTGCAGTGGCTAGAGGCCCTGGTGTGCCCATTCTCTCTCCCTCTCTGTCTAATAAATCAATAAAAATAAAAACTTAAAAAAAAATGAAACCCCAGCACTTAGGAGAAGGTGGAAGCAAGAGCATTAAGAGTTCAAGCCTTGGGGGTGGAGAGATGGCTTAGCAGTTAAGGCGTTTGCCTGCAAAGCCGAAGAATCCTGGTTCGATTCTCCAGTACCCACATAAGCCAGATGCACAAGGGGTGTATGCATCTGGAGTTCGTTTGCAGTGGCTGGAGGCTCTAGCATGCCCATTCTCTCTCTCTTTCTCTCTCTCAAATAAATAAATAAATAAAATATATTTTTAAAAAAGAGTTCAAGCCTTGGCTATATAATGAATATAAAGCCAGCATAGACTCAGTGAAACCCAGTCCCCTGTTTTCCTTTTTCTTTTTTGAGGTATGCCTCACTCTTGTCTAGGCTGACTTTGAGCTCATTCTTGTTCTTCTACCTCAGCCACCTGAGTGCTGGGAATAAAGGCATAAACCACCACTCCCTGTGAAACCCTGCCTTAGAAAAGAAAAGGAAAGAAAAGAAAAGAAAAGAAAAGAGAAAAGAAAAGAATCAAAACCCAAGATCAGCACCACCAGCTTGCTGATCTCCTTTCTGGAGCTTTCTCTGTGGCTGCCCAGCCACCCCCGGCCAGGGCAGAGCACTTGTGTAAGGATGTCATTCTGAGAGTCACGACCAGGCACCTCACCCAGCACTGCCAAAGCTCATGACCCCAGAGCCACGCATTTAATTACTGAAGGCCACAAACACTCACTGCCAGGTTTCCCGAGCTCTGAGCCGAGCGGGGGCCTGAGAGACAGGAAAACAACAGTGAGCAAAGCTGGAGACCATCTGGTGTCGAAGACAGACACGCGGCCTCCTCCGGTCCCAGGCGGACAAAAGAACCAGGCTAAGTGTGGCAGTGGACGTAGCTGCCAATGGAACCTGGCTTGAAGATGGGCGTGGGGGAGGACTTCCTGGGAGGAAGCAGCCGGACTGGGCGCCAAAGCTTGTTTGTTTGTTTTGTTTTTTTTTCTCCACGGTCAGTGGAGGAAAAGGATTTGTTCCGGGAGGAGACTGCAGCTCCATGACTCCTACCCCGGGGACTACCCATCTTCCAGGATGCAGACTCCATCACGTCTTGCTCACACACTCATTTGCACTTTTAACACCTTCGCAGCTCACCGCTACCCCTTTGCAATGGTGATTCCCTCTTGACAACAGCGGAAAGCCTTCTCTCTCTGTCTCTATGCTTTTTTTTTTTTTGAGGATGCTGGGGATCTAAGCCAGGGCCTTAGGCAAACGCGCCACCCCTGAGTTCACAGCCCCACGTCTCTGGCTGGGAGTGAGGCGCGCTCGCCCCGGCCCGCGCACGGCTCCAGTCCACGCTCCCACGCCCCGCTCGGCCAGCAGCTTGGAAACAAACAAACCCCGCCCCTCGCTCGAGCCTAGAGACGGGGCCCCGCCTCGGGCCCCGCCCCCTTCGCTCTCATTGGCTGCCAGGATGGCCGGCTCTTCAGGCCCGGGGCTGTGATTGCCGCGCGCCCACGTCAGTCCCGGAGAGGGAGAGCCGGTGTTGGGGCTGGCTGCCCGACAGCCGCAGGTGGGGCCTGCAGAGCTGGCCGAGGGAAGGATCCAGAACCACTCCCCCTGCCCCCCACTTCCCGAAGCTCCGAAGCCCCCCGACTCCAGTGCGGGGGAGAGGCCAGGATGCCCCGCGGGGACTCGGAGCAGGTGCGCTACTGCGCGCGCTTCTCTTATCTCTGGCTCAAGTTCTCGCTCATCGTCTACTCCACGGTGTTCTGGGTGAGTGATCCCGGGGCAGCCGGGGGATGGGCGTGTGTGTGTGTGTGGTAGGGGGGTCCACACTCCAGGGAGGGACTCCTCCCCCTCCCCCCCCACGCGGGTCCCCGAGTTGCATCTAGCTTTCGCCTCCAGGGCGCGCACCCTGGCTTCTCGCTGCACTTTTTCCCTGGGCATCGGGAACTATATACTACTGCTGGTGGCCCCAGCTCAGCCCTGGACCGGAGCGTGGGAGCAGGTTGTCCCCAGAACGCCACTGGGCTCGCCTGTGTGCACCTGTGACGGGTGGGTTGGATTGCCAGCGCAGACCCCCGGCTGGGTAGGCCTTAGGGACGGTGTCCACCGCGCCCACGCCACCTGCAGGGTGTTTGCCCACTCCATCAACCTGTGCAGAAGTGCAGAAGTCAACCTTTGGGTTTAGGACCACCTGGATTCCAGGTCTGGTCCTTGCTGTTACTTGCCCCGTGCCTCTCCTCCGAGTAAGGTGTTTCTCTTGTGCCTCGGTTTCCCCTTTGATTGAAAGAAGGATGCGCGTGTGTTTGGTGGAGTAGGTAGGGCATCATAGCTGGTCCACGTCTCCGATGCTTCTAGATGGTATTACTGTTTCTCATGTTACTGGACTTCCCTCTTTTTTCCCTGTGGAGGAGCAAGGTGGCCTTAAATGGGCACAACGGGGCTCTGAATCCTGCTGCCCACCCACTTTCTAGCTGAGTGATCCTGGGGAAGTTACTCCATCTCTCTGGACCACAGCTTCCTCATCAATGAATGGAGACAGTCATTATTTTGTCTTTGGACGGTTGTGGAAATTAAATGAAGTAGGTCAAGTTCAGTGCTTGAAGAGATGGAATGGTCAAGCGTGACTTGCTTTATTCAGAGGGAGTCTCACAGTGAAGTGAGGCTAGCTCGGTTTGTAGTTGTCATCCCTCGGTTCGTCGGTTTTGTGTTGAGACCGGGTGTCACTGTAGCCCTGGATGCCTTGAGACTCATTATGTTGCCCAGAGTGGCTCAAACTCACAGCAATCCTCCTGCCTCAGCTTCCAAAATGCTAGGATTATAGGCGTGTGCCACCACAGCCAGCCATGAGACTGGCTGTCTTTCTTTTCTTTTTTATTTTTTCCAGGGTAGGATCTCACTCTAGCCTCAGGGTGGCCTTGAACTCACAGCAATCCTTCTACCTCTGCCTCCCGAGTGCTGGAATTAAAGGAGTGAGCCACTATGCCTGGCTGAGACTGGCTTTCTTAAAGAGTACTTTATTTTAGTTTTTATTTTTTTGTCTTTCTCTCTTTCTTCTCCCCCCCCTCCCACCTTTCTTTGAGATAAGGTCTTGCTCTAGCCCAGGCTGACTTGGAATTCACTATGTTGTCTCAGGATAGCCTCAAACTCATGGTGATCCTCCTACCTCTGCTAGGATTAAAGTCATGTACCACCACACCCAGCTACTTTTTTTTTTTTTTTTTGAGACAGGGTCTCATGTAGCTTCAGTCTTGCTGTGTAGCTGAGGATGACCTTAAACTTCTGATCCTTCTGTCTTCATCTCCCAATTGCTGGAATTACAGGTGTGTGCCACTATACCTAGCTGATAAGGTTAGTATGTGGGTCTTAGTCTAGAAACAAGGACATCATTCTGCTATAGGCTGGCTCAACCCTTACTTCTCTAGAATAGTCCCCCTGTCCACAGTATAGACATGGGTAGCCTTGTCCTGGGACCCCAGGTGGTCCCCTGAATCTCTCTCTGGTTCTTACCCTACCCCCCATTATAGCTCTTCCTAGCAATAACTGACGGGACTGACTTTGAATGGGACCTTGATGCACTTGCCTTCAAATGACTGGGACAAAGCATGCAACCAAAAGCAGCTGATGGGAGGAACGTGTTTTCATTTTGATTTATAGCCTCCAGGGGAAGCTTCATGATGGCAGGGGAAAGCATGGCACGAGCAGAGGCTGGACATCACTTCTCACCACAGCAGGGGAAAACAGCAGCGAGAAAGTGAGCTGAGCTCTGGCAAGGGGTGGAGGAGGTGGTGGTGGGGGGGAGCTTGCTATAATACTCCAAAACCCACTCCTAGGAACACACCTTCTCCAGTTGCCAGCAGCTGGGGACCAGGCAGTCAAAACACATGAGTTTATGGGGGACATCTGATTCAAACCACCACAGACCCCTTTTAGGGTGACCCTGCCCAGCAGTTAGGACATTCTAATTCAGCTATGATCCTGACTCTCTGGCATGTGGTAGGCAAGTTCCTTTTCTGATTTGGGCCTTAACACTGTCCACTGATTTTTCTATTTCACAAAGTTCAGCCTTAGGTCAGCTTCTAGCTTAGGTCTCTTTTTTTTTTTTTTTTTTTTTTTTTTGAGAGAGAGAGGGACAGAGAGAAACAGAGAAAAGGAAGAGGCAGAGAGAGAGAGAGAGAGAGTGCCAGGGCCATTTTAGCCACTGTGAATGAACTCCAGACGCGTGCGCCCCCTTGTGGGAAAGTACAACATTGCGCCCTGCGTCACTTTTGCATCTGGCTAAACGTGGGACCTGGAGAATCAATCGGGTGTTCTTAGGCTTGGCAGGCAGGCGCCTTAAACACAAAGCCATCTCTCTAGCCCAGGTCTCTGACTCTTGTTACGCTGTAAGAGAGATGAACAGCATGGGCTGGGGGCTGGAGGGTGAGAGCAGAAGGCTGGATGCAGAAGGCTGGATGTGGGGTTGGGGAGGTGATTTGAGCTATCATTAGGAGGCTTTCACCCTAAGTTGCCTCAGAATGGAATAGAGAGTTTCTCACACACTACAGATTCCTGTACCCTGGAGTAGGTGTTATGTAAATGCACGTGTGCTCCTCAAGTAGCTGCAGTGTGCTACTCTAGATGGGTTTTGAAGTCCCCAGGGAGTCTCTCCAGCTTTGTTTGGCCTGTAGGCCAGTTTAAAGGCCAAGTTTGAAGGATAGAAAGGTGGGGGTTTCAATTCCTGTCCCTCACTCTGTACCTATTGTCTCGTTTCTTCACACCCCGCTCCCCACACTTCCATTTATTTTCACGTGGTACACTGCTTTGTACTTCACTGGGTTATTTTATTTTATTTTTTTATTTTTGGAGCGAGACACAGAGAGAGACAAAGAGAAAGAGGGAGAGGAAGACAGATAGAGATGGGCGCCAGCAGTCTCTCAGCTGCTGTGAACGAAATCCAGATGCGTGTGCCCCCTTGTGGTCAAATGCGGCATTGCGCCCTTGTGCCACTTTGCATCTGGCTAAACGTGGGACCTGGAGATTGGAACCGGCTTCTTAGGCTTAGCAGGCAGGCGCCTTAACAGGCGCCTTAACAACTAAGCCATCTCTCCAGCCCCACTGGGTTGTTTTTTAAGATTAATGATATGACAAAAGTGTGAACAAGAAAAGCACTATATAAAAGTAAATGATGGCTGGACCTGTAATCTCTGAGGCCAAAAGATGGAAAGTTCAAAGTTTGGCCTGGCTATAGACAGAGTTTAAGGGTGGCTTCAGGCAATTTTGTGAGACCCAGTCTTAAAAATTTAAAACAGGCTAAGCCGGGCGTGGTGGCGCACGCCTTTAATCCCAGAACTCAGGAAGTAGAGGTAGGAGGTTTGCTGTGAGTTCAAGGCCACCCTGAGAATACATAGTGAATTCCAGGTCAACCTGGGCTAGAGTGAGGCTTGAAAAACAAAAACGAACAAACATTTAAAAGCAGGCTGGGGTATAGCTCAATGGTAGGGTGTTTGCATAGTATTTACAAGGGTTCGATCGCCATATTGCAGCAAAAAAAAAGGTAAATGCAGTTCCATAAAACCAAATTTGCATCTGCAGAAGTCCAGTGGCATGGTCTTTGCAGCCCCTGGAGAAGCCCGCCCTTCCGAGACTGAGAGCTCAGAACTTGGAATCTTTCCTCTTTAGCCAAGCAAGGTTGCCGTAGTCCCGTCCCTGGCAGTATTTCTGCTTTGAAATCTCCCCACCGGAGGCCAAGAACTCAGCCACCTGCCAACTCTGCTGGGGCAGCTCCAGGTGCCAGAGTGTGACTGCAGGGCGGAGGCTCAGTGCGAGTTAAGTAATTTGTCTGGACTGGGTTTACTGTTAATTGGAAACCATTTACAGAAAGGTCCATTATCTTGAGTTCATCTGTGTCCTCGCCTCTGGCAAGAGGATGGGGTGAGGACAAGAGTTACTCACTTTATAAGCTCACATCTCTGTTTTTAGATCTGGTGGGGCCGTCATAGTCACCATAGCCTAGCCTTCTAGCCTTCTGTTGCTTCTATAAGACTTTTTCATTCTTTTTTTTTTTTTCCTTAACTTTTTTTTTGAGACAGGGTTTCATGTAGCTCAGACCTGGAATTCAACACCTAGCCAAGGATGACCTTGAGTTCTTTTATTTTTTTCTAATTTAACGTTCTTAATTTATTTATTTGAGAGAGAGAGACATAGAGAGAAAGAGAATGGGCATGTTAGGGTCTCCAGCCACTGCAAATGAACTCCAGATGCATGTGCCACCTTGTTCATCTGATTTACGTGGGTCCTGGGGAATTGTTTTGTTTTTTCGAGGCAGGGTCTCACTCTCCATTTTCTCAGGGCTGGGATTACAGGCATGCACTGTAATCTACCCCCTCCTCCAGTGCTGGGATTAAAGGCGTGTGCCACCACGCCCGGCTCCTCTTTCTGTTTTGATGGCCAGTGCATGGCTTACTTAATCTGACCACAGCTAGGGAATTCTGAGATTGTTTCCACTTTGCTGTTGCTACAGATCACACAGTGGGCATCTCTGTTGAGTCTGTGTGTGTGGAGTTCTCTGGGGTAGTGTCTAGAAGTGAAATTGCTGGGGTGAACTCCCTATGAATACATAGCATAATACAGAAACACAGCCATACATGTATATGCATAGCTTGATGAGTTTTCAAAAGTTATCCTTGAGCCAGGCGTGGTGGCGCACGTCTTTAATCCCAGCACTCAGGAGGCAGAGGTAGGAGGATCGCTGAGTTCAAGGCCACCCTGAGACTCCATAGTGAAGTCCAGGTCAGCCTGAGCTACAGTGAGACCTTACCTTGAAAAACCAAAAACCAAACCAAAACAAAACAAAACAAAAAACAGTAAGCTGTATGCCTGTGCAGTCAGCCCTCATGTCATCCAGTAGAAGGGGCAGAGGACCAGAAACTCCTCCTGTCCTCTTCAGTCACTAGCCCTTTCCTGTAGTGGCAGTCCTTATGAGAACACAGAGCCATGTTTTATTTATTTATTTATTTATTTATTTATTTATTTATTTATTTATGAGAGAGAATAGGCACATCAGGGCCTCTAGCCACTGCAGACGAACTCCAGATGCATGTGCCACATGTGCATCTGGCTTTATCTGGCTTGTTAGGCATTTCAAGCAAGTGCCTTAACCACTTGAGCCATCTCTCCTGCCCTTGGTGGGGATTTTAATTTCCCTTCTTCCTTCTCTCCTTTTCTTCCTTCCCTCACTTCCTTCTTCCTGGTGCTAGGAATAGAACTCAGGCCCTTGAGCATGCTGGGTAAGAGAGCACTTGCTTATCCCTGAACTAAGTAGGTGCCCCCCTTCCACTTGCGTGCTCTAAATGCTAAGTCCCCGGCTGGTAGCCTTGGAGGGCTTGGAGCCTTGCTGGAGGAGGTGTGTTGTTGGGGGAGGGCTCATGGGCTCATTCTCCTGCTGCTACCACCTGCTGTGGCAGAGGTGCCAGCCAGCCTCTCTGCTCATGCTATGCTTTCCCCTGCCATTATGGAGCTTCTCCTCGAGACCGTAAACTGGAATAAACCCTTTCCTCCCACAAGCGGCTTTTAGTTGGGTGCTTTGTGCCAGAACAAGGTGACTGCAATGGCCCCTTAGGTTTGACGCTGTTCTGTATAGAGGCAATATCATTTGTAGTATTATTTACTTTACACACACACACACACACACACACACTTCCCCCCTCCTCTTCCTTCCTTCCTTCTCTCTCTTTTCCCTTTCTCCTCCTCCTCCTCCTCTTCTTCTTTTCAAGTTATGGTTTCATTCTAGCCCAGGCTGACCTGGAATTCACTATGTCATCTTAGGGTGGCCTCGAACTCACGGTGATTCTCCTACCTTTGCTGGGATTAAAGGCGTGTGCCACCACACCCAGCTTCTTTCCCTCCCTCCCCTCCCCTCCTCTCCCCTCCTCTTTCTCTCCCTTTCTTTTCTTTTCTTTCTTCTTTCTTTCTTTCTTTCTTTCTTTCTTTCTTTCTTTCTTTCTTTCTTTCTTTCTTTCTTTCTTTCATGATAGGCTCTCACTCTGTAACTGAGGATAGCCTCAAGCTCATGGTTACCCTCAGGCTTCAGTCCTCTGAGCTCTAGGGTTACAGATGAGCCACCACACCCAGCTTAACATTTCTCTAAACCGTTTTTATTTTACAAACTTAAAAGTATTTAATTTAATTAATTACTTTTTTTTTCCAGACAGCGTTTCCTGTAGTCCAGGCTGGCTTTGAATTTCTGATCCAACTGCTTCCACCTCCTGGGTGCTGGGATCACAGCCTCAGAGCTGGGATTATAGGATTGCTCAATCACTCCCTGTTTTTTTCTTTTTCTTTCTTTTTTTACTGCTTGAGAGAGAATGAGAATGGGGGCACTAGAGCCCCTTGCTGCTGCAGATGAGCTCCAGGTATATGTACCACTTTGTGTGTCTGACATTATGTGAGAACTAGATAACCTAACCCTAGTCAACAGGCTTTGCAAGCAACCGCTTTTAATCTCTGAGCTAGCCCCTTGAATTCATTCTAAAAGGAGGTATTTCATCACTACTGCCTGTGGAAATTAGTAGCTCTCATCACAGAAAGCAGACAGCAGTTAAAGGGAAGAGGAGACATTATGACATCCTTGCTAAATATGATGAGTACCGAGGCCCATGACCGTGATGCCCACCCCCTCTGATCAGAGGGCAGATTCAGGCTGCAGAGATGGTTTACTGGTTAAGGCACTTGCTGCTTAAGCCTAAGGACCCAGGTTCGACTCTCCAGGACCCACTTAAGCCAAATACACACGGAGGCGCATGCATTTGGCCTTGGCGCACTCATTCTCTCTCACTCTCTGCCTCGTTCTGTCTTTCTCTCAAATAAATAAATAAAATATTTTTTTAAAAAGGGCAGGTTCACAATTGCCAACATAAGACCTTGAGCCACTTACAGTGACCTCTTAGGCCACACTAGAAGCTTCCTTGAGGGGATGCGTTCAGGATCACTCCTCAGAGCTGGCCTGAACAACCAGTCCTCTTTCTCCTCAGCCCAGTGCTCCTGGCTCTTCCCTGAGATGTCTGCATGAGTGTCACCCAGAGCTTCCCGCCTGCATGGTGAATCATTGTAAGGCACTCGCCCACCTTCAGACTGCTGGGGCCACATCTCTAATTTTAGCACTGCCTAGGATATCCCAGAGCTCTGCGTACGCAGCCGCGTTTCCTCGGCTGGGCTTTGGGCTCCTGCAGGTTAGAGGTGTGGTTCACTGGTGCTCTCCTCATGCCTGGTTGGGGATGGGCACGCAGGAGGCCAGGGAGGGGCACAAGGGTGATGGCATCCAGCCTGCAGCAGAGCTGGGCAACTGTGTGGGCTGAGTGCTTGATCACCATAAGCGTTGCTGAGGCTTTGAACTTGCACAGTGAGCTGAACGGGTCTCCCAGCCACTGGCTCTCTAGAAAGCAAAACCTGTTGGATTTCCACTTGGGCAAGGGCGTATGCGGGTGGGTGGGGGAGGGTGTTGAGGAATCAGGAAAAGCAGAGCCTCATGGGGGCCACTAGGGAGGGTAAGTGGTGGAGATTATGAACGTCAGAGCAATGTGCCTTCTCCAAGGATGGACCCTCCAAGTCTGCTTTTCTTTTTCCCTTTCTTTCTTTTTTCCCCTTTCCTTTCCTTTCTTTTTCTTTTTCTTTTTTTGAGGTAGGGTCTTGTTCTAATCCAGGTTGACCTGGAATTCACTCTAGTCTCAGGCTGACCTCAACCTCCCACCTCAGCCTCCCGAGTGCTGGGATTAAAGGCCTGTGCCACCACTACTAAACCTGTTTCTTTCCTCCCTGAGACAGTCTTATGTAACCCATGCTGGCTTTGAACTTGGTATGTAGCAGAGGATGACCTTGAACTTCTAATCCCCTTTACCTCCCACCAGGAACTCACCACCACCCTTAATTTAAGTGGTGCTGGGGATTGAACCCGAGGCTTTATGCTTGCTAGGTGAACACCCCACCAACCGAGCCACATTCCCAGGCTCTGAATCTTTATATTTCCTTGGCTTGGGGTGTTTTCGAGTGTGGACTGTATACTGAGCTCCCTTGGTTCAGTCTCCACAGGACACTGAGTGACTGGCCTCTGTGGGTTTTTCTGCCTTATCTGTAAAATGATATTAGAGCCCGCCCAAGAGTTGCTCAGGGTAAGTGGGTTGATACGTAAAAGAGTTCAGAACCATGCCTGGCACGGCAGACACTCTGCTCCCTATGCACATGGGGCACTGCTTACAGCCCCTCTCCCACCAGGCACTCTGGAGTCACCCAGGGAGCATGTGAAGAGTCCTTAAAGTTCTTCAGGGACTTTCTTATTAATTTACCCAGGGGAGAAAGGGGAGCTGTCTCAAAGCCCTGAGCCAGGGAGCAAGAGGAGGGGACCAGAAAACAGGTATCTGCCCCAAATCTGATCTTTTCTACTTGCTGGGTAAGGGGGTGGGAGAGAGGTGGATTCTGAGGAGGAGCCAGGCCTCCTCCTCCCGTGTGACACCAGACAGAGGAGATTGTTTCTAGTGGATTTTTGTTGTGTGTTTTTTTTAATTTTCAAAAAGATTTTATTTTTATTTATTTATTTATTTATTAGAGACAGAGAGAGGGAAAGAGAGAGAGGGAGAGGGAGAATGGGCACCACATGTGCCACCACATGCATCTGGCTTACGTGGGACCTGGCAAATTGAACCTAGGTCCTTAGGCTTCACAGGTAAGTGCCTTATCTGCTAAGCCATCTATCCAGCCCTCTAGTAGATATATATGCATCTGGAGTTTGTTTGCAGTGGCTAGAGGCCCTGGCATACCCATGCTTTCTCTCTCTCTCTAAAATAAATAAATATATTTAAAAAAGAGTTTTGTGGGCTGGCAGGATGGCTTAGTGGTTAAGGCGTTTGCCTGCAAAGCCAAAGGACCCAGGTTTGATTCCCCAGGACCCACGTTAGCCAGATGCACAAGGGGGCACATGTGTCTGGAGTTCGTTTGCAGTGGCTGGAGGCCCTGGTGCGCCCATTCTCTCTCTCTTCCTCTGTCAAATAAATAAATAAATAAATAAATAAATAAATAAATAAATAAATATTTTTTATTAAAATAAAATCTTTAAAAAAAAAAAGTTTTGTTTTCATGAAAATCGTTTGCGCACCTGACTTAAACACTTCAAGCAATGCAGGAAGCCACAGTGAAGACAGTACAAGTCATCTTCACTTCTGCCTGGGGAAGGGAACCGGTTTGGAAACACCTGTCTGGACATCTCTTTGTACTTATGTAGAAATTTTATTTCCTTATTTTTCCCCCCTTTGCTCATGAGGCAGGGTCATCTTCACATGAAAGGCAGGCACTCCAAAGAGAACGTAATGAATTAACTTCCCCCGGAAGCAGGAGGCCTTCACCTTGGAGAAGCCGCCTACAGTAACTAATGTTCCATGGGAGAGAGTTCATGGGCTGGCCCTGGGCAGGGGCCCGAGGCACAGAGCCGGCCTCCCTCCTCAGCCTGAGTCACGGTGAATAGGGGAAAGTAGCCTTCCAGTGTCCCTGTTTTCAGTAGAGCAACAAAACATTGAGAGAATTCCTTCACTCACAACACCTTCCCCTTCAGGGTAACTGCTGCCTTGACCGGTGGAACTGGGTCCTACCCTAGTGGCTCTCAGTTCTATCGACGTGGGCAGAACTACCTGCCCTCCTTCCCCCACCTTTTCTCTCTAGGTGACTCACTGTGTCACCATGGGTGGGGTTCAGAAGAAACCAGATAAGGCACAGGTCTTGAAGTTCCTGGGCTGGCCAGGCTCCACCTGCAGCAAAGATGTCGCCAGGACAGAAAGGCACTGGAAAAACCCTTTCCCAGACAGGACTTTGGACTGGAGTGGGTTTGGTGCCACATCTTGCTGGGAGGCAGGAGGATCTAGGCTAGACCCGGGGTGGTTCTGTTGTTCAGTCAACAGCTATTTGACACCAGTTGCATATCCGGCTCTGGTAGTGTACTGTGAAGAAGAAAGGCTTTCAGGGGCTGGTGAGATGGCTTAGCAGTTAAGTTGCTTGCCTGTAAACCCAAAGAGCCCAGGTTCGGTTCTCCAGGACCCATGTAAGCCAGATGTACAAGGTGGTGCATGCGTCTGGAGTTCATCTGCAGTGGCTGATGGCCCTGGTGTATCCATTCTTTTCTTTCTCTCTGTCTGCCTCTTTCTCTCTCAGACAAACAAATAAATCAAATATTTTTAAAAAGAGAAGGCTTTCGGACAAACACTCAAGAGACCTTTCTTCTAAGGAGGGAATCTCAGAGTGAGAGAGGAGGGCTGGGAGCTCCTGCTTTTGGGTGGTCTATGAAGGCCTTAGTGGGGAGCTGACATTTCAGCTGAGAATCAGAGCGGGAGGGCGCTGGTCACAAGAAAGGGACCAGTGGAGGATGTCTCGGGCAGACAGAAAGTACAAAGTCCCTGAGGCAGGCAGGCCAGCAGGGCCAAAGCGCACAAGGAAGTGTAGGGGAGCCATGTGCAGGTAGAGTGGGTGGTTGTATGAGAAGTTTGGGGTCTGAGCCAGTGAGAGGTTTAATTGTCAGCTCTGGTGGCAGGGTCATCTGGATTGATCTGGGTAAAGGACCACCTCTTGTAGATTTCTCATCTGTGGCTACTCTTGAGGCTTTGGGAGGTTCCTGTAAAATGAGAGATGTGGGGCTGGAGAGATGGCTTAGCGGTTAAGCGATTGCTTTTGAAGCCTAAGGACCCCGGTTCAAGGCTCGATTCCCCAGGACCCACGTAAGCCAGATGCACAAGGAGCACATGCATCTGGAGTTCATTTGCAGTGGCTGGAGGCCCTGGTGCACCCATTCTCTCCTGTCTCTGCCTCTTTCTCTGTCTGTCGCTCTCAAGTAAAAATTAAAAAAAAAATTTTAAATTTTAAAAATGAGAGATGTGAATGAACCAGGCACATCCTGGGTCCTATGCCCAGGTGTCTCACCTTGCTCAGGGGGAGCTGGGGACATCAGCTGTGTTGAGGACCCGTGCTATTGGTAATGCTGAATAAGGCAGCTTTCCACTGCAGAGGCTCTGCCTTCTAGAACAGACAGTATGACTGTCCTCAAGCTCGCCCCTTGTGAGGGGGAGTCACACATTTCTGGGGACTGGTCTCTTTCTCTGTCGCTTAATCCCTCGGCCTCCAAGGTTCATCAGCAGCGACTGTGGGCCAAGAGGTAAGCATGTGAATGAGGCTGTGGAAGAAGTGTACTTTGAGGCTCCAGGACCAGGGTGGAGTCTGCCTGGGTGGCTATCAAAGTGGTTTAGCTCTGAGCTAGGCTCTGGGATAGAAGAGGTGTGACAGAGAAGTCTAAAGTATTACTTGGCTGGGTGTGGGTGTGGTGGCACACGCCTTTAATCCCAGCACTCGGGAGGCACAGGTAGGAGGATCGCTGTGAGTTCATGGCCAGCCTGAGACAACACAGTGAATTCCAGGTCAGTCTGGGCTAAAGACCCTACCTCAAAAAACCAAAAAAGGTATTACTTGTCCCATCTAGAGGCTCGGCTACCAAGGAGACATCAGTCAGGGTGGGGTGTGTAACAGATTTGGAAAAAGAGTCAGAAATGAGCCTTGGAGGGGAGAGTGTCCCCCCCAGGAGCCCTGCAGACAGGTTGGGTTGGTTGGAGGAGGAGGGAGGAAGGCCGGGTGAAAGTGCACTTACCCATGTGGTCAAGAATGAGTTAGAGCCAACAGTCTGTCCCTCGATTTAATTTTTTTTTTTTAGGTAGGGTCTCCCTTTAGCCCACACTGACCTGGAATTCACTATATAGTTTCAGGTTGGCCTTGAACTCACAGAGACCTTCCTATCTTGGCTTCCCAAGTGCTGGGATTAAAGGTGTGCACCACTGTGCTTGGCAGAGGAGAGACAAAGAGAGAAAGAGAGAGAGAGAGGATGGGCACGCCAGGGCCTCTTGCCATTGCAAATGAACTCCAGATGCATGCGCTGCTTTATGCATCTGGCTTTACTTGGGTACTGGGGAATTGAACCTGGGTCGTTAGGCTTTGCAGGCAGGCCCCTTAACCATTGGGCAATCTCTCCAGGCCTGTATCTCGATTTTCTTATCTGTTGGAAGAGGGTAGCCATTGCCTCCCACCAGGGTGAGGAGTGGTATAGGCATCTCCCGCAGGGCCTGTGGCCGAGGGTCTCACAGCATACCACGACCGAAGCTCTCAAGCTTTCCTTAGCCTCTCTAGCTCCTCAGAACAACTCTGTGCTCTGGGTAGGACAGGGACACTGTCCCATTTTTTTGTCCACTCAGACACTGAGGCATGAGAAGGGACGTGACAGGCTTGAGGTCACTATTTGTATCTGTCTGGAGACAAGAGCCACGTCGCTATGAAAACAGTGCCCATTGTGTGTTGTTTAATATCTTCCAAAAGGGACTTTCTCACCGGGGAGGCATGCACATCTTGGCCTGCAGAGAAGCCTTGGCTCAGTCAGCCTTGTTTTCCTGCGTTCAGAGCCCTCCTGCTTCCTGCCCTAGGGGGCCGGAACCACCACAGTCCCACGCAGCTGCACATCCCTCGCAGGATGGTCACCCAGCATCCCAATCGGATTCCCTGGCCGTAGCATAGACTTGGTGTGGCCGGTTCTTCCGCTGCACCAGGTGCACCGAGGGAGCCCTCGGCGGTGGCCATGGTCGGGGCAGGGGTCATATCTGTGTATTCACTGTGTGCCCGGGTGCTATGCTGGTGTCCTGTGGCAGGGATGAGAACAATGTGGCTGGTGGTCACCCGGTCTGGGACAGTCTTCTGGGTGCAGTGGGGTAGGCTTCTGAGACTCGTTCACTTTCCAAGGTCTGAAGACAGGACTGTTCAGGCCAGTGGGACTCCACTCCTTTGGTACTTGTGGGGTTCGCTAGGTCATATGACCGTGCCCCAGCACCAGAGCTGCTGACTCAGTGGGTCTGGGGTGGAGCCTGGAGCCCACAGTTTCCAAGAAAGGTCACATTCACAGGTCCTGGGACATGTTTTGTGGTGGGATCAGCTTATCCAGGTGATGCCTTTTGGTTTTGGTATTTTTTAAAATGGTGTGTGTGTGTGTGTGTGTGTGTGTGTGTGTGTGTGTGAATGTATGTATGTATGCATGGGCATACCAGGATCTCTTGCCACTGGACAGGAACTCCAGATTCATGTGCCACTTTGTATCCAGCTTTAAAACAATATTTTTAAATTAATTAATTTATTTATTTATGAGTAGATAACACACAGAGAGAGAGAGAAAGAGACAAAGTGAATGTGAGTGTGCCACAGCCTTTAGCCACAGCAGATAAACTCCAGATGCTTGTACCACTTTGTGCATCTGGCTTACATGGGTACTAGGGAATTGAACCCAGGTTGTTTCACTTTGCAGGCAAGCGCTTTAACTGCTGAGCCATCTTCGCAGCCTATTCATTTATTTACGAGGGGGGGGGAGGGGAACCTTGTGCATCTTCCATCTGCCTTATGTGCATTCTGGGGAGTCGAACCTGGGTCCTTAGGCTTTGCAGGCAAGTGTCTTAACTTCTAAGCCATCTTTCCAGCTCTGTGTCCAGCTTTATGTGAGTGTGAGTGAATCAAACCCTGGCCAATAGGCTTTGCAAGGAGTGTCTTTAACCACTGAGCCATTCCCTGGCTCTTTTTACTATTTTTTAAAAATATATTTTATTTATTTATTTGAGAGAGAGAAATAGGCAAAGAGAGAGAGCGAGAGAATGGGCACACCAGGGCCTCCAGCCACTGCAAACGAACTCCAGATGTGCGTGCGCCCCCTTGTGCATCTGGCTTTGTGGGTCCTGAAGAGTCAAACCGGGATTCTTTGGTTTTGCAGGCAAACGCCTTAACCACTAAGCCATTTCTCCAGCCCTCTTTTTAGTATTTTTGAGACAGGTGTCTCACTCTATAGGTCTCTGGCAGTTCTGTCTGAGCCTCCCTTCTGCTGGGGTTACAGGCATGCACTAACTATTACACCCTGCTCCCTAGATGAGTTTAGTGCCAGCCCAGCTCACATCTCTGGTTGGTTCCGCCTCAGCCTTTGACCTGGAGCCACTGCTATTGGCCTGGCTATTGCGCCCAATCTATCTGTATGTCCCTTGGGAAGTTGGAGCTGGCTGAGTCTTGGACATACTGAAATAGCTGCAGACTTGGGTGACCCTGGTGGGCTGGTGGAGGATCTAGTCATCAGCTCCCAGGGGCCCCTGGAAGGACCTTTGTCAGAGTTGGGCTCAAGACTCTCAGAGGGGTAGCAACAGCCAGTTGCTTGGGTGTGTGTGTGTGTATGTGTCTGTCTGTGAGTGTGTGTGCATGCATGGGCACACCAGGGCCTCTTGTTGCTGCAGATGAACTCCAGATGCATGTGCCACTTTGTGGATCAGGCTTTACATGGGAACTGGGGGTTTGAACCTGTGCTAGCAGGTTTTGCAAGCAAACTTCTTTAACTGCTGAACCATTTCCCCAGCCCCAGGGCCTGTTTCTGATTCATTTGTTGCTGTCCTTTTCCACTGAGCTCCTCTCTGGTGCTGTATGGTGTTTTTGTGACACAGTATCTCAGGGGTCTCAGGCTGTCCTTGATCTTGAACTTCGCTTTTGCCTCTCCACACACTTGGTTTGTGTGGTGCTGAGTATGGAATCCACAGCCTCATGCATGTAGGATAACACTATTCCAACTGAGCTAAGTCCCCAGCCCCAGCCCCAGCCCCAGCCCCTTTTTTTTTGAGAGAGAAAGAGAGAGAGAGAGAGAGGGAGAGGGAGGGAGAGGGAGAATGGGCATGCCAGGGCCATTTCAGCCACTGTGAATGAATTCCAGACTCGTGCGCCCCCTTGTGGGCAAGTGCGGCATTGCACCCTTGCATCACTTTTTGCGTTTGGCTAAACGTGGGACCTGGAGAATCGAATAGGTGTTCTTAGGCTTGGCAGGCAGGCAGGCACCTTAACCCCAAAGCCATCTCTCCAGCCACCCCCCACCCCCTCTTTGCAGCCTGGAAATGCCTCTGAGCTGCCAGTCTGCTCAGCCCCCTGTATCCTCCAGGTCCAATGTTTGCTGAAGCTGATAATGACGAGCCTCCAGCTTGCCTGAGCCGCTTTTTAAACATCCTCCTGGGTGCAGCCCCATGGTGGTGGGGAGTGGACTCTGCTCCTGCCCCGATCCTCTGAGGAGGAGGAGGAGGAGGCTCCGAGAGGCCAGGCGGCTGGCTAGTCGGTGCCTGCCCCAGTGGAGGCATTCGTTCTGTGGGCGTTGCAGTCAGTTTCGAGTTACCGTCAGAAAACACCCGACCAAGAGCAGCTTGTGGAGGAAAGGCTTTTCTTTTTGGCTTACAGACTCGGGGCTCGGGGAAGCTCCATGATGGCAGGGGAAAACGATGGCATGAGCAGAGAGACATCACCTCTGGCCAACCTCAGGTGGACAACAGCAACAGGAGAGTGTGCCAAACACTGGCAAGGGGACACTGGCTATAACACCCATAAGCCGGCCCCCAACAATACACTGTCTCCAGGAAGCTTTAATTCCCAAATTGCCATCAGCTGGGGACCTAGCATTCAGAGCACGTAAGTTTATGGGGGACACCCGGATCAAAGAGCCACAGTGGGGGTCTTCTCTCTCTCAGGAGCTGGCCTTGGAGGATAGTTGTTTGTTCCTTGCTCTGGTTACTCAGTCATTGTCAAACATTTTTTTGGCATCTGGGAGTCTCTGGTGGCTTCCTAGGACTGGGGCCAGAGCTCCCTCAGTGATGTGGGCTGACCGCTGCTCAGTGTGGGAAAGGAGGGAGTCTGCAGGATCCCCCCCCGCAAAGCCTTTTGAGTCTAGATCCTATCTGGTTCTTGTAGCTGGTTTCACTGTTCTTCAGAAATTTGTTCACTTTCTTTTTGTGGGTTTTTTTTGAGAGGATATGCCAGGGCATGAGAATGCGTGAGGAAGGGCAGCCTGCTGTGGGGACAGTTGGCCTGGGAAATCCAAGGAAATGGGTCACGGCTGCTGACTGAGGCTAATTTGCTGTGTGACCTTGTGGGAGTGACAGTCTCTCTCTGGGCCTCAGATTCCCATCTGCCAGATCAGCATGCAGCTGCTTACCCCTGGTGGTCCACACCATGGTGTTAGTGGTCCAGGGGAACATTTGAGTGTGTATGTGTGCATTAAGTACAATACATTAAAGGAAGTTTTTGAGTACCTCAGATCTGTGCAATCTCATAGGTGTTCACAGGTTAGATCAGAAGACAAGTCATCAGTTCAAGGAAAAATCTCATCCAGGATTCCAGCCCTCAGGAGGCTGAAGCAGGAGGACTGCCATGAGTTTGAGGCCAGCCTCTGCTATATAGTCAGTTCCAGGTCAGTGTGGGCTCCCGAGGACTGAGGAGGAGTCAGGTCGCTTTATTAGGCTGTTAGGGTGACTGGGTCCTTTAAAGTAGAAAGGCAGGAAGGTCTGCACTTGCTAGAGATCAAAGGATGAGCTGACGTCTTATCTCTTCCCTAGTTCCCTAGACCTGCTTTCCATAGCTGAGCCCCTCCCCGGGAGGGAGGTTTTTTATTCTCCTCGAATCCTGACGTTGTGATTGGTCAAGCTTATTCCCCAGAATTTGGCATCATGGCTGGCCTCTTCCTGAGCCGACCTCTAGCCCAGACCAATCAGTGGTTTCTCTCTGGCTCACCATAAGGCTATAAAAATACATTTGTGGGGAGAGGGCAGGCTCTTTCCAGCTTCTGGTGAGTTTTTCCGGATGACAGCCCCCCCCCCGGCCAAGGCGAGGGGAGAGCCCCCCTTAGCCCTAACTTCCCACATGGGCTTGCTACCCCTCCTGCTCTCCACATGGCAGGAGCTCTTTGAACTTTCTTTTCTGTCCCGTCCATGGTTTTTCTAGACCCACCATGTGGACTCTCAAGCCACATGGGTGCATTCATTTTCCTTCCCTTGGTTCTGTACTTCCCTAAATAAATACAGTAATTTAATAATTATCCTTCTCAGTCTTATTCAATTTTCTGGTGAAAGGTAGACATGAACCTAGGGGTTTGGGGTTCAAAGACTTTCCTGAACCCCTAGCACCCCATTTCAAGACCCTGACTCAAAAACAAACAAACATTACAATGCAACTGTCCAGACAGAAATTGGCCTCGATGTCCATGACCTCACAGTGCCTAGCAATATCTTCACAAAAGACCCTCATAATAGGAGAAAAAGATGATGACATCAAATTAAAAGAGAGACTAATGGAGAGAGGGAGGGGATATGATGGAGAATGGAGTTCTGAAGGGGAATGGGGGAGGGAAATATCATGGCTTATTGTCTGTAAGTATAGAAGTTGTCAATAAAAAGCAGATAAAACAAACAACAAAAAAGAAAACTACCAAGTCAATAATAATACAAGTATCTGGCTAACATGGACCATGTAGAATGAGGTTGGCTGGAGCTTGGGCAACATGGAAGCTCCCAGTGGCTGTTTCTGGCTCCTCTCTGGGACTTTGGTACTGTGGAGCCTGTAGCCAGAACGCAGCCTGTGCTCTGCTGACTTTGAAAGAAAGAGCAGGAATCCCCATTGTGTCCAGGCCCTTCACTGTCTACAAAGGCGCGCCACCTCCGAGGGATCCTCAGAATCACCGTTCTATTCCTGTGCTATGGCGGGGAGGGGGACATGGCCTCTCCCCACCTCCACTCACAGTGGAGGGGTGCCTCCAGCTGTTAGGGGCATTCCAGTCCACCGTGACAGCCTCAGGAAGAGCTCTTGGGGGACCCTGTCCTGAAACTCACATGTAGCCCAGGCAATCCTCCTGTCTCGGCCTCTTGCCTGTTGAAATTGCAGGCATGTGCCACCACACCCAGGTTTAGTGCACAGTTTCTCCTGTTCTAACGTTCTCAAAGGAGAAGGATTTAAGGCGCCAGGCCATCTTTCTGCTCTCCTCCTCCCTCCCCCCAGTGAGTAGCATGCCCTGGAGCCTGTGGTTTCCTGTTTTCTATAGGGTCACGGGTATATAATATGCATGTTTCCAATATACCCTGTATTTACGTCCAGTTAGCAGTTAGCGAAGTCCCCAGTTTGGGCATTAATTTCAGGCCAGGCGAGGCTGCCCACCTCCAGCCCTGGCTCCCCCTGCCCAACTTCCCTGCTGGCACTAGGATGGTCTGCAGAGTCAGTAGAAGACAGCTGAAGCCTGCAGCTGACCAGGCGGAGAACAAGGGACTTGGATGTGGCTTGCTTTCCGAACGTCTCACTGTAAAACAATCAAACTTATGGGCAAGGTGAAAGGGTGCTATTAGTGTGTACTGTGGAATGCCACCCCCCGTGGGTGATTTTAACTTAAATTTTATTTATTTACTTGCAAGGAGAGAGGGAGACAGAAGAGAAACAGGGAGAATGGGTGTGGCAGGGACTCCAGCTTCTGCAAATGCATGCCAGATGCACGCACAACTTTGTGTCTCTGGCTTTATGAGGGTACTGAGGAATTGAACCTGGGTCTTTAGGCTTTGCCGACAAGTGCCTTAACTGCTAAGCCATCTCTCCAGCCCCTCCATGCCCCCTGTTGGTGGTTTTGACCGAAGAGTGATAGACCATGACAAGTCACTCCATATATGCCAGGATGTGCCTAAGAAGATGCCTAAGAAAATGTCACGTTTGGGCTGAGGATATGGCTCAGTGGTTAAAGGTGCTTGCTTGCAAAGCCTGCAGGCCTGGGTTCGATTCTCCTGTACCCACATTCCTCTCTTTCTCTCTGTATGTGTGAGTGCAGGAATGAACGTGCCTTGGGTGGAGGTCAGAGGACCACCTCGGGGTTAGTGTTCACCTTCCGCGTTGCTTGATGCAGGGTTTCTTGGTTGCTTGCTGCGGTGGGCTGCCGGGCTAGCTGCACCACAGCATTCTGGGGAATTCTAGTTCCGTCTCTCATCTTGACGTAGAAGACAGAGGCTCACAGACACTTGCCACTGCACCCAGTGCTCCATGGGTCCTGGGGACCCACACTCAAGTTATCCCACTTGCTCTCCAAGTGATTTTACGCACTGAGCCATCTCCCCAGCCCATGGTATGTTTCCTTCCTTTCTTCCTTCTTTTCTAAAATATTTTTATTTGTGGACTGGAGAGATGGCTTAGTGGTTAAGGCATTTGTCTGCAAAGCCAAAGGATCCCAGTTTGATTCTCCAGGACCCACATGAGCCAGATGCACAAGGGGGCGCATGCATCTGGAGTTCATTGCAGTACAGGCCCTGGTGCACCCATTCTCTCTCTCTCAAATAAATAAATAAAATATAAAATATTTTTATTTGCAAGGAGAGAGGGAGAAAGAGACAGAGAGAGAAAGAGAGAGAGAGAGAGAGAGAGAGAGAGAGAGAGAGAATATGGGTATGCCAGGGCCACCAGCCTTTGCAAATGAACTCCAGATGCATGTACCACTTTGTGCATCTGGCTTTATGTGGATATTAGGGAACTGAACCAGGGTTGTTAGGCTTTGTAGGTGTTGAGTCGGGTTCGCATTGCTGGTAGAAATCACCTGACCAAGAGAAGCTTGTGGGGAAAAACAGAGGTTTATTTTGGCTTATAGGCTCGAGGGGGGAAGCTCCATGATGGCAGGGGAAAACGATGGCATGAACAGAGGGTGGACATCTCCCCTTGGCCAACATAAGGTGGGCAACAGGAACAGGAGTCTGTGCCAAACACTGGCAAGGGGAAACTGGCTATAATACCCATAAGCTCGCCCCCAAAAATACACTGCCTCCAGAAGGTGTAAATTCCCAAATCTCCATCAACTGGAAACCTAGCGTTCAGAACCCCTAAGTTTATGCGGACACCTCAATCAAATCACCACAGTAGGCAAGCACGTTGACCTCGGATTCGTCTTTCCAGCTGTCTTTCTTTTTTTGAGTTAGGGTCTCGCTGGCTGGTCAGGAACTCACTATGTATTCCAGGCTGGCCTTGACCTTGTGGAAGATCCTCCTGCCCCTATCTCCAAGTCCTGGGATTACAGACATGTTCCATCATCCCTGGCTTTTAAAAAAGATATTTTATTTATTTATTTGAGAAAGAGAGGAAGAGGCAGATAGAGAGAAAGAGAGAATGGGCACACCAGGGCCTGTAGCCATTGCAAATGAACTCCAGAGGTATGTACCTTGTGCATCTGGCTTATGTGGGTCCTGTGGAATTGAACCGGGGTCCTTAGGCTTTGCAGGCAAATACCTTAACCGTTAAGTCATTTCTTCAGCCCCATCCCTGGCGATTTTGTTTTTTGAGGTAGAGTCTCTCTCTCTAGCCCAGGCTGCCTGGAATTCACTCTGTAGCTCAGGCTGCCCTCAAATTCACAGTGATCCTCCTAGTTCTGCCTCCCAAGTGCTGGGATTAAAGGCATGCACCACCATACCCGGCTTATTTTTATTTATTTATTTATTTATTTTGGTTTTTCAAGGTAGGGTCTCACTCTGGTCCAGGCTGACCTGGAATTCACTATGTAGTCTCAGGGTGGCCTTGAACTCTCGGCGATCCTCCTACCTCTGCCTCCCAAGTGCTGGGATTAAAGGCGTGCGCCACCACGCCCGGCCTGGTTTTGGGAAAATTTTTATACCCACAGAAAAGCTGAAGGAGGAGCTCCAAGAACACCCATACCCTTTGAGTTACAATTGTTTCCATCTTGCCTTCCCAGCTCTCTCTCCATACACCTCCTCCTCTTTGCAGTCCAGTGAAAAGGAGGCTGTAGTCACCCCTAAATACACCTACGGTCAGCTTTCCAAAATAGACAGTCAGTCACAACACCCACCATTGTTTGAAAAAAAACAATGAAACCACAAAATGAAACGTTTCCCCGTAGTCAGTCCTGGTCACACAGCCCAGGGTGTTCTGTGCTACAAGACAGTGGTCCCTCAGTAACAGAGGGAGTTGGTTCTAGGACCTCCCTACCAAAATTGGAAGTTGAGCACCACCTTATTTTATTTTATTTCTGAATTTTTATTTGTTTACTAGAGAGAGAGAGATTGAGCATGCCAGGGCTTTCAGCTGCTGCAAACGAACTCCAGATGCATGTGCCACCTTGTGCATCTGATTTACATGGGTCTTGGGGAACTGAACCTGGGTCTTTAGGCTTTGCAGGCAAGCGCCTTAACTACTAAGCCGTCTCTCCAGCCCTATTTTATTTTATATTATTTTTTATTTTATTTTATTTAATATTATTATTGTATATTTTATATTTTATTTTGTTTATTTTATTTTATTTCATATGTTATTTTATTTTATTATTTGAGATGGTGTCTCTCACTGAACCGAAAGCATACTGACTGATTTGTCTTGACTAGCTGGCCAGCAAGCCCCAGGGATCTTCCTGACTCCACCTCCCAGCACTGGCATTACAGATGTGTGCTGCTGCACCATTTATTTATTTTTTGGTTTTTCTGAGGTAGGGTTTCAGTCTAACCCAGGCTGACCTGGAACTCACACTGTAGTTCCAGGCTAGCCTTAAACTCACAGCCATCCTCCTACTTCTGCCTCCCTCCTGGGATTGAAGGCATGCACCACCCTGGCCAGCGCCTCTCGGTTCTTTTTGAACCCTTTGAGGCCCCAGGGTCAGCTATCTGCAGATCATCTGGATTTGCTTTGTGGTTTTCTCCTTATTAATGGAAAGCCACACACTTCCGGCAAGAGCTTTTCCTGGAGGGTACCGCAGAAGGTGTGGGCATTGCATTTGCAGCTGTGCCTGCCTGGTCATCTTGGCCGCCAGCCCTCTCCTTACATAAGCACCTTTCCTCAGGATAATGAATTCACAGGCTGAGAGTGACACTTAAATCCATGTGAGTTTCCTGTGGCTACAGAACTTTTGAAAGTTAACCCAAATGTGACTCTGGAGCTGGGCATGGTGGCACATGCCTGCAGCACTCTAGCCCTATATCTATGTATGTATGTATGTATATATATATATTTTTTTGTTTTGTTTTTTTGAAGTAGAGTCTCACTGTAATCGAGGCTGACCTGGAATTCACTATGTAGTCTCAGTCTGGCCTCAAACTCACGGCGATCCTCCTACCTCTGCCTCCCAAGTGCTGGGATTAAGGCGTGTGCCACCATGCCCAGCCTTAAAAAAAAATTCTTATTTACTTATTTGCAAGCAGAAAAAGACAGAATAGGAGAAAGAGAGATAGATAGACAGGCTGAGGGAAGCAGAGGTAGTAGGAAGATCACCGTGGGTTTGAGGCCACCCTGAGACTACATAGTAAATTCCAGGTCAGCCTGGACTAAAACGAGACCTTACCTCGAAAAATAAAAACAAAAACAAAAACAAACAAACAAAAAGATAAAATAAAAAATAAAAATAAAGAAATAAATAAAAATAAATGTGACTCTAGCTTAAAAAAATTTTTTTTGAGGTAGGGTCTGGAATTCACTGTGTATCTCAGGGTGGCCTTGAACTCACAGCAATCCTCTGACCTCTACCTTTTGAGTGCTGGCATTAAAGGCATGTGCCACCATGCCTGACTTCTACTTTGCATTTTGTCAGTGACTTCCCTGTCCCTCCCTTAAAGTCTGTCTGGTCTTCATGTGTCCACTGTGGCCCAGGTCTCCATCACCTCTTCACTGTGCTTAGAATAGTAGGCCAAGTAGTCATTTAAAGATCACAGTTGGGGCTGGAGAGGTGGCTTAGCTGTTAAGGAGCCTGCCTGCGAAGCCCAAGGACCCAGGTTTGAGTCCCCAGTACCCACATAAGCCAGATGCACATGGTGGCACATGCTTCTGGAGTTTGTTTGCAGTGGCTAGAAGCCCTGGCATGCCCGTTTTTTTTCTCTCTCTCATAAATAAATAAATAATAAAGATCATAATTCCAGGGGCTGGGGAGAGGGCTTAGCAGTTAAAAGTGCTTGCTTGCAAAGCCTGCTGGCCTGGGCTCAATTCTCTAGTAAATAAAAAAAAAGCCAGACATAAAAGCCAGATGCACAAAGTAGCACATGTATCTGGAGTTCCTTTGCAGTGTCAAGAGGCCCTGCCCTGGTGTGCCTATTACCTCCATCTGCCTGTCTCTCTCTTTCTCTCTCATTCTTTTTCTTTTCTCTTCTCTCCTCTCCTCTCCTCTCCTCTCCTCTCCTCTCCTCTCCTCTCCTCTCCTCTCCTCTCCTCTCCTCTCCCCTCCCCTCCCCTCCCCTCCCCTCCCCTCCCCTCCCCTCTCCTCTCTTCTCTTCTTTTTTGGTTTTTTGAAGTAGGGTCTCCACTGTGGCCCAGGCAGATCTGGAATTAACTATGTAGTCTCAGGGTGGCCTTGAACTCACGGTGATCCTCCTACCTCTGCCTCCTGAGTGCTGGGATTAAAGGCATGTGTCACCATGCCTGGCTGGTTATTGTTTTTTAATTTAAAAAATTTATTTACTTGCAAGCAAAGAGAGAGAGAGAGATAAGAGAGACAGGGCTAGAGAGATGGCCTAGCAGTTAAGGTGTTTAGAGAGCAAGAGAGACAGAGAATGGGCATGGCCAGGACCTCCAGCCACTGCAAACAAACTCCAGATGCATGCACCACCTTGTGCATCTGTCTTATGTGGGTCCTGGGGAATCGAACCTGGATCGTTAGGCTTCATGAGAAGCACCTTAACTGCTGAGCCATCTCTCTGGCTCCGATTTAGGTCTTGAAGCCTCTTCAGGACAGGAATGCTACATGACTACCAGGGAAGCAGTGGCATTTATTGAGCACCTGCTGGGTGCCTGGAACTTTGGTGTAGCATTTCACCTCAAAGGAGGCACTGTGGTCCCTCGGTTATTGTCACTTGTCTTGGCTGATCACTTTTTCTTTTTTTAAATATTTTTATTTTTACTTATTTATTTGATAGAGGGAAAGAAACACACAGAGAGAGAGAGAGAGAGAGAGAGAGAGAGAGAGAGAATGAGAATGAATGGGTGTGCCAGGGCCTCCAGCTACTGGAAACAAACTCCAGATGCACAGATGCATGCCTTGTGCATCTGGCTTACGTGGGTCCTGGGGAATTGAACCGAGGTCCTTTGGCTTTGCAGGCAAGTGCCTTAACCACTAAGCCATCTCTCCAGCCCTGATCACTGTTTTTTTCAAGGTAAGGTCTTACTGTAGCTCAGGCTGACCTGGAACCCACTATGTTGTCTCAGGGTGGCCTCGAACTTGCGGCGATCCTCCTACCTCTGCCTCACAAGTGCTGGGATTAAAGGCGTGCGCCATCACGCCCTGCTTGGGTGACCACTTTCCATGTGGCTTCTGAGGTAAGAGTGTGTGGTCTGGAGGGGAGCCATCGAGCTTTCTGTAAGCTTTGGGGACATCCTAATGCATTCGCTTCAAGTGTGCACACTGTGATGTTTGCTGTTTCGGTCACAATTGGTGTGCAGGTTGTTGGATCCTGTCACCATGTCCTGCCAAAAGGTGGAGCATGGGCTGTTTTGCTCAGTGCATAGCGTCACCAGTGAGAGCTTCGAATTGTTGCTTTCGTAGATGTTGAGAAGAGAGGGTGACCCAGGAAGGCTTCCTGGCATAGGAGGCCTCTAAGCTTTTCTCTTCTCTTTTTTTAAAGTGAGGTCTCACTATATCCCAGGCTGATCTGGAATTCACTCTGTAGTCCCAGGCTGGCATGGAACTCACAGCAATCCTCCTACCTCTGTCTCCTGAGTGCTGGGATTAAAGGTGTGTGCCACCATGTCCAGCTTGCTTCCATCTCTCGAGTGCTGGAGTTACAGGCATGTGCCCCATGCCTGGTTTTATATGGTACTGAAGGTTGAATCTGGGGTCTCACATTACATAATTCAAGTCCAGTGTGGGTTCCTGGAGATTCTGTCTCAAATCAGCCCATCAATCACAATAAAGTCGGGAACCATGAAGTGCTTATTAAGCTCTGTTATTGGCTAAACTGTGCGGAGACAACGCATGTGTTGTTGGGACAGATGGCCCCTGGGAAACTGTGTCCTGGCTGTGAGGCCT
Source organism: Orientallactaga sibirica (assembly GCA_036365145.1). NCBI lineage: Eukaryota > Metazoa > Chordata > Mammalia > Rodentia > Dipodidae > Orientallactaga > Orientallactaga sibirica. Next base: position 25,426,718 of record JAEOAD010000032.1, on the reverse strand, counting down.
CAGCTCTCTGCACCTGCATTCCAACCCCCTCTTGGTTTTCAAGCTAGGGTTTTACTCTAACCCAGGCCGGTTTTCAAGCTAGTTACTGTAGCCCAGGCTGACCTGGAATTGACTCTGTAGTCTCAGGGTGGCCTCAAACTCATGGTGATCCTCCTACCTCTGCCTCCTGAGAGCTGGGATTAAAGGCGTGCGCCACCACGCCCAGTTCCTTCATCTCTTTCTTCCTTCTTCTCTTTCTTCCCACTGTCTGCTCCTAACTATGTGCTTTCCCATTGTCCACTTTTCCCTGATCCTTTTCTGGTTCTCCATTCTTTTTTTTTTTTTTTTTTTTTTTTTGGAGAGAGTCAGAAAGAGAGAGAGAGAGAGAAAGGCAGAGACAGATAGAAAATGGGTGCTCCAGCAGCCTCTCAGCTGCATGCGCCCCTTTATGGGCAAGTGCAGCATTGCACCCTTGCGTCACTTTGCATCTGGCTAAACGTGGGACCTGGAGAATCGAACGGATGTTCTTAGGCTTGGCAGGCAGGCACCTTAACCGCTAAGCCATCTCTCCAGCCCTCTCCATTTGTTTTGTAAGCCTCTCCTCTCAGCTTCCCAGAAGGCTTGGGGAAGGTGAGCTCATAAGGGATTCGCACCCCTGAAATTCCTCTTGTCTGGCTTTGGGTATCCCCCCAACAGGGGCTCTTTCCAGACAAAGACTCCAGACGAGTGGGAGAGCAGAAGGTGACTGGATCAGTCCCCAGTGGTGCCAGGTGTGGGTTCTGAAGGGCTGCTGGAATCTGAACTAGAGTTCACTCAGGAAAGGTGCCACCCTGTTCCCTCTGTGAAGCCTCCATCTCCTTAGAGGGCCTGACCTGAGATGGGCTCTTTGACTCCTCAGCAGTGAGCACGGGCTGGGCTGTCCTGGTGCTGTTGGGGAAAGCAGTTGTGGGCTAAGCAAGAAGCAATAGAGCTGACAGCCTAGTGATGTGTGCATGAGTCTCTCATCCCTAGGGTCCCCAAGTCCTTATCCCAGAACCCCAGTTTCTGCTCAGTATTCCTTTCATCCACTGTTGCTCCACTCCTAAGACGGGGTACTTCCTGCTATGGCCTGAGTGGGGATGGTCCCTGTCCCCAGGGCCAGGGTATACCAAGACAGCCTGATCTCCTGCTCTGTTGGTTTATTTATTTTTTATTTTTATTTTTTGGTTTTTCGAGGTAGGGTCTCACTCTAGCCCAGGCTGACCTGGAATTCAATATGTAGTCTCAGGGTGGCCTCAAACTCACGGTGATCCTCTTACCTCTGCATCCTGAGTGCTGAGATTAAAGGCATGCGCCACCATGCCTGGCTGTTGGTTTTTTAATTCTTTTTATTTTTATTTATTTATTTGACAGAGGGAGAGAGGAAGAGTCAGGAAGAGTCAGAAAGAGAGAGAGAGAGGATGGGTGCACAGACGAATTCCAGACACATGTGCCACCATGTGCATCTGGCTTATGTGGGTCCTGAGGACTTGAACCTGGGTCCTTTTGGCTTTGCAGGCAAGCACCTTCACCGCTAAGCCATCTCTCCAGCCTGTCTGTTGGTTTTGGTTTTTTTAAAAATTTTTTTTTTTTTTTAGAGCAACCGACATTCAGAGAAAGAGGCAGAGAGAGAGAGAGAGAGAGAGAGAGAGAGAGGGGGGAGAGAATGGGCACAGCAGGGCCTCCAGCCACTGCAAAGGAACTCCAGATGCATGCATCACCTTGTGCATCTGGCTTACGTGGGTACTGGGGAATCGAGCCTTGAACCAGGGTCCTTAGGCTTCACAGGCAAGTGCTTACCCGCTAAGCCATCTCTCCAGCCCCCGTCCGTTGGTTTTTATGAGTATATCTGGCCTGGGGATACCAGGGCTGAGAGGAGGGAGGGAGGTAGTTAGCAACCACCATTGCCCATGGACCGTGGGGACGAAGCTTGGGAGGCAGGTGCCGAGTCTCAGCAAAGAGACAGAGGGCTGGAGAAGGAGGGGAAGGAATTGGGGAGAAGGGACTGGGTGGAGGGGATTTGCTCTCATCTCCCCTTCTTCCCTCGGTGTTCCCATGGTTTCCATAGTCAACATGAGTCACTCCTGTCCTAAGCTCCCAGGGCTCTGTTCCAGAGTGGGGTCACCACCCCTCTTTCTTTGGGCTGAGAGGCATCTGACATGGTGGCATTTCTACAGCTCATTCCTTCACAGATATAGGGCTGCTCCCTGGATACCTGGAGGGCACAGGTGCATCCTGCTAAACACAGTGTCTCCTTCGAGGCTTGCCCCAGTGGTCCTTCCCTGACCTCCCCAGAGGAAGAAATTGCTCTGTGGCTTGCCTCAGGATCCTAGTCACTTCCTTCTTTGTGTATGTGGACACACGAGTGTGTGCACATGCTTGTGCAAGTGTGTGTGTGTGTAAACCAGAGGCCGACATTGGTTGTCTTCTTTAATTGCTCTCCACCTTATATATTTACTTTTTTTTTTTTTTTTTTGGAGAGAGACAGAGAGAGAGACAGAGAGAGAGGGAGAGGAAGACAGACATGGGCGCGCCAGCAGTCTCTCAGCTGCTGCGAACGAAATCCAGATGTGTGCGCCCCCTTGTGGTCAAGTGCAGCATTGTGCCCTTGCGTCACTTTGCATCTGGCTAAACGTGGGACCTGGAGATTGGAACTGCTGGAGATTGGAACCGGCATTCTTAGGCTTAGGAGGCAGGCGCCTTAACCACTAAGCCATCTCTCCAGCCCTATTTACTTATTTTTGTTTGTTTGTTTGTTTGTTTTGCAACAGAGTCTCACCCTAGCCTGAGCTGACCTGAAACTCACTCTGGTTCAGGCTGGCCTCGAACTCATGATAATTCTCCTACTCCAGCCTCCGGAGTGCTGGAATTAAAGATGTGCACCACCATTCCCTGCTTATTTATTTATTTATTTATTTATTTATTTATTTATTTATTTATTTATTTATTTATTTTTGGTTTTTCGAGGTAGGGTCTAACTCTGGCTCAGGCTGACCTGGAATTCACTATGTCGTCTCAGGGTGGCCTCGAACTCATGGCGATCCTCCTACCTCTGCCTCCCGAGTGCTGGGATTAAAGGTGTGTGCCACCACGCCCAGCACCCTGCTTATTTTTATTTTTTTAATATAGATATAAATTTTATTTATATATTTGAGAGAGAGAGAGAGGGGCAGATAGAGAGGGAGACACAGAGAGAGAATGGGCGCACCAGGGCCTCTAGCCACTGCAAATGAACTCCAGACACATGTGCCATCATGTGCATCTGGCTTATGTGGGTATTGGGAAATTGAACCTAGGTTCTTAGGCTTATCAGCCAAGCACCTTAACCACAGAGCCATCTCTCCAGCCCTTGTTTTTATTTTTGAGAGAGGGTCTCTTGCAATTCAGCTGAGCTGACTAGCCAGCGCTCCTTTAGAGTTCTTCCTTTCTCTGCCTTCCTGGTGCTGGGATCACAGACATGCCCCATCCTGCCTGGATTTTTTGGTAATATTTTTATTTATCTATTTGCAAGCAGAGAGAGAGAGAGAGAGAGAGAGAGAGAGAGAAGAGAAGAGAGACATGCCAGGGCTTTCAGCCACTGCGAACAAACTCCAGTTGCATGCGCCACTTTGTGCATCTGTCTTTATGTGGATCCTGGGGAATTGAACTCGGGTCATTAGGCTTTGCAGGCAAGCAGCTTAACTGCTGAGCTGTCTCTCCAGCCCATGCCTGCCTTTTACTCAGGCCCCCATACTTGCATTGCAAGCATTTACTCACAGAAGCATCTGTGGTCTGTTACTTCTTGAGTGACTCCCACCTGCCTGCTCACGATAGGCCCTGGCCACTCAGCATTTCCTTTATATTTTGTGATGGCTCTTGATTAGAAATTCCACTGTCCCCTGGCTGGACTCAACGTCTGGGCTTGCAAACCTCCCAGCACAGCTTGCTCTCTGACTGGAATGTGCTGTGTGTATGTGGGAGGCTTTTAAATTGAGTTTGTGCCAACTAGAGGGGTAGAAAACAGGGTGTCTCCTCTGCTCCCTAGATAGGCTTGGTTTGCAAAGGCCAGTTTCCTGCCCATGGGCCTTTTCAGGCTCTACAAAATGCCTCTGGAAGTCTTTCCCTCACTCTGCCAGACAGCGCAGGAAGCCCTGCTATTAAAGAAGACATATATGGGCTGGAGAGATGGATTAGCAGTTTAGGCAACTGCCTGCCAAGCCTAAGAACGCCCGTTCTCCAGGTCCCACATTTAGCCAGATGCAAGTGACACAAGCGCGCAATGCCGCACTTGCCCACAAGGGGACACACGTGTCTGGAGTTCATTCACAGCAGCTGAAATGGCCCTGGCACAGCCAGTCTCATTCTCTCTCTGCTATATAGTGAGATCCTGGCTCAAAAAAAAAAAAAAAAAAAAAAAAAAAAAGAAAGGCATATGAAAACAGTTCAGTCGGCAAAGTGATTGCCTGAACATCATGAGGACCCGAGTTCAATCCCCAGTACCCGCATAAAAATGCTGGGAATCTGGGTGTTGTGTCCCATGCCTTTACTACCAGCACTCTGGAAGCAGGGATAGGAGGATCACTGTGAGTTCAAGGCCACCCTGAGACTTATAACCTCAGTGATGGGGAGATGGAGACAGGAGAATCACTGGAGCTCTCTGGCCAGCCAATGTAGACTAATTGGTGACCTCAGGGCCGGTGAGAGACCTTATCTCACAAATAGATGAATTGGGGCTGGAGAGATGACTTAGCGGTTAAGCGCTTGCCTGTGAAGCCTAAGGACCCCGGTTTGAGGCTCAATTCCCCAGGACCCACGTAAGCCAGATGCACAAGATGGCACATGCATCTGGAGTTCATTTGGAGGCCCTGGCATGCCCATTCTCTCTCTCTCTCTCCCTTGCTTTGTCTCAAATTAAAAAAAAAAAAAAAAAAAAACCAAATAGATAAATGGGGCAGAGGAGGGGGCTGGACAGATGGCTCAGTGGTTAAAGGCACTCGCTTGCAAAGCCTGAAAACCCAGGTTCAGTTCCCCAATACCCACATAGAGCCAGATGCACAAAGTGGCACATGCATCTGGAGTTTGTTTGCAGTGGTAGGAGGTCCTGGCATGCCCATGCTCTCTCTTTCTGTCTGGTTCTTTCTCATCTCTTTCTCTATCTCAAATAAATAAATAAATAAAAATAAAAAATAAATTTTTAAAAAATTATTTATTTGTGAGAGATAAATAGGCATGGAGAGAGAGAGAGAATGGGCATGCCAGAGTCTCCAGCCACTGCAAACGAACTCCAGATGTGTGCACCCCCTTTTGCATCTGGCTTATGTGGGTCCTGGGGAATCAAACCTGGGTCCTTTGGCTTTGCAGGCAAGTGCCTTTAACCACTAAGGCATCTCTCCAGCCCTCTAAGTAAAATATTTTTTAAAAGGATGAACGGTGTTCTTGAGGAATGACTTTTGAGGTTGTCCTCTGACCTTCGCATGCACATACATGCGTGCACACACACACAAACAACAAAAAGTCCCCAAACTGCTTTGTCAGTGAAAGCAGGCTTGACTATTTGATAGGTGAGTAATGAGGTCAGGTGGTGGTGGGGGGCAGGGTGCGCCATGACCAAGGGCACTGAGCTAATAAAGGTAGGTCCAGAATGCTAGCTCCAGTCTTATCTGGTCTCTAAGTGCTCCTTCTGGTAGCCTGGTCTGCACAGGAGGGTGGCTGGGACAGAAGCTGGTGGCGCCTGTGGATCTTTTGTGGGGATGAGGGAAACTGGCCTCAGGCTGAACGGCTAAGGAAGGAACAGTCCAGGGTTTCTGTACACCAGAGGTAGCACCCTGCCAACTCTATCCACCCAAGGGAGTTATTTATTCTTTCCTTTCATAGTAAACTACAAACTCTGAAAAGTGCTTAGTTTGGGCCCAGTATAGTACTCTGAAGAGATGGTTCCAGAATGAAGTCATTCTTGAGGCCTTCCAGAAATCCCATCCTAGTGTTCTGACATCTCCCCTCTTTTTTTTTTTTTTTTTTTTTTTTTTTTTTTTGAGGTAGGGTCTCATTGTAGCTCAGGCTGACATGGAATTCACTCTGTAGTCTCAGGGTGGTCTTGAACTCCTACTTCTGCCTCCTGAGTGCTGGGATTAAAGGTGTGTGCCACCACGCCTGGCCCCTTTCCTCCCTCTTTTGTTCCAGTTCCCAGAGTGCTCTGCACTTCTCCATGCAGGGATTATGTGTCGTTCCCCACTGAACTGGTTACTTTAAAATTTTTAATTATTTCAGAGAGATAGAGAGGCAGATAGAAAGAGAAGGAATGAGAATGGGCATGCCAGGGCCACTAGCCACTGCAAACTCCAGACGTCTGTACCACCTTGGGCATCTATCTGGCTTTACATGGGTACTGGAGAATTGAACCTGGGTTCTTTGGCTTTGCTGGCAAGCGCCTTAACCACTAAGCCATCTCTCCAGCCCTCTACTTTATTTTTTTTTTTTTTTTTTTTTGATTTTTTGAGGTAGGGTCTCACTCTAGTTCAGGCTGACCTGGAACTTACTCTGTAGCTCCAGGTTGGCCTCCAATGATCTGAAGACTTCTTAGTGGGCACTACCTCCAGAAGCACCGTCGCCCACTAGCACCACCTTGAGGAGCAAGCCCTGACTACATGGGCCTTTGGGGGACACTTGAGGTTCAAATTAGAGCAGATGTTGGGAAAGGGAAAATGTGAGCTTTTTCTCTAGCCCGTTCCAAGATTCCCTGAGTGAGTTCCATCCACAGCACAGGCACTTCTCTTACTCTCTCTTCCTCAGTCTAGGTCCACATCTAATTTTTAAAAAAATATTTTATTTATTTGACAGAGAGAGAGAAAGGCAGATAGAGAGAATGGGTGCTCCAGGGCCTCTAGCCGCTGCAGACAAACTCCAGACGCATGTGCCACTTTGTGCATCTGGCTTACGTGGGAACTGGGGACTCAAACCTGGGTCCTTTGGCTTCACAGGCAAGCGCCTTAACCGCTGAGCCATTTCTCCAGCCCTCCATGTGTACATTTGACCCTTTTTTGTGACCTTGTGCAGCTAATACAGAGCTTGGACTCCAGTAGGAGCCTGTGACATGCCTATGGGGCGAGGACAGCCCTTGTGGTTCCCTTTAAGCAGGAGGTGTTCCCAGCTGTGGGGGGAGGAGGGGCGAGGTGCTGGCCCAATGCTTCCTGGGGAAAGCCAGGTGCTGGGAGGCTGCACAGGGGCTCCTGTTGCCCAGCACGTACATGGAGTGGGGGCTCCCCCTTGCCAGGAGGAGGCTGAATTCCAGACCACAGGGCTTAGAAGGTGACAGGACATCTCTGCAGCCTGGTTACAAAGTCTGGGGTTTGGGGCCTTGGCTTGCAGGCTGACAACAGCATGCTCTGTTTCCTGTATGTCCCCAAATGGGCATGGCCTGTGCCCCCACCCCCAGGCCTGTTTAGCTGAAACTGTCCAGCTTGACAAATGGGCCATTTGCTTTCTGCACTGGGGCTGGACCGGGCTATAATTAGCAGAAGGAGCGGATGGGATTGCAGGCTGGCATTGACAGATAACTTTATACTCAGATGGATAAATTGATGTCAGTAGAGATGTAAATCTCACTAGAAAACTTTGGACTTCCTGGGAAGATTCATGCTGACGGTCGCTCCCTGTGCCCAGTGCTGCTGGGCACATCTGCACAAGGAGCCTGGGTCAGTCCGTGTGGGGTGAGGGGTCCTCATGGGGTTTGCCTGGGGCTGTGGGGAGGGCAATGACGGTAACCCTACAGTTGTCGGGAGATAGGACCCTGTGTTAGCCTGGTGCATGGTGGCAAGGGAATTGGGAGGCCTGGGCTTGCATTTGCCATGGGGCTTTGCCCGTGATGTTGGTGCTCTAGGACTGCCACAGAGTGACAAACACGACAATGGCAATGCTGTCTGACCGAGGGGATGAGATCAGAGCAAGGACAATTTTGCTTGCTGTTGGCAAGGCTGTTTTGGAGTGGTCCTGGGGCTCTGGGGAGTCCTTAAGCAAACAGAAGCAGCCTCCCCTATCCTGCAGAGGGTCACGGTCAGCTCTGCCCAAAGTGGGGCCCATGATTGCACTGGGATTTGGGGGACAGCTTCTCTTTTTTGTTTGTGTATGCACACATGTGTGGTGTGTATGTGCTATGTGTGGTGTATGTATGTGTATGTGCCCTTGTGGCATCCCATATGCTGGCCTGCAGTGGGGTTACTCGCCTGCAGCGGTCAGAGTGGAACGTTGGTTGTCCCACTCTGTTACTTTCTCTGCCTGGTCTTACTTTTGAACTGGAGTCTCTTAACAAAAATTATCATTTATTGCTTCTTTGCAGGCAGAGAGAGAGTATGGGCACACCAGGGCTTCTTGCCACTGCAGATGAACTCCAGCACATGTGCCACCTTGTGCATCTGGCTTTATGGGTGCTGGGGAATCAAACCGGGGCCAGCAGGCTTTGCAAGCAAGCACCTTTAACCACTAAACCCTGCAGAGACATCCTGTACACAGGACAGCCTTAGCACTCTAGAACGCCAAGGAGCTTTGCTGTGACGGCTCAATGGTTTATCGAGAGAGGCTTATTTCCTTAAGACAGTCTTTCACTGAACCTGGATGAGCCCCAGTGATCTCCCTGTCTCTGCCTGCTCAGTGCTGGGGTTACAGGCAAGTGTGGCCATGCCGGGCTTTTTAGTCAGTGCTAGGGATCAAACTTCTGTCCTCTATTCTTTTTCTTTCTTTTTTTTTTTATTTGAGAGAGAGAGAGACAGAGATAGAGACAGAGACACAGAGAGAGAGACAGAGAGAGAGGAAGAGGCAGAGAGAGAATGGGCATGCCAAGGCCTCTCAGCCTCTGTGAACAAACTCCAGACACGTGTGTCCCCTTGTGCACATGTGTGACATTGCACACTTGTGTCACTTTTGCGTCTAGCTAAACGTGGGACCTGGAGACTTAAATGGGCATTCTTAGGCTTCGCAGGCAGGTGCCTTAACCACTAAGAAATCTCTCTAGCTCCTGTCCTCTACTCTTATACACCAAGCCATCTTCCCAGCCCTCTCCTTGGCTCATAGATGGAATCTTTCTGGGTATTTTTTCATGTGATCTTCCTACTGTGGTTTCTGTATTGTAATTTCCTCCTCCTCTTCCTCTTTTTTAAAATTTTATTTTATTTATTTATTATTTATTTGAGAGAAAGAGAGAGAGAGGGAGAGAATGGGCACGCCAGGGCCTCCAGCCATTGCAAACGAACTCCAGATGTATGTGCCCCATTATGCATCTGGCTTACGTGGGACCTGGAGAATCGAACCAGGATCCTTTGGCTTTGCAGGCAAACGCCTTAACCGCTTAAAAAAATTTTTTTTTCAGACAAGGTCTCACATATCCTCAAACTTAGTATGTAACCAAGGATGACCTTGAACTGCTCCTCCTGCCTCTTCCTCGTTAGTGCTAGGATTACAGGTGTGCACCATCACGCCTGGTTTCATGCCCTGCAGGGGATCGAACTCCGGTCTTTTTGCATGCTAGGTAAGTATTCTACCCACTGAGCTATCCTCCAGCCCCTTACTCCTTGATTTTGATACAGTTGATCGGGGGCCTGGTCCTGTCTGTGGGGATCTATGCAGAGGTGGAACGGCAGAAGTACAAAACCCTCGAAAGTGCCTTCCTGGCCCCTGCTGTCATCCTCATCCTCCTGGGAGTGGTCATGTTCATCGTCTCCTTCATCGGGGTTCTGGCTTCCCTCCGAGACAACCTGTGCCTCCTCCAAGCGGTGAGTCAGTCCCACCCAGCCCTCAGCTGGGACCTGGCCCTGGGAGGGGTTGGTCATTGGAGTCTCCAAAAAAGCTGAGGAGAGCCGGGCGTGGTGGTGCACGCCTTTAATCCCAGCACTCGGGAGGCAGAGGCAGGAGGATCACCGTGAGTTCAAGGCCACCCTGAGACTACATACTTAAGTCCAGGTCAGCCTGGGCTAGAGTGAAACCCTGCCTCGAACCTCCCTTCCCCACAAAAAATTGAAAAGCTGGGCCCGAAGCAGCCTGGTTTTTCTGTCTCTGTCACAATGTAGCTATCCCAGAGCGTTTCCTGCTCAGCCGCTGGAGCACGGTGGTGGGGCACGGTGGTGGAGCACGGTGGTGGGGCACGGTGGTGGAGCACGGTGGTGGAGCACGGTGGTGGGGCACGGTGGTGGAGCACGGTAGTGGAGCACGGTGGTGGAGCACGGTGGTGGGGCACGGTGGTGGAGCACGGTGGTGGAGCACGGTGGTGGGGCACGGTGGTGGGGCACGGTGGTGGAGCACGGTGGCTGGGGCCAGCTCTGCTGCTCCTGTTGTATATAGTTGTCTGGATACTGTTCGCACTTCACCTCTGGGCCGGGGTCCCCACTGGCCGTGGGAGGGGTCACACTCAGATGAGAGCAAGGGAAGACGGAAAAGGGATGTCAGTCAGGAGTTATCAGCCCATGCAGCTCTCAAACCCATGTGGGCCAAGGGTTCAGATGGACCATGGGGCAACGTTGGCAGTCCCGCTAGTCCCACTAAGTGCACTCGTCAGGCCCACGGAGTCTTTATTGCTGTAGAGTCCAGGGAAGCCTGAATACTCTGGCCGGAGCCTGAGCACTCTGGTGGGCATGCCTTGGGTCATGTGCCTATCAGGTTGTGGGGGTGCGGTGGTTTGATGCAGGTGTCTCCCATAAACTTAGGTGTTCTGAACGTTAGTCTCCCCAGCCGATGGCAACTGGAATTGACAGTGTATTGTTGGGGGTGGGATTATGGGTATTATCCTGTTGCTATTGTCCATTTTATGTTGGCCGGGGGGTGATGTCCACCCTCTGCTCATGCCATCGTTTCCCCTGCCATGATAGAGCTTCCCGTCGAATCTGTAAGCCAAAATAAACCCTTTTTCCCCCACAAGCTGCTCTTGGTCGGGTGATTTCTGCCTCAATGCGAACCTGACTGCGACAGGGGGTTGTGGTCAACCACATTGCATCCCCATTCCGTAAGAGAGTGTATGAGTTACTCTTGCATCGCTGGGGCAAAATACTCGAACCAGAAACAGCTCAAGAAAGGAAAGGGTGATTCTGTCACGGCAGAGAAAGCACCGTGGAAGAGCAGGCCAACGTCTCATGGCCACGTTAATGGGGAGGAAGTAGAGAAAGCAAGAACAGCAAGGGGGGCCTGGGCTGGAACACTTCAAGGGCCCCCTCCCCCAGTGACACACCCTCTGTAGCAAGGCTGCACGACTTAAAGGATCCACCATCTTCCCAAACGGCACCACCAACCAGCCACTATGTATTCCAACACAAGTCTGGGGGCACATTTTGCATTCATATTGCCACCGTGAAGGATGGCACCCCAAAGTTGGGGCACCAGGAAGGCAGGTCTACAGCATTTATGTGTGTCTCGACCAAATCGGATTTCCCCAGTCTAAAGGAAGAGTGTCACGGGCCCATGTAAGCAGAGTCTGGATATACTATGTGAATCTGAAGTTGCTGGAATCTGTTTGAATGATGCCTGTATTCTTCTGAGTTTCAGGCTGTTCTTGTGGTGGAAGGGAACGGGGAGGGGGCTGGAAATACTGCCCCCGGCCTGCCCTTCAATCCTGTTCTCACTCCTCCAGCTGTGCTGGAGTGAGGCTCGGTGTTTTGATTGAAGGGCTGGGAGGTGGGCATGCTAGCCATGTAGAACCCCCCCCCCCCCGGGACAAACGTGGATAATACTGCCTGGGACAGCTGAGTCACTCTCAGGCCACAGGCTTTCCCGGGCATGACGCTGTGATTTCAGAGAAAGGGCAGGCAGGCCTGGAGCCAGGGACAGCTGCCACCTTACAGTGCTTGATCTCGGAGAAGATGCCAGGCCTCTTGAGCCCCCTCCTCTCCCATCCTCAGTCCTGTCCTGATGCATCTCTGAATTTTGTTTTCCAGTTTATGTACATCCTGGGACTCTGCCTCATCATGGAGCTCATTGGTGGAGTGGTGGCCTTGATCTTCCGGAACCAGGTGGGCTTGTGGACTTGGCATTAGCCCACGTGTGTGCTGAGAAACCCCCACAGTGTTTCCCCTGAGCTGTGGTGGGCATGGCAGGGTGATGGTTCTCCTGGTGTTTCTCTGCAGAGGTCGTTGGCCCTGAACAAGTGGACTAGCCCCCAAGCACATGAAGCAAGGTCCCTGAGAGGCCTGGGCCCAGCACATGGGGTCAGGAAAGGGGCAGCAGGACAGCGGGCACCAGCTGCTAGGCAGGTTGGCAGGACAACGTGGAGGCTGTTTGGCTGGCAGAAGTGTGGGGCGAAGGATGGGAGGTGGTTGGAAGGATGATCCTGGGATCATGTGAGTCCTCAGAGGTCCTGGGTTAGGAGCTTGGGGGGTGCTTTCAAAAGGCAGTATAAGCCTTTGGAGAGATTTAAAAAATAAAGATATATATATTTATATATTATTATTTTTTTGAAAGAGAGAGAGTGGACATGCCAGAGCCTTCAGCTGCTGTGAACAAATTCCAGATGTGTGCGCCCCTTTGTGCATTGCATGCTGTGTCACTGTGCATCTGGCTATGTGGGACCTGGAGATTCGAACATGAGTTCTTACGTTTCACAGGCAAGCGCCTTAACTGCTAAGCCATCTCTGCAGCCCCATTGGAGAGTTTTATGCAGGGAAGGGATGTGACCTGATTTACATATCAATATAGCTCGGTGGGGGGGTCAGGGAATGGGCAGTAGAAGAGCAGGGCAACCAGCTGGGAGGAGATGGTGGCTTGGACAGAGGAATCTGATCCCTGCCCACATGCTACATGAGCATGGCTAATGCTCTACCTTATGTGGGAACAGGAACCAATCACAAAATGGGACCCAGCCTGGGTAAGTCTATATGCTTCCTGGTGGGTGAGTCTCAGGAGGGGTGAGAGGTGATTCCCATTGTATTGGTGGAGAGTCATGAATGTACGGAGAGGTTAAGAAATCTTTCCAAGAACATAGAGCAGGATAGAGGCAGCTTCCACCCCATCTTACTATCTTCTTTTTCTTTTTTTTTTATCTTTATTTTTATTTAATTATTTGACAGGAAAGGGGGGGAGAGAGAAAGAATGTGTAAATGGGCACACCAGGGGTCTGCAACAAAGTCCAGACTCATATGCCACCATGTGCATCTGGCTCTGTGTAGGAATTGGGGAATTGAACCTGGGTCCTTAGGCTTCACAGGCAAGTGCCTTAACTGCTACGCCATCTCTCCAGCCCCCCTCTTTTTTTTTTTTTTTTTTTTTTTTTGAGGCAGTCTTTGTTTAAAAAAACTTTATTTGGGCTGGGGAGATGCCTTAGCAATTAAAGGCACTTGGTTGCAAAGCCTGACAGCCTGGGTTTGATTCCCCACTTACCCACATAAAAGACAGATGCACAAAGTGGCACATGCATCTGTTCATTTGCAGTGTCAAGAGGCCCTTGGCACAGCCATACTCTCTTTCGTACATTAAATAATTATTAAAAATATATTTATCTGAGATATGAGATTGAGAGAGAGAGGGAGGGGAGAATGAACGGATGCACCAGGGCTAGGTTCTGCACAGCAAACAAACTCTAGACACATGTTCTACCTTGTACATCTGGCTTTAAGTGGGTCGTGGGGAATGAAAGCTGAGCTGTCAGACTTTGTGAGCAAGTGCCTCCAACCACTGAGCCACCTCCCCAGCTCTGAGTCTTACAGAGCCCAGGCTGGCCTCAGGCTCACTGTGTTGCTGAGGGTCACCTTGAATTGTTAACCTTCCTCCCTCTTCCTGTCAAGTGCTGGGATTCCAGGCGTGCACCACCATGCCAGACTCCCTTTCCTTTTTTCTTTTAAAAATATTTTAGGCTGGAGAGATGGCTTAGCGGTTAAGGCATTTGTCTGCAAAGCCAAAAAATCCCTTTTCAACTCTCCAGGACCCACGTAAGCCAGATACACAAGGGGGCATTTGAAGTGGCTGGAGGCCCTGGCACACCCACTATCTCTCTCTCTTTCCCTCTCTCTCAAATAAATAAATAAGATATATATATATATTTATTTTTTTTTTTAATTATTTATTTTTGGAGAGAGACACAGAGAGAGATAGAGAGGGAGAGGGAGACAGAGATGGGCACGCCAGCAGTCTCAGCTGCTGTGAACAAAATCCAGATGCGTGCGCCCCCTTGTGGCCAAGTGTGGCATTGCACCCTTGCGTCACTTTGCATCTGGCTAAACGTGGGACCTGGAGATTGGAATCGCTGGAGATTGGAACCAGCGTTCTTAGGCTTAGCAGGCAGGCGCCTTAGCCCCTAAGCCATCTCTCCAGCCCAAATAAGATATATTTTAAAAATAAGAAAAATTTTATATTTATTTGAGAGCATGAAAGAAGGAGAGGTGGGGGAGAGAATGGGTACGCCAGGGCTTCCAGCCACTGCAAACGAATTCCAGATGCATGTGCCCCACCCCACTTGTGCATCTGGCTTACGTGGGTCTTGGGAAATCGAACTGAGGTCCTTTGGCTTTGCAGGCACGTGCCTTGACTGCTAAGCCATCTCTCCGGCCCCTCTTTTTCTTTTTTTCTACTTTTCAACATGTTTGCTCCAAGCTGCCAGATACAGGCTCCTGCTTTATTTCTCAGCAGCCTCGAGAGGTGTTTCATCTGTGCCCTTCTGTGGTCAGCAGGGCTCCAGGCCTGGCCAGCAGCCTTGCGGGTGGGGTGGGGGCAGTGTGGGTATGGGTTAGCGCCCATGGCCGGTTCTTGTAAGCAGCATCTATGGCCTTAATAAGACCCACCCCTCCCTAAAGGAGCAGCAGGGCTGCTTCTAGTGCATCTGGCCAAGGCCATCAGATTTGTCATTTTCTGGCACCTCATGGGTCAGCTGGGGCCATGACGTCACTTCCTTCTTTCAAGGGAAGGAGCCCGGCTGAGAGAAGACCACTGCCTGGGAGGCCTCTGGGGACCTTCAGTCCTCCCAACTCAGGAAGCCCAGGCCTGAGTCAAGGGCAGGTTTCCAGTTATCCCCACAGGAAGGCCTGTGAAGCGTGTTCCTCTCCTTGGATGGGCTGTCCCCTCATAGGGGTCTTTGTGTGCATCTGGGCTCACAGCCATGTGGAGGCTTCAGGGTGGGTCATGGTAATTGTAGAAGAGAAAAAAAAGCAGGTCATTTCTGTGACCCCCCAGATGTGTGGGAGGGTGTTCCCACACAAAAAATAATCCGTTCTGGGGTGGATCAGCTGGGTGTCCTCCCATTCAGTCCAGTTTTGTCATTGCCGCTGGAGATAGCATCAAGCCCCACAATTGAGGACTCAGCCCCCAAGAATGTCCCATTTCCTTCAGATGCCAGTCGCAAACCCCTTCTAGGCAGTTCTACCTGTGTGCATGGCTGTAAATGAAGGGTTCCCCAGCTCAATTGTTTCAGCTGCTCACAGACTTGATCCGATCCGTAGGTTTGTTATAAAGGCTATTCTAAAGGCAACAGAAGGGCTGGAGAGATGGCTTAGTGGTTAAGGCACTTACCTGCAAAGCCTGAGGACCCAGGTTTAATTCCCCAGGGCCCATGTAAACCAGATGCACAAGGTGGTGCATGTGTCTGGAGTTTGTTTGCAGTAGCTGGAGGCCCTGGTGTTCCCTCCCTCCCTCTTTCTTTCTTTCTTTCTTTCTTTCTTTCTTTCTTTCTTTCTTTCTTTCTTTCTTTCTCGCTGCCTCTTTCTCTCCCAAATAGATAAATAAAAATTATAAGGGAGACACCTCTCTGGTGATCCACCGTCCAGCATCCATGTGGAGATCAGCTCTTTGAACCATCCCTTGGGTTTTTAAAAATTTTTATTTTTATTTTTA
The DNA here is from genome assembly GCA_036365145.1 of Orientallactaga sibirica. Taxonomy (NCBI): domain Eukaryota; kingdom Metazoa; phylum Chordata; class Mammalia; order Rodentia; family Dipodidae; genus Orientallactaga; species Orientallactaga sibirica. Next base: position 25,410,953 of record JAEOAD010000032.1, on the reverse strand, counting down.
TTTATATTTTATTTTATTTTATTTTATTTTTTGGTTTTTCGAGGTAGGGTCTCACTCTGGCTCAGGCTGACCTGGAGTTCACTATGTAGTCTCAGGGTGGCCTCGAACTCTCGGTGATCCTCCTACCTCTGCCTTCCAATATTTTTTATTTTTTGAGGTGGGGTTTCACTCTAGCCCAGGCTGACTGGAATTCACTATGTAGTCTCAGGGTTGTCTGGAATCACGCCGATCCTCCCACCTCTGCCTCCTGAGTGCTGGGATTAAAGGGTTGCGCCACAACGCCCGGCTCCCCTTGAGTTTTTATAGAGATTCATTGCACGCATGATTGCTAAGAGGCTGGGTGGGGAGGCTCAGACAGCTTATCTTCAGATTCTTTGGGAACCCTCCCTTGTGGGTATGCACAGGACCCCTTGAAAGGAGGGCGGTCCTATGACCTCACTGACAAGGGTGGGCAGAGTCTACTTGTGTAGCCCCCCAAGGTGGGGGAACATTACAGTTTCTATGGCCCCTGGGGGAAGAGAGGTTTTAGTGCTGTGGCTTGCTTTGGGGAAGGGGTATGAGCTGGGAGCCGTGAAGGGGCGCTTATAGGTAAAGTAGATCACAAGCCATATGTGGTGGACTATGCCTGTAATCCCAGGTCTTGGCAGGTTGAGGCAGGAGGATTGCTGTGAGTTTGAGGCCAGCCTAAGCTATATAAATAAATAGCAAGGCCTGTCCCCAAAGTGGTGGTGGGGTGTGTGCTAGCGAGATGACTTACTTAAGTGCTTACCGTGCAAGCCTGAGGACCTGAATTCTCATCTCTGGCACCACGGCAATGCTGTGAATGCTGGGCAGGCATGACAGCTGCCTGTAACCCTGGTGCTCGGGAAATGGAGACAGAATCCCCAAGGCAAGCTGGCTAGTTAGGCTGGCCCAATCCGTGAGCTCTGGGCTCAGCTGAGAGACCTTGTCTCAGTAAATCAAGTGGAGAGTGATTAAGGAATACACCCAACACCGACCTTTGGCCTTCACGCATGTGTGCACACACGTGCTCCCACATGCACACACATGCACCCATCCAAATATCACAGTGTCTTCTATGCATATCACACAGTTTAAAAAGTGCTAAAGCAGGGCTGGAGAGATGATGCAGCAGTTTAATGTGCTTTTCTGCAAAGCCTGAAGACCTGGGTTTCATTCCCCAGTACCCATAGAAAGCCAGGTACACAGTGGTGCATGCATCTGGAGTTCATTTGTAGCAGCTGGAGGTCCTGACCCACCCATTCTCTCTCTGTCTCTCTTCTCTCTATCTCTGTTGGCTCGCAAATAAATATTAAAAGAATACTAAAGCAGACCAGGTAAGGTTGGTACACATTTGTAACCCTGTTGCTTAGGAGGCTGAGGCAGGAGGATTGTGAGTTTGAGGCCTACATTGGTTCTATAGTGAATCCCTATTTACATGAAAAGGGCTGGAAAAATGCCACAAGAAATATTAACATATTTACTGTTACTTCCTGGGAGGGGTGGGACCAAAGGGATTTATATTCTCTCTCTTTTTTTTTTTCCTTAGCTCCCAAGTTTTTCTTTTTTCTTGATTTTTATGGTCAAATGCCACATTGTTAAAAAAAAAAAAAAACTCACCATGTCCCTTGCAGCTGAAATGAAATATAATTTTGTAATACAGGAGGCAGGCCAGTGCTGGGCATGGGGAAGAAGTGGCCCTGGGGGAAGAGGCTGGGAATGTGGAGGAAATGAAGAACCTAAAGGTCACTTCCAAATCCATTGTGTCTCATCAAGAGAAGACAGGCGTATTTGTTTATTTACTTACTTATTATTTTATCATTTTACAGAGACACACAGAGAGAATTGGCACACTAGGGCCTCAGCCACTGTAATTGAACTCCAGACACTTGGCCACCTAGTGGGCATGTGCGACCTTGCACTTGCCTCATCTTTGTGCATCTGGCTTATGTGGGATCTGGAGAGTTGAACATTCACAGGCAAGCACCTTAACCACTAAGTCCCATGTTTGTTTCTTGAGCCACCATGAAACCAGTTCAGTTCCTAGCACTGCAGTCTTAATTCTGTTAAAACAGTTACTTCTGTGACTCTGTTAATTCTGAAAGCTGGTCTTGCCGGTTGTGGTGGTGCATGCTGGTAGGAAATTGCTGAAGAGGCGGAGGCAGGAGGATCACTGTGAGTTCAAGGCCAGCCTGCGAGCCCATCTTGTGCCGATGTCTGAGCAGTCATCGGGCTGACGTTCCCATGCTGGCCTGTCAGACCAGTTAGTGAAAGGTGGGCAGACTGTTGGATCTGAGGAGAAACCTAAGCTCCTAAGCTGTGTGAGGCTTCTGTGGACCCTGAAGTGGTTCTCCGCCTTCACAGGCCTGTGACCCATGGCAGGAGCCATGAGACGGGCTCAGCAGAGGGATGTGTGGCACCTTGACACCAGCTTTGGGAGGAGAACTAGGTGACCCCTCAGCTGTTTGGGTCACACTCTGCACACCTGCTGTTGTCCTAGCTTGTCCTGAGGCTTCTGTGGGCCTCACGTATTGGAGGTAGCAGAGCTGAGCGAACACTGAGGGTCCCGTGTCGTCCAGCTGATGTCTCTGTGCCCCGCTCCCAACAGGACGAGGTGGGAGGGGAGCTTTCTTAGTCTTGATCAGAGGGTTCCACAGTCTTTTTTTTTTTTTTCCCCCTGAGGTAGGGTCTCACTCTAGCCCAGGCTGACCTGGAATTCACTGTGTAGTCTCAGGGTGGCCTTGAACTCACAGCGATCCTCCTACCTCTGCCTCCCGAGTGCTGGGATTAAAGACGTGCGCCACCATACCCAGCAAGGATGGAAGCTCTGAAGCCACCTGTAGGGGCCATTGCAGATCTGTCCCTAGGGGCCAGGATCACTATGCATCCAACATGTGGGAGACTCTGACGACTCCCTTGTCCCCTGCACAGGTTGCTCTTAGCACCGGGCCCTCATCCGTTGAAAATAGTCCGGGACTAGGGAGGGGATGCAGAGGTGGCAGAGCTAGAAACCTAGCTCTGAAAGAAAGCTCTGGAAAGGACAGTCTGCGGTGACTTTTATCTGGTGGCGTCACCAGCATGCCGTGAAAGTCACATGGCCTTGGATGTTTACTGACTTTTGGTCTCGTGGCCCTCCGCGCCATGCCAGCACTGGTCAAAGGTGGCTTTCTCAGGCTGCACCTGCCCCTGCTGGTGTGACTGGCTGGGAGCGTGGAGACAGTGGCATGCTTGGCCTCTGGGAGAAGCAGCAGAAGCCAGAGTTGTCTCTTCCCTGCCTCTGACTGGTGCTGCCGGCACTGGTGAGCACTTTTCAGGTAGCAGACAATACAACCTGTCACCTCACGGGACTGTCACTTACTTGAGCTGTCTTCAAAGGCCCCCTCAGCATCCTGCTCATCTCCTCCAGGAACACACACTTCACATCTTTCAGTACGTCATATCACATCACATGCATACTCCACACATACACACTATATACATACATGCCACACCCACACACATCACACATGCCACACCCACACATCACCTACATCCACGCCATGCACACTCACACGCACACATGTACTCCCAAGGGGCACCTCCAGCCCCCTGCTGTGGAATCTGGGGCAGCTGCTGTCTGGGGGACCCAGGACCATCCGTTCCTCCTGCTGGTTCATAGAGGTTTCCTAGGCTCCCAGCACGGCCTTCCTTCCTCCAGGGTTAGCTCACCTTACAGCATAGAGGGCTGATCCTCACAGCGGCCTCCCTTGGATGCGTCAGTGTGTTCTTGGGAGAGGGAAAGGGAGCCTCTCCCGGCTGCCCTTCCTCTTGCTCTGGCCTCCCTCACCCACTCTATAACAAGTCCTGTGGAAGAGAAGCCAGTGGGGATCTGGAGAGATGGCTTAGTGGTTAAGGCACTTGCCTGCAAAGCCAAAGGACCCAGGTTCAATTCCCCAGGACCCATGTAAGCCAGATGCACATGTGTGTCTGGATTTTTTGCAGTGCCTGGAGGCCCTGTTGCACCCATTCACTCACTCTATCTGCTTCTTTTTTTCAAAAATTTTTAAATTAAAAAATTTTTTTTATTTCTTGAGGTAGGGTCTCACCACTCTGGCCCAGGCTGTCCTGGAATTAATTTTGTAGTCCTGGGTTAACCTTGAACTAGTCTCCTCCTGGCCTTGCCTCCCAGTGGGGATTAAAGGCATGTGCCACCACGCCTGGCTCTGCTTCTTTCTCTCTTTCAAAATAAATAAAATTAAATTTTTTTGTTCATTTTTATTTATTTATTTGAGAGCGATGGACAGAGAAAGAGGCAGAGAGAGAGAGAAAGAAAGAGAGAGAGAGAGAAAGAAAGAATGAGTGCACCAGGGCCTCCAGCCACTGCAGACAAACTCCAAATGCATGTGACACCTTGTGCATCTGGCTTACGTGGGTCCTGGGGAATCGAGCCTCGAACCAGGGTACCTAGACTTCACAGGCAAGCGCTTAACCACTAAGCCATGTCTCCAGCCCCAAACTTTCTTTTTTTTTTTCTTTCTTTCTTTCTTTCTTTCTTTCTTTCTTTCTTTCTTTCTTTCTTTCTTTTTTAATGCAACAGACAGAGAAAGAGGCTGATAGATAGAGAATGGGCACACCAGGGCCTCCAGCCACTGCAAACAAACTCCAGATGCATGTGCCACTTTGTGCATTTGGCTTACATGGATCCTGGGGAATCGAGCCTTGAACCGCGGTCCTTAGGCTTCACAGGCAAGCGCTTAACTGCTACGCCATCTCTCCAGCCCCCTTTTTTTGTTATTTAAAAAGACTCCTGTTAGCCAGGAGTGGTGGTGCATGCCTTTAATCCCAGCACTCGGGAGGCAGAGGTAGGAGGATTGCCGTGAGTTCGAGGCCACCCTGAGACCACATAGTGAACTCCAGGTTAGCCTGAGCTAGAGTGAGACCCTACCTCGAAAAAAACAACAATAACAAAAAAGAACCCTGTGGGGGTCTGGGAGTGGCCCAGGGGTCCAACTGTATCCCCAGTTCCTAGAGGTGGAAGGAAGCCATTACATCATAGTCCCACCCTTGTGGCCCAAGACGTCACCCTGACTGTGCTGTCTCCCTCATGCCCAGCTCAGCCGAGGCCCCAGCAGCGTGTCATTCAGTGCTGTGAGCTAATGACCTTACTCCACCTTGGATGGCAGACAGACCCCACCCTGGTGTCCAGTTTTCCATTCGTCCCTCACCACCCACCCCTAGCCAGCTGGCTTGTCCCCTCACGGCCCAGAGGAAGAGCCCAGAGGATGGAGAGGCTTCAGGACCCAGGGACCTCTGGGGAGGGTCGATGTAGGCCAAGAAAGTCCTTGCTCTGCCCCAGTCACGTGGCTGGCAGGCAGACGGTCCACCCAACCCCAGCCATGAAAGGCAGTGGGCATTGACTTCAGAGCTTCTCCTAGACTGCCAGGGTCCCCAAGTCTGGGCCTGCAGCTGCTGGTCAGTTGGCAGAGGATTTCCTCCTGGCTCCTCACGGCCAGCCTCAGCCCTGTCTTCACTTGGAGCAGTGTGGGTGTCGGAGGCAGCCATCGTGTATGTGTCTGCAGCGACCCAACTCCTGAACCTAGAGCTCTCAGCCGCGCACCTTGACGCTCGTCAGGCTGGAGGGGTCTGACACCCTGGGCTCAGCGTCTTCCCCAGTGGTCAGATGAGTGACCTTGGACAAGGTCTCTGGGCTGCTGGCATCTGAGGGAAGCCCCGGGGGCTCCCTCCAGGACAGCGGGTCTTTTTGATCAAGAGGTGGTGGTTCCCTTGGGAATGTCGCCCATTCTTGGTGTGGTGGGTGTGCGGTGGGAAAATACCGAGATGACATCTAGAACAGTCTCCTCTGCATGCTTCAGCGTGTCGCTGTGTTTGAAACTCACGCCAGTGGATCTGCTTCCCAATTTTATGGGTGAGAAGATGGAGGCTTAGAAGTTAAGACGTGCCTCATGCCTGGTGGCTTGATGGTGAGACTTGACAGTTCCTCTCAGCTTAGTCTCTGATCCTCAGATCTGGAAGGTGCCTTGAAGAAAGGTCCCCTCAGGGTTGCTTCACCAGTGGGAAGCTGAACCCGGCCATCCCATCATACCCCGCGGCGCCTGCCCAGGCAATTGTCTGGCTCCTCTGTAGGGCACCAGAGCCAAGAATGCCCCTTTGTCCCCAGTCTCTGCTGATACCCTGCCTCTGCTCTGAAAGCTTTGATTGTCACAGTGATCTCCGGGCCGGGCTACCCACACTCCCGCCCCCAACCCTGCCCGCTGTGGGGCCTTTTGTGCCCTCCTGTCTCAGCACAACAGCCGGCTGTTGATTGCAGAAAGCCCAGCGTGACTGGGAGAGGGCAGCGTGCCAGGACTCTTGCCGGTGCTGGGGATCAGCCAGGCCTGAACTGGGAGGGGACCATGTGGCCCTAGGATCAGAGCATTGAGTAATGAAGAGAGGCCCATGCAGAATGTCAGAGACCTACTTTCCATCCTCGACCAGGCCCCCAACCAGCCAGCCTGCTCCCTGACCCAGAGCAAGTCAGCTCTCTTCACCCCTCTTCTCTCCCTGTCTCACTCTCCCCTTCCCCTGAGACCTCAGTTTCCTTGTTTTTGGAAAGCAAGAGTTTGGACGGCGAGAGTGTCGAGCGAGGCCTGGAAGGGCCAGAGGGAGATTCAGTGAACCTGGGTCCCTGAGTGAGGTGGGGGTGGGAGGGTTGGGGGCCAGAAAGAACACAGGCCAGGGACCCTGAGGGCTGAGGCCCAGCTGTCTTGGGCACCGTCAGAGTGGGCCTCTCAGGGCCTGGGCACTGGAGGCCTGAGGAGGATCTGTGGGCTGGGCAGTTGTTGGTGGGGAGCGGAAGGCACACTCCACACAGGCAGGTGGGGGCTGCTGGGCACACGGCACTCTGTACCAGTGTGGACTTTCAGAAGAAGTGGGGTCAGCCCTGATGTGTGGTCCTTTTCCCTGGGCTCTGTCCTCACCAGACCATTGACTTTCTGAATGACAACATCCGGAGGGGAATCGAGAACTACTATGATGACCTGGACTTCAAAAATATCATGGACTTTGTTCAGAAGAAGGTGAGTCTTGGCGGGGGGGGGCGTGGCGGGGGGGGCGTGGCGGGGGGGCAAGGGGTCAGAGGTGTGACTTCAGGTCTCTTGTCCAAGAGGGTGGGGTGAAGGGTCAGGTGACCTGTCCATTCCCAAAGCAGGTGGCTGGCCAAGTTGGGAGGTAAGGGTGGGCCACAAATTGTCTGCTGAGCATGGGCAAACTACCCCATTACAACAAGGCCAGGTGTATAGCTCCATCTGTTTTGCAGGGCCTCGGCTAGGCCCACTCCTGTGGCCAGGGAGCCCCTCCCCCAGTCCCCAGTATGCTCGCTCAGTTCCCTCTAGTGTGGGAGCTATCCTGTCAGGGTGGAGAGAGAACTACCAATCCCAGTTCCTCTCCAGGATAAATTTATTTATCTTTTACTTTTTTTTTTTTTTTTTTTTGGTTTTTCGAGATAGCATCTCACTCTAGCTCAGGCTGACCTGGAATTCACCATGGAGTCTCAGGGTGGCCTCAAACTCACAGTGATCCTCCTACCTCTGCCTTCTGAGTGCTGGGATTAAAGGTGTGTGCCACCACACCCGGCCTTTATATTTACTTTTTTTTTAAAGATTTAATTTTAATTTATTTATTTGTTAGAGACAGAGGGAAAGAGAGGGAGAGTGAGAATGGGCGCACCAGGGCCTCTAGCTACTGTAAACAAACTCCAGACACATGGGCCACCATGTGCATCTGGCTTACATGGGATCTGGAGATTCAAACCGGGGTCCCTAGGCTTCGCAGGCATTCGCCTTAAATGCTAAGCCATCTCTCCAACCCTATTTTTTTAATTTTTTAAAATTTATTTTTATTTTTGGAGAGAGACATAGAGACAGACAGAGAGGGGAGAGAGAGGGAGAGAGAGATAGACAGAGAGGGAGAGGGAGACAGAGATGGGCACACCAGCAGTCTTTCAGCTGCTGTGAACGAAATCCAGATGTGCGCCCCCCCTTGTGGTCAAGTGAGGCATTGCACCCTTGTGTCACTTTGCATCTGGCTAAACGTGGGACCTGGAGATTGGACCCGGGTTCTTAGGCTTAGCAGGCAGGCGTGTTAACCGCTAAGCCATCTCTCCAGCCTTAATTTTTTTTTTTTTTTTTGATATTTAGGCTTACCTTTATTTGAGTCTCAGGGTGGGAAGAGGTAGCCTCCCGATGCTGGGATTACACACACATAATTTTTAATATTTACTTATTTATTTGAGAGAGGGGGAAGAGGTAGATGCATACACACACATACACACACACACACACACACACACACACACATACATATATATATATATATATATAGAGAGAGAGAGAGAGAGAGAGAGAGAGGGAAAATATGACTGTGCCAGGGCCTCTAGCCACTGCAAACGAACTCCAGATGCATGCATCACCTTGTGCATCTGGCTTATGTAGGTCCTGGGGAATCAAACCTGGGTCCTTTGGCTCTGCAGGCAAGTGTCTTAACTGCTAAGCCATCTCTCCAGCCCCATGATAAATTTATTTATTTTTAAAATATTATTTATTTATTTATTTATGAGTGAGTGAGAAAGAAGCAGAGAGAGAGAGAGAGAGAGAGTATGAGTGTGCCAGGGCCTCCAGCCACTGCAAATGAACTCCAGATGCATGCACCCCCTTGTGTATCTGGCTTACGTGGGTCCTGGAGAGTCAAGCCAGGATCCTTTGGCTTTGCAGGCAAATGCCTTAACTACTAAGCCATCTCTCCAGCTCAAATTTATTTCTGGATTGATTGATTGATTGATTGAGACAGATCTCATCCAGGCTGGCTTCAAACTTGGCTATGTAGTCAAAGATAACCTTGAACTTCACCTCCAGAGTGCTGGGATTACAGGTGTGCCCCACCACACCCCTGGGTTCTGTGGCACCAGGGATCACACTCAGCTTTGTGCATGATAGGCAAGCACTCTATCTGCCAAGCCACATACCCAGATCTTCGTGACACTACTTGAATGTGACCGTGATGGACCCTGGGCCCCTCCCAGTCTGTGGGTGCCACAGTCCCAGCAGTCAGTGGGTAGGGGTCGGCCTGGCCTTGGTGCTCCTCTTGCCTCCGTCTCCTTAGTCCTAAGGCCAAACTTCCTTTCCTGCACCCGGGGACTGCCCTGTGCTCTCCTCTTGGCATAGCTAAGAGGATTCCCTTGACTTTCAGAAGCATTTAGAACAGAGCCAGGCATAGAGGACCCAATCACACCTTCTGGGTGAGGACAGTAGGGTTGGAGGGTCACATGACCTTCGGGTTGGGCAGGCCTGATCTGTGCTAGCCTTCAGCAAGGACCTGACAGCCTCTCACCACACCCAGAGTCCTTGGCTCCAAGCTTCTCCGTAGGCAGAACAGGTGCAGCTTCTGGGAGGTTCTTTTCTGCCAGCAGTGTGCCTGCCAAGCCTGCTTGGGAGAGCCGAGTCATACTCCGGGCAGAGCAAGATGTTTTTTATTGGACTGGTCTTCAGTTGGTGTGAGGATTTCATTTCTCTCAGGGCGAGGGTAGGAGGTGACTCAGGCTCACTGGGTGCTTGCTGGATGCTGGGCTTTATCCACAGCCTCTCTGGTAATCACAGCTCTGTTGGGCCAAGCTGGCGTCGATCTTCCTGCTTTACAGGTGAGGCCCAGAGAGGCTGATCACCTTACCTGTGGTCACACAGCTGGAGCAGTGGTGTGAGAATTTGAATATGTGTCCATCTGGTGGCAAAGTGTCCCTAGAACTGCACTGCACATAGGCATTTCTAGGTCTTGAGACCTGATGGACTACAGGGCGCTGTGGGTATTCCGGAAGGATGACTGGCTTGTGTGTCTACTGGGACCTTCTGCGACACTACTCCTTGGCCTGCTTCCCACTCCTGGAAGGAATCCCAGCTCCCAGTTTACTCTGGCTGTGGGGTTTGCGTCCCATGCTGCTGCTCTCTGGACCATACCCCCATTCTCACTCACCGAGTTCCAGACATGTGGGCCTTTGCGCTGCTGCTGAAATCCAGCTGTGTTTGTACGCAGGGCCTTTGCACAGGCCGACTGCCTTTTTCTTGTTCAGGTTTCTGATACAGAGCCCTGTCCTCTGAGCAGCCATTCCCACCTGCCCAACCCCAAGCCTTCCTCCTCTCCATTTTTCCCCCATGTCCAGGTACACAGAACCCCCTTCCCAACCTTTGAGTTGTATTGGTTTATCTTTTTTAAATGTTTTTAAAAATATTTTTTATTTTTGTTTATTTATTTGAGAGAGAGAGAGAGAGCAGATAGAGAAAGAATGGTCATGCCTCCAGCCACTGTAAATGAACTCCAGATGCATGCTCCACCTTGTGCATCTGGCTTCTGTGGGTCCTGGGGAATTGAACCTAGGTCTTTTGGCTTCATAGGCAAATGCCTTAGCCATTAAGCCATCTCTCCAGCCCAATATTTTATTTTTATTTATTTATTTGAGAGAGAGAGAAAGAAAGAGAGAAGCAGATATATAGAGTGAATTGGCACTCCAGGGCCTCCAGCCACTGTAAACAAACTCCAGGCTGCATGTGCCACCTTGTGCCTCTGGCTTACATGGGTCCTGAGGAATAGAACCTGGGTCCTTTGGCTTTGCAGACAAGTGCCTCAACCGCTAACCCATCTCTTGATCCCTATCTCCCCCCACAAGGTAGGGTCTCACTGTAGCTCAGGCTGACCTGGAATTCACTATGTACTCTCAGGATGGCCTTGAACTCTCAGCGACACTCTTACCTTTGCCTCCCAAGTGCTGGGATTAAAGGCATGCGCCACCATGCCTGGCTAGCCCTGTCTTTTTTTTTTTTTTTTTTTTTGGTTTTGTGAGGTAGGGTCTCACTCTGGTCCAGGCTGACCTGGAATTAACTATGTAGTCTCAGGGTGGCCTCGAACTCTCAGTGATCCTCCTACCTCTGCCTCCCGAGTGCTGGGATTAAAGGCATGCGCCACCACGCCCGGCTCAGCCCTGTCTTTTTTTGAGACAAGGTCTCATATCACTCAGGCTGGCCTTGAACTCACTGTGTAGTTCAGGATGACCTTGACTTCTGCCTCCATCTTCCTAGTGCTGGGGTTTCAGGCGTGTGCCACCACACTAGTTTATGCAGTGCTGGGGGTGGAACCTAGAAGTTTGTACATGCTAGGCAGTCACTCTACCACCTCAGTTACAGCCCCAGCTCAACCCCCCTCCCTTTTGGCCTTTTGAGACAGGCCCTCACACTGTAACTCAGGCTGGCCTGCAACTCACAGCAGTCCTCCTGCCTCATCCACCCCAATGCTGGGATTCCAGGCACAAGCCTCCTTACCCATCTCTTGTTTTTTTTTTTTTTTTATTTTTATTTTTATTTATTTATTTACTTACTTATTAGAGACACAGAGAGGGAAAGAGAGGAAGAATGAGAATGGGCATGCCAGGGCCTCCAGCCACTGCAAACAAAACTCCAGACGCATGCACCCCCTTGTGCATCTGGCTTACGTGGGACCTGGAGAATTGAACCGGGATCCTTAGGCTTCCCAGGCATGTGCCTTAACCGCTAAGCCATCTCTCCAGCCTCTGTCTCTTGTTTTTGTCATCTAATCAATAGTCTATCTCCTTCTACTGCTTTTACTCACTGTGGCTCGTTGGCAGCGACACAACTCTGAAGAGCTGGCCCCCGTGAGGGTGGGGAGGCAGGAGGAGGAAGCTGAGAGGAGAACTGAGGGCTGGGGCAGGTGTGCCTGTCCCCAGCGTCAACGTGGAGCAGGGCCTTCCACAGAATCTGGCTTCTGGGACAGGGAAAGGGTTTTTTCTCCAGCCCAACCCTTGCCCCAGGGCATGAAGATGGAGAAACACAGGCTTGTTGCCAGTGTCCTGTTACCACCCTGGTGTCCGTGCCTCACATGCCTTTCCAGGGATGTGCATGGCACTCTGGACTTCTCTGACCTGCTAGTGTATAGCCTCCCCAAACAGCATCTCCCTGCAGGTCCTTCTGACATGGGTTTTGGCCGTGACATCAGCTCCTACTCTCCTCAACTCTTTCTTTCTTTTTAAATATTTTTATACTTATTTATTTGACAGATAAAGGGGGAGGGAGAGAGAGAGAGAGAATGGGCGTGCCAGGGCCTCCAGCCACTGCAAATGAATTCCAGACACATGCGCTCCCTTGTGTATCTGGCTAACGTGGGCCCTGGGGAATCGAACCTGGGTTCTTTAGCTTTGCAGGCAAATGCCTTAACCTCTAAGCCATCCCTTGCTTTCTGTTTCAGTTCAAGTGCTGTGGTGGCGAGGACTACCGCGATTGGAGCAAAAACCAGTACCATGACTGCAGTGCCCCGGGACCCCTGGCCTGTGGAGTGCCCTACACCTGCTGTATCAGGAACACGGTAGTTCTGCTCGTGCATGGGCACATGGAGGGTCACCTGGCTGGCCAGATGCTACTGTGTCATTTTATCCAAGAGGGCTGTGTGCTGGTGGACAGCGCCCAGGCTTTCTTGAGCCCGAGGGGAATGAGGTGTGAGGCCTTCCTCTGTGAGTGGTCCAGATAACATCTCCTGAGCATATATGCATGTGCTGGTCTGTGAAGGAGGCTGGGGTCCTTTACCCGCTTCACAGTAAGGGTCTGAAGGTATGGAAAGGGTAAAACTTGCTCAAGGTAGGCAGGGCGAGGATGGAATTCAGGCCGATGCAGGCAGCCGTACTAGCCAGAAGAGGGCTGGAGAATGTTTAGGGCAGCCAGCTGCTCCCCAGTCGGCTGCAGGTGGAGTGTACCTTGTGCATTGGAAGTCTCCAGTGACTTTGGCCTTGATGTCCTGGTGAGCATCCGCAGCAGAGTAGTGGGAAGAAGGGGGTCTGGGGATGTAGATGCCAGCCTCTGGCTCCCCACCCCCCGGCACTGCCTGTCAGCTGTCACCTCCTCTGTCACTTGGGATGCTGAGCCCTGTGGTCACCTCCTGATCCATCCCAGCATGTAACGAATGTGTGAGAAACTCCCTGGTTTCTGGATTGGAACAGAGCAGAAAGCTTGGCCGTCAGGCCGTGAATGGCATGGAAAGCCTCCTGTCGATGAGTCCAGCACGCTGCTGTGCCAGCGGTGAGAGCTGGTAGCCTTGGAAACGGAGCAGCAGTGGGTGGGGACTGCTCACTCAGAGTCCTGAGCAGCCCAAGTTCGCTGGCACTGTACAAGTGTGGGTGGGCCACAGAAACTTGGAAACTCTAGCTGATATTTTAGGGGCGAGGTCCGGGCTAGGCGAGTGATGGGGGGGGGCAGTTTTCAGAGAACCATAGCAGGTGGCTCTGAACTTCACCCACTTGAAATGTAGAAAGCCAACTTGTATTTCTTCATTCATTCATTCATTCATTCATTCAACACTGGTTGAAGACCTGCTAGGTTCTGGAAGTACTGTAGACACACTCTTCTCAAATGGGAATGACATCACAGTGGGGGAAACTGACAAAATGAAACATACTGTGTTAGGGCTGGAGAGATGGTTTAGCAGTTAAGGTGCTTGTCTTCGAAGCCTAAGGGCTCATGTTCCACTCTTCAGGTCCCATGTAAGCCAGATGCACAAAGTGATGCGAGTGCGTAAGGTCCCACATGCGCACAAGGTGGTAGTGGGGTGGGGCGGAGGCACATACATCTTGAGTTTGATTGGACCTGGTGTGCCAATTCTGTCTCTCTCTCTCTCTCATTAAAACAAAAACAAACAAACAAACAAACAAACAAACAAACAAACAAACACACACCAGTCTGTTGGGCTTGCCTAAAAAGAAAAGAAAATAAAAGAAAAGAAAAGAGGGCTGGAGAAATGGCTTAACAGTTAAGGCGTTTGCCTGCGAAGCCAAAAGACCCAGGTTTGATTCCCCAGGGCCCACGTAAGCCAGATGTACAAGGGGCACATGCATCTGGAGTTCGTCTGCAGTGGCTGGAGGCCCTGGCACACCCATTCTCTCTCTCTCTCTGTTTGCAAATAAATAAAAAAATATTAAAAACCGATAGTGTATTAAAATGTGGAAGACACTAAGGGGAAAGATGGGGGTGGCTGTGATGTTGGATGCGGAAAGCGAGGGAGTGTGAAGGAGAGATGTCCCTGGTAGTGAGAACGGCAGGGCAAGGACAAAGGCCCTGGGGTTGGCATTGCCCTAGTATGACTGAGGATGTCAGAGACCCATATGGCTGCAGTAGAGTGTGGGGGAAGAGGTGGGAGGCAGTGTTAGGTGCACTGAGGCTCTAGGCAGGACTCTGGTATCCGCTTGAGTGGTGGGGATGGTGGGCAATGATTCAGGGGTCACAGGTCACCCTGTCCAGGAAGTTGACGCTGAGACTTTGGTCAGTGAGCAGGAGGCCAGGACTCAGAAGCGTAATGGTGTCAGCACAGTGGCTGGAGTGGTGGGTGGTCCTAGTTGGGTTCCTGGGCTGCTATTGTTAGAGAGGTGGTTCCTTCTCCCCCAGAACCCCAGGGCAAGCCTTCCACATTGGGCACTTATTTCTTTTAAGATTTTATTTTTTATTTATTAGAGACAGAGAGAGGGAGAGATAGAGAGAGTGAGAATGGGCATGGCAGGGCCTCCAGCCATTGCAAACGAACTCCAGATGCATGTGCCATCATGTACATCTGGCATATGTGGGACCTGGAGAATCGAACCTGGGTCCTCAGGCTTCACAGGCATGCGCCTTAACTGCTAAGCCATCTCTCTAGCCCATGGTCCTTTATTTCTTGAGGTAACTAAGATGCAGACTGAAGTCATACTGCCTGGGGTCGGGGGAGAGGTGATCTCAGTTCCATCTACATTAGACTGTGCACCTCACTTCTTTCATCTTTAAAATGGGTGGAATGTCTCAGGATAAGGTCCACAGAAGTGGTATAGCTGTGATGTGTTTCTGTTTCAGACAGATGTCGTCAACACCATGTGCGGCTACAAAACTATTGACAAGGAGGTAATGGCTTTGCAGCCCCTTCCCCCTTAGAACTGGTTTTCTTCTGCCCACCCCCCATGAATGATGGAGGGCTTCTAGAGGTGGGGCTCTACCTGCTCAAAGTTCCCAACACTCCCTGCTATGAACTGTAGCTAGGACTGCCACATACAGAAGGACTCAGGGATCTGAGGCCCCCTGGCTGGGAGAAGCCACACGCATGACTCTATTGGGAATCTACTTTAGGCAGCCTTGTCCTCGTGAGGCGTCATGCACGCTGTGTGCCCAGCCCCATGGTATGTAGACAGCACACACTGCTTCTCTCTGCCAGGGGCTCCGGAGTCCCTGGAGAAGCGTAAACTTTCTGGGAGTTTAGCTTCCTGAGCACCTCCTCAGAATGAGGAAGGAAGTTGGGGTGGTGCTAAAACCCATGGTGCCCTGAGATGCTTGAGCAGTGGTTTTCAAAGGGGATTCCCTGGACAAGTGACAATATCCTCCATTAAAAAAAAAAAAATTAAGGGGAAAAAAATATAAGGGCTGGAGAGACGGCTTCGCAGTTACACCACGCTTGCCTGCTAAAGTCTAAGGACCCGGGTTCAATTCCCTACTACCCATATAAAGCCAGATGTGCTAGGTGGCACATGAGTCTTGAGTTCGTTTGCAGTGGCTATAGGCCCTGGCATGCCTATTCTCTCTCTTTTTTCATTTTTCAATGTAGGGTCTTACTCTCTAGCCCAGGCTGAGTTGGAATTCACTATGTAGTTTCAGGGTGGCCTTGAACTCACAGTGATCCACCTACCTCTGCCTCCCAAGTTCTGGGATTAAAGGTGTGCGCCACTGTGCCCGGCGGTATTTGATTATTTGCATATGGTTAATAAGATATCTTGGGGAATAGAACCTGGGACTAAACATGAAATTCATTCATACTTCACATCTTTCACACACAGGCTGAAGTAACTAGATAATGTTTGCAAAATTTTGTACATGGAACTTTGTGTCATGGTGTGGAATTTCCCACTTGGGGACAACCCAATTCTTATTCTGTATAGTAGTTCTAGAAGCTGTAGTGTCCATTAAAACCATGCCAAAAAACAATTTTTCACATGTACTTGGAGTGTGGCTTTTGGCTTAGGTGACAGTGTAGATACGTGGCATTTTCCCCCTACCACACCAATGCTGGTGGCATCCAAGAGGCTGGCACACAGGAAGGAGTCCTCCACCATTCTGACAACCAAAGTGCCACTGCAGGTCCCCAGGGTTCTCTCAGGACCGGTGCTGGAGGACCAGTGTTCTGGAGCTACCTTCCCATGCTACATCTGAGGAACTGGGCCCCAGAGCCATTGTGGGACTGGCCTGGTCCTGAAGGGAGTGGCAGGGCCAAGGTGACCCGCTCAGCTGGCTCACGGCCTCCTCCCTCCTGTGCAGCGTCTGAGCGCGCAGAACGTCATTTACGTGCGGGGCTGCACCAATGCTGTGCTCATCTGGTTCATGGACAACTACACCATCATGGCGGGCCTCCTGCTGGGCATCCTGCTTCCCCAGGTGGGCAAGCCGTGGGGGTGGTGAAAGTGGGGCAGCAGTGCAGGGGCGCGGGCTGGGAGGAGAGGGGGCGAAGGTGTGGTAGCATGGGATGCCAAGTTCTTCCAAGCCCCTCACTGATTTCTATACCCACTCGGCAGAGCTGGAAACAGGCTCTGCAGTCAAGTGAGTAACCCCAGCTCCCCTGGTAAGGGGTAGAGGCCCAGCATCGAAGCCTCTGCTGGGGTGGGAGTGGGGCACCCCAGGGAACTCCCTGGGGATTCCTAGGAGGAGAGGCAGTGGAAGCCCAGACTGAGGACACCTTGGCAGTGGGTCCTGGGAGCCTGTGCTGTTGGCGGGCTACCCCGCATTCTGCTTGAGGGTTAGGAACTGCCCGACATCTGTAGGTTCTCACCCACTCTTACCCCTTTCCCTCAGTTCCTGGGCGTGCTGCTGACACTGCTGTACATCACTCGCGTGGAGGACATCATCACGGAGTACTCGGTCACCGATGGGCTCCTGGGACCTGGTTCCAAGCCCAGTGTGGATGCAGCGGGCACGGGCTGCTGCATGTGCTACCCCAGTTAAGCCGTGTGATCTAGCACAGCAACTGCAGCTGGATGGGTTGGGCCCGCACCTCCCAGCCCACCGTGAGCTGGACATCACCGCAGCTCTTCTGCCCATGTGCAGCACAGACCAAAGCCCACGGTGCGGTGTGCCATGGCCACTGCCCGGAGGACAGCTTGAGCACCACCAAGACCTGGGGAACAAGGGTGTCCCTGCTCCAGGCCTGGCTCCTGTGGGAAGGAGAGCTCAGGGCTCAGCCTGGGCCTGTTTTATTTCTGGCAGTGCCATGGCCAGTGGTCATTATGCCACTTCAAGGGCAGTTTTGCAGTGATTTGTAGGTGGGGAGAAACGAGTGCATTTGCCCCGTGGGGCAGGGTGGGCTGGTATTAGCCCTGGCACCCATGCCACAGATGTTAGGTTGTACCATCTTTCAGTGCTTAGGTGCCTTGAGCCCTCTGCAAGGCTTTTGCTTTGCTGACCCAACTTTTTTTACACAGTTTTGTAATATTCATGTTTTGTACACAATTAACAGGAGTTTCTGACTACTTAAAACTAGACACCTGCCCCAGTCTACTTGTCCCTCCAAGTCAGTTCATTAAATAAATATGTGATTTTTTTTTTTTTTTTTGGCCTCTCATTTGTATTGGTTTGGGTGGGAAAGAAGTGAACGAGCTCTGGATGTGAACTTGGAAGTCACTTGTTGGTGAAGGACGACCACGCTGGGGTGAAGGTTTGGTGCACTTTGGGACATGGAGACCAGGGGAAAAAAATCGCTTTTATATATAAACACATAAGACATATATTTATTATATATATTTTATTATATGTTGTTATAAACACCAACTGAGCTAGCAAAGATGCCACACCTGCTGCACAGCCTGGGAAACCGAGGCTGGATGATCTCTGCCGTGAGGTCCACGTCTGGAATGAAGTACCTGAGCCCAGGGCCTGGGAAACAGCAGAGCCCCAAACCTACCGGTTGAACCCAGGGGCTGGTGCCAAGCACAGCTTGGTGTGGATCGCCCCCTGCTGGAGGAAGCAGGATATGCAGTAATTCAGACAAGCCCGAGGTGGCTTGGTGCTTGGTCTTGACACATTTTTAAGCCTGAGTGTCATGTGGTGTAAGAAAGGTAAGGGGAGACTTTTATTTGCTTTTTTTTTTTTCATCACTAAGTGGCAAAGGATGACCTTGAACTTCGGATCCTCTTACATGACGGTCATGTGTCACCATGCCTAGTTTATGCATTGCTGGGAATCAAGCCCAGGGCCTCATTCATGTTAAATATTTTATTATTTTTATTTATTTATTTATTTGAGGGAGAGAGAGACACAGGGAGAGAGAGAGAGAATGGGTACGTCAGGGCCTCCAGCCACTGCAAACGAACTGCAGACACATGCGCCACCTTGTGCATCTGGCTTACGTGGGTCCTGGGGAATTGAACCAAGGTCCTTTGGCTTTGCAAGCAAGCGCCTTAACCACTAAGCCATTTCTCCAGCCTCTCATTCATGTTAAATATGCGTTCTGCCAACTGAGCTACGCCCACAATTTCAGGGGTGATGTTTCAAAGGGGTGGGGGAGCATGTATGTTGTGTGTTGTGTCTTCACTGTTAGCGTGGCTCTGGGAAGGTGGGGAGCACTTCACTGTTAGCACGGTGGCTCTGGGAAGGTGGGGGAGCGTGTATGCTGTGTCTTTAGTGTTAGCACGATGGCTCTGGGAAGGTGGGGGAGCGTGTATGCTGTGTCTTCACTGTTAGCACGATGGCTCTGGGAAGGTGGAGGTACTTGGTGGTTTTGCTCACCACTTCTCTGGGCTCAGGAATGTCTCCTAAAAGCTGGTTCCAGACAGATGCTTCAGACAAGGTGTCCTGTTCCCAGGGCCAGGGAATGAGAGGGAAGGGAAATGGCACAGGAAGGAAGGAGAGCTTAGACAAGCGTGCTTCATTGCCTCTGCCTGTTCAGTGGGACGCTCACTTCCCAGGATGCCCCAAAAGGCTTGGGAGGTGGGAACGAACTGTCCACCCCACAGCATGAAAGAGGGGCGACTTCCCTACCAGCTGCCACGAGTCGATATCGTCCCATTGGACGCATGCTCACATTCCCAGCTAATTGGGTCACTGAGGAATGAGGAGCACTTGAGCCCGGGTGTTTGGGGCCAACCTGGGTCACATGGTGAGGCTCTGCCTCTTTAAAGAAAATAGTACTTCTGTGAGGTCAAGGCCACCCTGAGACTGCATAGTGAATTCCAGGTCAGCCTGGGCCAGAGTGAGACCCTACCTCAAACAAACACACACACACACACACACACACACACACACACACACACACAAACCCCAAAACGCATAGTCAGCCCTAGGGGTGTAACGTCTGCTGGTGTCATGCTAAATGTATACGCTATGCTCACCAAACTGCCCAGTAAGCACTTCTCTTAATGTCCATACCCATATATTAATGCTACTCTCACTTTTGGTTAGAGAAGCTTCTCTTTTCAGATGGTGGCGACCTTGGGATGACTCAGAAGGCACCATGGTGCGGAGAAGAAGTGACAGAGGAGTGCTCAGTACTGACACATCTCTATCACACCTTCCAAGGCTCAGGGTCCTTTGCGGAAGGAGTAGCAGAAAGAATGTAAGAGCCAAAGGAAGGGTAGGACTCCTTACAACTTGCTCCTCCAGACACAAAATGGCCTGGATATCCATGACCTCACAGTGCCTGACACTACCTACACCAGACCATCATAATTAAAAGAGAGACTGACTGAGAAGGGGAGGGGATATGATGGAGAGTGGAGTTTCAAAGGGGAAAGTGGAGGAGGGGAGGGAAGTACCATGGGATATTGTCTACAATTAAGGAAGTTGTCAATAAAAACAAAGAAAGAAAAATGGTACCTTGCCCCCCAGCCATGAACTTCCCTATACTTTACAGTGAACAGGCAGGAGGACCAGGCTGGTTCCTGCAGCATTTCAAGCCTCGGAGGAGCCCCAGGGAAGAGGAGAAAGGCATGGGGCAGATTAAAGGAGGCATGCCCAAGGCCTGCTTAAGGGGCTGAGTCCTGCAGCCCTGGATAGAACAAGACATGGGCCGAGAGGTTTTGGAAGGATCCTGGAGGTGAACAGTCCCACTATATGCCCACATGTAGCCCAGTGCCCGACACATGCTAACAGTTCAGAGGTGAATGAAGGAGCCCAATGAATGAGACGAACGGCGAAAATCCTACCTTGGTGTTATGACTCCAAGGAGCCCCAGGGACAGCCGGGACAGTCACCAGCCTGACTAGTGGCAGGGCCACTGTTGACAGCCTGGATTCCTTGTGTTGCTGGAGCTGTGCTGGGCCCCTGCTCGTGAATTCTGGCCTTCCAGTATTTGCGATGACTGTCCGTCTTTGGGTGACCTCTTGCCATGGTCCCTTAGTCAGTCAAGGACCACCTGCCCCCTTTTACTTCTCACTGTGCACACACTGTACTTGTGTCTTTTCACCCATAGTGGTCCATCATCAGTGTGTTCTAGAAAAGGGGATCTGGGGGCCTGGAGGGTTAAGGAACACACGCAGGGTCTCCCATTTGGTAGCTGGTACCAATCCAGATACGTATCTGAGACCAAGGCCTTTGTCCTCACATTATGCCTGCCTGGAATTCAAGGTCCTGCACACCGGACGTTTTGTCCTGGGCTCCACTCCAGTCTGATGATTCCTGGACTGGCCTGGCTTGTTCTTAACACATGTGGTCATCTTACAGACCCAGCTCCCAACCCTTTTACATCCCTCCTTCCTGTCTCCTATAGTCCCTCCACCTATATGTGTGGAAGGACTTAATGTTATGACAACCCATTTTGCAGATGAGGGAAGGTGAGGCCTGACCAGCCTAAGTTGTAAGCCAAAATGGGCTGGGGAAATAGCTCAGTTGGTAAAATGCTTACCCCACAAGCATGAGGACCTGTGTTCAATCCCCAGAACCCACAATAAAAAATATTTTGGGGGCTGGAGAGATGGCTTAGAGGTTAAGGCACTTACCTACAAAGACAAAAGACCCAGGTTCAATTCCCTAGTACCCACGTAAAACCAGATGCATCTGGAGTTTGTTTGCAGTGGTTAGAGGCCCTTGTGTGCCCATTCCGTTTCTCTCTCTCTGCCTCTTTCTCAAAGAAAAAGTTATTTTGGGGGCTGGAGAGATGGCTTAACAGTTAAGGCACTTGCTTGCAAAGCCTAAGGACCCAGGCTTGATTCCCCAGTACCCATGTAAAGCCAGATGCACTAGGTGGCATCTGTGTCTGCAGTTGGTTTGCAGTGGCTAGAGGCCCTGGTGTGTCCATTCTCTCTATGTGCTTCTTTCTGTCTAATAAGTATTTTAAAATATTTTTATTTATTTTCAAGCAAAAATAGATAGATAGATAGAGAGTGACAAAGTATGGCTGTGCCAGGTCTCTTGATGCTACAAATGAACTCCTGATATATGTGCCACTTTGTGCATCTGCCTTTGTGTGGACACTGGCAGATCAAACCTGGGGCAGCAGGCTCAGCAAGCACCTTTAACTGTCGAGTCATCTCCCTACATCCCTCAAACCCACATTTTTTTAAGAAGCTGGGCCTGGTGGTGTGTGCCTGTAATGCCAGCACTGGGAAGGTGGAGACAGGAGGATCCCTGTGGCTTGCTGACCCACCAGCTTAGCCAAATTGGTGGGTTCCAGGCCAGTGAGGGGCCTTGTGTCAACAAAAGATGGACTGGAGAGATTGCTCAGTGGTTAAAGGCTTGCAAAGCCTGATGGCCCAGGTCCAATTCCTCAATGTCCACATAAAGCCACATCCACTAAGTAGAACATGTGTCTGCAGTTTGTTTGTAGTGGCAGGAAGCCCTGAAGTGCCCATACTCACATTCTCTGCCTCGTTCTGGCTCTCTCAAATAAATAAAATATATTTTTAAATTTATTTTTTATTTATTTTTGGAGAGAGAGACAGAGAGGGAGAGGGAGACAGAGATGGGCGCGCCAGCAGTGTCTGAGCTGCTGAGAACGAAATCCAGCTGCGTGCGCCCCCTTGTGATCAAGTGCGGCATTGCGCCTTTGCATCACTTTGCATCTGGCTAAACGTGGGACCTGGAGATTGGAACCACTGGAGATTGGAACCAGCATTCTTAGGCTTAGCAGGCAGGCGCCTTAGCCACTAAGCCATCTCTCCAGCCCAAGAAAAAATATTTTTAAAGAAGGTGAATGGTGTTCTTGAGGAATGATACCCGAGGTTGTTCTCTTGTCTCCATATGCACACACATACATGTGCACCCACATTTTTGCACACACACAAAATCACCTCGTATGCTGAGGCTCTTCCCTAACTGTCACTTTCCTGTCAAGAAATATGGGGCTGCTGGCTCCCCATGATGATAACCTGTGAGCCCTTGTGGTGAGCCAGAATTGCTGGAGCTCAGAAACTAGAACTGAAATTACAGCAGATAGACACCAGATGGCGCCAAACACCCACTTCTAATAGCACATGTTATTACTACTGCAATGCTGGGGAGGCTCTGTCACCCCCGCTGAGAGCAGGGTTCTTATCTACTGTGTGTGTGATGTGCTCTGCTGTCTCTTTGAGCTTAGATCGTGCCAGGAGCACAGTGGGTTCTGACAGGCCTGAAGCACATGAGTGTGGCTTCTGGGGATCCTGGGACATGTGGGCTGGTTGCACCCTACCTCCGATGGGCAGAGGACTTGGCTCCATGTACAGCTATTAGCCTGAATCTTGTCCCCACCCCCGGCCTCTCCAAAGGGAACCTGAAAGAGTTCTTTTTTTTTGTTTTTGTTGTTTTCTTTTTGCTTGTTTGTTTCAAGATAGGGTCTCACTCTAGCTCAGGCTGACCTGGAACTCATTCTAACCCAAGGCTGGCTTTGAACTCACAGCGGTCCTTCTACCTCAGTCTCCTGAGTGCTGGAACTAGATAGAGACATACACCGCCACACCCAGCTCCATTCTGAGCTCATCTTTGCGGCATAACATACGGGTTCTTTTACATAGGAATATTCAGGCTCTGCAATACCGTTTGTTGAAGATTGTCCTTTCATTACTGAGCGGGCGTGGCACCCTCATGGAAAATGGATGGGTCCTATACGTGAGGCCTGATCACTATCCCATTGGCTTCTACGTTCCTCCTTACGCTGGCGCCACACGGGAGGCTTGCAGCAGCTTGCGTGCGTTTGCATGGGTGTGGCTGGATATGGTGCACATGCACATATATGTGTGCTGTGGGGGCCAGAGGACAACCTTGAGTGTCATCCTCGGGCATGCTGTCCACCTCCTTTGAGACAGGGTCTCTCACTGGCCTGGAGCTCACCAAGTAGGCCGGACTGGCTACCAAATAGCCCCAAAGATAGGCCTCGCTACCTCCCCAGTGCTGGGCTTACAGCTGGGTTTCACAATGCCCCTTTTTAAAGTTTTATTTTTATTTATATGTTTATTTATTAGAGACAGAGAGAGGGGAAGAGAGAGAAAGAGTGAGAATGGGCATGCCAGGGCTTCTAGCCACTGCAAATGAACTCCAGATGCATGTGCCTCCATGTACATCTGGCTTATGTGGGACCTGGAGAATTGAACCTGGGTCCTTAGGCTTCGCAGGCAAGTGCCTTAACCCCTAAGCCATTTCTCCATGCCCAGCTTTGTAGTAGCTTTTATTTATTTATCTTTATATATATTTTTTTTAGTTTTTGGTTTTTTGAGGTAGGGTGTCACTCTAGCTCAGGCTGACCTGGAATTCACTATGTAGTCTCAAGGTGACCTAGAACTCACGGTGATTCTCCTACCTCTGCCTCCCAAGTGCTGGGATTAAAGACATGCGCCACCACGCCCAGCTTTTTTTAAAAAAATTATTTATTTGCAAGAAGAGAGAGAGAGGGGAAGAGGAAGAGGACACCCAGGGCCTCTACCCCATACAACAAACTCCAGATATATGTGCCATTTTGTACACCTGGCTTTCCTGGGGATCCAACCCAGGCCATTAGACTTTGCAAGCAAGAGCCTTTGCTACAGAACCACCTCCATAGCCCTGCAGTTTAACTTTTGAAATCATGAACTATAAGTCCTCCAAACTTGTGTTTCTTTTTCAAGATGATGTTGACTACTTGGCTCCTTCTAAAATATTTAAAATGAGGGATTTCCAGGCATGGTGGTACATGCCTTTAATCCCAGCACTCGGGAGGCAGAGGTAGGAGGATTGCCATGAGTTTGAGGCCACCCTGAGACTACAGAGTGAATTCCAGGTCAGCCTGAGTCAGAGTGAAACCCTACCTTGAAAAACCAAGAAAAAAAAATGAGGGGCTGGTGAGATGGTTCAGCTATTAAAGGTACTTGCTTGCAAAGCCTGTCTGCCTGGGGGTCAAGTCCCTAGCACCCATGCAGAGCCTGATGTAAAGATTGGCACAGGCCTCTGATGTTTGTTTGCAGAAATGGGAAACCCTGACTTCCACTCCGTCCCCAGCACACATGTGCAAATAAATCAATAAAATTTATCTATTTATTTGAGAGAGAGGGAGAGGCAGACAGAGCGAGAGAATGGGCGCACCAGGGCCTTCAGCCACTGCAAACTCCAGGTGTGTGCGCCCCTTGTGTGCTTGTTCAACATTGTGCTCTTGTGTCACTATGTATCTGGCTTATGTGTGACCTGGAGATTCGAACATGAGTTCTTAGGCTTCACAGGCAAGTGCCTTAACCGCTAAGCCACTTGCCTGTGAAACCTAAGAACCCAGGTTCAACTCCCCAGTACCCATGTAGGCCAGATGCACAAGATGGCGCATGTGTCTGGAGTTTGTTTGCAGTGGGTAGAAGCCCTGGTGTGCCTATTCTCTCTCTTCCTCTGTCTCCTCAAATAAATAATAAAATATTTAAAAAATTTAAAAAGATGTGCAACTATGGTGGATGTTTTAAGTGCCAAAGATAAAGAATCCGAACATATAGGTAACCCACAAAGTAATGAAACCGAGGAGGTTTCCTGTCAGATGGTGCTGCATCAGGAGGCTTGGTTATGTTGTGTCAACAGATCCAAGCCAGGAGCAATTTCCAGAAAACCTTTGTGGAGAACATCCGACCATTGTGTTAATCACCTTTCTGTTACTTGAGACACTCAGCTGATAAAGAGCAAAGGATTTTTAGTATGTGGCATATGTGTGTTCACATGTGTGTAGGCACATATGTGTGTGCAGGTATGTGCACATGCATGTGGAGGTCAGAGGTTGATGCCAGGGTTTCTCAACTGACCCACAGCTCACATTCAGATAGTCTAGCTAGCCCTGTCGCTACCTCTTGCCAGGTGTGGTGGCATTGGTTTTTTAATTTTTTTTGTTTATTTTTATTTATATATCTGAGAGTGACAGAGAGAGAGAGAGAGAGAGCACACCAGGGCCTATAGCCACTGCAAACAAACTCCAGATGCATGCATCACCTTGTGCATCTGGCTTACGTGGGTACTGGGGAATCGAGCCTCCAACCAGGGTCTTTAGGCTTCACAGGCAAGTGCTTAACCGTTAAGCCATCTCTCCAGCTGCTTGTTTTTTGTTTTGCTTTTTGAGGTAGGGTCTCACCCCAGCCCAGGCTGACCTGGAATCACTATGTAGTCTCAGGGTAGCCTTTAACTCATAGTGATCCTCCTACCTCTGCCTCCTGAGTGCTGGGATTAAAGGCGTGTGACACAACACCCAGCTTGTTTTGTTTTTTGTTTTGAGGCATGGTCTCAGGTAGCCCAGGTTGACCTTGAACTCGCCGTGTGGCTAGGTTGACCTTGAACTCCTGATCCTCCTGCTTCCACCTCCCATTCTTACTGATTCCTTTACAGAAGGCACTTCAGGAATAATGAAACAAGAACTCCCCCCCCCCCCAAACAGCCAGCGTCATGACTCTCCTTGTAGCTGAAATAAAGTCCTTTCTTCACTGTATTCAAAGCTCTTCAGAGCTTGGCTTGCACGGTCATTTTGATGCCTCTGTTCTATGGAGAGCAGTCACCATGATAACCAATCACTTTATAGCCAGTGCTTCTGACTGGCATCCACCTTTTGTTTCTATTGCTAAGCTGTACTGGTGACAAACTTTTGTTAAATTTTATTTTGCTTAAACTTTTATTTTACTCATTTATGAGAGAGAGAGAGAGAGAGAGAGAGAATGGGCGCACCAGGGCCTCTGGCTACTGCAAAAGAACTCCTTAACAGCTTAAACACCATAACTGCTAAGACATCCCTCCAGCCCGACAATTGTTTTTTATTGGCCACTCCAATCCAGATCCTTTGGGGACCCCTAACTAGGTATCTACATATTTCAAGTTCTTCCATCTACTGCCTATATGAGAAAGCAAAATGATTTCATCAACTTGGTAATATTCAAGTCAACCTTCACCCTTCTCTACAATCCATGATGCAAAAGAAGTTTTATTTCTGATAATCACTTTCATGTGTGTAAGAAACAACATCCAAAAACTCTGCTTGTCCCTAAAGCTAATTAACCCTAAGGCAAATAAGGTGGCAGCAGATCCACAGGGAACTACTGGAAAAGGCCTTTCCCAGCGGTGCTCATTCAAATCACTCCTGTGTCCACCCAAGAGGAGCTGGCGAGAAACCTGTGTGCAGCGTCCTAAGAGAAATAATGGACAGATCCAACCCAGTAGTTCTTTATATTTTCTGCAGCGATGTGAGTCTGCTGTCTTGTATGCCACAGAGATCACAAGACTGGAGACACATGGCACCCTGAGAAGTTCCTGGTTTGAACCACAGGGGTACTTATAAACATGGCATTGAAGATTGAATTGTAGTCATGACAGTTTACCTTGTCAACAGAATGCAATTCACACTTCCTCCAGTTGCACATAAGGGCCGACCACATCATGCAAGCCAGTCATGGCCATAGTGATGGGCCCCAGCCACACAGTCTCTTTAGTTCTTAGAGATTTTTTTTTTAAAAAATTATTTATTTATTTGCAAGCAGAGAGAGAGAGAGAGAGAGAGAAGAGAGGTAGACACAGAGAGAATGGTCACGCCAGGGCCTCCAGCTACTTCAAACAAACTCCAGATGCATGTGTCCCTTGTGCATCTGGCTTACGTGAGTCCTGAAGAATCGAACCGGGATCCTTTGGCTTCACAGGCAAACACCTTAACTGCTAAGCCATCTCTCCAGCCCATTCTTGGAGATTTTTAAACTTGCTAGTTAAGCACAATGTCTTCATTCAAAAAAAAAATCATTTATTTTATTAAAAAATTTTAATGTATTTATTTATTTATTTATTTGAGAGAGAGAAGGAGGGGAGAGAGAATGGGCACTCCAGGGCCTCTAGCCATTGCAAACGAACTTCAGCATCTGGCTTACATAGGTCCTGGAGAATCGAACTAGGATCCTTTGGCTTTGCAGGCAAACACCCTCAAAAAAATTATTTTATGAGGCAAAGAGAGAAAGAGGCAGATAGAGAGCCATGATGATGATGATGGTGATGATGGTGATGGTGATGATGGTGATAATGATGGTGATGATGGTGATAATGGTGATGATGGTGATGATGGTGATGATGATGATGATGGTGATGATGGTGGTGATGGTGGTGATGGTGATGATGATGGTGATGATGATGATGATGATGATGATGGTGGTGATGGTGATGATGATGGTGATGGTGATGATGATGGTGATGATGGTGATGATGGTGATGATGGTATGGTGGTGATGATGGTATGGTGGTGATGATGGTATGGTGATGATGATGGTGATGGTGGTGATGGTGGTGATGGTGATGGTGATGATGGTGATGGTGATGATGATGGTGATGATGGTGATGATGGTATGGTGATGATGGTGATGGTGGTGATGGTGATGGTGGTGATGGTGATGGTGATGATGATGGTGATGATGGTGATGATGGTATGGTGATGATGATGATGATGGTGATGATGGTGATGGTGGTGATGGTGATGATGGTGATGGTGGTGATGGTGATGATGGTGATGGTGATGATGATGGTGATGATGGTGATGATGGTATGGTGGTGATGATGGTATGGTGATGATGATGATGGTGATGATGATGGTGATGATGGTGGTGATGGTGATGATGGTGATGGTGGTGATGGTGGTGATGGTGATGATGATGGTGATGGTGATGATGGTGATGGTGGTGATGGTGATGATGATGGTGGTGATGATGATGATGGTGATAATGATGGTGATGATGGTGGTGATGGTGATGATAATGATGGTGATGATGGTGGTGATGGTGATGATGATGGTGGTGATGGTGATGATGGTGATGATGGTGGTGATGATGGTGATGATGGTGATGATGGTGGTGATGGTGGTGATGGTGATGGTGATGGTGATGATGGTGATGATGATGGTGATGGTGGTGATGGTGATGGTGGTGATGATGATGGTGATGGTGATGATGATGGTGATGATGGTGATGGTGATGGTGGTGATGATGATGGTGATGATGATGGTGATGATGGTGATGGTGATGATGATGGTGATGATGATGGTGATGATGGTGATGGTGGTGATGGTGATGGTGATGGTGGTGATAATGATGGTGATGGTGATGATGATGGTGATGATGGTGGTGATGATGATGGTGATGATGATGGTGATGGTGATGATGATGGTGATGGTGGTGATGATGATGGTGATGGTGATGATGATGGTGATGATGGTGATGGTGATGGTGGTGATGATGATGGTGATGATGATGGTGATGGTGGTGATGATGATGGTGATGGTGATGGTGGTGATGATGATGGTGATGATGATGGTGATGGCAATGATGGTGATGATGGTGGTGATGGTGATGATGGTGATGGTGATGGTGGTGATGATGATGATGATGGTGATGATGATGATGGTGATGATGATGGTGGTGATGGTGATGATGGTGGTGGTGATGGTGATGGTGGTGATGATGATGGTGATGGTGATGGTGGTGATGATGATGGTGATGGTGATGGTGGTGATGATGATGGTGATGGTGATGGTGGTGATGATGATGGTGATGGCGATGATGGTGATGATGGTGGTGATGGTGATGATGATGATGGTGATGATGATGATGATGGTGATGGTGATGATGATGGTGATGATGATGATGGTGATGATGATGGTGGTGATGGTGGTGATGATGATGGTGATGGTGATGGTGGTGATGATGATGGTGATGGTGATGGTGGTGATGATGATGATGATGGTGATGATTGTGATGATGTGGTGATGGTGGTGATGATGGTGATAATGGTGATGGTGATGTTGGTGGTGATGATGATGATGCATTTAGAGAGGCTCTGTGATAAAAGGAATTCTGATTTGGTAGAGAACAACCAGCCTGAGGCTTTTTTCTAACTTCCAGTTCCTTCCTGTGTATTGTCAGTTTGAATGCACATGCATGGGAGGCACAGCCTGTGTGTCCAAGCTCTGTCCACAGGCTTTCCAGAGAGCAGATGAACTACCCTGCAGGGAGAGTGCAGAAGGAGGAAAAGAAACGCATCATACTGGAACACAACACCAAGTCCTCACATTCTCCAAGACCTCACCTTTCCTCCTGGTCACATTTCTTTCCCGACGTCCTGACCCCAAGATTCACTACTTGAACATTCTGAATCAAGTTATCTAGAGAAATCTCACCCTAGAGAGCGCCACCTGCAGGTAGACCTGCCCTCCTGCATGTGAGGGTGAGAGGTGCATGATGCAAATGTGAATTCAGCAAGGAGCAGCTGAGGCTGGGTGCTAGGAGTGGGTAAGAGAGCTGTGGCATTTCTAGCTTCAGAGAGGAATGGGTTGGGGTGTTGTCCAACTCTTAGGCATGAGTGGCTGTCACTGATGCAAGACCAATGTCTCTGGGTGGAGGAGTAGAGGTGCCAGGTGATTGTGTACAGGATGTTGAAGCCCCCAGGGGAACAGCAGACCTTGATGGGTGGGAGGCAATGATCCAAGTGCCTCTGTTCTTAAGTACCGGGTCATCAGAATGTCCATCACACGGAGACCATGCTAATAATGGAAAGGACGTGCAAGGAGGGCTGGAAGGGCTGTGGTGGACGGACTATAAATTAGGGGTGGAGGGAATGTTGATCAAAGAGAGGCCAAGTGAAGCGATGAGCCTGCAGTTGAAGTACGCTGATAAGAGGCCCACGAGGTAGGTTCTTTCCTTTAAAGTTTCATCTAAGTGGCGCCATGAAAAAAATGTTTTGAAAATTATTTAGTTTTAATTTTTAATATTTTTATCTATTCATTAGCAAGGGGGAGAGAGAGAGAAAGGGAGGGAGGGAGGGAGAGAGAGAATAGGTACACCAGGGCCTCCTGCCATGGCAAACAAACTCCAGATGCATAACCCATGTTGTGCATCTGGCTTTTCATGGATACTGGGGACTTCAGCCTAGGCTGTCAGGTTTTGCAAGCAAGTGCCTTTAACTGCTGAGCCATCTATCCATCCCCCCAATTATTTATTTATTTACGTAATTTGTGCATGGTAAGCAAACACTAGACACATGCCATTTTGTACTGAGGCATTGAACTTGTGCCATCAGGCTTTACAAGCAAGAGCTTTCACCATGGAGATTTTTTTCCAGTCCATGTGTGTGTGTGTGTTGAGTGTGAGTGTGGGAATGCTTGTATGTGCTCATGTGGGGGGCAAGGTGCACAGGTGGAGGGCAGAGGAGAATTCTGGGTATTGGCCTCTCCTTCCACCTGGTTCTGAGGCAGGATCTCCCCATCCACTGCCGTGCTTGCCAGGCTATCTGGCCCCTGAGCTTCTAGGAGTCTCTTGCCTCTGCTTGTCTTCTCTCCACAGACACACTGGGGATTACAGATGCCTTCCGTAGTGCCTGGCTTTTTTCATGTCCTCTGGGGATCTGCACATCTGGCTTTATGTGGGCACCGGGGTGGGGTCGAACTTGGGCCAGCAGGCTTTGCAAGCAAGCACCTCCAACCCATGAGCAACCTCCTTGGTCCAGGGGCTCCGAGGATCTGAACTCGGGTACTCACGCTGACGTGGCAGGTGCTTCTTCCACTGAGCCATCTTCCCAAACCAGAGGGGTTTAAGTCCCACAGGTATAGTCCAGTTTGTACTCACAGCCCTATGTCTAATTCTAGCAAAGGACCACTTCATCCCTCAGAGCGTTCTTTCCTGCTGAGAGTCCCCAGCTGTTTCCTGATGACTTTCTGTCCTCGTCCTGGAAGGCTGCAGGACTGAATACCACCTGTGTGCTGGTGGCTCGTCAGCTGTCCATGCAGTGACAAAGGCAGCTTAAGGAAGGGTGTGGGCTTTTCTTCTTTGGCTCAGTTTGAGAGTGCACCATGGCGGAGCAGACGTGGTGGCAGCAGCATGAGGTGGCAGGTCACATGCACTGGCAGTCAGGAAGCAAAGAGGTGAATGGATGAATCTGATGCTCAGCTCACGTTCCCCCCCACCCTCCTTCCTTCCTTCCTTCCTTCCTTCCTTCCTTCCTTCCTTCCTTCCTTCCTTCCTTCCTTCCTTCCTTCCTCCTTCCCTCCTTCCCTCCCTCCTCCCTCTCTCCCTTCCTTCCTTCCTTCCATCCATCTTCCTTCCTTCCCTCCTTCCCTCCTTCCTTCCCTCTCTCCTTCCTTCCTTCCCTCTCTCCTTCCTTCCTTCCTTTCTTCCTTCCTTCCTTCCTCCTTCCCTCCTTCCCTCCCTCCTCCCTCTCTCCCTTCCTTCCTTCCATCCATCTTCCTTCCTTCCCTCCTTCCCTCCTTCCTTCCCTCTCTCCTTCCTTCCTTCCCTCTCTCCTTCCTTCCTTCCTTTCTTCCTTCCTTCCTTTCTTCCCTCCCTCCCTCCCTCCCTCCCTCCTTCCTTCCTTCCTTCTCTCCTTCCTTCCTTCTTTCCTTCCTTCCTTCCTTCCCTTCTTCCCTCCCTCCCTCCTTCCTTCCTTCCTTCCTTCCCTTCTTCCCTCCCTCCTTCCTTCCTTCCTTTCTTCCCTCTTTCTTTCTTTCTTTCTTTCTTTCTTTCTTTCTTTCTTTCTTTCTTTCTTTCTTTCTCTCTCTCTCTCTCTCTCTCTCTCTTTCTTTCTTTCTTTCTTTCTTTCTTTCTTTCTTTCTCTCTTTTTCATGAGGTAGGGTCTCACTCTGGCCCAATCTGACCTGGAATTCACTATGTAGTCTCAGGCTGGCCTTGAACTCACATAGATCCTACTCTGCCTCCCAAGTGCTGGGATTAAAGACGTGCATCAACATGCCCAGCTCTCTCTCCTTTTATTCAGCCCCCGGGGGGGTGCCACCCACATTCAGGGTGGGTTTCTGCTCAGTTAAACCTTCCTACACACTCTCCTAGACAAGCCTAGAGGTATGTTTCCCTGGTGATTATAAATCCAGTGAAGATAACAATGAAGTTTAACCATTTCTCTCTGCCTCTCTTGCACACTCTCTCAAGTAAATAAATAAATAAAACATTTAAAATATTTTTATTTATTTGCAAGCAGACAAAGAGACAGAGAGGTGAGAAAGGGGGAGAGAGAGAGAGAGAGAGAGCGCAAATGGGCGCCCACCAGGGCTCTAGCCACTGCAATGAACTCCAGATACATGCATCACTTTGTGCATCTGGCTTTATGTGGGTACTGGGGATTTGAACCTGGATTTTTAGGCTTTGCAGGCAAGCGTCTTAACCACTGAGACATCTCTGTAGCTGGAGAATGCACTTAAAGTCAGATTCCTCCAGTGACCAGCCCACCTACCAGCTATGGCTCTGTCAGGACTCCTGGGCTGGGGATTTTGGCAGGCCAGAGGGGAAGATGGACCTGGTCCAGGAAGACAGACTGCAGTTGCTCCACTGGGAGGCTGAGAGGCCTGAATAGCTGCACAGCTCTGGGCCTTGCTGACTGAATGGGGGCTCTGCTCCTTCCCAGTGGTGGCCTGGAATAGATGACATTTTCATTGCAAGCTAACAAGGGGAGAAATCCAATTACCTCACAAAGGGCTCCTGAAGGGGCTTGGCAGAAGGACAAGAAGGGGGAGAAATAAGGAAGAAGGGAACTGTATGTCTGTGTGCCTGGAGAAGGCCAAAGCCCCCAGGGGAATTGGTGACCTGCGTGCAGACAAGAAGGTAGAACTGGGACAAGGGGCCTGAGTTCAGGTCCCAAAGGCCCCACCTTACAAAGGTATTTGAGTAGAGCAGGACTTCAAGGCCCCAGCAGGCCTCAAGCAAGTTTTCATGTCTCTAGCTCTGTTGCTGGACTTCCTCGACTCTGTCACCCAGTAGCTACTCCACAGCCCCCACTTTGGGCCTTTGCCACATCTGCCTAAACTATTCGGCCCCTTTCTCTGCATTTATTTAACGTTTATGATTTAAGCTTACTATGTGAAAAGCTTATACACTAACTGAAACTAGAAAAAGTAGAAGCTAAGATGGGAGTGGTGGTTCACGCCTATGATCGCAGCACTTGGGAGGCTAAGGCAGGAGGAACGTCATGAGTTTGAGGCCAGCCTGAGGAAGAAGAATCTAATTCTAAAATAACTAAAATGTAACTTACCCATTCTTTTTTAAAATGTTTATTTATTTTTATTTATTTATTTGAGAGACAGAAGCAGAGAGAGAGAGAGACAGAGAGAGTGAATGGGCGTGTCAGGGCCTCCAGCTGCTGCAAACGAACTCCAGATGCATGTGCCACCTTGTGCATCTGGTTAACCTGGGTCCTGGGGAATCGAACCTAAGTCCTTTGGCTTTGCAGGCAAATGCCTTAAACACGAAACCATCTCCCCATCCCCCAACCATTGTTTTTTTTCTCGGTGAGTGTGGGGGAGTTAGAGATAGGGTCTCACTCTAGCCCAGACTGACCTGGAATTCACTATGTAGTCTCAGGGTGGCTTTGAACTCACAGAGATCCTCCTACCTCTGACTTCTGAGTGCTGGGATTAAAGGTGTGTGCCACCATGCTTGGCTAATTTACCCATTCTTGTGATGTCTCTGCCAGGTATGGGGTATAGCCAAGGGGCTTGGCTGGAAGTCTACGGTGAGTAACGGTTGGTAAGCCTTTGCCACCCCAAGTGTCTCCTGGGCTTCATTTCTAGAGAGAAGAGCACCAAATAGGAAAGCCCTCTATCCCCAGGGATTGAAACAATTGTGCCAGCTGGGCATGGTGATATTTGCCTTTAATCCCAGCGCTCAGGAAGCTTAGATAGGAGGAGTGATTGCTGAGAATAGGAGCCCAGCCTGGGGCTACAGAGTGTGTTCCAGGTCAGTGTGGGCTGGAGTGAAACCTGCCTCAAAAAAATATAAATAAGTAGGAGCTAGAGGGATGGCTTAGCAGTTAAAGTGCTTGCCTGCAAAGCTAAAGGACCCAGGTTCAATTCCCCAAGACCCATGTGAGCCAGATGCACAAGATGGCGCATGCATCTGGAGTTTGTTTGCAGTGGCTGGAGGCCCTGGCAAGCCCATTCTCTCTGTCTTCTTTGTCTCTCTCTCTCTCAAATAAATATATAATTTGGGGGGAGGGGTTTTTTAAGATAGGGTCTCACTCTAGTCCAGGCTGACCTGGAATTCACTATGTAGTCTCAGGGTAGCCTCAAACTCATAGCAATCCTCCTACCTCTGCCTCTCGAGTGCTGGGATTAAAGGCATGTGCCACCACGCCTGGGTAATTTTTTAAATAAATAAATAAATAAATGTAAGTAAATATCCAGGTGAAACAATTGTACCAGGCAAGTCTCATCTGGGGCTCTCCTGCCATCGCCCCCCCGGGTGTGGGGCATAGATGTCAAGGCCAGCCTACCCCTTAATCTTAGATGCCTAGTGCTTCTGCATGTTTTCCTCTTGTGGAAAATAAGCACAGAATGACTTGCGTTTAGGTGTACTTTTTTTCTGTGCACACGGGTGGTCCAGGTCCTCATTGTCATGTGCGGACAATGCCATTCAGGATAAAATTCCCTTACTTCTTCTTTTTTTGGGTTTTCCAACTTAGGGTCTCACTCAAGCCCAGGCTGACCTGTAATTCACTATGTATTCTCAGGCTGGCCTCGAACTCACTGTGATCTTCACTCTAGCCCAGACTGACCTGGAATTCACTATGTAGTCTCAGGGTGGCTTTGAACTCACAGAGATCCTCCTACCTCTGCCTTCCGAGTGCCGGGATTAAAGGTGTGCATCACCATGCTACTTCTTTTTTTTTTTTAATTACTTATTTGCAAGGAGAGAGGGGGAGAGAGAACAGAGAGAGAGAATAGGTGTGCCAGGTCCTCTCGCCACTGCAAACACACTCTATATGCATGTGCTATTTTGTGAACCTGGCCTTTATGAGAGTACTAGGGATTTGAACCTGGGCTGAACCTGGACCAGTAGGCTTTGTAAGCAGTAGCCTTTAACCGCTGAGCCATCTCCTCAGCCCAGTTTCCTCACTTCTGATGCTTCCTTTTACACTTCTGCCTCTGTGATTCCCCCCTCCCCCACCTTGTGGGACCAAGCCAAGGGCTGAGGGCTTGCTAGGCAAGCACTGTTCCATGAGCGAAATCCCCAATGTCTACATTTCTGCTTCTAAAGTGAAACATCATGGCACTAATAGCTTAAAATTTAATCAAAATATGTGAAACGACAGTTCTCAGGCAGCACAGGATTGTGATGAAAGAGAATGGAAATAGCGCTGCAGAGATGGCTCAGCTGTTAAAGGTGCTTGCTTACAAAGCCTGACGGCCCAGGTTCAATTCCCCAGTGCCTATGTAGAGCCAGATGCACAAAGTGGTGCATGCATCTGGAGTTTGTTTGCAGAGGCAGGAGGCCCTGGCGTGCCAGTTCTCGCCTTCTCTCTCTCCCTCCCTCTCTCCTTTTCAAATAAGTAAATAAATATTTTTTAAAAATTAAGAAGAATGGAAACAAATGTGGAGCCCACTGTGAGCATCTGCTTTGTGCTTGGAGGTGATGTCCCGTCTGTGGCTTGGGGACAGTGACCCAAACAGAGCTTAGTGATATTCCTGAGTTGAGGAGGCAGAGAACCAAGTTCAAGAAGTTCAGGCAGCTAGGATCTGTAGGGCAGAGTCATAGACAGGAGAAATCATAGGATAGAAAGTTCCAGAATATACAGAAAACTCTTTAGAGTCTCTGAATATAGATCTGCTGCATGTGGCAAATGAAATTCTATGGTAGTCCAACAAAAATATTTCCAATTAGTTGCTAATACAAGGAAGAGTTCATTTACAAGTCTGAACTTTCATCTCCTCCTTAAAAATTCTGTTTTTGGCCAGATGTGGTGGCTCACGCCTTTAATGCCAGCACTCAGGAGGCAGAAGTAGGAGGATTGCTGTGAGTTCAAGGCCACCTTGAGACTACATAGTGAATTCCAGGTCAGCCTGAGCTAGAGTGAAACCCCACCTCAAAAAAACAAAAAAAGGGCTGAAGAGATGGCTTAGCAGTTAAGGTGCCTGCCTCCTAAGCCTAAGAACACTGGTTCCAATCTCCAGCGGTTCCAATCTCCAGGTCCCAAGTTTAGCCAGATGCAAAGTGACGCAAGGGCGCAATGCCGCATTTGACCACAAGGGGGCTCATGCATCTGGATTTCATTCACAGCAGCTGAGAGACTGCTGGCACACCCATCTCTATCTGTCTTCCTCTCCCTCTCTCTCTGTCTCTCTCTGTGTCTCTCTCCCGCCCCCCCAAAAATTCTGTTTTCATTAATACATAAAAACAATTTTAAGC
Source organism: Orientallactaga sibirica (assembly GCA_036365145.1). Classification (NCBI taxonomy): domain Eukaryota; kingdom Metazoa; phylum Chordata; class Mammalia; order Rodentia; family Dipodidae; genus Orientallactaga; species Orientallactaga sibirica. Next base: position 25,374,325 of record JAEOAD010000032.1, on the reverse strand, counting down.
CGGGCATGGTGGCGCACGCCTTTAATCCCAGCATGTGGGAGGCTGAGGTAGGAGGATTACTGTGATTTTAAGGCCAGCCTGAGACTACATAGTGAATTCCAGGACAGCCTGGGCAAGAGTGAGACCCTACCTCAAACAAACAAACAAACAAACAAAACCAATTATTTAAAAAATTCTCCAAGTTTACACAGGTTGAGGAATCTGAGGTCTTACAAGCCAGGGTAGGGAAATGTTGTTGCATATATAAAATATCAACATGTATGTGAGGAGAGATTCCAGAAGGATCCTTTTTCAATAATGAGTCTATATTAGCTCTAGAGATAAGGCTGGTGCTTTTTAAGCTTATGTATGTAAGATTTAGCTTCAGATTCTCCTGGCTCGACCTCCTATTGTCACAGGTGAGTTGGGATCACAGATGCATGCACCACTTTGCCTCCAGCTTTATGTGGGTGCTGGAGAGGTTCGAACTCAGGTTGGCAGGCTTTGCAAGCCAGACCCTTTAACTGCTGAGCCATCTCCTCAGTCTCCGTGGTCTCATTTTTTTTTTCTAGCTTAGAAACAAGCATCAAGAAGGTCATACTGCTGGGCGTGGTGGCACACGCCTTTAATCCCAGCACTCGGGAGACAGAGGTAGGAGGATCACCATGAGTTCAAGGCTACCCTGAGACTACGTAGTTAATCCAAGTCAGCCTGGACCAGAGTGAGACCCTACCTCAAAAAACAAAAACAAACAAACAAACAAATAAACAAAAAAAGAAGGTCATACTGGTCTTTTGATGGCTGAACAAAATAAAATTCCGTTTTAATAGAAAACAACAAAATCCAGCATTTCACAGCAAACTTACATTGCCTAGCATTTAATCAAGAGTGACTAGAAAGCCCGGCATGGTGGCGCACACCTTTAACCCAGCCCTTGGGAGGCAGAGGTAGGAGGATTGCTGTGAGTTTGAGGCCACCCTGAGACTACATAGTGAATTCCAGGTCAACCTGGGTTACGATGAGCCCCTACCTTGAAAAACCAAAATTTAAAAAAAAAAATCTGGCTAGAGTGAGACCCCAAACTCGGAAAAACAACAGGAAATTCTGTACCCATTGCTACATAGAAATAATAATAGGTTGGACTTCAGCAGCAGATGACCTCTGCAGGTGGCCTCTGTCCCTACCTGGCAAATTGCTTTATACAAGTCACTCGCCTTGTAGCCCGTGAACTGGGGCCTCTGAGCAGACAACAGGGTAGTTGTGATTTGAATGAAGATCCCTGGGTTTTCAGGCAGAGGGATTTCTGCTATATTCTGTGACCAGGCACCTCCCTGGCAGACAGGAGAGAGGGGTGACAATATTTCCGTCGCCACACAGGGCTTTGTGGGCTTAGAGAGTTTCTGGCATTGTGCAGAAAACACGGCAGCCTCAGAAAAGTCCTCGGGCCTCTCCCTGGGTCCAGACCCTCCCATGCCCCATTAGTGACTGAGCAGAGAGGACAAAGCCCCTCCCCTAATGACAGCCTTACAGATTCCCTCCCCAGCACCACCCCGTGGATAAATCATTGTCAGAGGTACAAGGTCAGGCGGCAGCTGGCTGCCCCACGCAGAGGAGGCCAGTGGAGGGGCAAAGAGGTGGGGTCTGGGAGTCCCTGCCTTTCATTTCCACAGTTCCAGACCTAGACATCTCAGCCCTATGAGGCTCCCAGCTTGGGGACCTCAGAGGTAACCTCAGGTCTGCTGACAGCTTGGCTTGGAGAAGGCTCCAGCTCTTTCGGGCCAGACAGACCCGGATCGAGTCTGCTGCCCACCTGAAGTGTGGAGCTAAGTGAATTACTGGGTGCCCAGTCTGTTGTTGTTGTTGTTTATCTGTCAAATGGTAGCAAAATAACTCCACAGGTCACAGAGATGTTACCAGGAAAGAACACATAGTGGTGGCTCTTGATGGGCTCTCAATGATTTTTTAAAAAAGAAATAATAATAATAAAAGAAATAATTAAACTGGGAATGGTGGTGCATGCCTTTAATCCCAGCACTTGAGAAGCAGAGGTAGGAGGATTTCCATGAGTTTGAGGCCACCCTGAGACTACATAAAGAATTCCAGGTCAGCCTGGGTTAGAGCAAGACCCTACCCCGAAAAACCAAAATAAATAAATAAATTAATTAATTAATTAATAATAAATAAATGATATAGTTAGCCCTCTATGTCTACAGGTTCCCCATCTGAGGGAGGATTCAACCATCCTTGGGTTGAGCAGATTTGAAAAAATACATTGTATCTGTGATTATTTTCTATTTTTAAAATTTTTTATTTTATTTATTTGAGCGAGAGAGGCAGAGAGAGAGAGAGAGAGGGAGAGAATGGGCATACCAAGGCCTCCAGCCACTGTAAATGAACTCCACATGCATGCACCCCCTTGTGCATCTGGCTTACGTGGGTTCTGGAGAATCGAACCTGAGTCCTTTGGCTTTGTAGGCAAGTGCTTTAAGCACTAAGTCATCTCTCCAGCCCTATTTTTCCTTTTCTTTTGTTGAGAACGTTACTGTATGAACATATTGCATATTGGTTATATTCCCATGGGGTTACACTCTTACCTTCCCTCTCTACCCCCATTCCACTGAGGGCCCCCCTCAGTTGGATTACTGGCATTCACTGTGGGGTCATCAATGTACCAGTCAGCCTTGGTGACGGGGGCACAATGCCTCAGAGTACACCTTTCCCCCCTGTGGCTCCTACATTCTTCCCACCCCTTCTTCCACAATGTTCCCTGAGCCTTGGAGGAGTTTTCTTTAGTGTTGAGCTATCAACAGCTTCTGATTTTCTACTATGATGGACTTTGAGTCTCTTCAGTGTCTACTGACATCTCCCTGGAGAAGGTTTTCTGGTGAGCAGTGACAGATATATGTGTGTGTGTGTGTGTGTGTGTGTGTGTGTGTGTGTGTGTATGTATATGAATTTTTTTTTCAGAAAAAAAGAGCAACTCTCACCTGTATTATAAAGAGCAAAAATTGAGTCTGAGGTATGGCTCATTGGATAAGACTGTTTGCCGTGCAAGCACTTGGGCCTAAGAGGGTCTAATTCCCCCTGAGTTTGATTCCCCAGCACCCATGTAAACAGCTATGGAACTCCAAACCTGTGGGGAGCAGAGACTGAAGAACTGCTGGGACTTGTTAGCCAGTCTGACTAAAACAAGACTGGGAGCCTCAGGTTTACTGAGAGACTCGCTCTATGGGAACACATGGATGAGCAATAGAGAAGGACACCTGACATTCTCCTCTGGCCTTGCATGAGTGTGTGCACGGGGCACATGCATCTGTGTGCGTGCGCACACACACACACACTATATACTACACACATGCACACAAAAAGGCAAAGATTGGACACAACTAAATGACAACAGAGGGTTTTTGGTCAAATGTATTTTGATACTGCATACAGAATATAGATAGCAATTCAACTGATAAAATAGACCTGTATTCATTAGCAGCAAAAGGTATTCGTTAAGTTTAAAAAGATTATAAGACATAAAGTATAGGGTGATCTGTTTTTCCACATACGTAAGTGTGTGGAGAATTGTCTCGACAGGTAGGCAAGCACCTTACCCACTGAGCCATCTCTCCAGCCCAACAGATAGAAAATATCTGCTTAATATACCAGCGATTGTCACTGGGTGGTAGAATTAGCAGGTGATTTAAAAGATTTTTGGGCTGGGCATAGTGGCTCACGCCTTTAATCCCAGCCCTCAGGAGGCACAGGTAGGAGGATAGCTGTGAGTTTGAGGCCAGACTGAGACTGCATAGTGAATTCCAGGTCAGCCTGGGCCAGAGTGAGACTTTACATTGAAAAACACAAAGCAAAACAGAACAAAAGATTTTTGTCACACTGGGCATGGTGGCAAACACCTGTAATCCCAGCAGGAGGTTGAGGTAGGGTACTAGTGATTTCCAAGGGCCAGCCTGAGTTACATGAACCATGTCTCAAAACAAAAACAATAAGTCAAAAAACGCAGAGGAGTGCTCAGCACTGAAACATCTCTATCACACCTTCCAAGGCTCACTGTGAAAGAGGTGGCGGAAAGAATGTAAGAGCCAAAGGAAGGGTACGACTCCTTACAACATGCTCCTCCAGACACAAAATGGCCTGCATATCCATGGCCTCACAGTGCCTGACACTACCTACACAAGACCATCATAATATGAGGAAAAGATGATGACATCAAAATTAAAAGAGAGCCTGATTGAGAGGGGGAGGGGATATGATGGAGAATGAAATTTCAAAGGGGAAAGTGGGGGGAGGGAGGGAATTACCATGGGATCGTGTCTACAATTAAGGAAGTTATCAATAAATTTTTTTTAAAAAAGTCAAAAAACAACAAACAAACAAACAAAAACATGTCAGGCACTGTGGTGCACGCCTTTAATGCCAGTACTCTGGAGGCAGAGGTAGGAGGATCACCATGAGTTCGAGGCCACCCTGAGACTACATACTGAATTTCAGGTCAGCCTGGGCAAGAGTGAGACCCTACCTCAAAAAACCCAAACAAACAAACAAACAACCCCCCCCAAAAAACCCCAAACCTATCCATTTGTTTTAAAGCTGGATGCTACAGGTTTGGTTCCATAGCTTCTCTGTAGGCCCTGTGTGAGAGCTTGAATGAGGCCAGGTGAGCCAGGTGTGGCCAGGTGAGGCCAGGTGCAGCCAAGGGAGGGCAGGTGAGGGTAGGAAAAGATGAACAGCAGAGGCAGCCGGGCTGGCTGCCTCCGCCCTCGGCCAAGTCCACCCCAGGCTGGATGACAACCAGGCCAGGTTCTTGGCCTGGGTCAGGCACTCAATCTCTAGGAGGGACCTTGTCAGGCCAGGTGATTGTCCTGCCCCAGTCCGCACCTGCTCCATTAATCTTTTGGTCCCAATCTGTCTGACAGAGCCCCTTCTGTCTGTTGACCTAGGAGGAGGGTGCGAGGGCTCAGGCAGGGGTTTCTGTTCGGTACCTGCTGTTGCTCAGCAGCAAGCCGGGGGCCCTCCTGGGGGGCCATGTTTGTCAGCTCTGACAGATGAAGGGCTGTAGGCAAGTGGCTCTCTTGTCACCAGCTCCCTACCTCCCTGGTCCCGGCTATTCCTTATAGCATTAATCTCTAGGCCATGACGGCTCACCAAAAGGAGCCTGGTCCTTTATGCAAATGCCTCGAACCCCACACAGACCCACGTGACCCCAACATATACCTGCAGTACCACACTCTTCCTCTCTTTAACCTCCCCCCAGCCCAAGAACAGAGCCAAACTAGTTGCAGCTGCCTCAGGATCCACGGGGGACCCTACTCATGTCACTGCCTGTCATTATGTCTTGGTCACTCAGTATCCACAGGGCATGGGTTCCAGAACTCCTCAGAGTTTAGACCAAATCTAAAGCTGGTCAAGTCCCTTATATAAAATGGCATAATAGGGCCTGGAGAGATGGCTTAGTGGTTAAGCATTTGCCTGTGAAGCCTAAGGACCCTGGTTTGAGGCTCCATTCCCCAGGACCCACGTAAGCCAGATGTGCATTTGCAGTGGCTGGAGGGCCTGGTACACCCATTCTGTCTCTCTCTCTCTCTCTCTCTCCGCCTCTTTCTTTCTCTGTCTGTTGCTCTCAAATAAATAAATAAAATAAACAAAAAATAGTTTTAAAATGGCATGATATTTGTATCTAATGTACGTGTATCCTCCCATGTACTCTAACACATCACCAGCTCACTTTCAATGCCTCATACAATGTAGATGCTATGGAAATAGGCATCTTGTATTATATAGGGAACAATGAGCCCCCACCACAAAAGTCTGCACATAATCCACGTAGATACAATTTATTTTCCTGAATATTATTTTTATTTTTAAAGAATTTACTTATTTATATACTTGAGTAAGAGATTGAGAATACGGGTGTTCCAGAGCCTCCTTTTGTTGCAAACAAACTCTAGATGCATGTGCCACTTGGTGCAGCTTTATATGGATACTGGGGAATTGAACCTGGTTCGACAGACTTTGCAAGCAAATGCCTTTAACCGTTGCGCATCTCTTCAGCCCTTTTTTATTTTTTAATTTTTAAATTCTTTTTAAATATTTTATTTTTGTTTGAGAGGTGGGCACATGTAGATAGATACAGAGAATGGGCACACCAGGGCCTCCAGCCACTGCAAACAAACTCCAGATGCCTGTGGCACCTTGTGCATCTGGCTTACATGGGTCCTGGGGAATTGAACCTGGGTTCTTTGGCTTTGTAGGCAGGTGCCTTAATCACTAGGTCATCTCTCTAGCTCCTATTTTTAAATTTTTATTTATTTTTTGGGGGTGTCAAGGTAGGGTCTCACTGTAGCCTAGGCTGGCCTGGAATCCATTATATAGTCTCAGGTGGCTTCAAACTCATGGTGATCTTCCTACCTCTGCCTCCCGAGTGCTAGGATTAAAGGCGTGCGCCACCACGCCCAGCTTCCAGACCTAGTTGTGTGTGTGCATATGTGTGAAGGTGCACTTGTATGTGTGGGTGTGGGAAACAGAGGACAGTTTTGAATGTCATTCCTCAAGTACAGTCCACTGCCCATTTGTTTTTCTATAGCGCTACCATACCTAGCTGCTTTTTACTTTTCTTTTCTTTTCTTTTCTTTTCTTTTCTTTTCTTTCTCTTCTTTCTTTCTTTCCTTCTTTCTTTCTTTCTGTCTTTCTTTCTGTCTTTCTTTCTGTCTTTCTTCTTTCTTTCTTTCTTTCTTTCCTTCTTTCTTTCTTTCTGTCTTTCTTTCTGTCTTTCTTTCTGTCTTTCTTCTTTCTTTCTTTCTTTCTTTCTTTCTTTCTTTCTTTCTTTCTGTCTTTCTTTCTGTCTTTCTTTCTTTCTTTTTCTTTCGTGTGTGCCTTTCTGAGGACTGAACACAGATCCTTATGCTTGAGGGTCAAGAACTTGAATGACTGAGCTAAGCCATCTCTCCAGCCTGGGTAAAACATTTAAAGGATATTTCACTCTAACTCAAACATAACACAAGCTTAGCACAGAAAGCTAACAACATTTAGACATGACAATGCCATGATTTAAATATGAAATGCTCCCTACAGGCTCATGTGTTAATACTTGGTCCCCAGTGGTAGCACAATTTCGGGAGATTGTGAAAACTCGAGGAGGCAGGAGGTAACTGAAGGAAGGAGGCTTGCACGGGGCATGCTTGTAAAGGTTGCGGCTCATCTCTGGCCTCTTCCTTTCTCTCTCTGCTTCCTGTCCACCATGATGTGAGGATCCCCCACTTCCACATGCTCCCCCCACCATGACCTACTGCCCGAGTACTTCAGGTCAAATAACATGGACGGAACCTTCTGAAATTGTGAGCCAAAACACATCTTTCCTTCTTGAAGTTATTTCTATCCGGCACTCTTTCATAGTGATGACACAGATAATGCACCTAGAAAACGGGTACCGGAGAAGTGGAGTTAGTGATGTAACTAAACCCAGCCATGTGGTTCTTAATTCTTTGGAAGTGGTTTGTAGAAGGAATTTAGAGGCATGTGGAGAAACAAGCTAGGGGAAACCTAGAATTCTTTTTTTTTTTAACTTTAATATTTTTTATTTACTTATTTGCAAGCAGAGAGAGAGAAATACACAGAAGAGAGAGAGAGAAAGAATAGAGACAGGCAGAGAAAGAATGGGCACACCAGGGCCTCTAGCCACTGCAAATGAACTCTAGGTGCATGTGCCCCTTATGCATCTGGCTTACATGGGTCCTGGGAAACCTAGAATTCTATCAGCGGAGTTAATGGTGGGTTTGGTGAGAACTTGATTAGCATGCATGAAGCCCTGGGTTCAATCTCAAGAAACACAGAATAATAACACAGTAACACGTAAATGAATGAATGAATGAATGAATGAATAACAATTTTTAAAAAGAAACATCTTTGTGTGTCTGTTGTACCAGGGTCTGAAACTGATCCCTGGAGCATACTAAGGGATTGCTGTATATTACAGATTCCATAGTCAATGATTTTTTATATTTTATTTATTTATTATTTGCAGAGAGAGAGAGAGAGAGTAAGAGAGATTTGTGCAGCCCTTTGTGCATCTGGCTTTACATGGGCACTGGGGCATCAAACCTAGGTCGTTAGGCATTGCAGGTGAGCACCTTAATCAATTAATCGTCTCTCCAGCCCTATAATCAATCTTTGTAACTATCTTATGAGAATGGTACTGCACTCTTTTAAAAAATATTATTATTATTATTTATTTATTAGAGACACAGAGAGAGAGAGAGAGAATATGGGTGCACTAGGGCCTCCAGCCACTGCATACGAACTCCAGATGCATGTGCCACCTTGTGCATCTGGCTTATGTGGGACCTGGAGAATTGAACCTGTATCCATAGGCCTCACAGGCAAGCTCCTTAACCGCTAAGCCATCTCTCCAGCCCTGCATCCTTATTTCATGATAACCTTAGGGCTTAAAGAGGTTGCCTTAGACCACCAGCTGGCAGGTCAATCTCCTGTTCTTGACCACCACAATCTTCTAAAGAAAGGAAGTGGCCTTGCTGTCTGCCTGGAAAGCTCTGTGCAGAGGGAAGACGTGAGCTGGCAGATTGATTCCAGGGCATGAGCTGTACTGGAGGGAGAGGCAACAGGGGGCTTTTAGGCAGGGATCCCTGTAGCCAGTGGGCAATGTTGTCAAGAGTCAGTGGAGGGCTGGAGAAATGGCTTATGGCAACAGGCCCTGGCATGCCCATACACACACCCATATGCAAATAAATAAAAACAATTTAAAAATTAAAAAAACAACCATATACCACTAGCACTAAGGAGGCTGAGTCACGAGGATGTTCAAGGTCAGCCTGGGCGACATAGGTAGACCTTGTCTCAAAAAACGAAGCCAAACCAACCTTCCTCTCCGCCACCACTGAGTGCTTACCATGTGCTAAGCATTCAAGGGACATGGGCGGACATGGCTTCCATCTTCAAGCTACAACTCTAGGCTCAGACAGTGTCTTAACAGGGGAATGCAATAGGGACAGAGGAGTGGCCATCAATTCCCAGTGGCAGAGTCCACTAAAGGTCGTGTCCTTGGGCCAGTTTCTTCTCCTTCCTGATCTTCACTTTCCATGGTCCTGAAGCCACAGGTGGGCACCCTGAGGTCCCCTCGAAGTCACTTCAGGCAAGGCCATGAAGCCATTTTGTTGCTGCTCTCTAGAGTCCTTGGGGGCTGTGGCTGGCTTTTTTTGCTACCTTTTTTTTAAGCAGGGGTGGGGGTGGGGAGCACTGGGCCTGCAAAGAAATTCCCAGGCTTTTTTGTGTGCAGAGAGGGACCAGGAAGTCCTGGGGGTGGGCAGAGGAGAAGGGCAGGGAGGGAGCCAGGACGGGGAGAGAGGAGGGCGTTCGCAGTAGTAGACAGAAGAAAGAAAGAAAGGCGAAGCTAACAAAAGGACGTGAAAAGTGAGTGACAAGTTTGAAGCTGCAGGCCCTGGGCCCGCCGGGCCTTTAGGGTGAAGAATGAACACAAACGAGCTGGATTTTCATGCTTGGTGGCTGGTGAATGGACGAGCACCCTTTAAAATCCTATCAGTAACTCTTTGGACTGTCATTAGATCTGGAGAGGGGCAGAGGCACAGGGAGGAGACTGCTCACTGTGGGCTCCGGGGTGTGAAAAGATCGCTGAGCTGCCGCTGGCTGGCGCCTGGGGGGCTTCGAGCTCTCTTCTTGCTGAGCTGGGCATGCCTGGGCCCCTCAACGGTTTCGGTAAATTATTTGTCATTTCAAGGGTCCTTGACATTCAATGGTGGGCTCCCCCTTCTCCCAGTGGACCCCACACTGGAGCTAGGAAGAGGAAGGAAGGCTTGGGGTGGGCTCCAGCTTCAGGCTCCTTGTGTGGTGACCAACCATCTGGGTTTTCCTGAGACAGGGGACATGGCAGTGCCCATGCCAGAGAAGTCCCAGAAAGCCCAGTATGGTTGGTTGCTATATTTCAGGGTGAGAGTTTGTGGGGGGTGAGAGGGGACATATTATAGATCTGTTCGGTAGGTATGAAAAGGGCTTAGTGCCCACATTTCTAAAAAAAATGACCTTACCAAGGGCTGGGGAGATGGCTCAGTGGGCAGAGCACTTGCCACGCAAGCATGAGGGTCTGAGAAGGCCAGAGTGTGATTCCCAGAATCCACATGAAATCTGGGGTGTGCCACGCAAGCTGGTAACCTTGGTCCTGTGGGGCGAGGGGTGGAGGGTAGAGATAGGAGAATCGCTGGTCAGCCAGACTGACTGAAAAACAAAACAAACAAACAAACAAAAACAGATCCAGGTTTAGTGAGAGACTTCACCTCAAGCAAACAATGCAGAGAGCAATCGCAGTACCCAGCACAGGCTGCATGCATTGGCTCACAAATACATACACTACACACACATACCACACCATGCATACTATAGATACACACATGCCAAAAAGAAGTGTCCTTATCAATTGAAAATGCTAATGGGGCTGGAGAGATGGTCAGCAGTTAAGGCGCTTGCCTGTGAACCCTAACAGTCCAGGTTCCATTCCCTCGCACCCACGTAAACCAGATGCCCAAGGTGACCCATGCATCTGTTCATTTGCAGTGGCTAGAAGCCCTGGCATGCTCATCTCTCCCTCCCTCCCTCTCTCTCTCTCTCTGTCTCTCTGATTGCAAATAAATAAATAAAGCACTGATATACCAGTGGGATTATGGGCATTGGGCTTTCTGTACAGGGTGGAGAAGGGGCTGCAAACAGATGAATTAATGCTGGCTGTGGATATGGATTGGTAACTATTTAACGGGAGCTTTTTTCCCTCTTTCTTTCTTTCTTCTTTCTTTTTTTCTTTTTCTTTTTCTTTTTTTTGAGGTAGGGTCTCACTTTAGCTCAGGCTGACCTGAAATTCACTATGCAGTCTCAGGGTGGCCTTGAACTCACGGTGGCGAGCCTCCTACCTCTGCCTCCTGAGCGCTGGGATTAAGGGCGTGTGTCACCACACCCAGCAGGAGTTTCTTTATATCACTTTGTCACCCAGTTCCTCCGAGCCTCTTCTCACTTGTTGCTTTTAGGAAGTGAGGGCTGAGTGTTAGTGCATGAAGATACATTATTCCATTGCTCGACCATGTTTATTGCCGCTCTATTCACAACAGCTAGGAAATGGAACCAGCCTAGATGTCCCTCAACTGATAAGTGCATAATGAAGCTGTGCACATTTACACAATGGAGTTCTGCTCAGTGGTAAAGAAAAATGAAGTTATGAAATTTGCTGGAAAATGGATGGATCTGGAAAGGATTATACTTAGTGAGGTAACTCAGGCCCAGAAAGCAAAATGTCACATGTTCTCTCTCCTATGTGGATCCTAGCTATAAATGATTGGACTTCTATGTGAGTAGGAATAAAACTCAGTAGCGGAAGCCAGTAAGCTAGAAAGGGGACATAAAGGGAATAGAAAGGGAGGGAGGGGGGACTTTATAGGATGGTACTGTATATATGTAAGTAGAAGAACAGATTAATGGGGGTGAAAAGGCCTAAGTGAGGTCACGGGAAGCGATTGAGTAAAGGAAAGGCGGAAGGAGGGCTAATCAAAATCTAAGAGGATATATAAGTCATATGGAAACCTACTTCTCTGTGTCTACTTTAGAGTGTTCAAACCCAAAACGTATTAAAAGGGGGAAGGGTGGGCTGGAGAGATTGCTTGATGGCTAAGGCACTTGCCTGCAAAGCCAAAGTACTCTGGTTCCATTCTCCAGGTTCCATGTAAGCCAGATGTGCAAGGTGGCGCATGCGTCTAGAGTTCGTTTGCAGTGGCTGAAGGCCATAGCAAGCCCATTCTCTTTCTATCTGCTTCTTTCTTCCTTCCTTCCTTCCTTCCTTCCTTCCTTCCTTCCTTCCTTCCTTCCTTCCTTTCTCTCTCTCTCTCTCTCTCATAAATAAATAAATGGGAAGGAATGCATGTTAGCATAGAGAAGAATAGTGGCTCTGGGTCAAGAAAGCCTGGGTTCAGGCTCAGAAAGCCAAACGTCACATGTTCTCTCTCATATGTGGATCCTAGCTACAAATGTATAGACTTGTGAGTGAACTGGAACCAAAAATAGGTACCAGAAACCAGTAAGCTGGTAAAAGGCTATAAGGGAGGGAGGAAAGGGAAGGACTTAAGTATATGGTATTGCACATATGTAAGTAGAAGAACTGATTACAGGGAGGGGAATGGCCTAAGCGAGGCCATGGGAAGAGAATGCATAAAAGAAGGGCAGGGGAGGGTCAATCTAAATTCAAGATCGTGTGAATAAGACTTATGTAAAATTACTTTTTTGAATAATGGCACATCTAGAAGCTGTAGACTGTTTCTAGAAAATTTTCAGTGCCTGGGATGGGGTACCTTCCAGTGAGTTGTTGGCCAAGGAGGTCCCGGTAGCCTCCAAAACATTAAAGGCTTTTGCCAAAGCCCTTGAGAAACAGATAGTAAGACCCTATTGCTGAAGACATCTCTTGCCTGAGAGGCAAGGTCACTGAGAAAGCAAGCTGGTGCTGAGCAGAAAACCTTCTCCCTGTAGACCAGCCAACTGAAAGCTGGAAAAAGCTGCACTGCATGCAGACTATGGGAGACAGAAGTCATCAGCAGTGAAAACAGTGGACGCTGAATATTCAAATTTGGCCAGACAGGCCCAATGACTGAACGGGTGGAATAGTGGCATGCCTACTCTTGGGGTAACCAACTGCTCCATAATTGGACTGAAGGCCCTCTCTACGGGAGGGAATACATACCTGGTACTGAAAAACCTAAGCAAAAGTCTATGGTAGGTAAGGTCATAAGCCTTAGGGGTATAAAGCATGCCCTTATCTAAATGTATATACTATTCCCACCAAGCTGCCCTGAAAATACTACACTTAAAGCTCATATTCACATATTAACACTATTCTCACTTCTGGTTAGAGAAGCTTCTCTTTTCAGATGGCAATGACCACTGGGATGACCCAAAAGGCAACATAGTGCTGAGAAGAAGGGATGGAGGAGTGCCCAGCACTGAAACACCTCTGTCACACCCTCCAAGGCTCAGGGACCATTGTGGAAGAGGGGGCGGATAGAATGGAAGAGCCAAAGGAAGGGTATGACTCTTTACAATGCAACTGCCCAGACAGAAATTGGCCTTGATATCCATGACCTTGCTGTGCCTAGCAATACCTTCACAAGACCCTCATAATAGAAGTAAAAGATGATGACATCAGATTAAAAGAGAGACTAATGGAGAGAGGGAGGGGATATGATGGAGACTGGAATTCTAAAGGGGAATGGGGGGAGGGGAGGGAAATACCATGCACTTTTTGTATGTAAGTATAGAAGTTGTCAATAAAAAAAAATAATTTTTTAAAAAAAAAGAAAGCCTGGGTTCAAATCCAGTGCCACCTCTTACTAGACAACTGACAACTTCTAATTTACCACTCTCTGCCTCTATTTCATCCTTTACAGAATGGGAATCATAGTTCTGACCTCACAGACTAATAAACAGAACACATCAGGACCTATGGTTATATACAGTGCATAATGTGAATGAACTGTCATTAAAAATGATGGGGGTGGGGTGAGGGCTGGGGGATGGCTCAGTGATAAAAAATGATGGGGGTGGGGTGGAGGGCTGGGGGATGGCTCGGTGGTAAAGCGTTTGCTGTACAAGCCTCAGGACTGGAGTTTGAATCCCCAGCACCCACATAAATGCCCAGTTGGTGTCCTGGGCAGTTTGCAATTCCAGTGCTCTGGACGCAAAGACAGGGGATCCTCCAAGGCAAGCTGGCTGGCTCGCCTAGTCTAATCAGGAGAGATCGTACCCCAGTAAACAAAGTTGGAAAGCCATGTCACCCTCTGGCGTCTACATATATATGCACACACATACATGTGTACACACTCATGTACCCACACACATACAAATATGCATATACATTTGCACACACATCACATGTATAAAAAAAAAGATGGAGCACTCTGGACGGAGACCATGCCCTTCAGTCAGAACTCCTTCCAGCTCTGCTCCTGGGTGTGAGTGGTGTTCTGGAGTAAACACGCACCCTACCGAGCAGCTCTGCTGCTGGGATCAGGCTTCCGGAGCCTCAGCCTGCTCAGAGCCCCACCAGCATCTCCTTACTGTTCTTAATCTTGTCTGTTGGGGAGTGCACTCCGCCGCCAGGAAGATTCAGCCCTCTGCTTGGGGACCAGTTTTCATCCTACTTCTATCAGTCCACCAAGAGCTGCCAGAGGGCACATCTTTGCCCCCTGGAGTCTCCTGAGCACAGAGGCACTCAAGAATGTGCTGTTCACACCTGGGGGCAGAGCACGCCCGGAGAAGCAAGTGACATGCATGTGCATACACATACGATGTGCTCACAAATGGGGTCTAGTGAAAAAACTACAGAATCCAAGATGCAAGAAGAGAAAGGGGGCTGGAAAGTGGCTTAACAGTTAAGGCTCTTGCCTGTGAACCCTAAGGGTCCAGGCTCGATTCCCCAGGACCCATGTAAGCCAGATGCACAAGGCGGCGCATGTGTCTGGAGTTTGTTGGCAGTGGCTGGAGGCCCTAGTGTGCCCATTTTTTCCCACTCTCTCTCCTTGCAAATAAATAATGATTAAAAATATTTTTTGAGGGCCAGAAAGACAGTTAAGGTGATTGCCTGCGAAGCCTAAGGACCCATGTTTGACTCTCCAGTCCCACATGAGCCAGACACACAAGGCGACACAAGCGCACAAGACCGTACATGCGCACAAGATGGCACATGCATCTGGAGCTCGATCGCAGTGTCTGGAGACCCAGCACACCAATTCTCTCTCTCTCTCATAAAAAGTATTGTTTTTTCTTTTTAAAAAAGAACCTGGTCTTGTCCCCCGGCGTGTGCGTAATATAGAGTTAAACATGAGAAAGAGAGCAAGGCTGGGGGCTGTCTATCGCCACCTGGAGCTAGACCCCCTGGCCTAGGTAGAGCAGTGACAGCACACATGCTGCTATTCCAGGTATACCAAGACAGGGGCCTGGAGAGATGGCTTAGTGGTTAAACGCTTGCCTGTAAAGCTTAAGGACACCAGTTCAAGGCTCGATGCCTCAGGACCCAGGTAAGCCAGATACACAAGGTAGTGCCTGCATCTGGAGTTCGTTTACAGTGGCTGGAGGCCCTGGCATGCCCATTCTCTCTTTATCTATCTGCCTCTGTCTCTCTCTGTCTGTCGCTCTCAAATAAATAAATTAAATAAATAAACCAAGTGTACCAAGACACCTGGACAAGAAGCCAAGAGCTGGGCTGGAGAGATGGCTTAGCAGTTAAGGTGCTTGCCTGCAAAGCCTAAGGCCCCAGGTTCGAGGACCCAAGTTCTATTCCCCAGGACCCATGTAAGCCAGATGCGCAAAGTGCTTCATACATCTGGAGTTTGTTTGCAGTGGCTAGAGTCCCTGGCACATCCATTCTCTCTCTATCTGTGCCTCTCTCTTTCTCTCTCTCTCCCCTTTCAAATAAATAAATAAATAAAAATAAAAATTTTAAAAAGAGAAGCATAAATAAAAATAAAAATTTTAAAAAGAGAAGCCAAGAGCTGCCCTTCTGCTGGGAAAACGACCACTGAGGGTGGAGCAGTGATTCCAGCGTGGATCTCAGGAGAGCCCATGGGCTCTGTGCAGGTGTGTGCTGGTGCATGCCTGGTGCTCTTCCATGTAATGCATCCGCTCTTTGAGAGGGGGGAGGCCATGTCCTTTCCTAGTTGAGAGAACTGATCGATTGATGGCTGGTGGGGGAGGGGAAATGCTTCACAATGGGGAAGAGGCAGAGCTCAGATTTGAACCTGGGCATTCGTCTTCACAGTAGAGATTATCGGTTGTGACATTTTAGTATGCAATTTGCAATGAGCAAAGAGAGAGACGGTGCGGGGGAGAGAACGATAATGGGGAAGAAATCAAGGTTGAAGTCGTAGGATTCATGGGGTTTGCTTCAAAATAACTCACAGGGGAAATGCTGAGGGAAGTGGATGATGACGTGTGTGAATGTGATTAGCTCTGAGGTGACAGCTCTGGCAACTGGGTGACGGCTACACAGGAGCTCATTATACTCTTGTCTCTAGATACTGTCCACAGTCAGTTTGACGGCTCTGGGCCTTATCCTGGTCTCACCATCACTGGGTGATCTTGAACGTGTTATTGACCCTCTGCCTCTTCATTTCCACACTGGTCCTTGTCCCATCTGTCTCATGGAAGACTGACCCAGTCTATGCCTGCAGTATATTGTCCTGGATCTGCCTGCATATAGATACCTTTTTTTGAGACAGGAAGAGGCAGAGAGAGGATGGGTGTGCCAGGGCCTTTTCAGGCACTGTGAACAAACACCAGACGTGTGCGCCCCCTTGTGGCACATATGCAGCATTGCACTCTTGCGTCACTTTTGAGTCTGGCTAAGTATGGGACCCGGAGATTTGAACAAATGTTCTTAGGCTTCACAGGCAGGTGCCTTAACTGCTAAGCCATCTCTGCAGCTCGATTCCCCTCTTCCTTCCTTCCTTCCTTTCTTTCTTTCTTTCTTTCTTCCTTTCTTTCTTTCTTTCTTTCTTTCTTTCTTTCTTTCTTTCTTTCTTTCTTTCCCTCCCTCCCTCCCTCCCTCCCTCCCTCCCTCCCTCCCTCCCTCTCTCTCTCTCTCTCTCTCTCTTTCTTTCTTTCTTTCTTTCTTTCTTTTTTTCCCAAGGTAGAGTCTCACTCTGGCCCAGGCTGACCTGGAATTCACTATGTAATCACAGGCTGGCCTCGAACTCATGGTGATCCTCCTACCTCTGCCTCCCAAGTGCTGGGATTAAAGGCGTGCGCCACCACGCCCGGCTTTGATACCCCTGTTTCTACAAACCATTTCCACCTGAAAAGCATGCTTTTGTCTTGTATTCCCAGAAATGAAAAGTCTGGCAAACAGTCTATGTTTCTGGTGTATGTGTTTGTGTGTGCATACACACGCATGCATACATACACACACGCACGTGTGCACTCATTCCACCTGTGTGGGTCTCCTCTCTTCTTCCAAGTCGCCACCTGTTCATTCCTGGTTCAGAAGGGGCCTGAGGGCCCCAAGCAGAAGGGTGGTGCCCAGACCCTGGGGGAGGCAAATGCGAATCTGGGCCTCCCAAACACTGGGGATGATAAATGGGGTCCAAGTCTTTCAGGCTTCATTATAGAGTCGCCATGGGTTTGCCCAAACCATGGCAACCGATTCAAGCAATGATTAACCTAATAAAGCGAAGGCAAAGGGGAAAAAGATGCATTCAAGACCCCAAGTCAGACCCTGGTTCTCCAGGGACAGTAAATTTCCTTTCGTGGGTACCGTGTCCAGGCCCCAGACGTCCTAAATCTCTGCCTCCAGAGTGGGGGCTGGGAGGCCTGTGAAAGCAGTCAATGGATGACAGTGATCCAGTGGGGGAGCTCTGATGCGCACTGTGGAGGGGAGGGCGGTCCTCCTGGGGACAGCAACCCAAGCAACGGAGAAAAGGAGATACCCGCTCTAGCCTCAAGGACACCTGAACTTCCTTTTAGCAAATTCTGGTATATTTAAGCGCGCGCGCTCGCACATGTGTGTATGTGTGCGTGTGCCTGTGTATATAACTGTATGCTTATCATCTATGTGTCTGTATGTCTATCTATATCTATCTATCTATCTATCTATCTATCTATATCTATTATCTAATTATCTATCTATATCTATCATCTATCTATCTATCTATCTATCTATCTATCTATCTATCTATCTATCTATCTATCTGGCAATCAATTTTCCTGTCTCTGGGATCTGGAAAACAGGCAACAGAGATTCCTGTTACTGTGAATGTGACAGGCAGCCTGCAGGATCACCTTGTGACCCCTGTCTCTGGATAGCTAGCTATTCTCTTTTATAATCCCCCCCCACACACTATGGGTAAAATTTAGTAATCTTCTCCCCCCATGAAGAGAATATGGCAAAAGTGATGGAATGTCAAAAAAAATTTTTTTGAGGGCTGGAGGGATGGCTTAGTGGTTAAGGTATTTGCCTACAAAGCCAAAGGACCCAGGTTCAATTCCCCAGGACCAAGCTTAGCCAGAGGCACAAGGGGGCACATGTGTCTGGAGTTCCTTTGCAGTGACTAGAAGCCCTGGTGCACCCATTCTCTTTCTCTTTCTCTCTCCATCTCGCTCCTTCTCTCTCTATCAGATAAATAAATAAATAAAAATAAAATGGTTTTTAAAAAATATTTTTTAGACTGTGTCTTGATATGCAGCTCGGGCTAGCCTGGAACTCTTGATCCTCCTGCCTCAGCCTCCTGAGTGCTAAGTGTGCACTAGCATACCTAGTTGGGTTGTCACTTTTAAAATTTGATCTTGAAAAGACTGTAGCTTCTGTCCTGGGTATTTCCTGCCTTCTGTCGCTCAAGCTGAGAGAAGCCATTTGTCGTGTGGCCAAGGTCATGTGACAAGGACCTAGTCTTTATGTGCTAGCCATCTGGGATGGGCTAGAAACTCCCAAGCAAACAGATCCAGTAACCCCACTTCTAGAACTAAAATCGGTGTGTTGAAGAGACATCTGCACACCCAAATAAACGTGTGACATGTATCTACAATGGAATACTATGCACCAACATGGATGGGACCAGAGGGCACTGTGCTCAATGAAATAAGCTGGGCATAGAAAGACAGACACTGTGTGGTGTCTCTCACCTGCAGGACTAAAAAATTCCATCTTCTAGGAACAGAAAACAGAAAGGCAGCTACCAGGAAATGGGAGTAGAGGGCTGGAGAATGGGAAGAAGGTGTTGGTGAAAGGCACAAAGTTTGGGTCGGACAAGACCTCATTTCAGCGACCTGTGAAATTGCATGGTGACCACAGTCATAATGTTACTTTTTATTCCAGATGAGATCAGGAATGCTTACGGTGGTATAGCTGTAGACTGTTGCATATTTCAAAACAGATTTCTAGCATTTTCTTGACCCAAAAATACATCGACAAGGTCATTGGAATGATAATTCACTGAATCTTTTTGCAATGTATACATAAATCACATATGCTCCATAAATGTACAACATTTATCAACTAAAAATAAGTAAAAATAAAGCCTGGTGTGGTGGCTCATTCCTATAATCCCAGTGCTCCCAGCACCTGGGAAGCTGAGGAAGGAGGCTTACTGTGAGCTAGAGTAAGACCCTGTCTCAAAAGAGAAAATAAGCCGGGCGTGGTGGCGCACGCCTTTAATCCCAGCATTTGGGAGGCAAAGGTAGGAGGATTGCCATGAGTTCAAGGCCACCCTGAGATTACATAGTGAATTCCAGGTCAGCCTGGGCTAGAGTGAGACCCTACCTTGAAAAAATGAAAAATGAAAAAACCAAAGAGAGGGAGAGAGAGAGAATAAGGCCTGGAATAAAATAAAATAAGATGCTTGCCTGCAAAGCCAAAGGACCCAGGTTCGATTCCCCAGTACCCACATAAAGCCAGATGCACAAGATGATGCAAGCATCTGGAGTTCATTTGCAGTGGCTGGAGGCCCTGGTGTGCTCATTCCCTCCCCCTCTCTCAAATAAAATAATAAATAAATAAATATTTTTAAAATCACATAATTTCTAATAAAATAAAACAATGCATAAATAAAGAAATAAAACTAAAAACAAATTTCTGAATGAATAATTGCAGTGCCTTTCACTCATTTTATCAATTCACACATTCACTAATTATTTTTTTGCTGTTTTTTTTCGAGATAGGGTTTCACTCTAGTCTAGGCTGACCTGGAATTCACTATGTAGTCTCAAGGTGGCCTTGAACTCATAGTGATTTTCCTACCTCTGCCTCCCGAGTGCTGGGATTAAAGGCGTGCACCACCACACCTGGCTACATTCACTAATTCATATTTAAAACACATGGCTTATGGTTTGAGGCTGTGGCTCAATTTGTACAGTGCTTGCCTAGGATGCATGAAGCCCTGGGTTTAATCCCCAGTATTGTATAAACCAGGCGTGATGGTACATACCTGTAATCCTAGCACTCAGGAGGTAGAGGTACAAGGACCAGAAGTTCAAAGTCATCTCACCTACATGCCAAGTTTGGAAGCTAGCTTGAGTTACATGAGACCCCCGTCTCAAAACCAATCCAAACCAAACCAAACCAAACCAAACCAAACCAAACCAAACCAAACCAAACCAAACCAAGCAGGGCTGTAGAGATGGCTTACCGGTGAAAGCACCTGCCTGCCAAGCCTAAGAATGACTGTTCGATTCTCCAGGTCCCACGTTTAGCCAGATGCAAACGATGCAAGGGCGCAATGCCATGCTTGACCACAAGGGGTGCACGTGTCTAGAGTTCGTTCACAGTAGCTGAAATAGCCCTGGTACGCCCATTCTCTCTCTCTGTCTCTTCCTCTCTCTCTTTGTTTCTCTCTCTCTCAACCCCCCCCCCCAAATCCGTGTAGCTTATGATTTAGAATGTGTTCTAAAGCTGTCATCTCAGCCTCAGGGAGGCTGAGGTAGGAGGATCTCTGTGAGTTCAAGGCTAGCCTACAGAATGAGTTCCAGATCAGCCTGGGCTATAGTAAGACCCTCCTTCAACACTCCCCCCCCCAAAAAAAAACCCAAAAGAACAACAAGGACCTTACATTTTAAACTGGAGCCATGGCTCAGCAGTTAAAGGTGCCTGGTTGCAAATCCTAATGACCTGGGTTTGATTCTCCAGTACCCACATAAAACCAGATGCATTTGGAGTTTGTCTGCAGATGCAGGAGGCCCTGGCATGCTCGGTCTCTCTTTCTCTCTCAAATAAATAAGTAAGTGTTCTTTGGGGGGAAAAATGTGTTTTTTTTTTTTTTGAGCGAGACAGAGAGAGAGAAGGAAAGAGAGAGAGAGAGAGAGAGAGGAAGAGACAGAGAGAGAATGGGTGTGCCAGGGCCTTTTCAGGCTCTATGAATGAACTCCAGATGAGTGCACCCCCTGTGTGAATGTGTGACATTGCACAGTTGTGTCACTTTTGCGTCTGGCTAAATGTGGGACCTGGAGATTTGAACAAGCATTCTTAGGCTTCGCAGGCAGGCGCCTTAACCACTAAGCCATCTCTCCAGCCCAAGAATGCGTTTTAAGGACTGCAGACACAAAGAGGGTCACAGCCCTGGCTCTTGAGAACAGCTCACAGAACAGTGGAGGGAGCCAATGCATAAACCTGACAAGTGCTAGGACATTCACATGCACGTAGGGGTATTATGGGAGAAGGAAGTGAGGGGGAAACAGTGAGGAATCAGCTTCTGGGATGAGGCGTGGGGAGGGGAAAAAAGGAGATGGGATTTGGACAGAAAGGACAGTGTTAAGGAAAGAAAAAAGCATAAAATGTGTGTCTGGGTGCATGTAAAGAGAAAACTTCAACAGGTCAGTATTTTTGGACGGTAGAGGTAAAGACAAGACACTGTGAAAAGAGCTGGTGTGTCAGGACTCTGGTCACAAAGCACACATGACTATCATAGGGCTGGGGAGATGGCTCAGCAGTTAAAAGTGCTTGCTTGCAAAGCCTGCCAACCTGGGTTTCATTCCCAGTGCCCACATAAAGCCAGATGCACAACAGCACATGTGCATCTGGAATTCATTGGCAGTAGCAAGGGGCCTTGGTGTGCCTCCACACCAATTCTCTCTCTTTCTCCCCTCTCCCTGCCTCTCCTCTCACATGTAAGTGAATGAAGCAAGTCATAATATACAATACCATCCGATTGAGTCCTGACCTCAATCCAGTAGCAGAGAGTGCTCACTGCCATCAGAAGCCAGCCTTCAGTTCTTCCCAGGCAGTCTCTCACCCAGTTAGGTGAGACCCTGTGGGCATGTTCTCACCCTGGGGTAGAAAGAGGTGATGAGCTCAAAGACTGGGTGAGCATGTGTGGTAGTCGGAATAGATGGCCCCCAATATATTCAGTGTTTTATTAGTTTGTTGTTTGTATCTGCAGCCACCTGGCTGGAGGCAGTGTCACTGGGTGGATCTTAGGACCCAGCCCCAAGGCGTGGTGATGGGTCTGAGATTTCAATCTAAAGATATGCAAAATGTGCCTAGCTACAGTTCCTGAGGCATGCTGTGCTGTGTGGCTTGTGGCTTTTGCTCTCTGTATTTGATCCTGTGAAGAAGGCAGGCCAGCTTCTTCTGCCATTATGGAACTTCCCCTGGATCTGTAAGCTTCAATAAATATCCCTTCCTCCATAACTGTGCCTGGTCTGGAAGTTCATCTCAGCGAACCTGAAGCTGTCTGCTACAGCATGCCTGGTGCTTCACTTCTCTTCCCACTGGCTGGTGGAAGAAAAATGATGGAAGGAACTGGGGTCCCTGAATGGTGGCAAGGAGCAGCAGTTATCCTTCCACCCACCCACCAGGAATGTCCATGTCAGGTGGAATTGTTAATGAATCTCTAAGATAACTTTACTCTAACCTTTACCTTAAAAGGTACAGGAGAGATGGCTCTGCAGTTAAAGGTGCTGCTTTCACACCTGGCATTCAATTGCACAGAAACCACATAGAGCCAGATGCATGAGTTCGTTTGTAGTGGCAGGAGGACCTGTCTCTCCCTCAAATAAATAAATAATTAACGTTTTTTTTTTTTAATATATTTTATTTTGTTTATTTATTTATTTGAGAGAGAGGGAGATACAGAAATAGGCAGGTAGAGAGAGAGAGAGAGAGAGAGAGAGAATGGGTGCGCCAGGGCCTCCAGCCACTGCAAACGAACTCCAGATGCGTGCACCCCCTTGTGCATCTGGCTGACGTGGGTCCTGGAGAATCGAGCCTCGAACCGGGGTCCTTAGGCTCCACAGGCAAGCGTTTAACTGCTAAGCCATCTCTCCAGCCCCGTTTTTTTTTTTTTTTAACAAAGGTAATGTTACTGTCCCCACTTTACAGATAAGGAAACTAAAAGAAACATTAGGAAACTTGGGCTGGGGAAATGGCTTAGCAGTTAAAGCATTTGCCTGCGAAGCCTAAGGACCCCAGTTCAATTTCCCAGGACCCACATAAGCCAGATACACAAGGGGACGCATGGGTCTGGAGTTTGTTTGCAGTGACTAGAGGCTCTGGCGTGCCCATTCTCTCTATCTGCCTCTTTCTCTCTCTCAAATAAATAAATAACGTATTTTTAAAAAATTAGGAAACTTGTTCACCTTCACACTGATGGTGAGCCAGCTGGGAACTGATGCAGGTTCACATCAACGCACAATTGCCATCGCTCTCCCCCTTCCCTGTGAGACTGAGCTTTACCTTATGGGTAATGGGGAACCCCACGAAGGGTCGTAACAGAACAGTGACGAGGTGACATCTGCGTCCTGGATGGGAATGTGGCTGGTGCTGTGGAGCACAGTGTAGGGTGTGCAGACTAGAGACAGGCCCATAGGTCACGTGGTCTCTCCACACGCATGACAAGAACTAGGCTAGGACAGTTGTGCGGCAGGAGAGCATGGGGAATAGTTCATTCACCCAGAACACTGCTTGGCTTGAGCAGTGAGCACGCCCCCCCTTACATAATGCGCCTAGCCACCTGCTGGGACTCTGGGACCCTGACCTGTACCAAGCTGCGTGTGCACCTCACTGCACACAATGAACTCGTTTTCTCCTCCCTTAGGGACCATTAGTCCCGATCGGTACCTATTCATGTATTTCTTAGAAGTGCCAGGATCAGAACCAGGGAGCCATCCAGCCTGGACTGGTTTGGGGTCCATGGGTAGTAATGCAAACTGTGTCCTCTATCTGCCTCCTTTTCCTTCCTTCCTTCCTCCCTCCCTTCCTTCCTTCCTTCCTTCCTTCCTTCCTTCCTTCCTTCCTTCCTTCCTTTCTTCCTTCCTCTCTCTCTCACACATAAATAAATAAATAAAATACTTTAAAACAAAACAAATAAAAGGCAAAGGAGGACTCACATTCAGGGTGATGTGGGGAGGGAACTCAGCCTAACTTGAGGGCTGTCTGAACAGTGCCCATGAAGGAGAAGAACCAGATGAACTCTGGATTTCTACTCCATTTTAGATATTTCATTCAGAATGTCCAAGGGACATGGAACCCCAAAGCTTAGGAAGGGCAGATCTAAGCTGGGGAGAGTTACCGAGATGCAAAGGGTGGATGGGTTCTGGCTCCTGTGCCAGTTTACAACATTCAAGAGTGCAGAGCAAATTCAAACTCATGCAAAGTCCTCCTCTTCCTCCTCCCAGAAGGGGGAGAACAGGAGAAGAATTTGAGACACATTTTTAGGTGCTAATAAAAAGTGCCAGTGGAGAAGGTTTGGAAGGAAATCCAGTAAATTTAATTAGTACAACAACTCAACTAAGTGGGCGTTCCTTATTGTCCCAGTGTCACAAGTGAGGCAAACAGGCTTTACAGAGACGAAAGGGCTTCAACTGAAAACCACCAGTGACGGGGAACATCAGGATTTGAATTCACGTGCATGATCCTAGCGCAGTTGCTGTTAACCACTCTGCTATTCCACGTGTGCGTTTGGAGGGTGCGCTTTTGATCTGGTTCTTGGAAATACTGAATCTTCATTGTAACCTAAAGAAGAAATCTCTTGGTGAAGGCAAATGCTCAAGTCAGGTCTCCCAGATCAAACCGCCAATGCCCTTCCACTCCCAACCTCTTAGATGCTGTCAACTTTTCCTAAAAGTAAACTCAACTTTACCTGTCATTTGCAAGGGACAGTTCTCAGTTTAGAAAGAGAGAGAGGAGGGCTGGAGAGATGGCTTAGCGGTTAAGGTGCTTGCCTGCAAAGCCCAAGGACTCATGTTTGACTCTCCAGGTCCCACATAAGCCAGACACACAAGGTGATGCAAGTGTGCAAGGTTGCACATGCACACAAGGGGTGCGAGCATCTGAAATTCTATTGCAGTTGCTGGAGGCTCTGGAGCACCAATTCTTTCTTTCTGTTTCTCTTCTCTTTCTCTCTGTCTCTGACTCTCTCATTAAAAAGTCCAGTCTGAGCCGGGCATGGTGGCACATGCCTTTAATCCCAGCACTCGGGAGGCAGAGGTAGGAGGATCGCCTTGAGTTCAAGGCCACCCTGAGACTACATAGTGAATTCCAGGTCAGCCTGGGCCAGAGTGAGACCCTACCTCAAAAAAAAAAAAAAAAAAAAAAAGTCCAGTCTGTTGGGCTTGCCTAAAAAAGAGAGAGAGAGAGAGACTGATTGCAAGGGTTATCCAGTGGTAACAGAACCCACTACACTTAAGGAAACTTGACTGGCCCGTGCGTGTTCACATCCACAGGGAGCACTCTGAGGACTCCATCCTGGAAATGTACCTAGGAAGGAAGGCTTGGCAGCTAGTTTTCCTTACTGGGAACACCTCCTCTCCGGGCGCGTGTCTTGAGCCAGGTCTATGCAGCCGTTTCAGCACCATGGTCAGGGGCACGAGCCCTCAGGGACTACTAGCCAGCTCGCCAGGCAGCTGCCAGCCATCTGTTGGCCTTGGGCTATGGATCTAGATGCAGAGTTAACAGACAGGACCTGGAAGATGTCCAGGAGCCCTTGTGGTAGGGGTGGGGGCGCAAAGCACAGGGGAACCTCTGGATCTTTCCAGAACTCTGGGGAACAGACCAGAGGCCAACTGCAAACTGGCTACCCACTCCTATCTTTGGGCACAGAGCAAAGTGCGCCAAGCTGCTAGCCTAAAGCCAGGGGCCCGGGCCCAGTGTTCTCCATTAACTCACCAAATGCCTGAGAACCTTGGACTTGCAGGGTCACAGTTTTTATGAGTGTGGCCAAGCTGTCATTTCCTGCATGCTGGCAAGCGTTCTAGCCTCAAGTCACACACTATTCTGCACCCTGCATCCTTGAAGGTGGAACAGGCAGCTAAGGTTAGCAAGTATAAACCCTTCCTTTTTCCCTGAGCACTGGTCTGCAGAGGTACTACAAGGGGAAGGAACACAAAAGAGAAATTAGCCGGCCGTGGTGGCGCAGGCCTTTAATCCCAGCACTAGGAGGCAGAGGTAGGAGGATCACCTTGAGTTCGAGGCCACCCTGAGACTACATAGTTAATTCCAGGTCAGCCTGGGCCAGAGTGAGAACCTACCGCAAAAAAACAAACAAACAAAAAAAAAAGAAAGAAAGAAAGAAAAAGAAAAAGAGAAATTAATTAAGTGAATATAAAAATATAATTACATTCACTGTTTGTTTTTGCACTCATTCTCAGTCAAATTCCTATTTCCACCCCCCTCCTGCAGCCTTCCCACACTACTGTCCCCAAATGCCACAGAATTTTAAGGCATTCCCCACCATTTACTATTGCAAGAACAACCTTCTTTTAGGCTTTCAAAAATCTACTGAAAGGAACTGTAACTTTTTTCTTTTCTTTTCTTTCTTTCTTTCTTTCTTTCTTTTTTTTTTTTGTGAATTAGCTTCTGCTCAGAGACTCATCCAAGGTCACACAGGTTGGCTGTGCAGTGTGTGTGTTGGGGGGGGTGTGAGGAGGTGTGCCTGGCTGGGCCTGCCTTTGTGCCAGCCCAGTGGCCTGGCTCCCAGACATTAGCATTCCAATGGCTCTGGGACGCTTTGTCCTTCGACCCTGGCTGGCTACGGGTGGGTTTTGATGGGGGGCAGGGAGCCATAAATCTACCTGCGTGTGTGTGTGTGTGTGTGTGTGTGTGTGTGTGTGTGTGTGTTGCGGTGGGAGCACAGCACAAGATTCATGAGCTGTTTTTCTGGAAGGCAGGCTCAGTCTCAGACAAAGGCAGAAGAAAGGGAAGAGTCATTTAACACAGGGTCTTTTCTGACTGGGTTGGGATTCTGTCCCTGCTTCCCTGGATGTGGGTGCTGACAGCTACCAAATGCACAGAACAATCCAAAGAAGCCCAGGCAGAGTGAGCAAGAGAGAGCTCCCAGCTGAGACCAGAAGCAGGCTGGCTGATTTCAACAGCCACTGAACAGCAGATACCCAGGGAGCTGGGCAGGGGCATGGGAGCGGTGATGCTGGGCTAGGTGGATGCACCACTCACATGATTTCTGAGAAGGGCTGTTTGGAAAGAGGCTCAGAGGATATTTCCTACCCTAGTGTATTTCTCCACACTTTGATGGTGGACATCCCAAACCAGCCTTACAGTTTGTGATTAGCTCAAACCCTGGCCCTATACTGGCCTCCAGAGCCAAATCCACTTCTGGATCTAAGGTAGCTGCCCAGCTGGGCTGGTTAAAATGGTGACTAGTTTTAATTCATGGGGCGGAGGACCAGTCTATGTGCACTGGGGAGTAATGGCCCTTTAATAAGTACCCTGGGAAGTGGAGAAGGGACTGGGCGGTAGGTATGCCTCAGCTTCTGGAGTTGCCCAGACACTCCTCCGGTTTTAGGTCATCCTTTGTACCAAGGGGGTCCTCTGCTTAGAGAATTCCTCTCCAGATTTTTAGTTTTGGCTAAAAAGCTTCCTGCAATCCAACCCCAGCTAACCAGCTGCCTTCTATTTCTGGCTGCCAACTTCACCCCACTTACTGACAATGTTTCTTTAGCCTTGAACCTCCTCCCCCCAAGGTGAAGTCTTTCTCTAGCCCAGGCTGACCTGGAATTCACTATCTAGACTCAGGGTGGCCTTGAACTCATGGCGATCCTCCTACCTCTGCCTCCTGAGTGCTGGGATTAAAGGTGTGCGCCACTGTGCCCAGTGGGGATTACTCATTTTAAAATAAATTAGTAAACATGGAAATATGATTTCTTTTTTTCTTTTTTTGTTTTTCGAGGTAGGGTCTCACTCTGTATACCAGGCTGACCTGGAACTCACTTTGTAGTCCCAGGCTGGCCTCAAACTCACGGCTCAGCCCATGTTGATTTTTGTCTGCATCTATGCTATTGCACCTGGAAGACAGAGACCTTCTTGCTTTCCGCACCCCCCACCCCCTTCAGGTCTCACTCTAGCTCAGGCTGACCTGAATTTCACTGTGTAGTCTCAGGGTGGCCTCGAACACATGGCGATCCTCCTACCTCTGCCTCCCAAGTGCTGAGATGAAAGGCGTGTACCACCATGCCCCTGCTCCTTCTTGCTTTTTACGTCTACCCACACCCTTCCCCCCAATGTCCAACAAGTCTGTGAAGCATGGAGCTGTTTACACCTGCCTGGGCTTCAGGTGGAAAGTTGGCTGTGGCAGAAGGTTACCAATAACCCATTAATCTCCCCTTCTTAGATTAAAGCCACCATTAAAACAACAGCTCTGTTCAGTCACTTGTTTGTGGTGTCCCCCTTCTGGATCCCCCTCCCCCACCTCTCGTCCTTGATGACAAAATTACAGTTCCTCTGAGCTTCCTTTAGGGACCTGGGAATAGAGAAAACATTCAGTTTGAAAAGGGAAAGGTGTGAGACAGAGACAGAGAGAAACTGGGAAGCTGTCGCCTGTGTGTGCAGAAAAGTGACTCACCTGCTGCTGCAGGTCACCAGAACATCACCTCACCTGGGGTGTTGCACTTTGTTTCCAGAGTCCAGGGACTGTCCCAAGGGAGGTCCCTGGGTCCTTGCCATTCATTTTCTCATGTGACAAGCAACAAGGATTCTTATAGCTGAGCCCAGCTTCCCTGAGGCGACACTACACCAGGACACTTCACTAGCAAGCTTAGGACCTCTTTTCGTGCTGCAGTGGGCCAGTCCCATGCCACCTTGAGAACCAGAGAGCTTGTGGAGAGGTGGGGGCTGGAAGCCATGAGCACTTTTTTTCTTGATGAGTTGTAAGGTGGAGTGTCAGGGGTGCGGAAATGCCAGCCCCAGCCCTCAACCTTCTTTGCAGATAGCTACTAGGCATGTGAATCACAGCACAATTCAGCGCCTCCTGGGTAAAATGGACGTAGTTGGTGCACTGGGCCGCTAAGCACCCTGGGGGAGTCCCTGAGATGGGCTCTGGGGGACGGAACTCCAGTCCTCACAGTCGTGAAGCGAGTTCTACACCAGCGAGCCAATGAGTTCTTGAGAGATCTCTCAATCTCTACAATCTCCTCGCTCCCAGCCCAGCATCCAAGGAAAGAAGTAGCCGCTTGCTCAGGGCCAGCGCGCTCTTGGGCAGGTGGCTACTTCCCTGCGAGCCCGCAGCTTCCTGGGGTGTGGGGCCTTGGCAGAAAGAGTCCATATCTGTCCCTTAGGTGCCCTGCTCAGGGAGCAGCTACCACCCTCCCCTTCTCACCACACAATCCAGTCACCTTGTTGAAGATTCTTGAGGGTCCATCTTTTATTGGTTAGCTCAGAACCTCATTCACCAATCACCTAATAATTTTATGTCCAAAATATAATCTTTTCCCCCACCATGAAATATCATCAATAAATACAAACGTGTCAAACGGGAGAGGTATATAAGTTACCACAACAAATCTCATTTCAAAAGACATTATATAATTTACAAACTGATTTTTTTTTCTTTCCTTTCTAAAGAGAGGCATAGGGCTCCAGGTACCTGCCAGGCCAGCTCACGAGCAGGGCTTAGGCAAGCGGAAGAAATACTGCCAGCCACAGGCTAGCGCCTTGTCAGTTCACACCTTGGTGCCCCACCCCGGAAGGGCAATGGCTACGAAAAGTGCTGGAGGGAAAGGTAAGCCTTCGTGGATTAAGGCAGAGTGGAGGACCAAACCAAGCCCCCCCCACCCCGGACTTGATAGCACGCAGAGGAGATCGGAGGCATCTTTGGAGCAGGGCGAGAGACTAGGCTCCAGCTGCGAGAGAGGGAGCTCTGGATCACATCACGCTGGGGAGGAGTGGCAAGTGCCACACGGAAAAACAGACAGACAGACAGACTTAAGTAAGCGCACTGCAACCCGAGACCACCGGTTGTACAGTGCTACCATTTCAGTGGACTTTGAAAGAGATCTTCCAGCGAGGTATCCAGAGGAGGATGCCTAAGATGCGCGCAGCCACCCCGCTTAGCCTCTGGCGCAGTTAGCGAGCGCACAACGCCCAGGGTCTGTAACCTGCCTGAGCCGCTCAGGGGTCAAGCCAGAGAGAGGCCTGGAGGATGAAATGAGGAGCACTTCAGGCATCCAGCCGTCTCAGACTGTTCTGGCTCCCTCCCTCCCTCTCTTCCAGCATCCACCACCTAGATAGAGACCCGCCAGGTCTCTTCACAAGAAGTCTGAGAACGCCAGTGCGCCCGGGTGCAGGCAGGCAGGGGGACTGGGCACCTGCCGCCCAGGGCACTCTTCAAGGGAGGTGGTGGGGCTCAGGCTTCCAGCTTGAGAAACTGGAGAATAGAGGGAGCCCCAGTCCCCAGGGGAGCCACCCTCGAAACTGCCCAGCGTCCCGCCGCAGGATGGCACCGGCACCTCGGGTCCATAGAAGCTGTGGTCCGCTATGCGGAGGGTCTGCGTCAACGCCCAGATGTAGTTGTGGGCGAAGCGCAGAGTCTCGATCTTGGTGAGTTTCGCGTCGTCGGGGAAGGTGGGCAGCACCCCGCGCAGCGCGTCCAGCGCCGAGTTCAGATTGTGCATGCGATTGCGCTCGCGGTCGTTGGCCTTCTTGCGCCGGCTTCGTCGCTGCTTGCTCAGGACCAGCTCGCTCTTGGGCCGGTGGCGACCTCCTCGGCGCGCGCGGAGCTTCCTCGGGGCCCCACGGCAGCCACCTGCCTCTGCCTCTGCCTCGGCGCAGTCCTGTGGCATGCCGGTGGGGCTGGGCGGGGCAGACCGAGCGCTGAGCGCCGGATTGTCCGAGGCTCCGGTGAAGGGCTGTTGGGTCTCTGGGGTCGTTTGGCAAGTGGCTGTCCCCAAGGGATGAGGCGCCATCCTGCGGCAGAGACAGAGAGAGAGAGAGAGAGAGAGAGAGAGAGAGAGAGAGAGAGAGAGAAGCCTGGGTCAGATTCCGAAGCCAGTAGCGGATGGGAAGGTTGTGGAAGAAAACCTCTCCAAGCAGGATCGGAGTACCCCCTTCCCCTGGTCCATCCCCCCTAGGTGGATTCCAGGTGTTACCTAGTTCTCCAGGAGCTAGAGAGCGGAGGGAGGCGAGTTAGTGTCAGGAAACAGCCTGCAGATGGCTAGGAAGCCTGCGCCCCCGCGCCTGGATTCGTTCCCCCCAGCTGTGGAGGAGCAGAGAAGCACCAAGTGGGTCTCGGGCTTCTTTGGCTCTCCAGGCGCAGCTCTGGGAACAGTGTGCGTGTGGGGGATTTCCTGAGCTACGAGTCGTGTGCTCCTTTGGCACGCTTTATCTGCTTGGCCCGGGCCAGGAGCGTGCCGGCCCGACGGCTGCCCGCGCCACCGGCCAATCAGCTGCGGGGCCCCAGGGGAGCGCCACGCGAGCCCGCTCCTCCCCCGCGGGGCACAGCTGGATTCCGGACAAAGGGCTGGGATCGGGGGAGGGGAGCGTCACTCTGTTTGCGCTCTCTCCTCTCTCTCTCTCTCTCTCTCTCTCTCTCTCTCTCTCTCCTCCCCTCCACCCCTCCCCTCCCCGGGCTCTGTCCCAGCAACTCTCAGTTCCTCAAAGAGCCTCACCCCGCAAAAAAAGTCTGGCTGGCGTCTGGCTGCCAAGGACCGCTTTGGACTCGCGTTCCTTCTTTCTCTCCTGGGCCTCTGTCTGGAGGACTCCCTCTTTTTGTAGCCTCTTTTTGGACGCCTAAACAGAAGACCAGTCCCCGAGTGTCACACACAGAGAATTTGGGGCTCCTGGAGGGAGCGGCTTGAATCACATCAACCAGAGGATTGTGGAACCTAGTGTCCAGACCAGCAGCTTGAAGGAGCGCCCACTGGGTGCCTTTAAGGCTCACCCATCTCTCTTGCATTATGGTCCAGGCTAGGAAATGAGCGTGGGTTGTGTTTCACTAGTTCTGTCCACTCAGGAAGGCTGGAGCGACCACGGAAAGAGATCTTATACACTCTTTTTGAGATCTTCTCCTGTGGGTGTCCTGTCCTCTCCTTTCAGATGCCACCTTCCCAATTCCCCAGACAGACGCTGAGAACCAACATCCCCCCCCCCCCCACTATTCCCAGCTCGGAGACCTGAGTGTCATCCCAGAGTTGAGGTTGGCCGGGATGGGACATCCCACCACAGAGTCCTGGCATTGAGCTCAGGCTTGGCCTAGAAGGTGTAAAGGGGTCAGAAGGGGACTAATTCACAGTCGTCCCTGGTGCACTGACACTGTGAGAACAGAGGGTCTCGGCTCTCTTCTGGCTTAGTTCTCCTGTCCAATCAGAGGCGGGAAAGGGCCGCCAGTTTACCTGGGCCAGCCCCCTACCCCTCAGCATCACTCCAGGAACGTAGAGGAGCACCGGGCGGGGACTCTCCAAGTACTCTGATTTGTCCCACTTATCTCTGTCTGGCATTCTTTCCCAAAATGAGTCTGAAGACGCTATCCATTCTTTCTTCTCCCGCCCCTCCCTCTTGTCCCCGCCTCGGACACCCCGTGGTCTTCTGCTTCCGGTCAGTCAGGGTGAGGGGTTGTAGCTTCCGCTCCTCTCTAGTCCGCGATGTGTGTGAGGGAAGAAACGGAGGCCCAGAGCTCAGGCTCCGTGGACAGCAAGGGTTTCCTTTCTAGCCGGCCTCGATTTCCCGACATCCCAGACATGGCAGCCGGGCAAACCCTGGCTGGGAGACGGAGGGGGAAAAGGGTTAGGGCAGAGGTAGGTCTGAGGGTGTGTCCTAGCGATGGCCTCTGGTTGCCTGGGCTGCTTGTGGGGTGAGGGGAGGTTCCCTTGGTAGGCAGAGAAGTGTCTGCTTGGAAAGCAGCAGGAGGGTAGGCTAGGACTGGGTGGGGTGGGGTGGGAGCTGAGCGCCTCCCTGGATTCTGGATTGTCAGTGTGAGGGAGGGGTTCCTTCCGGAGTGCACAGAAATTGAGTCAAGGGTCAAGGTCAGAGCCAACAAGGACCTTCCTGTGCGCAGGATTCCCTGCTGGGGGGACGCGCATTTTGTCCCAGGTCTCCCTTTAGCTCACGGCTTGCTGGGATCCTGTCTTCTAGTCCCAAGAATGGATTTTTGAGGCCCTCCTTACCCGTGGAAAAGCCAAGGCCTATGAGAAGAAAAGTGATCTGCCCACGGTCAAGTCCTGTCAGAACGACTTAGAATGCAGAGCCCAAGCCTCTTATGCCTAGATTTTTCCCTAGCACTGGCTCCGTCGATTTGATTTTTCGGGTGAACCCCAAAATGCAGAGACTAGAAGGAGTGCTGTGTCCGTTAAGATCTGATTACCAAAGGAGTAATGGCCTGTCCCCTTAACCAAGAGAAACCTGCTCCACTCCCGGTCTGCTTTTCTGCTTTATTTAGATGACTGAAAATTCTAAGCTGGGAGAGGAACCTCAAAACACACTTCCTTGGGGTCCGGCTCTGTGGAGGGATCCCTGGCCAGGAGGGACCCAAGTGCCCTTGGGGTTTTCTGGGAACCTGAAGACTAACTAGTCCGTAGCTGTGACTCTCATCTGGAGCTTGACCTCCAATGGGAATGGGACCCACCCTGCCTAAGGCCTGCCCTGACAGGCTGATGGATACCGGCTGGAGCTTAGAGCAAACGTCCTGTGCCAGGGAAAGTTCTGGGCGTTCGTGCCGAAATTTCTCTGTAAGTAGACAATCCGGAAACCCTCTTGGAATTCTTGCACTGGTTCCTCAACATCTTCCTGGCTCGGGGGCCCTTCCCAGTTTTCAGGCCGACCGCAGCTGCTTTGCGTAAAAAAAAAGCAGTCACTCCAAGGAGCGCGCAGTGGCGCGGCCCCCCGCCGCGCTAGAGCGACGCCAAAGGATGTTCTTCGAGCCTGAAGGCCAGGCCGTTTGTCCTGGGGTCTCAGAGGTGTAGAGATCCACTCTCCATCCTTTGTCTGTCAGCCGCAGAGGACACATAGACCCCTCTCCAAAGTTGGTTCCTGAGCTCTTGCGGTGGAGGCGCAGGAGGTGACTGCGCCTTGCGCTCTGGTAATTTGCAAAACCGCCCTTCCCCGCCCGGAGCAGAGGGTCTTCCTACAGTCTCCGCTCATCCACCGCCTCTAAGGCCTCTGGGGCCCCCGGCAGTCCTCACCCTTACAAGACCTAGGCTTGCCCGAAAGTTAGGGGGGTCCAGGAAAGAGGAGACAGCTAGACGCCTGGAGAACGCGGGCAGATTGCAAAAGAAGGAAGGCAGCGGCTGGCCCTGCAGCCTTCCCGTGGGCGGGGGGGAATCCTAGCTTTGCCTGGGGGCTCTTTGAGGACCTAGCGAGGAGGGAGGGGGGCAGCCATGAGATGCTGAATAGTTAATGGCTTGCTAGAGGAGGGGGGTTTCTTTCTCTCGCCTTCGCTTTGGCCCTGAAAGAAGTGAAGACAAAAATCTGGCGAGCGAGCTGCCCGCCGAGACTGGCCACTTCAAACAGTCCTTCAAACAAAAGGAGACGACGAAAAGAAAGCCCCACCTGTCTCCAGTGTTTGCTAAAATAATAATAAATAGATTTCGTTTAATAAATAATTACAAGAGATTGTAAAGCCAAAGTGCTTTGGAAAATATCTACCCCAGGAGAACAGCGCAGCCAGTCACCTGCTCCTAAGGCCGACAACTTTATTGTTAAGCCACCCCCAACTAGTTCGCCTCTGATAAACTCTCCCTCGTTTTCACAATGACTGTTTACTCATAGTCAGCACAATATTACCTTTGCCGTGATAAACCTCGAGGGGGGGAGACCTGGCCCCTGGCCCCTGGGCACACCTGTCTCAAAAGCTGACACACATATTTGGCACCAGTGGAGCAGGCTCTCCCCCGCCCCCCCGGGGCCCTGTCCCCGTGTACATTGGCCCAATTGCCACTCATTTATAACAGGTTGGCTGCAAGGCCTATCTCGGTCCTATTTGTCTTCTTTTATTGAAAGCATATGGTCTCCAGGGGCTCTGCAACCCCATATTTCATCTGCCAGGAGCTGAGGCGCTTCCGCTGGCTGCTGCTGCCGCCTAGCTCATGGCTCCCCACCCAACGGCTGCTGCCAACAGATGAGGGGATGGTGGAGGTTGGGGTGGGGAGAAATTAGGCGGGCTGCTCACCGGCTTTAAGAGAGGGGGCCATTCCCACAGTGACTCCCCCTCCCGAGGCCCTGGGACCTCGCGCGTTCTTGAATGGATGGTTGCTCCTTTTCTTGGGTAGGTGAGAGGGCGCCATATGTTACCCCCCAGAGCGCACGAGGGGAGCTTCGGCCCAGGGAGTCTTTGAACAAAGGGAGGAGAGGGCTGGGACACTCAGGAGGGCCCCGAGTCTTTATTTCCAGAACCCCCTCCCAGCCTGGGGCGGGGGAAGGCGCCTCCTCTGGGCGCCCGCAGCTCGAGAGCGCTGCGCCTGGAAACAAAGTGTCCGCTTTATCGCTGTCGCCGGCGGGGACTGTGAAAGCTTGAAAAGGTGCATTGCGCACAGAGACACCTGTTGATGCGACGCCTCTTCTCAGAGCCTCCCTGGGCTCTGAGCTGGGTCAGGATCTGCGCTGGGAGGGTGGGCCTGGAGGGGGTGGGGTGGGGACGACAGATACTGTGATTTGTGGTGACATATGTTGAGCAGATCGGTGTGTACTCTTCACAGGCGCACATGCACCCTCGCTCCCATACACACCCCAGGAGGAGCGCAGCAGCTGCTCGCCTCACCTTCTCCCCACATAATACCTGGGCCAGGCGCTTTGGCCTCGCCTTTTGAGACTTGAGCGCTTCCCCCACCGTTTTCCGCCCCCCACCCATCTCCCCAATCTTGTCAGCTTCGTTCTAGGATTTTATTGTCAGATTTAACAGATGTACGTTTGTTCCCAGCGCATGGCCCCAAACACGCGCGCGCGCGCGCGCGCACGCACACGCACACACACACACACACACACACACACACACAAGCATTCACAGAAAACGCCACTGATGCCACAGATGCGGAGCGCAAACTGCACATATGTCTCACTGGGCTCCTGGCAGGGCTGGGGAAGCAAACAGGGAGTGTGCTCTCCCTCCCCAGAAAGAAAGAAGCAAAGCCAGCTAGGGCAGGCGATGGGATGGCCACCTCGTGCCTTGCCAATTCGGTATTTTTGGTACTTGCCTTTTGGTACTGTGGCGCACCAACCAAGCCCAGTGGCAACCAATGGAGCCCTTAAAGAACATTAAAGGAAAAAAAGAAAAAAAAAAAGCAGACCTTAAGGCGATGGAGAGAGGGCCCAGTGGGCAGAGTGGAGAGGGCTGCAAGGGCTGCAAGGTCTGAAGGTGCCCACCTAACCTTCAGAGTGATGGGCCTGGCATCCACCCACGATGCACCCAGGACCTCTAGTCGCTCCTAGAGTTTCCTTGGCACACACTATGTGTCTCTGGAACATATTGGCTGCAAGTTTCCAAACGGGCTTCAGTGATAAAATGTAATGGGAAGAGCACCAGATTTGAGGCTGGAGAGATGAATTAGCAGTTGAAGCACTTGCCTGAAAAGCCTACGGGCCCTGGGGTTCTCATCCCCAGAACCCACATCAGGACAAATGCAAAAGTGGCACATATGTCTGGAGTGCATTTGTAGTGACAAAAGGCCCTGGCATGCCCATACAAGCACATGCAAATAAATAATAATAAAAGACCACCAGATGTGTGTGTGTGTGCATGTGTGTGTGAAGAGAACCTGGCTCTGCCACTGTCCCTGTGCCACTAAAGGCAAATTGTTTCACCTCTGTGGAATTCCCTTGCTTCCCCATTGGCTCAAAAACGCCTAGCCTAGGGGGTAGGATACTTTCATATTTATTTTTATTTTTATTTTTTTAAATTTTTTAACTTTTATTTATTTATTTGCAAGCAGAGAGAGAGAGAGAGAGAGAGAGAGAGAGAAGAGAGGCAGACAGAGAGAGAATGGGCACGCCAGGGCCTCTAGCCACTGCAAATGAACTCCAGATGCATGTGCCCTTCATGATCTGGCTTATGTGGGTCCTGGAGAATCGAACTGGGATCCTTTGGCTTTGTAGGCAAACACCTTAACCGCTAAGCCATTTCTCCAGCCCCCTCATATTTATTTTTTAAATCTGCAAAAATTGAGACTACATAGTGCATTCCAGGTCAGCCTGGGCTAGAGTTAGACCCTGCCTCAAAAAAAAAAAAAAACTTTTAGATATCAGTGGCCGAAGGCCCCAATTCCCCAGCACACAGGCTGTTTTCCAGGTTTGTGGTTTTTTTTGTTGTTTTTTTGTCTTTAAATCAGCAGTTGAAGGGCTGAGGTTATGATGGTTGCTGAACAGGTTTGGCACTGAAGATTAGTACCCTCTTCCATCTTCCAGGCCTGGGACCAAACACAACCCTTGGATCACTGTGACACACCCCACCACAGGTCTGGCAAGTCCCTTGATAGCAGACTTTTAGA
Source organism: Orientallactaga sibirica (assembly GCA_036365145.1). Classification (NCBI taxonomy): domain Eukaryota; kingdom Metazoa; phylum Chordata; class Mammalia; order Rodentia; family Dipodidae; genus Orientallactaga; species Orientallactaga sibirica. The sequence goes on along the minus strand of JAEOAD010000032.1, from coordinate 25,337,164 downwards.
CCTCCATATCTTCCAGTGCTAGGATATGATTGGGAAGCGGTGTGGTGGGTATGGTTTTTGAGCCCTTTCATTTCTGTGGATCCATTTCTAGAGAAAAGGGTGCCTACCCACCTTCAGTGTGAGCTTGGATCAGCTCTTCTGTCTCTGGGAAGTTGTCTTAGTTTCTTTGCGTGAATCTATTTCATGGGCCATGTACTTTACTTTATGAGGGCTACTGGCCCAGTACAGTAGACATTGCCCCCCTTTAAAAATTTTTATTTTTATTTATTTGGCAGAAAGGGAGGGGGGAATGGGTGTGCCTGGGCCTCCAGCCACTGCAAACAAACTCCAGATGCATGTACCACCTTGTGCATCTGGCTTATGTGGGTCCTGGGGAATCGAACTGAGGTCCTTTGGCTTTGCAGGCCAACGCCTTAACCACTAAGCTATCCCTCCAGCCCACCATTGCCCTTTGATAAGACTCTGTAGATGTCAGAATTGTGGGGACAGAAGAGCTCACTGACTGGCCAGTCCTCAGTTCCCCAGAGTCATTGCCTCCAACCCTTGGACCCCTGCTCACCTGTGGAATCTGTTTAGCAGCAGTAGCAAAAAGAGCGGAAAAGGGGCTGGAGAGATGGCTTAGCAGTTAAGGCACTTGCCTGTGAAGCCCAAGAAGCCATGATCCCACTTCAAAGAGATCACAGGTGCTGCAAGCACACAAGCTGGCACACGCACACAAGGCAGCTCACATGGCTGGAGTTTGACTGCAGTGGCTGGAGGCCCTGATGTGCCGCCTCCCTCTCTCTTTCCCTCTTTCTCTCTTTCTTTCTCTCTCATAAAAAAAATTACAAAGAAAAGAAAAAAAAAAGAACAAAAGGGGTTTATTAAAACTTCTTGGACTTCTAGCCACCTGGCTAGAGGAGGTGTCACTGGGCAGATCTTAGGGTCTAGCCCTAAGGTGTGGTGGTGGATTTGAAATTCCATTCTAAATTTATGCAAAGTCCTGAATTCCTCCTGAAGTTACTAAGTGTGCTTGTGTGTGGTGTGGCTTTTGGGTTTTTTTGGTTTAGGGCTTCTCTCTGCTTGGACCTATGAAAACAGGCCAACTTCTTCTGCCATTAAGGAACTTCCCCTGGATCTGTAAGCTTCAATAAATCCCTTCCTCCATAACTGTGCCTGGTCTGGAAGTTCATCTCAGCAACCTGAGCAGTCTGCTACAGAAAATGGTACCAGAAGTGGGGTGAAATAAACCTGACCATGTGGATTTTGGTCTTTTACATGAGATGTAAATAGTGTCTCATGGAGCTGGAATTTGTTTGCAGTGGCTGGAGGCCCTGGCATGCACATTCTCTCTATCTGCCTCTTCTTCTTTCTCTCTCTCCTTCTCTCAAGTAAATAAATAAATAAATAAATAAATAAAATATTGAGAATAAAAGCATGGACGTGACCATTTGCCCACCCCCCTCAGTATTTCCCTAGACACACCACAGGCTAGTAAGATCATGTGCACTTCTTGGCCTGAGAGCTTTTTCTTTGGTCATGGGTTTTTATTTCACCCATAGACATGACGGGTTGGAAGCACAGGAGTTAATGTCCTTGTAAGCCTCCTGAACCAACGATGAAAGGGTTTGGTAGATACCCCAATGCTTTTCTCAGTGGGGATAGCCTTGGGGCACAGTCTCCATTGTCTCCCACAGTTCTCAGGAGGCCTGAGTACCATTGCCCACAGTGGAAACTGGCCTCCTTCAGCAACTTCCTTTCCTTCCCCACTCCTCTGCCTGCTTCTTAGGTGAGCTACTTGCACTGGAGCCCTCCTTGTCTCAGGATATGCTCCTGGATTTACCCAGACCAAGATGAAAATTGGTCATTGTTGTAGTTACCTTCTCATTGCTGGGACAAAGCACACGACCAAAAGCAGCTGATAAGAGGAAAGGTTTTATTGTGGCTTAGTTTCTAGGGAAAGCTTCATGATGGCAGGGTCAAGCATGGCATGAGCAGAGGCTGGACATCACCCCTGCCTACAGCAGGTGGAAAACCACAATAAGCAGAGTGAGCAAGGGGGAACTGGCTATAACACCCCTAAGCCCACCCCCAATAACACACCTCCTCCAGCAAGGCTCCACCTCCCAAATTGCCACCAGCTGGGGAGCAGACATTCAAAACACATGAGTTTATGGGGGACATCTAATTCAAACTATCATAGTAATGAATGCTGCATGTTTTCTTTTTTCTTTTTTATGAGAGAGAGAATGAGAGTTGGCACTCCAGGGCCTCCAACCACTGCAGTCGAACTCCAGATGTGTGCTCCATTTTGTGTGCATGTGTGACTTTGCTTTTGTGTCACCTTCTGTGTCTGGCTTACATGGGACGTAGAGAGTTGAACAGGGGTCCTTAGGCTTTGCAGGCAAGCGTCTTAACCACTAAGCAATCTCTCCAGCCCATGAATGCTACATTTATCAATGGAGGCGATGACTAGCCTGGTCTTTGCAGAACTGTGAGCCATTGAGGATGATGAAATGATTTAGTGACCTCAGTCAGGAGATCATCTCCTGATATCTTCACCTCCAGGGAGCACAAAAGCAAAGGTCCTTTCACCCCATCCAACCTCGACTGAGACCTTTTTCTTGATGCTCTCATGTCCCTAGTGTGTTTGCTGTATTCTCTTGACCCAGGACAGTACCACTGTGTTCACAGCCCAGGTAGAGAGAGGATGGAAGAGGATGCACTGCCTCTTCTCCAGCTTGCTTTCTGCCTCTTTTCTCCTTTTCCATTCATATGTGTTAGTTGTAAAAGGACATTCTTCCAAACTTTCTACTCAGTTATCTCCACCTCAGTCTACTTCCTGGGACAGCCAATGTGAGATATTACTTTGCATATCTAGTGTTTTAGAACCACTGAACTTTAACATATGTAATTAATTTATTTATTTGACAGAAAAAGGGAGACAGGGAGAATGGGGGCACCAGGGCCTCCAGCCCCTGCAAATGAACTCTAGATGCATGTGCCACTTTGTGCATCTGGCTTTACATTGGGTACTGGAGAATCAAACCCAGGTTGTTAGGCTTTGCAGGCAAGCACCATAACCACTGAGCCATCTCTCCAGCGCCCCCTCTTCTATTTTGATACCATCAATTTTATTTTCTTTCCTCTATCACCCATCACAAGTTGATGGGCCCAATATTCTGCAGGTCTTATGCAGGTAATGACAGCTGCTGGGAGGTTGTGAATGCACTGGCCTTCTTGTGTCTGGAAGACACTGCTCCAAAGCACTCCTTCCCTTCCTCTGACTCTTTTATTCTTTCTGCCACCTCTTCTGCAATGGTTCCTGGGCCTTGGAGAGTGTGGTAGAGATGTCCCAATTCACTAATTCCCTTGACAGTCACTTCTCCTCAACACTTTGATAAGTTTTGAGTGTCCCCATATGCCATCTGTAGCAGACAGCTTCAGGTTTGCTGAGATGAACTTCCAGACCAGGCACAGTTATGGAGGAAGGGATATTATTTATTGAAGCTTACAGATCCAGGGGAAGTTCCATAATGGCAAGAGAAGCGGCCTGCTCTCCACAGGACCAAGCAGAGAGAGAGAAAGCCAACCAGCCACCACAGCACACAGAGCAAAACTACAGCCAAAAGGTCACACAGCACACTTCAGGAACTCCTGCTAGGCACATTTGCATATCTTTACAATGGACTCTCAAACCATCACCACACCTTAAGACCGGGCCCCCAGTGACCTTGCCTCTAGCAAGGTGATTGCAGATGCAAACTATAAAATAATAAAACACTGAATATATTGGGGGACATATATTCAAACTACCACACCATCTGAAAAGAGAAGCTTCTCTAATAAAAAGTGAGGGCTGGAGAGATGGCTTAGCAGTTAAGACATTTGCTTGCAAAGCCTAAGGAACCAGGTTCAGTTCCCCAGGACCCACGTAAGTCAGATGCACAAAGTGGCACATGCATCTGGAGTTTGTTTGCAGTGGCTGGAGGCCCAGGCATGCCCATTTTTTTTCTGTCTGTCTCTCCTCTCTCTGTCTTTGTTTGCAAATAAATAAATGAAAAAAAAAATTGTTTGAGAGAGACAGAGAGAGAGAGAGAGAGAAAGAGGCAGAGAGAGAGAATGGGTGTGCCAGGGCCTTTTCAGCTGCTGTGAACGAACTCCAGACATGTGCGTCCCCTTGTGCGCATGTGCAACATTGCGCTTCTGTCATAAAAGGAACAAAAGAAGGGCTGGAGAGATGACTTAGCAGTTAAGGCACTTGCCTGGGAAGCCTAAGGACCCATGTTTGACTCTCCATTTCTCATGTAAGCCAGAGCATAAGGTGACACATGTGCAAGGTCTCACATGCACACAAGGTAGTGCACATGTCTGGAGTTTGATTGCAGTGTCTGGAGGCCCTAGCATGTCAACTCTTTCTCTCCTCATTAAAAACCAAAAAGGCCAGTCTGTTGGACTTGCCTCAAAAAAAAAAAAAAAAAAAAAAAAAAAGGAATAAAAGAAGATCTAAATAAATGGAGAAGTATACTATGTTCATGGATTGGGAGAGTCAACATAATAACAATATCATTTCTCTCCAAATTGATAAGAAGTTTAACACAACTTATATTAAAATCCAATCTAGGGGCTGGAGAGATGGCTCAGTAGTGAAGGTGCCTACCTGCAAAGCCTAAGGACCAAGGTTTGATTCCCCAATACCTACATAAAGCCAGATGTACAAGGTGGCACATGCATCTGGAGTTCGTTTACAGGGCCTAGAGGCTCTGGTGTGCCCATTACCTATCTGTCTCTCTCTTTCTCTTAAGTCAATCAATCAGTCAATAAATAAAATAGAACTATTTTTTGGAGAGAGCCAGAGAGAGAAAGAGAGAGACAGAGAATGGGCGTGCCAGCAGCCTCTCAGCTGCTACGAACATACTCCAGACACATGCGCTCCCTTGTGGGCAAATGAGGCATTGCATCCTTGTGTCACTTTGAGTCTGGCTAAACGTGGGACCTGGAGAATCGAGTGGGTGTTCTTAGGCTTAGCAGGTAGGTGCCTTAACCGCTAAGCCATCTCTCCAGCCCAAAACATTTTTTAAAAAGAAGGAAAGGAAAGAAACTCAGTCTAAGCTTCATGTGTTCTGTAGAAAAACATTCAATTAATTCCCAACATTACAAAACTTGCAAAGCACCCTCAGCAGTTTTCAGGATCTGGGGAAGAGCTTACAGGCGATTCCAAAAGCAAAACCCATAAGAGGAAAAATAAATGAAGTGAATTGTATTCGGTTAGAACAATCTTCTGACTCCGTACATTCCTGCTAAGAGCAGAGACAAGACATAGATGATGGAAAAAACATTTGTAACACATGGATTCAACAAACTAGACACCCACAACTCTCAAAACTGTACAGTTGGAAGCTGGGGGTGGTGTCACATGCCTTTAATCCCAGCACTCAGAAGGCAGAGGTAGGAGGATTGCAGTGAGTTCAAGGCCACCCTGAGATTACACAGTGAATTCTAGGTCAGCCTGAGCTACAGTGAGACCCTACCTTGAAAAAACAAAACCAAAAACAAACAAAAATACACCCTACAGTTGGGCTGGAGAGATGGCTTCTCAGTTAAGGCACTTGCTTGCAAAGCCAAAGGACCCAGATTTGATTCCCTAGTGCCCATGTAAGTCAGATGTTCAGGGTGGCACATGTGTCTGGAGTTCTTTTACAGTGGCTGGTGCACCCATTCTCTCTCTGTCTGGCCCCCCCTCACATAAATAAATTAAATGAATAATAAAAAAAAACACCCTGAACAGTCAAAAGCTAAACGATCCAATTAGGAAACCAAGACTAGTGTTCACACAAAAACCTGTCTCTGTGTTGTTCTTTTTCCTGCAGAGTATTGAGTAAACCTTGGTTCAAGCAGAAGCACAAGTGTGTGTTCCTACATCAAATGTGGAAATGTGATACAGTGAACCTCTTTCCCCAGTCATTGTGGTCGTTGCCTAATGGGCCTATCAACAAAGCGGCCATTGTGGTGGGAACGGAGGTTATGCGTGGACTCAACAACAGGAACATCCACTCACCAAGGCTGACCTGGCTACTACTGCTGCTGATGCCCAATGTGTCAGCAACAGAGACTTAACGCTGAGCTCCATTTCCCAGGTGACTGGTGGCAGCTTGACTTCATTGGATCCCGTACATCATGGCTGAGGTAGCATTTTGTCTTTCCTGGAATGAACACTTATTCTGGGACAGCCTTTCCTGCATGTAATGCCTTTGCCCAAACCATCATTTATGGTTGTCTTACAGAATGCCTTATCCACAAAAACAAAAACAAAAACAAAACAAAACAAAACAAAAAAGTGGAAGGAGGAGGAAGCATTGAGTGTGCAAGCTTCACTCTTCTTGAATGAGTGTGTCAATGGCTGCTGTCATTGCCCATGGACATGACTCTAATTTCTCCTCTTCCTCCTCCTTCTTTTTTGAGGAAAGCCCAACAGACTGGCCTTTTTAAATTTTTAATTTAATTTTTTTTTGCTTTTTTGAGGTAGGGTCTCGCTTTAACCCAGGCTGACCTGGAATTAACTATGTAGTCTCATAGTTGTGGCCTCGAACTCACAGTGATCCTCCTACCTCTGCCTCCCGAGTGCTGGGATTAAAGGCATGCGCCACCACACCCAGCTCCTATTTTTTTTTAATGCAAGAGATAGATAGATAGATAGATAGATAGATAGATAGATAGAGAAAGAGAGAGAGAATTGGTGTGTGCTCACTTGTATGCATGTGCAACCTTGTGTGCTTGTTTCACTCTGCGTCTGGCTCATGTGGGACCTGGACAGTTGAACATGAGTCCTTAGGCTTTGCAGGCAAGCACCGAAACTGCTCAGCCATCTCTCCAGCCTGACTCCAACTTCTTTAGCCTTTTAAAGGACATGTGTGCCAGCCACTCCCCAGGGAGCTTCCAGGCCTTCAGCCTTGGATTGGGGCTGGTCCCTCTTGCTCTCAGGATTCCTGTTTCTAGGACTGAGCAGCTTCTATGTTCTATGGCTCTGCTGTGCACCAGCGTACAGAAAGCCGGGTGGGCCTCTGCAGCCTCCAGTCATGGAAGCCAATCCAATTAACCCGTTTACAATTGGTTCTGTTCCTGTGTAGAACCTACAGTTCATACATTTTGTTCTTTTTTTTAAAAATACTTTTATTTCCCTACATTAATCATTTTATATATTTTATTTATTTATATGAGAGAGAGAGAGAGAGAGAGAGAGAGAGAGAGAGAGAGAGAATGGGCATGCCAGTGGCCTCTCAGCCACTAAGAATGAACTCCAAACGAGCGCGCCCCCTTGTGGTCAAGTGCAGCATAGCGCCCTTGCGTCACTTTTTGCGTTTGGCTAAACGTGGAACCTGGAGAATTGATCCGGTGTTCTTAGGCTTCACAGTCAGGTGCCTTAACTGAGTAAGCCATCTCTCCAGCCTTTAATCCCAGCACTATGGGAGGCAGAGGTAGGAGGATTGTTGTGAGTTCGAGGCCAGCCTGGAAACTACAAAGTGAGTTCCAGTTTGGCCTGGGCTAGAGTGAGATCCTACCTCAAAACAACAACAACAACAACAATAAAAATTCGAGGAACGTGTGTCAAACCCTCTACACGGTCTCCCCCCAAACCCCTAGCCATTGCCACCTGACCATTTGATGGCTTCTGCTGATGGTGGTCCTGGGGACTATTTTCTTACCACCTCATTGGACCCACTGAAGATCACACTGCCTGCTCAGGGCGGACAGGGAGGTCATGGTGGCTCTGAGCCACCCCACAGGCATATCCCCACATTGGGGCGGGGGGCTCCGCTTATTACCTGCTCCAGTGGGAAGTGACTCTGACAAAGGCTGATCTAAAGATGTCCGTCCTTCTGTGGCTTTAGGGACAGTCTATTCTCACACACACACCCCTCCCCTACTAGGCCATAGGGCTAAACACTATTGAAATTCCAGACCTAAACCTCAGCCAGGACCTGAACATATGTTTCACCCTGAAAGGAACAATGGAGCCTCTGAGCTTAATTAAGACCCCACAAAAAGCCCTTGGCTGGGCGGGCTTCATTCTCTGCTGTTGGTTCCCTTCGCGCTAACCCCACCCCCACACTTGTGTTCGGGCTCCTTCCCTCGGAGGGTGGATGAAAGGCGTCCAGGACTCGCTGGCATCTCCACACTCTGGTCCTGTCTTCTCACAATCTGATTTCTGCTGATGCCAACCAGAGCTTTTAACTCAAAGGGGGTAAGCTAAATGTGGCTGACCGTTGCTCGGGAACATTGGTTGCCCCAAGTTGGAGTTACGGAGCAAAGCAAGGTCAGGAACGGAACACATTCAAACACAGTGGAGACGCCACGTGGATGGTTACGCAGCAGAGTGGGCAAATCTCTGTTCTATGGGTCTCAGACGCTTTTTGGCTTTTGGGTTGGTGTAAGCTAATGGTTTGTGAAGAGCATGCATTCCAAAAGAACACGTCTAAGAGCCACAGGATGTTGGATTGGATGCAAAGGTGGGTCCCGAGCGGTTGTGGGACACTTAAAGCTAAGCCCAGTGGACCTCTCGGTGTAAAGTGCGTCTGACTCCGACATAGTCAGTGTGATCTTGGAGCTGCAACATTCCTTATGTTTTGGTTTTTGACGTAGCATCTCACTGTGGCCCAGGCTGACCTGGAATTAACTATGTAGTCTCAGGGTAGCCTCGAACTCAAGGCAATCCTCCTACCTCTGCCTCCTGAGCGCTGGGATCAAAGGCGTGCGCCACCACGCCCGGCTTGGAGCGGCAACATTCTAATGCCACATTGGAGTCTTGAGACTCCAATCAGTCAATCAGTTCTCCCAGTCCTGTTTTTTAATTAAAAATTTATTTATTTATTTATTTATTTATTTATTTATTTATTTATTTATTTATTTATGAGAGATAAAAGGCAGAGAGAGAGAGAGAGAGAGAGAGAGAGGGAGAGAAATGGGTGCCCCAGAGCTTCTAGCTACTGCAAACTCCAGATGCATGCACCACTCTGTGCATCTGGCTTATGTGGGTCCTGGGGAATTGAATCTGGGTCCTTAGGCTTCACAGGCAAGCGCCTTAACCACTGAGCCCTCTCCAGCCGTCTCCCAGTAGTTGACAGGCTCTCTGCTCTCCTCTGGGACCTTCCACTTGTTAGTGCTCTGGAGTAGAAGGGCCACCCTTCCTGGAGCACAGGATTCCTACAGGTACCAAAGTCCTGGGTGCAGGAGGAGGTGGGGGGAAGAAGCAGGGTCCTGGAGCAGGTGAGTGCAATGGGCAAGGAACCACCCGGGAGACGGTCTGATGGATAGCATGCTCTCATTTATTCAACAGGGGAGCGGGTTTATAAACACTTGAGAAAGGTTGAGATGGCACATACAGACTATATAGCGATTGTATACATAGTTTACAGGTTGCTATCTAATTGGTTGAAGGTAGAAGTGTAAGGGAGATAGTGGAGGAAAAAGCTATGTGACTTCAGAGCTGTGAGGGAGGAGCTAGCCACAAGGTCAGGAACTGTGTGTGTGTGTGGGGGGGCAAAGCCTGACTATGGAATGGTCAGGTGCTTTTGGGATCAAGGGGGGAGGGCCTCACCGGTTCTGCCCACTCTGGGTGATGCCAGGGCACACTACAACCTTGCCCGAGGGCAGGGAAGGCCAGTCACTGTGGCCAGGGTGGGTTCCCAACAATAAGGCCAGCTGCAACCTCACAACCCAAGGTCCCTGGCCATGTCCAACAGTTCAGGTTAGCTTCCTCACAGTCCCAGCCTGTTTTTTAACAAGGCCCAACAGATTCCTTCTATCACATTTCAGCCATGCAGACCCAGGAATCTCCACAAGGTCAGTGAAGCCTCAACTGTCCACAGTCAACACCTGGCCAGCTCTTCCAGGCCTCGTGGCCACCTGAGATTTAGCCCAGGAATCTGTCTCCTCATCTCCTTCTGTCTGTCCCCTTGTCTTCTGCGAAGAGGCACTAGAGCCCTGTCCTTGGTGGGCACAGGAGACAAGGGCAGTGAGAGGAGCCCTGTGGGTCAGCTTTGCTCCTCCTCCATGCTGGCCTGAGTGGTGAGTGTGGTGGGGAAAAGAGAGAGGAACCTGCTGTGCAAGAAAAAGAGGGATTTGAAGATTTAAAAAATGTAATTAGTTTATTTATGTATTTGAGAGAAAGAAAGAGGCAGATAGAGATAGAAACAGGGAGAGAGAGAAAGAGTCAGAGAGAGAGAGAGAGAAAATGGGCATGCCAAGGCCTCAAGCCACTGCAAACGAACTCCAGATGGATGCACCACTTTGTGCATCTGGCCTATGTGGGTTCTGGGGAATCGAACCTAGGTTCTTAGGCTTCGCAGGCAAGTGCCTTAACCGCTAAGCCATCTCTCCAGCCCTGGGTTTGCAGATATTTCAAAAATTTTATTGATTAGACAGACAGACAGACAGACAGACAGAAAGAAAGGTATGAGTGGGCCAGAGCCTCCAGCCACCACTGCAAATACACTGCAAACTCATGTGCCACTCTGCATCTGGTTTACGTGGCTCCTGGGGAACCAAGCCCGGGTGGTTAGGCTTTGCAGGCAAGCACCTGAACTGTGGAGCCATCTCTCCAGCCCCAGGTTTGCAGATTTTCTAAATAGACCAGGTAGGCCTGGGGACATGGCACAGTGGTTAAAGGCTTGCAAAGTCTCCTGACCCAGGTTCAGTTTCCCAGTATTCATGTAAAGCCAGATGCTCAAAGTGGCACATGGATCTGAAGTTCATCTACAGCAGCAAAAGGGCATGGGTGTGCCCATATTCTCCCTTCCCCCCTTCTCTCCCTGCCCACAAATAAATAAACAAAGATATATTTTTTAGTTTGTGCTTTTTTTGTTTTGTTTTGTTTTTTGCTTTTCTGAGGTAGGGTCTCACTCTAGCTCAGGCTGACCTGGAATTCACTATGTAGTCTCAGGGTGGCCTCTAACTCATGGTGATCCTCCTACCTCTGCCTCCTGAGTGCTGGGATTAAAGGCATGTGCCACCATGCCTGGCAAGTTTATGCTTTTTAAAAAACGTTTTTATTGATAACTTCCATACTTATAGACAATAAACCACGACAATTCCCTCCCCTCCCCTCCCCTACTTTCCCCTTCACAAATCCACACTCCATCATATTCCCTCCCCTCTCAGTTAGTCCCTCTTTTATTTTGATGTCATCATCTTTTCCTCCTGTTATGATGGTCTTGTGTAGGTAGTACCAGACATTGTGAGGTTATGGATATCCAGGCCATTTTGTGTCTGGAAGAGTGCTTTATAAGGAGTCCTATCCTTCCTTTGGCTCTTACATTCTTTCTGTCACCTCCACACTGGTCCCTGAGCCTTGTAGGGTGTGATAGAGATGTCTCAGTGCTGAGCACTCCTCTGTCACTTCTTCTCAGCCCTATGGTGTCTTTTGAGTCATCCCAGAAATCACCACTATCTGAAAAGAGAAGCTTCTCTAATCCAAAACTGAGAGTAGCATTAATATATGAGTATGAACATTAAGAGAACGGCTTACTGGGCAGTTTGGTGAGCATAATATATGCATTTAGTCAGACACCAGCAGGCATTACAGCCCTAAGGCTCATGACCTCCCCTGTCATAGGTTTTCAGTACCAGACATGTATTTCTTCCCATGGAGTGGAACTCCAGTCCAATTAGTGAGAAGTTGGTTCCCCCATAACAGACATGCCACTCTTGCACCTGGCTGGCCAGACTTAAGGCCACTTCTCTCTCTCCCATAGGGCTGCATGCAGCATAGCTTTTTCCAGCTTTCTGTCAGCAGGTCTACAGGGAGGAGGATTTCAACTCTGCTCCAGCAGGATTTCTCAGAGACCTTACAGCCCAAGCATGTGGAGTCTCCAGCAATAGGGTCTTACCATCTGTAGCAGACAGCTTCAGGTTCACTGAGATGAACTTCCAGTCCAGGCACAGTTATGGAGGAAGGGACTTATTGAAGCTTACAGATCCAGGGGAAGTTCCATAATGGCAAAAGAAGCTGGCCTGCTTTCACAGGGCCAAACACAGAGAAAAAAGCCAAAAAGCACAGCACACCTCAGGAACTCCAGCTAGGCACACTTATGAGGAATGTCTGTGGATTCCTAAACAGATCAAGTTGACAGAAACTTCACAAGTCCACCCCTTGTCAACTTGACACCAAACCCTATTTCCTTACATCATACTTAGTTTCCAAATGAAGACAGTAACAAGGTCATAATTCCACCTAATATGATATAACTATCCCTCGTAAAACAGGAAATGCACACACCCCCCCCCTACAAGCAGGGTTTCTTGAGGAATGCTTAGTCTCTAATATAATAAGTCAAATAGAAATTCAACAGTGGTTAACCAGCGATATGACCTTAATCAGGATTAATTACCTAATAGAGAAATAAAGGAAGAACAAAACATCTTAATATTGGTGTAGATATGTACAAACACTATTAGCAAGGTAAGACAGAAACCGTCATGGCAATTACAGTCCACGTGTTTGTAACTGGTCCCGTGGCCTTAGCTGGTATCTGTTACTGCCTTCTTCTACTACCCATTCCACCTTCAGCAAGCACCTCAGCAGGTCTTGGTTCTTTACCTGGAGGGGTGACCCATACCTTCATTCCTGAAGGATCTGGGCCATTTATCACACTGCCTTGATTGGGTTGTTGCAGTTGTCCATTGACTTGGGTAACAGGGCATGGTAACACCAAGAGACGCCCTAGAGAATCTCCAGCACTCCAGACATACTCTTCCTTACCTCCATTGTGGAGGAGCAGTCCGATTTCCCCCTGGTAGTCTGAACCAATCACCCCTGCCAATACTGTAACTCCTTTCTCAGCCTGTGCACTCAAGGGCATCAGGAGCCCAAAGTGGCCAGGGGGAAGTCTTAGCTTCCAGTTCAATGGAATGTTTTTGTGCCTCCTGGCGAAAGCACTCCCCCCTCTGGAACCAAGACCTCTAGGCCAGCAGAGCGTAAGATTGTGGGTACAGGAAGCAAAAATTGGCTAATGGGTCACTTGGGGTGATGGTAAGTGGTATCATTCCCATTTCCACCTATTCCTGGTGGGAAACCAAGAGTCTTGGCAATGACTTATAATATCTTGGGGACATCAAGACTTCTCTGTCCAACAATTCACTGGAAAGTATCCCATTCTCAGCACTGAAATTTTTCTAGTAACAATGTATGGCTTCTTAGTGATCCATTGTTCAAAAAGCAGGTTTCCATGTGACTTATTCATACTCTCTTACACTTTGATTAACCCTCCCCGACCCTGCCTTTACCCAGTATCTTCCCCTCACCTCACTTAGGCCTCTCCACCCCCAACCTACTTACATGTATACAGTACCATCCCCTTAAGGCCTCCCCCCTCCTCCCTCCCTTATAGCCCCTTTCTAGCTTACTGGCCTCTGCTACCAATTTTTACCCCAACTCACACACAAGTCTAAACATTTGTAGCTAGGATCCATATATGAGAGAGAACATGCAGCATTTGGCTCTCTGGGCCTGGGTTACCTCACTTAGTATAATCCTTAACAAAAATATTAAAAAAAAAATAAATGGACCAGGTAATCCCAATGTCATATTGAGTTTTTATTTATTTACTTGAGAGATAGAGAGAAAGGGAAAGAGAGAGAGAGAGAGAGAGAGAGGAGATGAATGGGCATGCCAGGGTCTCTAGCCACTGCTAAACAAACTACAGACACATAAGCCAACTTGTGCATCTGACTTATGTGAGTACTGGGGAATTGAACCCTTAGGTCCTTAGGCTTCACAGGCAAGTACTTTAACCTCTAAGCTGTCTCTCCAGCCCACATTGTTTTTTGTTTATTTAGTTAATTTATTTGAGAGTGACAGACACAGAGAAAAAGAGGGAGAGGAAGGGAGGGGGAGAAAGAGAGAGAGAGAGAGAGAGAGAGAGAGAGAGAGAATGGGCACACCAGGACCTTCAGCCACTGCAAACGAACTCCAGATGCATGCGCCACCTTGTGCATCTGACTTACGTGGGTACTGGAGAGTCGAGCCTTGAACTGGGGTCCTTAGGCTTCACAGGCAAGCGCTTAACCACCAAGCCATCTCTTCAGGCTCCCCACATTGTTTTATAAAAAATATTTTTATTATTTATTTGCAAGAGGAAAGAGGGAGGGAGGGAAAGAGAGAGAGAGAGAGAGGGAGAGAAAGAGTTCATGACAGAGCCTATTACCACTGTAAATGAACTGCAGATGCATGTGCCACCTTGTGCATCTGCTTTTACATGGGTACTGGGGAATCGAACCCAGGCCACCAGATTTTGCAAGAAAGGACCTTTTACTGCTGAGCCATCTCTCCAGCCCCGCATTGGGCTTTGAGATCCACAGCCTACCTCTGACCTCTTGCCTTGCAGCTTCTCCTTCCAGGTGTTGAGCCAGAAGCAAGCAGGGGGACGTTAGCTTGTATTTATTTTAGAGCCCATTCCTTTTTAACAAGCCATCTAAGTGACTTGTGGTAGTGTAACAGCTGTGATATTGACAACGCTTGTCAGTCCTGTCGCTCTTTCTGTGACCAGCTTCTTTTCTAGGCACTTTATAGAGTCTTTAGCACTTCCTAGAGACTGGAGGAGGTGGGTGCTGGATATGGGAACCCCACTTTATAGATGAAGGAGCTGAGGCCAGAGAGGGTACATAGCTGCCCAAAGTCACGTCTTCAGAAGGCAGTCATGCCAAGAGTCAAAGGCAGACGGCCCCCAAGTACCACTCCTTATCCTTAGTGGTAATTTATTGTCATCATAGATGTGCATGATTTCATGAAAATAGATGACTAAATAAGATACAAACCAGATTACAGGCACCCTTGGGAACTGTACGGCTTTGTTGTCATTGCTTCTTGAGGTAGAGTCCCCCTCTGGCCCAGGCTGACCTAGAATTCACTCTGCAGTCTCAGGCTGGCCTTGAACTCACAGGCCTATTGCCACTGTAAACAAACTCCAGACGCATGTGCCACTTTGTGCATCTGGTTTGCTGGGTCCTAGGGAAATGGAACCTGGGTCTTTTGGCTTTGCCAGCAAGCACCTTGACTGCTAAGCCATGCGCCCAGCCCCCATTACCCTTTCTTCCTCTCTCCCCCTCCTCCCTATGCACCCCTATTCATCACCTCCTTCCCCTCCTCCACACCTTCCCTCTCCGCATCCTCCTTCCTCCTCCCCATCCCTGCCTTCTCCCTCTCCTTTCTTCTCCTCCCTTCCTCTTTGTTTCCCTCTTTCCTCTGCTTCCTCCCTCCTTTCCTTCTCTTCCATGCCCTCTTCCCTTCTCCCTCTGCCTCCTCCACATCCTCTTTCTCCATACCTCTGCCTCCTCTCCTTCCTCCCTCTATACTTCCTCTCCTTTCCCCCCCTTTCCTCCTCTCCCTGCTGCCTTCTCCCATCCTTCCCTTCCTCTCCCCTCCCGTGCCCTCCCCTCCCCTCGAACGGGCACGTGCAGTTCCCGCGGCGGCCGGCAGAGGGCGCCCCGCGCGGCCCGTCCGCACGCTTCCTGTGAGGTCAGGTGGGCGGAGCCGCAGCCCGTGGACGCCGCCGAGGCCCGTGGAGCGCGCCGGCAGGTGGGTGTCCGCGCCGGGGGACCGCATCCCTCCCGCGCGGCGGGCCTGGCCTCCGAGGCCTTATCTGACCACGAAGGCGATGCCCCTGGCCCGGCCAGTCCATCCCGGGGACGGGATGACCATGGACCACCGTGACCCTCGGGGCCTGCCCTGGGGGCCGGCAGGCTGCATCCCGGGGGCCGTGGCTGACCTCACCGGGGCTCCGCCCGGCCGCTCGGGCGCGGGGGACCATGATGCATCTCCCCGGGGGAAGGCCCTTAGGGACCCGGAGCCATCGCAGCACCCCGCACCCCATATTTTTGACGAGACTGGACTCTGTCTTTTATTTAACCAAGGACAGACTGGACTTCCCAGTGGGTGAGGGACCGTGGGGAGAGGGGGCGTGCCCTCTGCAGCAGATGCCTTCAGCCAGCTCTGGGACCTGGTGGTGGACAATGTCTGGATCCCCTGGGCAGGGGAAATCCTTGGAAGAAAACCCAGGGCCTCCAGGGTGCAGGCATTCTCCCCACCTCGGCCACCCCACAAACAACACACCATCACACACGCCTCCTTTTAAAAATTAATAATTTTTTTATTTAGCATGCAACGTAGTGGAAACGCCCTCCCTTTTTGTTTCGTTCGTTTGTTTGAGACAGGGTTTCATGTAGCCCAGGTTGGCCTGGAACTGAGAATGACCTGGAATTCCTCCTCCTTCCTCGGCCTCCAGAGGGCTGTGGTGAGAAGTAGGAACCACCCTGCCAAGCCTCTGGCACCCACTACCCCCAACATTTCTTGTTTTTGATGGAAGGGGAGTGGGGAAGCTGACAAGTTCTGGTGCTTCCACTCCCTGCCTAGTACAGAGACCGGGCCCTGGAGGCAGGCCTCTAGCTTCCTGTGCTGCTGGGAGATGTAGGAGCCTTCCCTGTCCATGGGGCTATGCAGGCTGCTGCTAAGGCTGGCCTCCTGAGGGAGGACAGGGCCAGCTGCCCTCAGTGTCTGGGTGTAGTGCAGTCTGTGATAGAGGTCACCCCTCAGACTTGCCTGTGACTTCCTTCTCCAAGGTTCTTTTGGATACTTTTCTTAATGGACACTGTGTCAGAAAGACTTTTGTCCCTCAAACCACGTGCATTCTTGCTCCCCTTTTCTTTAAAGATTTTATTTTTATTTATTTATTATAGACAGAGAGGGAAAGAGAGAGAGAGGGAGAGTGAGAATGGGCGCACCAGGACCTCTAGCCACTGCCAACGAACTCCAGACGCATGCCTCCTTGTGCATCTGGCTTACGTGGGACCTGAAGAATAGAACCCGGGTCCTTAGGCTTTGCAGGAGTGTGCCTTAACCGCTAAGCCATCTCTCCAGACTACTCCCCTTTTCTTAATCAAACAGCCCCTCAGGGCAGGTCACTGAGCACCACTGAAAATTTTGAGGTCTGACTATGAGTGCTTATGGTATACACAGAGACCTCTGAGTCACCTGGCTTCTCCGTCAGCCCCCCTACCTATCCATGCATTGCAGGTACAGCCGTTAGGGACCTGCAGCTCCTAGGAGGATGGTGCGGATCCTGGCTAATGGAGAGATCGTTCAGGATGATGATCCTCGAGTGAGGGCCACCACCTCACAGAGAGGTAGCACTCCTCGGCAGGTAGGCGCCCATTCTTCAGATCCCAGATGTCTCTCCCGTTGCTGGCCTTCCATATCCGGAAGCTGTCTTTGCATAGAGCTGAGCTATGGGATGAACAGAGTCCAACGTGGGCAGAATGCAGTGGACTTATTGCCTGCTCCGCGTCTCCCTGGGGCTCTTCCTCTGGGCAGTGTCTCGGACTTCAAACCCAAGGGTTGCTGTCTTTAGCCAGCCCCACTGGAGCCAGCCTCTTTGTTTCAAGAGCACTGGAGGGAGAGAAGCTGGAGACCAGGATACTTTAAAGAAAGGCGTATTGGGCTGGAGAGATGGCTTAGTCGTTAAGAAGCTTGTCTGCAAAGCCAAAGGACCCAGGTTTGATTCCCCAGGACCCACGTAAGTCAGATGTCAGTGGTGGTGCATGTGTCTGGCATTCATCTGCAGTGGCTGGAGGTCCTGGCATGCCCTTTCTCTCTCTTATCTGCTTTTTAAAATTTTATTTATTTATATATTTGTTTATTTATTCATTTAACAGAGAGAGAGAGAGAGAGAGAGGGAGGGAGAGAATGGGCACACCAGGGCCTCCAGCCACTGCAAACAAACTCCAGACACGTGTGCCCCCTTGTACATCTGGCTAACATGGGTCCTGGGGAATCAAACCTGGGTCCTTTGGCTTTGCAGGCAAATGCCTCAATTACTAAGCCATCCCTCCAGCCCTCTCTTTTTTTTCTAAAATATTATTTATTTACTTGAGAGAGGGGCATATATAGAGGGTGGTGGGGGGAGAGAATAGGCACGCCAGGGCATCTGGCTTTCGTGAGTCCTGGGGAATTGAACCATGGTCCTTTGGTTTTGCAGCCAAGTGCCTTTATCCGCTAAGCCATTTCTCCAGCCCTCTTTTTTTTTTTTTTTTTTAAATATTTTTTATATTTTTATGTGTTTATTTGGGAAAGAGAGAGGGAAAGAAAAAATGGGTGCAGCAGGGCCTCCAGCCACTGCAAACGAACCCCAGACACATGTGCCCCTTGTGCATCTGGCTTAACATGGGTCCTGGGGAATCATACCTGGGTCCTTAGGCTTCGCAGGCAAATACCTTAACCACTAAGCCATCTATCTCTCCAGCTCTCTCCTTTTCATTCAGTCCAGGACCCCAGCCCACGGCATGGTGCTACCCACAGTTAGGGTTAGGGTCTTCCCTCAATTAACCAACTCTAGAAACTCCCTACAGACACGTCCAGAGATGAGTCTCCTGGGTGATTCTAGATTCCTGTCATGTTGACAGTTGGGATTCACGTGTCGCACCGAAGAAGCCTCACTTGTCTCCCTGTCCTCCTCTTCCAGGGCTTTCTCAACAGGGGCCACGGGGCCCGTCAGCAGCAGGCAGGTGCCAGGCTGGGTGCCGCTCAGTCCCCATTCAATGACCTCAACCGGCAGCTGGTGAACATGGGCTTTCCTCAGTGGCATGTTGGCAACCATGCGGTGGAGCCCGTGACCTCCATCCTCCTGCTCTTCCTGCTCGCGATGCTGGGGGTGCGTGGCCTCCTGCTCGTGGGCCTGCTGTACTTGGTGTCCCACCTCGGCCAGCGGTGACCTGGCGTGCTGAGAGGGTGGGCCTGCTGAGAGGGGACTTGGTGTGAGAGCAAGCACATAGGGAGCGAGCTGGGGTCCTCAAAGGTGTCACTGGAGAAGGAGTCGTGGGTGTGGGTCCCCCCTCTGGGTTAAGCATGAGGCAAGAGGGCATCTTGAAACCAGCGCCCTAGGGCTGGAGAGATGGCTCAGCGCTTAAGGCACTTGCCTACGAAGCTTAAGGACCCAGGTTCGACTCCCCAGGACCCATGTAAGCCAGATGCACAAGGTGGTGCATGTGTCTCGAGATTGTTTGCAGTGGCTGGAGGCCCTGGCTCTCTTTCTCTCTCTCTCACTGCCTCTTTCTCTCTTGCAAATAAATAAATAAAAATTAAAAAAAATCAGCACCCTGAAGTACAGGGTGTGTAGCCCTGTTTCCCTATATGGGCCTTCATTAAGAGGCACAAGACCAGGGTAAGAAGCTGATTGAGGTGCCATTGTATTGTAACACCCCAGAACTGTAGCTGATTTCTCTTTATGGAGCGGGATGGGGCTTAGAGTAGCTGGGAAGTGTCCAGACTTTTATACGCTCTTTTGTTTTAATCATGTCTTTTTATTTATGACAAGGGGAACTGGTGTTCTATTTGTTGTGACATTTTCAATAAATAGATTTAAGTAGGCACAAGTCTATTTCCTGTTTTGTTTTGTTTTCCCCCAAGGTGGGGTTTCGCTCTAGCCCAGGCTGACTTGGAATTCACTATGTATTCTCAGGTTGGCCTCGAACTCATGGTAATACTCCTACCTCTGCCTCCCAAGTGCTGGGATTAAAGGCGTGCGCCGCCACGCCTGACCACAAGTCTTATTTCTAAAGCTGCTGAATGACCCAAGAGCTGCAGACAGACCTGGAAGACTAGGGGAAGGTGGTGGGGAGAGGCGCTGGCCTTGAACCTTGGTGGTTTGTTTCTAAGGGTTTCTCCGTAGGGTTGGGTCCTGGGAGGGGAGTTGTTGGCCTGGACATGTTGCCTGATGCAGGGAAATGGTGCAGGCTCACTGATATAGCTGGACTTGAGGGTCAGCTTTTGGCTGGGGCGGGGGGAGCTGTCAGGGTTGGAGAGAGGAGTGCAGGTCTGGAATCTTTCCCCCTTGCTTGGGGCTCTGACCCAAGGCCGCCCCCTGGAACACCTGGCCGCCACAGGGAGCTGCTTTATTGGGACGAGTGATCCTGCTTTGTCTGAGAAGAGGCCTGGAGTTTGGTTTGTTTCAAAATATTCTATTTATTTGAGAGAGGGGGAAGAGGCAGATAGAGACAATGGGCGCACCAGAACCTTCAGCCACTGCCAAACGAACTCCAGACAGACACATGCACCACGCTGTGCATCTGGCTTACATGGGTACCGGGGAATCGATCCCTGCTCCTTAGGCTTGGAGGGCAAGTACCTTAAACACTAAGCCATCTCCGTAACCCGAGTTTGGTTTTGGAACTCTGACTGCACAGAGAGCCCCTGGGACAGACAGCAGGTGGCTGCAGCTCTGGCTGGTGGGCCAGGAGTCGTGGTTCTGAGAGAGGCTGGAAGCTATAGACTTTAAGTGCCTTGGCACTGAGCACCTTACCCTCACCCCTGGGGCGACCCTGGGGAAGGATTGGGCGAGGTGGAGATGGTCTCATCCCCTCCTCTTGGACCTGGTGTGCTGCTTGGAACAGCCTCCCCACAGCCTGTGTCCACTGCTGACCTTTATCGGGGAGCTTCATGCTGGGACAGGGCTCCTGTCACGAAGCTTCGCCGTCCTCATTTCCTGGTGGTGATTGGGTTACATTTTCCCTTTATGATGGGCAGTGGGCAGGGGGTGGGATCCGGGCAAGAGGAGGCTGGTAGCAAGTCTTGCTGGTGCCCATTTGTTCACAGTGGCATCTCCTGCCCTGCCTGGCAAGTCTGTCCGCCCACCCACCCTGCCACAGAAAACTTCCCCACCTGTATTCTACTTTCCTGAGAACCCTTGTTCCCTCTTTCTAGCTGGGGTCCTCTTTCGTCTCTCCTTCAAAGCTGTGGGACTCAATATATGAAATAACTTTGAGGTGAATCAGAGGCCTCAGATTTGGGGCTCAGAACTGACTCCAGAGTTCAGTCCCTTTTCCCAGAGCCCACACCCTGGGAGGAGGGTCTGGCAACCTCAGAAAGACGGGGTGAGGGAGTTGAATACAGAAAGATTGTCCTTGACACTGGAGAATGAGGAAGTGAGGGCAAGAGGCTGCCCTCGGGTCCAGGTGGGATGCTGGAGGCTGGAGGAGCAGTGAGAACGAAGGGCAGAGAAGGCTGTGGGGGGAGGGCGGGATTAGAAGTATCTTGGCTCTGTGCCCCTGGACCCTGACCCCTGTTCTGACTCACTTCTTTTTAAAAAAAATTTAATTTTAATTTTATTTATTTGAGACAGAGAGGCAGAGAGAGAGAATGGGCGCACCAGGCCTCTAGCCGCTGAAGACAAACTCCAGATGCATGCACCACCTTGCGCATCTGGTTTATGTGGGTCCTGGGAAATCAAACCCGAGTCCTTAGGCTTTGCAGGCAAATGCCTTAACCGCTAAGCCATCTCTCTAGCCCCTGACTCACTTCTTGAACCCAGAAGAGAGAATCTGAAAGTGCTAGAGCCATCTAACCCTGACTTTGACCTGGGCAGAGATAGGGAAGGTTACCCCTGGGGTTGTATGCCAGATGAGCAGTCTGTGGACCCCGCCTGTGTCTGAAGACCCCCCCCTCAGTGAGGCTTTTACAGGTAGTAGAAACTATGGCGAGCCTGCGGATGCAGCTCAGTGGGGGGGGGGCTTATTTATCTACTAGGCACAAAGGCTTGGGTTCCATCCCCAGCACTTCACAAACTGGTGACACAGGCATGTGATCTCAGCACTTGGGAGGTGGAGGCAGGAGGATCCGGAGCTCAAGGTCATCCTTGGTTACACAGGGAGTTTGAGGCCAACCCGGGCTCCATGAGATCCTGTGTCAAACACCCCCAAGTGTCAGGTTTGGAGACATGTTCCACAGGTGGCTTTCGTTGCAGTGGCCCTGTGCAGATCCCCCAGGGACAGCCTTAGCCTGGCCGATGTCTGAACCCCACAAGGGGCAGACTGCTCCCAAGGGCTGACCCTGGAAGCCCTGTTTACCTGGCAGGTTAAATGTCCCTGATACCCGGGGAGGGCCACGGGAGCTGCCTCTGAGCCACCCACGTGGTCCACCAGCTCCCAAACTTAGTCTTCAGGCCCTAGTGGGGCTGGAAAGGGTACCAGTGCTCCCCCACTTGGCTTCCTAGTAAGGGGAGCTGCTAAGGCCTGACTTCTCTTCCCCCACCCCTCAATCACAGAGACCACTAGGCTTCTGGGTTGTTCTCTGTACCAGTTCCAAACAAGGGCTCTGTAAGATCTACCATTCAGCCTCCAGCTGCCCTGGAGGTGAGGGCTGTGTTTGTCTCCCTAGAGGGAGACAGCCGGAGGAGATCCCGGGAGACAAGGCTCCATTTTTAAAAAAGTATTTTATTTTGGGGCTGGAGAGATGGCTTAGTGGTTAAGCGCTTGCCTTAAACCAGATGCACAAGGTGGTGCATGTATCTACAGTTCATTTGCAGTGGCTGGAGGCCCTGGTGTGCCCATTTTTTTTCTCTCTCTCTGCCTCTTTATCTCTCTGTGTTGCTAATAAGTAAAAAATAAACAAAAATTTTAAAAAATTATTTATTTGAGGGGGTGGGCATGCCAGTGCTTCCAGCCACTGCAAATGAACCCCAGATGCATTCGCCACCTTGTGCATCTGGCTTATGTAGGTCCTGGGGAATTGAACCCCAGGTCCTTTGGCTTTGCAGGCAAGCGCCTTAACTGCTAAGCCATCTCTCCAGCCCAAGGCTCCAGTTTTGCCTGTCCCTCAAAGAATCCTTCAGAGGGTTCTCCCTTTTGGGTCAGAGGGGTCAGGGTCCCTCACTGAAGGCTTTTGAGCCCTATGAGGCAGAGGGTGAAGCCCTGGAGTGGTGACCATTCTCTGCCCATTTGGCTGCCCGACATTCATTCAAGATAAGAGGCCTGTGCTGGTGGCCAGCCAGCTGGGGACCAAGGGCAGCTTGTTTGTAGGCTCTGTTCTTCGTGGACCCATGACCTTGGGCCATTTGCTTAGCCTCCAACCTTGCTTTCTTCATTGCTGAGAAGACGTGCTGAGTCAGGCCTTGCCTACCTCTTAGGACCATGGGGAAGGGGTGCTGTCCCAACTTCTGATTCTCCTCTGTGGATGCTGTGTCTGGGGTGGCGGCTCCTGGGCTGCCCACTCTGTCCCCCACCCTCCCCAGTGGTTGCTGTGCTCCAAGTACCTGGAGCTTGGGACTGACACAGGGCTGGCCTTTGGAGACCAGGGTGCCCCCTCCTGAGGCAGTTAGGGAACTGCAGTGGCCTCTCGGCTCCTGGAAGCCCAGGGGCTGCCGCTGGTGTCTAGACTGGGTGACAGCCACGAAGGTGTACCATTCCATCCATTGTCACCCGGGTCTTGGGATTTAGGTTGTCTTTATTTTGTGGCTGGGGACACCAGTGAGGGTTTGACTGGTTCTGGGACCCAAAGTGAGATTCCAGACCCCACCTTCTGCACCCCTCCTGTGTCTCCTTGGGCTGCACCCTCACCGAGAGCCCTTGAATACTGCGAGACCTCACCACCCACCCCAGTAGGATGGCTCCGTGAGGGAATGCAAGGGGGTGGGTGCACAGGCACAGCCATGAGTGGGGCCGTGCTCTTTCCCCAAGCACATGCATTTCCGTTTCAAGCTGCCTCCAGAGGAGGGATCCAGCCACTTCTCCCAGTGAGTCTGAGGATTGGGAACAGGGTGATGGCCAAGGGCTGTGCTGCCTCAGCTGCATGGGGAGAGACCCTTGAGCTGCCCATACAGGTGGGTGGTGGGAAAGACAAGTGCTCCCCTCCTTGGGAGCAGAAGCAGAAGCAGAAGCAGATGACAGCAGCCTGGAGTTCCAGAGGGAGGCCTGTGGGTGGGTGCCTCTGAGCCTCTGCTCTGTGGGCGGGCAGGCGGAGGGGCTGAAGTCAGCTGCTTTAGTGACCGGACCTTAGAAGGAGGAGGAGGTTGAAGCTGCTGGAGTTGGAGCCTGGGGCCACTTGAGAATATCGGCCTCTAGTGCATATGCTGATCTGCCTTCTCCCTGCCACTAGCTTCCGCCCTTGGGTGCTGGGGCCCTGCTGGAGCCCAAGTGCCAACAGTCCCCTTCCCCACACCTCCATGTTGTCCGCTGCCCTTGTGAGAGAGGGTCAGTGGCAGTTAGCCTTTCATGATGTTACCGGGGAATGACTTTTTTTTTTTTTTTCGAGGTAGGGTCTCACTCTAGCTCAGGCTGATCCAGAATTCACTATGTCGTCTCAGGCTGGCTTCGAACTCACGGTGACCCTCCTCCTACTTCTGCCTCCCTAGTGCTGGGATTAAAGGCATGCACCACCATGCCCGGCTTTAGGAATGACTTTTTAAAACAAAATATTTTATTTATTTATTGTCAACCAGAGAAAGATGGAGAGGGAGAGAGAGAGAGAGAGAGAGAGGACACAGAGAGAGAATGGGCACATCAGGGCCCCTAGATGCTGCAAATGAACTCCAGATGCAATGACCCACTTTGTGCATCTGGTTTTATGTGGGTACTAGGGAATTGAACCCGGGTTGTTAGGCTTTGCAGGCAAGTGCCTTAAGTGCTGAACAATCTCTCCAGCCTCAATTTTTTTCTTGCATTCGTGTGTGTGTTTGTGTTCCTATGTGTGTGAATGCACACATTCAGAGGCCTGGACAGACATTAGAAGGGACTCTGGCCTGCTCTGTACCATGCAGCGTGATTTTGAGTTATCTTCGGTTATCCCACACCCCTACCCAAACAGTGCGCCCACAGGTAGCAGCATCGTGGCTTGGTGGGAACCCTGCTTGACGGCAGTAGGCAGCCGCCTACTCAGTCAGTCTTTCGGAGTTAATGCATTGGCACGGCTCCAAGATCAAGCAATATGCTGAGGAGTCTCACTTCCTGCCCTGTTCCCAGGTGTCCTTGCTCCATTCCCATAACACTCTTCATAGTGTCTTGTTATTGGTATTATTATTATTCATTATTTTTTTTGGACAAGCGCTTCCTGGATAGCTCAGCCTGGCCTTGATCGTCTTCCTTCTCCTTCATACTTTGTTTAAACCCAGGGCCATGCTAGGCAAGTGCTCTATCACTGAGCTACACCCCTGGCCCTCTTTATTTTGAGACAGGTCTTGTTAAGTTGTCCAGGCAGGCCTTGAACTTGCAATTTTCCCCCTTCCTTCTTACCTTTCTTCCTCTTTCCCTCTCTCCTTCCTTCCCCTCTCTCCCCCTCTCTCTTCTTTCCCTCCTTCCTTTCCTCACTCCCTCCCTCCCTCCCTTCCTTCCTTTTGGTAGGGTCTCACTGTAGCCCAGCTTGACCAGAAATTTACTATGTAGTCTCAGGGCCATCCTCCTAGCTCTGCTTTACCAGTGCTGGGATTAAAGGCATTCGCCACCACGCCCCTGTGAATTTGAGATTTTTTTCAGTCTCAGCCTTCGGAGGAGGAGGTGGGAATCAGAGCAAATAAGTGCCATAGGTCCCCAGCTTCCTAGATCTGCTGACACCTGCAAGCTTGGCCAGTAAGCCCAGTTTTGAAAGTTGTCCCAAAGCACCACCTGGTGGGCGGTGTGGGCTATAGCACGGTTTCCCTGATGGACTGTCACCCAGCCTCCTGCCCAGTCTCACTTTACAGTGCCTGGAGGTTTCCGATGGAAAGAGCCTGCAAGTCTACTCTCAGTCCTCGCTTCCTGTGGCCTGATCCGGGGCTGAGTCCTACGTAAGGACCACTCACAAGCCTCCTGCCACTCCTCCCTCTTCCAAAGAAAAATGGAGGCCTTTCCCTTCTCGCTGGGGGGAGGAGGCTGAGAGGAGTTGAACACACACATGCCGTGTTCAACGCCCAGCTGGGAGGTGGTCGCATCTGTGGCCTGTGACCTGCCCCTCTGGCCCTCAGCAAGGTGAATCTGGAATCCCAATGCTGGGGTGCATAAGGACCCCAGGAAGAGCATCTGCCATGGTGTCCCTCGGGGTCTTGAACTAGACTGTGTGACGTTTGAGCTTTCAGTGCACTGGCCCAGGGTCGCTGCTGTCGAGTGACGTGACTTAGTCCCTTCCTAGGGTTGCCGGGCTGTACAGGTGGAGGGTCATGCCTGACATAGCCCACCCAGGGCAGCACCCTCTGGCACCTCTCACACTCTTCCATCTTTACACAGGGCCTGGTGCATAGTGGGTTTTTTTTCCAAGATAGTGTCACACTGTAGCCCAGGCTGACCTGGAATTCACTCTGTAGTCCCAGAATGGCCTTGAACTCACAGTAATCCTTTTACCTCTGCCTCCTGAGTTCTGGGATTAAAGGCATGAGCCACCATGCCCAGCCAAAGGTTTTTTTTTTTGTTTGTTTGTTTTTGTTTTTTGAGAGGGTAAGAGAGAAAGAATGGCTGTGAACGAACTCCAGACACGTGTGCCCTTGCATCACTTTTTGCGTCTGGCTAAATGTGGACCTGGAGAATCGAACGGGTGTTCTTAGGCTTAGGAGGGAGGCGCCTTAACTGCCAAGCCATCTCTCCAGCCCCAAAGTGGGTTCTTTTTGGCAAATGTGATATTTGTGACATGGCTGTCATTTGTCACGTGGTGTCTATGCCTGGCACTTGTCTTTTTCACCAGGTGCACTTACTGGTTATGTGTCTTTGGACAGTTGTGTGCCCCAGTTCCCTCATCTGTGAAATGGGAAGAAAGGGTGGCTGCTGCTTCACATGAGAGACGTGTACACAGAACATGGGACATAGCACCATGGCTTGCATCACTCCACTTCCTGAGGTGCCTCCAGTGAAAACATTAAGAGTATTTAAAATGGGGGCTGGGGAGATGGCTCAGTGGTTAAAGGCACTGCCAAGGTTTAATTTCCCCAGCACCCACATAAAGCCAGCTGAATAAAGTGGCCCATGCATTTGGAGTTAGTTTGCAAGTGACAGGAGGCCCTGGTGAAACTATTTTCTTTCTGCTTGCTAATAAATAAATTTTAAAAAATTTAACAAAGAGCATTTACGATACAATTTGCTTTTGAAATTTGGGAACCATTAGTGGGAAAATTTCCCAGTCTGACTACTTGTCAGTGTATCACAGTTGAGAAATTCGCTGGAGAGACTCCCACCTCCACCCTCAAAGCCTTGGGGCAGGTGTGACTCCCAGTGGGGGACTTAGTCCCTCCCTAGGGTTGCCATGCTGTATAGGTGCCCATTTAGGGCAGTGCCCACTGGCACCTCTCACACCTTTCCATCTTTACACAGGGCCTGGCACATGATGGGTTCTTTTTTTTTTTCTTCCCCAAGATAGGGTCTCTAGCCCAGGATGACCTGGAACTCCCTCTGTAGTTCCAGCCTGGCCTTTAACTCAAGTGATCTCCTACGTCTGCCTTCCAAGTGCAGCCTGGAGCTCAGCTGGTACTGGGGATCCCATGTCTTCTGACCAAACTGTCAGCAAGGGATCAGACAGGGCACCAGGGCTGGACACAGAGGCCTGCATTCACACTGTCCTACCCATTTTCATTATTCTGTGGATTAAGGTACAGAGATGCCATAGCAGCTAGTAAGAAGTGGGGTTTCCACCCAGGTCTTCCGGTTGCCCACGCTGGGGTCTACCTTTGGTATCACACAGCCAAAGTCAACTAGGAGCCAGCTCCGGGAGCCCCCAGACCCGCACGCAGTCTATGAATTGACGATGAAGAGCCCCAAGTGCGTGTGTGTGTGTGTGTGTGAGTGTGTGTGTGTATCGCACACAAACTCTCCCTGGTGAAGACGGGCATCCAAGTCATGCCTCTGTCTCTCTGAGGTCTCGTGGCTGCTCAGGATCACAGCCCGCTCTGCTGTTGCAGGTCTGTGTGGCAGCCTGGGACCAACCAATTTTGGTCACCGTGGCCTTGCTTCCAGACTTCGACAGTAGGTGGCGCTAGTTACCCAGTTGCCACGTAGCTTCCAGAAAAAGGAAAGGAGCAAACCTGGTTCTGGGAGTAATTAGGGCCAGAAGCTGGCTTTGGGGACAAGCTTGCACCTTGTGCTTGGGTACCCAGGGACAGACCTAGAGATCTCAAAACTAGATTCTGTGCTTCTAAACTCTTTGGAAGGTCACGGTCTGTGAAGTGAAACCTGAATGCCGTCAGTGGAGTGACACCTGGGTACTCACTCGTCTTAATGAGAGGCAGCTGGAGATGCAATACGGTGACTAGGGCAAAATGGGGTGTGTGGGGGTTCAGCTACAACGGCCCCAAATCCTCCTGGGCTCCAGAGTGGACTTCTTCTGTTTCTTTTTTTCTTTTTTCTTTTTTGTTTTTCGAGGTAGGGTCTCATTCTAGCCCAGGCTGACATGGACTTCACTATGTAGACTCCGGGTGGCCTGGAACTCATGGTGATCCTCCTACCTCTGCCTCCCGAGTGCTGGATTAAAGGTGTGTGCCACCACGCCAGGTGACTGGCTGCTTTTTTTTTTTTTTTTTTTTTTGAATGAGAGAGCAAGAGAGCGAGAGAGTATGTGTGAGAGAGAATTGGCATGCCAAGGCCACTGTAATTGAACTCCAGATGCCTGTGCCATCTTGTGCACACGTGTGACCTTGTGCACGCATCACCTCATGTGCCTGGCTTACGTGAGATCTTGGGAGTCGAACATAGGTCCTTAGGCGTCGCAGGCAAGCGCCTTAACTGCTAAGCCATCTCTCCAGCCCCAGAGTGGACTTCGTAATGGACCTCGCCCCAATTCCAGCACACTCTCTCATTCCCTGCATGGTAGTGAACTTCCAGGGAAGTCTCCTTGGTTCTGGAACCTTCCTTCCCCTCCTCTGTATACCTTCTTCTCTCCTACTCCTCAGGCGGCTTTCCGCACTCTGCCCCTTATGCCAGTTCCCCCCAGAGACCCTGCAGGTCTGCAGGTCTACCCTACCCCCAACACCCTCAAATGCAATGGCAAACATGGACCAATAGCCAATGGGTTTCTAGGATGTGGTTTCCATGGCGACCAAGCATCTTCTGCCTCGTGGTGCTCAGCCTGGGGCAGGTTGCCTTGGCGACTCACCTCATTGAAGGGTGATTTGTGGCACTATTTTCTTCCTTTCCTTCAGCGCCGCCTTCTCTTTAGAGGCTGTGGAGTCCAAATGGCTCCTGTCTACTCACAGCAAACCCGGACACCATCTTCAAAGGACTTCCCCAGCCAGGGCCATGGTGGCCCCAAAGCACTATGTTAACAGAAGGTTCCCCGGGTAACCTCTTTCCGTTCTCGTGTTACTAGAACTGTGAGGGTCAGAGCATCCCCTAACAAGCTAGGCAGGGCCACCTGCCTACAACACACCAACTAAAGAGACAAGGAATAGTGCTGAGCAGAGAAAGGAGATGTATTCAATGTGGCCCCACTGGGGTGAGGGGAAAGTCTACTGCCTTCTCCCCCAGGTCCCTTTTCAGGGTTCTAACATGAAGCTTTGGTTTGAATAGAAGGCAAGAGGTATACTTGACTGAGGTGTGGTTCCGCCCGCCCATCATTTTTTTTAATACTTAAAAAAATTATTTGATAGAGAGAGATACAGAAATAGGCAGGTAGAGAGAATGGGTACACCAGGGCCTCCAGCACTGCAAACAAACTCCAGATATGTGTGCCTTCTTGTGCATCTGGTTTACGTGGGTCCTGGGAAGTAGAACCTGGGTCCTTTGACTTTGCAGGCAAGAGCCTTAACTGCTAAGCCATCTCTCCAGCCCTCGCCCATCATTCTTGTCTCAGCTTCAGTCTGTCTTGCAGGGAGGTTTGACAAGGATCCCCCTCTAGCAGGCACCAGGCTTCAGCCCCTTTCTTCCCCCAGCATCAGATACCTGGGGAAAATGTCAATGTCTTGGGCACATTGATGTGTCTTAGACTTCTTCACTTCTGGAAGGATGGTTATAATAGAAACACGACGCATCCTTTGTGGCCAGCAGGGGTGGGGGACTGCAGAGCTGAGGGTCAACATAACAAGTTCCCTCTTTTTCTACCCACAATGCCCTTGGAAGGCTCAATGCTCTCAGACAGTGTTACCAGCCATTTTCTCAGAGCTGGTAGCTTTGGAGAGAGAAAGCAGGTGACCGGAAGAGCAGTGACAGGGGAAGAGAGGTGCTGAGAAAAGTGGGCTGGCAAGGCAAAGAGACTGAGAGCTAAAAGGATGCAGGTGATGGTTCAAGCCAGCGAGATGGCCACGTCAGGATCCCAGCAGGAGAATTCTCCAGGGCTAATGCCTTTATAAATCATTTCATAGCGAAACCCAGAACAGGCCTCCTAGCTCCCTGCCAAGCAGAGAGTGTCTGTCGACACTGAAGCATTACGCACACATTAGCTCTCTGTCGCCCCATCACAAGCTATCACAATAATTAATCTAGGCAGGAGATTCACTAAAGGGTCATTTCCCCTCACTCTCTGGGACTAGATTAGTCAGGGAGTCGGGGAATAGGTACTACTGTCAAGAGAGCTTACCAGGGGCCTCGGGGGCATTTGCAGGCAGACGACACCAAGACCCCAGTGGAAGGGGCTGGGCTCCCAAGGACCCGCGGGGGCTTCCTCGTCAGGTGCGCACCACCAGGAGAGAGGCTTGCAGGACAGCCAGGAAGACGCGGGCTCCCGAGTCCTCTGCGGACAGGCCAGGTTTCCAGGTGAGCAGGGTCAAAGGCTCCTGAGGTCTTTCCATGGTGGATGCAGAGTGAGGACCACTGGCTGTCCACTCTAGCTTCCCAGCCTAAAACTAGTTCACACATCCCTGACAGTATCCTGGGGGCCAGTCAGAAAGCCTGCTTCTTCTCAGCCCGAGAGGGGCAGGACAGTTTAGCTCGGGCATAGTGTTCCAGTCTTCATTTGAGACCCTCATAGATGCCTCCCTCTGTCCCTTTCTTCTTCTTTCCCTTCCCTTCCTTGTCCCCCACCCCCCCACCACCTATTTTTTTCCTGAGGTAGGGTCTCACTCTAACTCAGGCTGACCTGGAATTCACTCTATAGTTCCAGACTGCCCTTGAACTCACAGCGACCATCCTACGTCTGCCTCGCGAGTGCTGGGATTAAAGGTGTGCGCCACCATGCCTGGCTCCTTCCCTCCCCTTCTTTCCCCATTCCCTCCAACCCTTCCTTCCGTTTTTTTTTTAAAAGTTTATTTTTTCAATTCTTTAAAAATCTTATTATATATATATATATATATAGATAGATAGATAGATAGATATAGATATAGATATAGATATAGATATAGATATAGATATAGATATAGATATAGATATAGAGAGAAATAGGCATGCCAGGGCCTCCAGCCATTACAAATGAACTCCAGATGCATGTGCCACTTTGTGCATCTGGCTTATGTGGGTCCTTGGGAATTGAACCTGGGTCCTTCGGCCTTGCAGGCAAGTGCCTTAACTACTAAGCCATGTCTCCAGCTCTACATTTCTTCTTTTTTTTAAAAAAAATTTCGTTTTGTTTTTATTTTTATTCATTTATTTGAGAGAGAGAATGGGCGCACCAGGGCCTCCAGCCACTGCAAAGGAACTCCAGATGCATGCACCAACTTGTGCATCTGGCTTATGTGGGTACTAGGGAATTAAGCCTGAACCAGGGTCCTTAGGCTTCACAGGCAAGCGCTTAACCGCTAAGGCATCTCTCCAGCCCTACATTTCTTTTTAAACATATATATATATTTAAGTGAGCAAGTGAGTGAGAGAGACAGAGAAATAGGCAGATTGAGAGAGAGAGAGAGGAAAGAGAGAGAGAGTATGGGTTCACCAGTCCTCCTGCCACTGCAAACAAACTCCAGACATATGCACTACTTTGTACATCTGGCTTTACGTGGGTCCTGGGAAGTTGAACCCAGGCCATCAGGCTTTGCAAGCAAGTGCTGTTAATCACTGAGCCATTTCTCCAGCCCTTACTTCGCTTTCCTAAGGATGATTTCTGTCACGTGAGCTCAGTTCTTAACATTTTTGTGTGTGTGTTCTGACCCAATTGCTACTAAACCACCCTCGTAGGGGGCAGGGTGACAGGTTTACACAGCTGGTTTGTGAGAAGGAGCTCTGGAAAGCGGCCCCATTCCAGGCTCTGGGCCCCTTCCCTCACACACATGAGCCGAGGGCTTCCTTGCATGTATTTTTAGGTCCTGCTTGGTGGGCAGGAGAGGCCTGGGAGTTGGTTTCTAGCATTTTCCACCCTCCTGGGTCTTAGGACATGGTGGGGGTGGAAAGCTGCAGGTCTCCTGCCACGCTATTAGATGGACAAGGACCAAAGAGACCATGAAGTCTGGCCAAGCGGCTGCCTGGGGCGGGGGGAGACGGAGGGTCTGGAGACTCCTGGAGCAGTGTGGATGGGCTCTTGTTCCTTGGAGATTTCTCTGAGCAGGAAGAGCCTTTGACGTTGGATACTGCAACACCCCTCCCCCTGAAAAGTCCATTTCTAGCTCCATAGCACAGGCTTGGGGAGTGTAGACCTCTGGGTGCTGTCAGGTTTTCTGTGGCCCATCCTGCATTTCTGGGGTATGGGTACTGTGACTGGGCCCAGAGAGACTACATTTATGCTTCCCACCCTCCCCAGGGGAGCCCGGTACCTGGAGGATGTCCTCTGTCTCCATCGGCCCCTTGGCCCACTCACCGGAAGCGAGGCGCATAAAACCCACTTGCTAAGAGTCGGTGTCTCACTGTCCCTGGTCTGTGGGGTATTACCGTGCCGGGCTTCCCAAGAAGAACACACACGTGTCTCACGCGGGAAGTCATTGTGGACTGCATTCTCCCTCTCATCAGACTCACACCTGTGTGAATAGTGAACAATACACTCCTGTCTGTTTAACCCATCTGGAATTAGCTTTGTTGTTACTTCTTTTTTTTATTTTTTATTTTTAAAAAATATTTTATTATTTATTTATTTGAGAGAGAGAGATACAGAAATAGGCAGGTAGAGAGAGAGAGAGAATGGGTGAGCCAGGGCCTCCAGCCACTGCAAACGAACTCCAGATGCAGTTGTGTGCACCCCCTTGTGCATCTGACTTACGTGGGTCCTGGAGAATCGAGCCTTGAACCGGGGTCCTTAGGCTTCATAGGCAAGCGTTTAACTGCTAAGCCATCTCTCCAGCCCCTTTTTTTAATTTTTAAAAAATATTTCATTAAAAATTATTTCTTTACAAGCAGAGAGAGGTAGAGAGAAGACAGACTGAGAGAATGAGTAAGGCAGGGCATCCAGCTGCTGTGGGTACTGGGGAATCGAACCCAGGTCCTTTGGCTTTGTAGGCAAGCACCTTAACCTTAACCACTAAGCCACCTCTCCAACCCCTTGCTGTTACTTCTGACAGTCCTAAATTAAGCTCATACTCCTTAAAGAAGCCAACACTCAAGATCTCTCTCTCTCTCTCTCTCGATCTTTCTCACGGTGAAATAGTGTTTCAAGTAGCCCCAGACTGGCCTCAGGCTTGTTATGTAGCTGAAGATAACCTTGAATCTCTGGATTCTCCTGCCTTCACCTCCCCAGGAATGGGATTCCAGGCGAGCACCGCCACGCCTGGTTTATGAGCTGCCAGTGAACCCAGGGCCTCACGTATGCTAGACAAGCACTCTACCAACTGAGCTACTTTCCCCAATCTGAGACAGATTTTTGAAACACATTCTCTAGAATGTTCCAAAGCCTTTTCTGACTCCCCTGATTTGAGCCCTCATCCAGCAAATGTATGACAATATGCCAGGTCCCTTCAGCAACATACAGATGAGTGAGATTGGTCAAAAGTCAGAAAGTGGGCTGGAGAGATGCCTAACTACCTGGGCTTGATTCCTCAGTACCTTGTAAAGCCAGATGCACAGTGGCACACGCATCTGGAGTTCATTTGCAGTGGCTAGAGGCCCTGGTGTGCCCATTCCCACTCCCTTCTCTGCTTGCAAAAAATAAATAAATAAATAATAAATAAATAAATAAATGAATGAATAAATAAATAAATAAATACTTTTGAAAACTTTGGAAGACTTAAATTGAAACAAAAAAGTCAGAAAGTGCCTGGGGAGGAACTAGTGGCTTTTAAGGTTGGACTTGTGTGTGTGTGTGTGTGTGTGTGTGTGTGTGTACAGGCCCAAGTATATATGCAAATGCATGTGGAGGGCCAGAGGACAACCTTGGGTGTCATTCCTTAGGAATGCTGTCCATCGGTGAGTGCTCCCCCAGAGTCCTCCATCCCTAGGCAGCACCATGGAGTGCAGGGAGAGAGGCTGAGGGCCAAAGAAGGCCCAGTGGGTGGTCTTTCCAGCCTTCTCCAGGCCAGCCCTTTGTGGTGAGGAAACCCCAGCCCTGGACTCTTGCCCTGCGTCTTCACTGGCCAATCCCAAGTAGTCTCAGCCATCACCCTGGGCAGAGATGTCAGGTTAAGAGCAGGAGAGGGAGCAGAGGAGGGAGGGAAGGAGGGGGAGAGAGGGTTAGGAAGAAGAGGAAGAGCAGGGAAATGGGGGAGGAGGAAGAGAGCCAGGAAAGCTGGGACTAGGCATGCAGATGTGTGCGTGCTAGCATGGTCATTTATCCTCTCCTGGCAGGCACATTTGCTCCAGGAGGGGAAGCTTCGGACCTAGAGCCTAGATGTAGGAGGGCCTCCGGTCCCATCCCCTCAGTGGCCTGGACTAAGGACCAGGTGGACCACACTGAAAAGTGGCAGTGAGTCTGTCTCCCAGTGTCTGGGCTGAGCATCGGACATATCAATTGAGCTTGTCATCTAACCCTTTCTTGGTCCTTAACAAGCTGTGGAGGGTTGGGACAGCCTGAATGGCCCAGTGTCTCACTAAGTCTGTGTCTCGGCCATCTTCCCGGAGACGGCCCTCAGCTGACCCTTGCCTCTGGGACCCTCATAGCCAGGACCGCAAATGTGCCTGGATTCCAGGAGGCTCAGGGCCAATGTATGACCTTGGAGTGTTTGCTTTTTTAAACAGAAAAATACACAATTTGAATTTTCATCATGGAAACAATTGTATTCCTAGAACTTCCAGGCGCCCCCGTCTTGGCCAGTTCCTCCTTTAGTCTGCCTCTCAAGAGGTGAAACACAATTGCTCTAAGAAACAATGGCCTGGGGTTATATTTAAGGCTCTGAGTGTCCACCCCCTCCCATCGGAGCCCTCGCCTTCCTGAACATAGGTCTACGCTTCCCTGTGGGGCTCCCTGTGCCTCCCAATAGCCAGGACCTCATGGTCTCCAGTTGTCAGCACTCTGAGCCATTACCGATGGAAATTTGGACCAGGCCTTCCAAGAGAAGAGCGGCCCCTTCTTCCCACCCTCCCTGAGTCTTCAGAGCAATCCTCATTCTCTGATGAGCTGGGCTTTTCCAAACCCAAGATGAAGTCTGAGTCACTGTGCTGGCATCTCTAGGGACACAGACGCTTGAAACAAAACCAGTGCAGCTCTGTCCACAGCGGTCGGCTTTCAGAACCACTCTGCCCCCATGCTGCCAGCCCACCCGGTGTCACTGCTGCCTTGACTTGGCTAATCTCCAGCCTCATCATTGTATTTTATTTTAAATTTATTTATTTAACAGAGAGAGAGAGAGAGAGAGAAGGGGCATGGGGCATGCCAGGTCCTCCAGCCACTGCAAAAGAACTCCAGATGCATGCACCCCCTTGTGCAGCTGCCTAACGTGGGTCATGGGGAATTGAACCTTGGTCCTTTGGCTTTGCAGGCAAACGCCTTAACCGTTAAGCCATCCCTCCAGCCCTCTATCCTCATCATTTGAAGCAGGGCCATTTTACAGATGATAAACAGAGGCTGAGAGAAGTTGGGTGAGCGAATTAGTGTCAGGAGATTCTGCTTTTTGTTTAAGCTGTCCTGGGGGGGGGTTCATGTTGGGGTGGGTATCACAGCAGGTGGCCACTGAGGTCCTTCTGGTCACGGGGTCTAATGAGCGATGGTCAGGTGCTGGGCAACCACATCTCAGGCCTACTTGAAGTGACCACCTTGTGGAAGAGCAGCCATCTAGACAAGGCTATATAGTGAGGAGAGGAAAGAGGTGGTGTTGGGCCAGGGGCTCACACTCTTCCTCAGAGAAGCGCTGGGGACACCCAGTAAGGGAAGTTCTTTCTATTCTGTCCCTCATGGCTCTCTTGTCCCACCCTTCATTGCCCAGGTTCAATTTTATTCTTGTTCCTGGGTTTTGCTTTTTTAAAATTTTTGTTTGGCTTTATGTTTTCATTCTTGTAACATTTTTAGAAAGACGGGGCGGGGGTGGGGGAGAGAATTGGCACACCAGGGCCTGAGCCATTGGGAATCAAACTCCAGATGCTTTCGCCACCTAGTGGGCATGTGTGACCTTGCACTTGCCTCACCTTTGTGCACCTGGCTTATGTGGGATCTGGAGAGTCGAACATGGGCTTTGCAGGCAGGCGCCTTAACCACTTAGCTATCTCTCCAACCCTGGATTTTGCTTTTTATACTGTCTCTTCTAAGAGACTATGAGCCCTAGAGGATGCGGCCACACATTCTTCTGAGGACACAGTGAAATATCCCCGTGACGTTTCCTTGTGGAGGCCAAAGGGCCATTGGGACGGTGTTCTGTGATGAACCACGCTGGCCTTTGAGCTGGGGAGACAGAGTACGTCTTACACTTCAGCGCCCCTTGCATAGCTTCTGGGCTTTTGGGAGCCTTCCACTCAAAGTCTCCCCTCCTGGTCTAAATGGCTTTTCTTCAAGTTTCCTGGACAAAAGACAACTTTTTTGTTTTGTTTTCTGTTTTGGTGTGGTCTCACTATGTAGTTCAGGCTGGTATACAAGTCCTGACCCTCCTGCTTTAGCCTCCTAAGAACTGAGATTATAGGGGTGTGCCCCTAAGCTGAGCTACAAGGGACTCCTTTGACTACACAGACTCGTAAGTATTCTTGAGGGTAGGAGTTTGGGTGGGTGAGCTAGAGCCCACGCTACTTGACCAGTGGGGCCATGACTACATATGGGGTGGCATAACTAAATGGAAAATCTGGCCAAAGTCAAAGGTTTCTGAACACATGATGAACAAAAATTAATTCAGCCGGGTGTGGTGGCACATGTTTTTAATCCCAGCTCTTGGGAGGCAGAGGTAGGAGGATTGCCATGAGTTTGAAGCCAACCTGAGACTACACAGTGAATTAGAGGCTAGCTTGGGCTAGAGAAAGACCCTACCTCAAAAAACCAAAAAAAAAAAAAAATTCAAAAATCAAACATGGAATGGACAGAGGGGTTTCTGACTGTGCTCCCTGGTGTTGTGTTGTGTGATGTCATTGCAGCCTTGGTTCTGAACATGCAATGAGTAACAATGTCACAACCACACGGTACTGACAAGTGCTGCCCGAATACCCTGCCTCGGATTGAGACTAGTGTATTCGCTGTACATGCAAAGTTTTCTGGTTTAATAACAGTAAACAAAGACTTAATATTTTCCTACCATCATTTCTCAGAATGTGCATATCAAATTAGTGTGTCTTTGGATTTGACTATGTTAAGATTATCCAATTCTAAAGGTTGCTGCTTTTGGCTGGGGAACACTCAGTGAGGGGAGCGCTTGCTTGCCCAGCGTGCTCCACACAAAACTGGACATGGTGCATAGTTGTGATCCCAGCATACAGGAGATGGAGGCAGGATGAGCAGAACTCCAAGTCATCCTTGGCTACATAAGAAGTTTGAGGCCAGCCTGGGCTACAGGAGATGCTGTCTCAAAAAATTATTTACTTGAGGGCTGGAGAGATGGCTTAGTGGTTAAAGTGCTTGCCTGCAAAGCCTAAGGTGCCAGGTTCTATTCCCCAGTAAGCCAGATGCACAAGGTAGTGCGTGTGTCTGGAGTTCGCTTGTAGTGGCTGGCATGCCCATTCTCGCTTTCTCTGCTCTCTCCCTCTCTCTCAAATAAAAAAATTGAAAACATTATTAACTTGAGTTTCACAAGAAACATCGCTCAATGAATTTTGGCTTGTGATCAGCACAGAAACGTTCTTAAGCATACTCTGGCATCTTGTACTACATATTTATATAAAGCTGTTTTTAATGGTTATCAAATGAAAATGTTAATCAACTCCAAAAAAAACGTTGAAGATGGTCTATGTCATATAGTAGCAAATATTTGGCCGAGATTTAATGCTTTATCTAAAATGAGTAAGCACAGCCATCTCATTAGTGTGCAAGTTTTGTTTCATCTTTAATAGCTGGTAAAATTATATGCATACCAAAGAGTTGTTTTCAAATAAATTTCTTTATGATTTATTATCAGTACAAATTTGATTTGTATATGCCCAAGGTTGCATAAAAATTTCTTGGGTGTAAAGGGGGAAAAGTTTAAAAAGCCCTGGGGGAAGGGTTGGTGGCAGAGAAAGTGATGGGGTTGTGGGGAAGGGGTGGGCAACCTGTGGCTACCTCAGGGAGAGATCCATCAGGCCAGAATAGGATCCCTGGGTGGGATCTCCTGGCTTGCTCGTCCACCAAAGACAAAGGTAGGGTAATGTTCACCCTCCACTCCTGGTCCCACGTGCTCCTCGCCCATGTGGGGGCAGACCAGTGGAAGGGAAAAAGCCACGGTGGAGTTCCACAGCCAGTGGAGGAGTGCTGTGCCTTCAGCCCCACCTCACGGGCCTGCCCACACCCCATGCTGGGGCCCAAGCTGGCCCTGGAGCCTAAAGCTAAACCTACTCATTTCCAGGTATCTTTCTGACTGCCACAGGCGCTGGTTCCTGTCTTTCATTGGCACTGTGCTTGGGCCTCCAGGAGATGTGCTCAGGCAGACTGCTCTGGAAGCCATATGTCCCAAAGGAGCTAAAGTTTGCTGTTGATCACCCGAGGGAGCCAGAACGCAAAATTCAAACTCAGCCAGAGCTGGTCTCATAAGATTAAAAAAAGAAAAAACAACAAAAAAAGGCAGAGGATGGGACCAGAATGGTGAGAAAGAGTATTGTAAACAAAGGACCGCCCGGCTGGGACGTAGCTTGGTTGGTAGTGTGTTTGCCTAGAATACACAAAGCCATGGGTTCCCTCCACAACGCCACAAAAACATCTTTGGGGACATAGTGAGTTCAAGGCCACTTTAGGATACAGTGGACCCTGTCTCAAGAAACAAGGACTGGCTTAATTGTGCAGTTCCAGTCTAACATTTCCAGCTGGTCTGTCTGGCTCTGTTGTAATATCTCAAGAACTGAGGGTAATATGAGTAGCCACCGTGTTTTTTTTTTTTTTGTTTGTTTGTTTTTGTTTCCGAGGTAGGGTCTCACTCTAGTCCAGGCTGACCTGGAAGTCACTATGTAGTCTCAGGGTGGCCTCAAACTCACAGCGATCCTCCTACCTCTGCCTCCCGAGTGCTGGGATTAAAGGTGTGTGCCACCACACCCGGCTGAGAGAGTGCTTTCGATAGCTCTTGTCTTCAAGTAGCTGCTTAAACCGATTTTGTACACTCAGAAATTGAACGCAAGTGGGTGTTGAAGGACGGATGTGAAGAGAGTCACAGGCAAGATCTCTGGGCTGGCGGCTGGGGCGGCGTTGCAAATGAGGGTGGGTAGTGGGAGGGCTCTGAGGGGACACGGGAGCTCAAGCTGGTGACCTCCGGCTGGTGTTGATATTGCCAAGAATTTGGACAGGAGGGCTCCCAGGGAGCCATTGTGGGCTCTGGAGCGAGGGCTGGAAATGGTGTCAGATATTGAATCAAGCACTGAAGAGGAGTGGGAAGAGACTAGAGAGAGGCCGAGAAGAGGTTAAGCCAGAAAATACAAGAATAATAAACTAGGAAGAGAACGAGAAGGAGGGCCGGTGAGGCCCAGAGAGGACGATCCGATAAGTGGTAATTGCTACCATCCGTGCACTGTGTCTCACCAAGCTTCTGCTCACATTATCTCATTCGATTTCATCCCCCGAGCTGGTCTCTGCACGAATAGTGATCATTCCTGATTGCTGAGCCCTCTTCTGAGCCAAGTACCTCATGCACACGTCCCACAGCCCTGTCAGCATCCTCTTCCTTCTACCTGTGATGTGACCGTGGTTCACAGAGGGTGAGGAACTCACCCAACGTTGCAGAGCACACCAAGTGGGTTCTGCCGCCTGGGTTTGACCGGCTGGTGCAGATGTTGCAGGGACCCAGAGAACATCTTGGGACATCTCATCCCAATTCCACGTGGATTCCTTGTCTTGTCGCAAGATCAGCATCAGAGCTCCAAACGCAAGGTGTGGGGCTCTCTGCTGGGTTTGGCTCCGCATGGGAAGAGGACTGCAGGGACCAGGCCTGCGGTCAAAAGTGGGGCTGGTCAAGGGAAGAAGAGCTGGCAAAGGGGGCAACCTGGGCCTCATCGTGGATCAAGGAGGGGTTTCAATGTCACGTGAGAGTCACTCCCAGGTGTCTTCCTGCTCCCTGCACCATGCACAGTTATCGGGTTCCAGAAGCCAAACTTCTGGCCCTCCCAGTGCCTCTCCTGGCTGCAGTATGGGGATCCTGAAACCTGCCGGGATCTGCCGGAGGCACGTAGATGACAGATGTCTTCTTAGATCTTGGGGTGGTGGCCAAGTGGACAGGCTTCCCTGGCCAGATGGAGGGCCCCACAAGCATCTGCTCACTGCCTTAACGGGAGGAGGCAGTCTGAATTGGAGGAGGCATGTCAGAGAGACGATGCTTTGAATGTCTTCCTCAGCCGCCGAAGTCGCTCAAGGCAGCCCTAAGGACTGGAGAAGAACGGCTGCCATCAGGGCCTCCAAATCGTCCCGGAGGCAAACTGTGTCTCTTCAGTGGACCCGAGTGATTGAAACCAGTCTTTCCTTTTCTCCCTCCTGTCTCGGAGCCTTCTGGCCTTGAGCCTGCTTGGAAGGATCTGGAATCTGCAGAAAGCCTTGCTTATCTGAGGGAGGCAGCTTTCTCCCCAGAGGCCAGCTTCAGGCCTGCTCTCACTGGGACAGCTCCAACCCTGCAGTCAGTTTGAGGCCCTGGAATGTGTTCCTGTAACAAGGACTTAGAACCTGGTTAGGCTAAAGACTGATCTTTGCTTGGGCTCACAGATGGCTGATGGACAGTACAAAGCTGGATATGCCTTGTCATCACTGCCTTCATTTTATACTTGGCTTCTTTTTAAACAATTTTATTTGTTTATTTATTTATTTATTTATTTATTTGGGGGAGGGAGAGAGAATGGGCATGCCAGGGCCTTCAGCCACTGCAAATGAACTCCTGATGCATGCGCCACTTTGTGCATGGCTTGTGTGGCTCCTGGGGAATTGAACTTGGACCCTTTGGCTTTGGAGGCAAGGGCCTTAACGGCTAAGCTATCTCTCCAGCCCTATTCTTGGCTTCTTTATTAGGTCAAAGCTTTGGGTCAGATCCTTGCTCAGTTCTGCACGTGGGCATATTGATCATTTACGGAATGCTCTTCTAAGACTGGGAAATGTCCCTTTCATGGCTGGAGGCACCAAGAGAAGGAAACTGAAGACCAGGCAACATGGCGCGCATCTGCAATCGTGGCACTGGGGAGGCAGATGCAGGAGGACCGTGAGTTTGAGGCCAGTCTGAGGAACCTAGAGAGACCCTGTCAAAATGAAACAAAGCAGGGCTGGAGAGATGGCTTAGTGGTTAAGACGCCTGCCTGCCAAGCCCAAGAACACCCCTTCGATTTTCCAGGTCCCACGTTTAGCCAGTCACAAAGTGATAGAAAGTCTCAATGCTGCACTTGCCCACAAGGGGTGCATGTGTCTGGGTTTCTTTCACAGCAGCGGAGAGGCCACTGGCGCACCCACTCTCTATCTGTCTGTCTGTCTCTCTCTCTCTGGCTCTCTCCAAAAATAAAAAATAAAAAATGAAACAAAGCAAAACAGAGATAAACAAAAGAGAGTTGCTGAGGTGTGATTGATCGATGCATCACGGCCAGGCTGGGTGTTCTATTCCATACTCCCAGAAGTCTCCAGTCATGGCCCCAAACCTTCCAGGAATACAGTCCTGCAGACAGGTTACTCCACCGTGAGGCTGTGTCCCCTGCAAGCAGGAGCTGTCACCTCACATGGGACTCCTTACATTGTCTCCTCAGGCTATTAAAGACTGTGATGGTACGTCTGGGATCGTGATGACCATAGTTGACAACTCCTTGTGATCACGTGTTTTTCTAGTTCCCTTCTGTACATAACCTCAGAGCTCTGTCAGTGTCCTGACATAGCCACATTGGATACATTTCCTTTCCTTTCCTCTCCTCTCCTCTCCTCTCCTCTCCTCTCCTCTCCTCTCCTCTCCCCTCCCCTCCTCCTTTCCTCCTTCTCTCTCTCTCTTTCTTCCTCCCTTCCTCCCTTCCTTCCTTTCTTCCTTTCTTCCTTTCTTTCTTTCTTTTTTTCTTTTTTCTTTCTT
The DNA here is from genome assembly GCA_036365145.1 of Orientallactaga sibirica. Lineage (NCBI taxonomy): Eukaryota > Metazoa > Chordata > Mammalia > Rodentia > Dipodidae > Orientallactaga > Orientallactaga sibirica. Next base: position 25,295,084 of record JAEOAD010000032.1, on the reverse strand, counting down.
TTGTTTTTTTGAGGTAGGGTCTCACTCTAGCTCAGGCTGACCTGGAATTCACTATGCATTCTCAGGGTGGCCTCAAACTCACGGCGATCCTCCTACCTCTGCCTCCTGAGTGCTGGGATTAAAGACGTGCACCACCACGCCCAGCTTACATTTTTGTCTTTCATACTGGTATTTACATTTGATTCTGGAGTAAGGACCATTTTTTTTATTATTATTTTTATTGACTTTTAATCTTACATACCAAAATAGGACCATTTTTGATCTGTTGGAACTTCCCAAAGTCAGGGACATGACATGACAAGCTGCATTTGTTTCAGGACCCTGCCCTCTGCCTAGGTCTCTCCTGAGGCTTCAGATAAGCTTGGCCAATGAGCAGGGCTCTTTTTTTTTTTTTTTATTTATTTATTTATTTGAGACAGAGAGAGGGAAATAAAGAGAGGGAGAGGGAGAGTGAGAATGGGTGCACCAGGGCCTGTAGCCACTGCCAAAGAACTCCAGACCCCTGTGCCCCCTTGTGCATCTGGTTTACGTGGGACCTGGAGAATTGAACCAGGGTCCTTAGGCTTCCCAGGCATGTGCCTTAACCTCTAAGCCATCTCTCCAGCCAGAGCTCGGCTCTTAATCTCATGTCTGCTGCACCAAGGAACCTACCTGGTACCTGTTGGCTAGGCACGATGATGGTCAGCTTGGGGGCCCTGGCAGCAAGGGTGGCCACTCAGCCCATGCTGGGTTGCTCGGTTGCTGGGTTGCTGGGTAGACAGTATTCTGTGAGTTGAGGGGTAACTGTGTTGTGTGACTGATCTGAGAGAAGGCCTCTCAGGGACATGGTCAGGCAGAGACTATGTATCATGATGGCCTTGGGCTCACAGTGGGAAGATGGACACACCTAGAAGCCCTGGCTGTGGATTCCAATCCAGCCCCAGAATCCAAGGAGGGAAAGGGACAAGGCTCGGACATCAGTAGTGTATGGCCTGAGAGGAACAAAGTCTTTTGTTATATATTTTATTTTTATTTATTTATTTGAGATACAGGGGAGAGAGAGAGAGAGAGAGAGAGAGAGAGAGAGAGAGAGAGAGAACGTGAGATACAGGGAGAGAGAGAGAGAATGGGCACACCAAGGCTTCTAGCCACTGCAAACAAACTCCAGACACATGCATCACCTTGTGCGTCTGGCTTAGGTGGGTCCTGGGGAATTGAACCTGGGTCTTTAGGCTTCACAAGCAAGCACCTTAACCTCTAAGCCATCTCTCCAGCGCCCCCTTTTTTTGTGGGAGAGACAGCTATTCCCAAAGCACTAACTCAGCTCTAACTGAGTCATCCTCAGGTGCCCAAGGCCAAAAGGCAGCTGCGGAGGGGAGCCCTGCCAGGACCATATGGGATGCTTCTTGAAACACCCCAGAGGGCCAGACGGTGACCCCAGTTTCCCACTCAGGCCCCCTTGTTGCCAACAGCTGCCCCCCTGACATATCGAGCCCAAGTCACCTACATTTCCTGCAGTCACAGTGGGTCAAGCCTCCGTTGGTTTGCAAAATGGTCAGGGCCCCACGGTTGGCTATGGACAACTGAGGCTGATGGGGACCCTCCTCTGACTGGGGTGTGTGTATCTAGAATCCCATGATTTCTGGGAGCTGCAGTGAGGAAGCCCTTGTCAGGTACAAGAGATGTAGTATTCCATGTGTCATGTGCCGTTGGGACAGTTTTGAGTAAGGAGGGACAATCCTGACAAGATTCCATTCTGGGCACCCTCCCGCCTGGGAATCCAGGCAGAACAGCCAAATCATTTCTTTCTAGGCTGCTGTGAGACTCAGAGGAGGTTATGACCCACGGTAGCCAATATTTGCTTTATTGATTACTGGCCGTGAACCAGGCAGGAAGTCCTTGTCAGATTAACATCTGTTCCTTAAGAAAAATAGCATGTTGGTGCTGGAGGTTGAGCCAGGGGTGACCATGGGCCTCCAGAGACCCTGCACCAGAGCATCTGAAGGGGTCAGCAAGCATGGGAGTGACCTGAAGCTCTGCGGATCCACACTTACTGCCCGTACTTTGCCTGGATGGGATCTAAAGAAGGCAGAAGAGGGCTGGAGAGATGGCTTAGTGGTTAAGGCGCTTGCCTGCAAAGTCCAAGGACCTAGGTTCTATTCCCCAGGACCCATGTAAGCCAGATGCACAAGGGGGTGCACACCTCTGGAGGTTGTTTGCAGTGGCTGGAAGCCCTGGCGTGCCCATTCTCTCTCTCTCTCTACTTGCCTATTTCTGTATCTCTCTCAAATAAATAAATAAATAAATAAATAAATAAATAAATAAATAAAAATTAAATAAATATGTAAAGAAGGCAGAGGAGAGGCAACTCGTGTCAGGGTTCAAAAGCCATTGGCACCTTTCATACTTTGGCCGCATTCCTTGCTGTTTCTGAGCCTTGTTTACGCCTCATTTTTTCATCTATAAAAGGGACATAACACCAGCATTCCCATCACTGTGGTGAGCCATCATCTGTCCTGTGCATTCTGGAGAACCTACTGGTATTGTCCCTCTTTGTGTGGCCCTTCCTTCCCCATCCTTTTTCCTTTCCTGCAGCCAAGCTCCTTGGTGCTCCTGTCCTGTCCCAACAACAGGATGTGACAGAGTGAGGCAATAGAAGGCACGTCTTCCTGACGCTTATTTTGGGCGCAAAGCTTCGATCTTAGGGGAGGCTACAAAGGCGGCAGATTTAGAAGAAGTTAAAAAAAAACAACATCCTGAGTAAGGAGACCCCCCAGCTGACTATAGAACGCCCCGTGGGGGAGGGGAAGGAGCAGGGAAGGCCAAGATCCCATGATCCCACCTGGGTTTGGGTCTGGGAGCAGAGGGGTGACATATGCCTCTCACAGGGAGGCAGGGAGGCCTGGAGGAAGGAGAGGGTTGTTTTGCATTGTGATAAGGTCAGGGGTTAAACAGCCTGGTCTTGGCCTTCCTGCCCCCAGCGAAGAGTGGGATTAGCAGATGGCCCAGATGGAACCATGACCGAGAAGCGTCCAGACTTCCCCACCCCTCCCAATCTGAAGGGGCCACGTATGCCGGATTACAGGACACCTCTGTGGTGCCTGAGTGGACACGCGACATGAAGGTCCCCTTTCATGTCTGGTCACTTGGATGTCCCACTCCCTCCCATGGGTCCTCCGCCTATTTTCCTGCAGAAAAGGAGGTGACGCTGGCTTGAGTGGTCTGAGGCTGAGACGTGAGCCGTCACTGGCATGGGGAGGCAACGTGAAGAAGATAGGCAGACGTAAGGAAAGGGAACTCACTTCTGTCTGGCCCACAGAATTTAGGATGGAGATAGATCTGTGTTTGCTACAAATCCACAGAGGAGAGATTAGCACCATGCCTGAGCCTCGGTGGGCATTGGTTCTGGGGGGGGGGATCTCAATTGCCTTCTCTACTCAGGTGCGAACTGTCTTCCAGTGCCCACTTAGCCCCTGGTGTGCCAGTGTCCCCACACTATGCCTGTCTCTCCATCTCTTCTCCATCCCCCTCCCCCATGACCCTCTGAAAGCTTTTGGGGTGTCAGCTCTACCCTGTGGCTTCCTGGGTCTGCATTCCCATCAGCTCTCTGCAGCTGATGTCACAGAACCCTGCTGACTGGGCTGAGCCTGACCCAGCAGGATGGATGGCACAAGGACACTACTGACCGCTGCATGGGTTCGAGGCCACAGGAAGACATCCAGGTGTGTGACAAGTAAGCACGTAGCCCTGAGGAGGAACCCAGCACACATCCGCCATGGTCGTCACCGCCAGGGTTGTTACTGGCATTGTCTGGTTCTGAGTGAGTGATCTTTGCCACTTAGCCACTTACACCCTGGGCTTCTCAGCTCCTCCTCCTAGCTTGTCACGGGAAGACCACACTACCCACTGGGGGTTATTTTGAGAACCAACCAACCAAACCAAAAAAGAGCCTGAAACTCCTTTGAAAAATATGAGTAAGCGTGCGTTATTGTTGCTTGAAATTTCTCCCAGACACAATTCACCCGTGAGGATATGACTGTCACCATCCTTAGCGAGAACTTGTGTGGGAGTTTTATGGCCAACACTTTAGTTTAAGGAAAGCCTTTTTTTAAAAAAAAAAAAAATTAATTTTCACAAGCTAGTGCTTTTGACCCAGGCCAAAAAAGAAAAACAAAAAAGGAATTCCAAGAAAATGAAGCTAAAATTTGGAAGTTGGAACAGCACTTGGTCAATTACTAAACTTGTGGTTGTCACAACAGCAAGAGGGCACTGTGCATTGAGGCCCACGCCGGCATCCTAGCGCTCCAGAGGCAGCGCTGGGAGGATTTTCACAAGTCTGAGGCCAACTTGGTTTAACGCAGTGAGTTCTAGCCTAGGCTACAGAGTGAGACACTTTTTAAAAAAATTGATATATTTATTGGCAAGTAGAGAGAAAAAGAGAGAATGTGAATGGGCCCACCAGGGCTTCCAGCCACTGCAAATGAACTCCAGATGCATGTGCCACTTTGCACATCTGGCTTTACATGGGGAATTGAACCCAGGCCATTAAGCTTTGCAAGCAAGTGCCTTAACCACTGAGCAATCTCTCCAGTCTGATTTGCTTACTTATTTTGACATTTAAAAAATGTTTTAAATTATTTATGAGACAGAGAGAGGGGAGAGAGAGAGGGAGGGAGAGAGAGGGAGACATAATGGGAATTGCAGGGCCTCCAGCCACCGCAAACAAACAACAGAAGCATGAGCCACCATATGCATCTGGCTTTACAGAGTCCTGGGGTATCGACCCTGGGTCCTTAGGCTTCGCAAGCAAGCTCCTTAACCACTAAGCAATCTCTGCAGCCCTTATTTATTCATTTATTTTGAAAAAGGACAGATTGATAAAAACCTCAAAATGAGGCAAACATTCTGTCCTCTTAATGGCCAGTCCTGGGGGCTGGAGAGATGGCTCGTTCAGTAAACTTTTCACCTTGCAAGCATGAGGACCTGAGCTCTGTCCCTAGTGCTAAGTGTCGGGTGTGGTGTCACACACCTGTGATGCTAGCACTGGAGAGGCTGAGAGTGGTGGAGCCCTGGAGTTCACTGGCCAAAAAGATGTGGAACAGTGGCCTCGAAGTATAACACCAAGCTCGTCCTCTGGCCCCCACACATGTGCACCTATACATTCGCATACTTTCACACGTAAAAACATTCATCCATACATGCTCACACATCACATGCCTGCAAAAAAAAAAAAAAAGACTAAGTTATTCTAAATTATAAATGGGGTTGAACTCTTGCGACAGACTCTTTTAATGTATGTATTTATCCATTCATCCATCAAGAACACACTTTTTGTTGGGCGTGGTGGCACACACCTTTAATCCCAGCATTTGGAGGCAGAGGTAGGAGGATCGCCATGAGTTCGAGGCCACCCTGAGACTACATAGCAAATTCCAGGTCAGCCTAAGCTAGAGTGGGACCCTACCCGAAAAAAAAAAAAAGAACACACAAAAAAAAAAACATTTTTATTTATTTATTAGAGACAGACAGAGAGGGAGAGAGAGAGAGTGAGAATGGGTGTGCCAGGGCCTCTAGCCACTGCAAACGAACTCCAAATGCATGTACCACCATGTTCATCTGGCTTACGTGGAACCTGGAGAATCAAATCTGGGTCCTTAGGCTTCACAGACATGCGCTTTAACTGCTAAACCATCAACCATCTCTCCAACCCAAGAACACACATTTTGAGCCTATGGTTGTTTCCTGTTTCCGCTGCATCTTTCTGTACTGAGCACAGTAAATTCTCTGGTACCAGGGTGTCTCCTGTGTCCCCTGTGAGAACCACTCGCCTCATTAGCTGACTATAAACTGGGTTTGAGATCCACGGGATGGGGAGTCCAGAGACTTCACTGGTTCCCCTAAATTCATAACTTGAGACTTGCCACGCCTACAGTAGATGATGCAAGAAGAGTAATAATATCAACAATAGCAAGAAGCCATCTGGGGGACACCCGGAGCCCCTTTTCATAGAGTATCTCAGATGCTTATGGCCATCCCATAAGGGAGGTCATCCCTTGTCACCTTTACTTTATGCATGTGTAAAGCGACATTCAAAGCCATCTTCAGTGATGTCCCACAGCTGGCAAATAGTGAAACTTGGCTTTGAGCCCAGACAGCCTGTCCCCATACCCACTCCCGCGACCACATCATGAACTTCCTCTGCATAGATACCCTTCCATAGTCCCCTCCTGTCCACCCCCCACCCCCATGCCAGCACCTAGAACAGGCCTGGACACACACAAGTCACCTGTGCTCCTATTTTCTGGGAACCCTTTGGGGTGCAGGAAAACCTTTGGCCTGGCCTCTTCTCCCACACCAATAGCACCCCGAGTTGACCCAGTTGGGGCCCTGGGTGCATTTCCAAGCATCTCAGGACACAGCTGCTGACAAGGCTCTTGGCTTCCTGGCAGAGATAGCATGCAGAAAGCCCTCGAATCAGAGCAACGGGGCCCATAAAGTCCAGGTTATGAAGTGTCACCGTGTCTGAAACAACTGCTTTTTGATTATGTAAGCACACTCTAGAAACCTCTTCCTTTCTGGGCAGTGGCTGATGGAAAAAGAGAGAGATTTTCCATGTATTTATTATGTGAAATGTAGCATATGGAGGACATACACAGTGATATGTAATTAGACATAAAACAAGCCAGACCTGAGGAATTGCCAAAAGCCCACGATGGGATAACGAAACTGCTTTGAATGGTATCATTTATTTTCTAATCCTTCATTGCAGCCGACTGCCCCCTAACCTGGTGAATGAAAACAGGCCATGTAAACTGGGAACCGGGAGCTCATTTGGGGTGTGCCTGGCCAGGCACCATCTTTGATTAATTCCTGTGTCTTTTCCAAGGCAAGGATGTATTGACTGCGGGGCCCTGGCTGCAAAAGAGCTAGGAAGAACGTGGCAGGGATGATGCCCATCTCATGGAAGGTAACAGAACGTCCCTTGGCCTCCCAGTGGGACTGACAGGACTCTTTTCTTTCCAATGAACCCAGCTGGGGAAACATGGGGCGGCTTCCACTTTTAGCTTGGTGACAATCTTGCTTTGTCATCTCCCAAGACTGCTGGAGTTCGCTGCCCTTCAGGTCCTCCCGGTTTGCAGGGTAGGGTAAACCCACTCAGGACATTCATGCCGGGGTTGGGGAGATAGCTTAACCCTGAGTTGATTCCCCAGAACACAGGCAAGAAACAATGCCAGGCATGATGGCGCACTTTTACAACTCCAGCACCAGGGAGGTGGAGAGTGGCAGATCCCTGGGGCTCCTTGGCCAACTCGTGTAGCCTGCAAGGCAAGTCCCAGGCCAGTCAGAGAGCATATTTGAGGAAGTGGTGGATGGCACCTAAAGAATGACACCTGAGGTTGTCCTTTGGCCTTCACAGGTATGTCTGCACACACCACTGCTCACCAGCACACACACGCACGGGCGCGCGCTCGCGCACACCCCCCCCCCCACACACGGTGTGGTGGTTTGATTCAAGTGCCCCCCCCCATAAACTTAGGTGTTCTGAATGCTAGGTTCCCAGCTGATGACAATTTGGGAATTAACCCCTCCGGGGGGCAGTGTATTATTGGAGGTGGGCTTATGGGTGTTATAGCCAGTGTCCCCTTGCCAGTGTTTGGCTCACTCTCCTGTTGCTATTGTCCACCTTATGTTGGTCAGGGGGTGATGTCCACCCTCTGCTCATGCCATCGTTTTCCCCTGCCATAATGGAGCTTCCCTTCCAGTCTGTAAGCCATAATAACCCCCCCCCTTTTCTCTCCAAAAGCTGCTCTCGGTCAGGTGATTTCTGCCAGCAATGCGAACGTGACTGCAGCACCTGGAGTCTGTGGCGGGTGAGTGGTGACTCCAATGAAGTGAGAGCTCGCTGTCCTGGCCCATCCCATGATGGCCCTGTGCCAAACAAGGTTCACATAGCAAACAGAGAAGGGATTTCCAAAGAGGAATAATCAACCTAGGAATTGCAGAGCATTACACCAAGAACACACACACGCAGCAAGCGATGCACAAAGTAAAGAGACTGAGGCTGGCCCGGAACATGGATCAGCTGGTACAGTGCTCACCTTGCAGGTGTGAGGGACCTGAGTTTGCACATGGGTCCTAGGGACCCATGGGTGTACTGGTCCATGCCTGTAACCCCAGCTGGGGAAGCAGAGATAGGATAATCCTTGGAGCTCACTGGTCACCCAGTCTAGCCTAATCAATGAGCTCCAGGCCAGTGAGAGATTCTGTCTTTAAAAAAATAAAGGTGGATGATATTTCTGAGGAATGACATTTAAGTTTGTCCTCTGGCCTCCACATATACACATGTATTTAAAAAAAAAATGGGCTGGAGAGATGGCTTAGTGGTTAAGGCGCCTGCCTCCTAAGCCTAAGAACCCGGTTCCAATCTCCAGGTCCTACATTTAGCCAGATGCAAAGTGACACAAGGCGCAATGCCACACTTGACCACAAGGGGGCACACACATCTGGATTTCGTTCACAGTAGTTGAGAGACTGCTGGCGTGCCCATTCTCTGTCTCCCTCTCTCTCTGTGTCTCTCTCTAAAAAAAAAAAAAAAAAAAAAACAACCCAGCCAGGTGTGGTGGCGCACGCCTTTAATCTCAGCCTCTTGGGAGGCAGAGGTAGGAAGATTACTGTGAGTTTGAGGCCACCCTGAGACTACATAGTGAATTCCAGGTCAGCCTGAGCTAGAGCGAAACCCTACCTCAAAACACCAAAACAAACAAACAAACAAACAAACAAAAAAAACAAAAAACCCATCCCCCGCCAAAAAAAGAGACTAAGACAAGGGAAAGCTATTTATTTGTTCATTTACTTATTATTTGCAAGGACAGAGAAAAAGGAAGGGCGGGGGGGAGAGAATGGGCCTCTAGCCACTGCAAACGAACTCCAGAGGCACATGCCACCTTTACTTGCATTTACATGCGCATTTGGCTTGATGTGTGTGCGGGGGGGAGTTGAACCAAGTTGTTAGGCTTTGCAGGCAAGTGCCTTAACAGCTGGGCCATCTCTCCAGCCTGAAGGGGACACTTTTAAGGGCAAAAAAACCTGAGCTATTTGAGTCAACTGTCCTTGTGTGGCATCAGTTGTCATAGGGTGGCATCAGACCAAGGCTGGACAGGCAATTGTTAATCAAATGCCCCTGGAAAAAGTTTTTTTTTTTTTTTTTTTTCCTGCGCCAGGTTGCAGTAACTTTGTTCATGGTGGAGGTTCTGGCAGACTCTTGGGGGACAGATCTCGTCAGTTTTCTGTGTATGCGATTACCTCTGACTTCCTCCCAGATTTATATTTTTTAATGTTTTTTAACTAGAGTTTCACACAAGTGACTTCAAGTTCATGTTGATCATTTCTCCACCTGTCTCACTTGTCATTCGTCACCACGGGTGCATTTCAAGCCTTTCAGATTAAAAACATGCCAGAGCCGATCCTTGTGGCATTCTCTATTTAAAGTAGCTTTGAAGGCCCGCTACATGCACACCTGGCCCCTGCTAGTCACGCCAGTTCTTCATTGTCCTTACAGATCTCCACATCTTCACCACATTCTGTCAGTCTTACTTCCATACATTCTCCACATTTATCCCCAGAACCCCACTTTCCTCTGAGACTGCCTTGGTTCAGACTCCCACTGGCTTTTCCTTAAAACATTCTTTTAAAAAATATTTTTATTTTTTTATTTATTTGAGAGAGAAAGAGGCAGAGTGAGGACGAGAGAGAGAGAATGGGTGCAGCAGGGCCTCCAGCCACTGCAAACGAACTCCAGACACACGCACTACCTTGTGCATCTGGCTTACACGAGTCCTGGGGAACCGAACCTGGGTCCTTTGGCTTTGCAGGCAAGCACCTTAACCCGTAAGCCATCTCTCCAGCCTCTCAAAACATTCTGGCTCCTCTAGTCTGGGTGGACAGTGAGTGCCCTTTGCTTATCTTGACCTTTCTCTGCTCTGTGTCCCCAGATCCTGAACCCAGCACACCCACAGCCCACAGTCATAGCCCGCGCCTGCCTGTGCAATTCCCAGAAGGTAGACCCGAGGGCTGGATCTTCCCCCATTCCTGTTGCGGGTCATGTCTAATGGTGGTCGAATTCCCAGAGGTCTATAGCTCCTCTTGGTGGCGTCTCCTGCTCTCCCGGGACCAGCCGTTTCCTGCCCTCATACATTACTGTGGGTCTCTGGAGGCCTTTCCATCCCTCCAAGCTCCCTCTCACCCCTCTGAAGCACTAGGCTTATATGTCCATCAGTTGAGCCCCACGTCCAACTTGGTCCAGCAGAACCGTGGGTGCTGGCATGGCTGCTGCTCCATACGCGACTCCTGAAGTGTGTCCTGACTTGGCTTCTCCTATTGGGCAGCCTTGCTCTCCCACTGCCCATTTGGTTTTTAAAAAACATTTTATTTATTTATTTATTTATTTATGAGAGGGAGAGAGAGAGAGGAAGAGGCAGATAGAGAGGGAGAATAGGTGCACCAGAGCGGCTAGCCACTGCAAAGGAACTCCTGACACACGTACTACCTTGTGTGTCTGATTTTATGTGAGTACTGGGGAATCGAACCCAGGTCCTTAGGCTTTTCAGGCAAGCACCTTAACAGCTAAGCCATCTCTCCAGCCCCACACTGGTTTTTAAGACAGGCTTTTAAATCACCCTGGCTTGCCTGAAACCCACTAATGTGACCCAGGCTGGCCTTAAATTTGTGGCTATACTCCCACCTCAGTGCTGCAATCACAGGCATGTGCCACCACCTCCAGTGTCCCACCATCCTCAGTCAATATGAAGGGGGCATTTCAGCTCTTGGTGACTTTCCTCGGACTTCGCTTCTCGGTATCTTTCCTCTGCTCTTATCAGTCCCTGGCGGGACAAGCTGCTGTCCTTATCTACATACCATCCCTGCTGCTCCCTGTCCCCAAATCCTACTTGTCCTTGGAGGCGCAAGGCTCAACTGAAACAGCACCTCCTCCATAAAGTCGCTCTTGTCTTTCTACTTGGAAGATGTTTTCCTCCATCAGAAAACCTCCGGGAGACACTGTTTCTTTTATTTATTTATTTATTATTTTTAGAGATACTATGTTTCTTGGCTGCAGGCAGCTTCCTTCTTGTATTAGGGTTATGGAGATACAAGTGCATCTTTCCCACTGGGCTGTACATTTTGACTGAGCATCTTTCATCTTTCTTGAGTCTTATGGATGCTCCTTAACCACGTGTGCTGTAGGGAAGGACTGCCGGCTTCCGTGCCTGGCTCTGCTTCTAGCTAGCTCCATCACGTTCTCTCTCTGAGCGTCTTGTGCTCAGTCTGTGAAGGGACAGGGAGGAGTCATATTAACACCCGTCAGGCAGGATGGTTAAGGACGACGTGAGTTAGCACTTAGGGAACGTGGAGAAGGGGAACAAGGGACATGGAAAACTAAATATGTCCCATGTCATCTTCATTTTCAAAAATTATTTAAAATAATTTTAATGTATTTATTTGAGAGAGAGAGGGAGAGGGAGGGAGAGATTGGGTGCACTGAGGCCTTCAGCCACTGCAAATGAACTCCAGACACATGTGCCACCTTGTGCATCTGGCTTACGTGTCCTGGGGAATTGAACCTGGGTCCTTAGGCTTTGTAGGCAAGTGCCTTAACAGCCAACTCACTTCTCCAGCCCAATCTTCATTTTCTTTCTTTCTTTCTTTTAAAATTTCTAAAAAATTTATTTATTTGCAAGCAGAGAGAGAGAGAGAAAGAGAGAAGAGAGGCAAACACAGAGAGAATGGGCGCACCAGGGCCTCCAGCCACTGAAAATGAACTCCAGATGTATGTGACCCTTGTGCATCTGGCTTACATGGGTCCTGGAGAACTGAACCGGGATCCTTTGGCTTCACAGGCAAATGCCTTAACTGCTAAGCCGTCTCTCCAGCCCCCCAATCTTCATTTTCTTATCCCAAGACTTCAGCCGCAGAGGAACCAATAGAATGATAGGATAGTGACTCAATGCCAAGTCTTCACCAGAATGGTTTGCCTAGATTTGTCACACCAAGGAATGTGACTATTTTTAAATTTTTTTCTATTTTTCATCTATTTATTTGCATCGGGATCTCTTGCCACTGCAAGTGAATGCCAGACACATGTACCACTTTTTGTGTCTGGCTTTACATGGGTGTTGGGGAATTGAACTGGGGCTGGCAGGCTTTGCAAGTAAGTGCTTTTAAATGCTGAGTCATGCGCAGAAACAAAGTCTCTCATGAAAAGTGGCAAGAACTGCTGGCCTTAAACTCAGGTTTTCTCATTGAAAGTGCTTTTTTTTTTTTTTTTTCTTCTAGGCAGGGTCTCACTCTAGCCCACGTTAATCTAGAATTCAATCTGTAGCACAGGCTGGCTTTAAACTCCTACCTCAGCCTCCCAAGTACTGGAATTAAAGGTGTGTGTCACTACACCTGGCTTGCAATTTTTTGTGTTAATGTTTTATTTATTTATTTATTTTTATTTGAGAGAGAGAGAGAGAGAATGAGAATGGGCATGCCAGGGCCTCTAGTGACTGCAAACAAACTCCAGACAATGGGCCCCCTGTGCATCTGCTTTATGTGGGTACTGAAGAATTGAACCTGGGTCTTTAGGCTTGCAGGCAAATGCCTTAACCACTAAGCCATCTCTCCAGCTGCAAGTGTTTCTCTCTCATGTTGTGCTGTGCCAAATTTCTGAATTAAGTTCCATATTTCCATTCCCCAAGGGAATGTGGCATTACTGACACCAACCTGGAAGAGGGATCCCAATGGACAGAAAAGGCCTGTCACCTTGGGATTTGCCAAATCTTCTCATGCCTTGAGGGTGGAATTCCAAGGTCAGGAACTTCAGCTTCAACTTTTCTTCCTTTAACTGCTCTGGGAATAGTTAACCTTCTGAGTAGCTCTTAAAGCAATGGAGAGACTAGAGAGATGGCTTAGCAGTTCAGGCACTTTCATAGCCAAAGGACCCAGGTTGAATTCCCCAGGACCCATGTAAGCCAGATGCACAAGGTAGCACATGTGTCTGGATTTTGTTTGCAGTGGGTGGAGGCCCTGGCATGCCCATTCTCTCTCTCCCTCTGACTCAAATAAATAAATTAATTAGAAAAACCCTAAGACCAGGCAAATGAGCTACAGAGAGGGGCACCCTACATTGCACGCTGGCTGCTGCAGAAGAGCAACGCCTGCCATAGGCATACATGTGGGGTGCTGCAAGGACACATAATGTGCACACGTTACACACACGCAAACAAAAAAAGAGAGAGAGGTGGGACTGTGTGTTAGTTATTTTCTCATTGTTGTGACAAACACCGACAAGAAGTGCTCAAGGAAAGAAGGGTTTTCCTTGGCTTACAGTTTGAGGACACAACCCTTCGTGGCAGGGAAGGCACAGCGGCAGATGTGGGAGACAGTAGGTTGCATTGCACCCACAGTGAGGAAGCAGAGAGAATGCATGCCGTTACTCCTTTGCTTTCTCCGTTTTATCCAGTCCAGGACCCCAGCCCAGGGAATGAGGCAGCCCACAATTGTGGGGGAGGGTCTTCCCACCTCAGTTACTGTAATCTACAAAATCCCTCACAAACATGCCCAGAGCCTTGTCTGGTAGGTGGTTCTAGAACCATCACAGGGGGAAGAGATGGAAGAGAAACAAGCTGGATCGGCGTTGCTTAGCCTGAAAACCGAACTGTCATTTGGTCTGATGACATCTGGACAATTTCAGACCTTGTCACGGAGCCTAATGGTATTAGTAGGGTGGGCAGGGATTAGGAGAGAACATTCCAGTAAAGATGCTCACGGAATGCAATAGGGGCATAGTCGAGGGAGGAGTGGGCCATGTTCAACTCTCCAGATCCCACGTGCACAAAGACACACACAGGTGAGGCAAGCACAAGGTCACACATGCCCACTAGGTGGTGCAAGCATCTGGAATTGGATTGCAGAGGCTGAGGCCCTGGCGTGCCAATTCTCTCTCTCCCTTGGTCTCTGCCTCTCTCTCTCTTTGAGAAAACCTTTATTAAACTTCTGGAATGCCCTGCCCTTTAAAATTGAATATCATTCTACCAGTAGGAAGTCTGTTGTCTGAGACAGGAAAGGGGGACAAAAAGAGACTTACAATAATGGGGACGTTTCTTCTTCTGTGTGCAAAGCCAAGGGACTTCTATAGAGAGAGGGAGATCTGCATTCTGCTGCGGAATCCTGGGAGTGCTTTGTGGAAACACTACCTGAGCCGGATACTCAAAGATGAGTTAATAGTTCTCCAGGAGATGCAATATCCCACAAAGTGTTTTCTGGCTCTTTTTCCTGTCCTGTTCAACTGGCTTAGGAGTGCTTGGCTTAGGACCCCTCGGACAGGCCTATGTCTTGGACCTCTAGCTCCTGAGTCCTGTCTGACAAAAAAAAATAATAACTTCATACAGGAGAAGGGAAACACATGTGCAGGGAACAGAGTGTGTGAGGGCAAGGAAGAGAGGCAACGAATGGGGTCAAGGCGTTTTTGTGGACAGGACACGAATCAACACACACAGGCCCACAAGATAAGGACTGATAAATATGGCTGCCCACAGCTCTCTATTTTATTATTATTTTGAAAATATTTTTTAAATTTTTACTTGTTTATTTGAGAGAGGGAAAGAGGGAGAGAGAGAGAGAGAAAGAGGCAGAGAGAGAGAATGGGCATGCCAGGGCTTCCAGCCACTGCAAACAAACTCCAGATGCATGCACCACCATGTTCATCTGGCTTACGTGGGTCCTGGGGAATCGAACTGAGGTCCTTTGGTTTTGCAGGCAAATGCTTTAACCACTAAGCCATCTCTCTAGCACATTTAAAAAAATTATTTTTAATTTTTATTTATTTATTTGACAAAGAGAAAGAGGGAGAGAGAGAACGAGAATGGGTGTGCCAGGGCCTCCAGCCACTGCAAATGAACTCCAGGCACATGCGCCACCTTATGCATCTGGCTAATGTGGGTCTGGGGAATCAAACCTGGGTCTTTTGGCTTTGCAGGCAAACGCCTTAACCGCGAAGCCATCCTTCCAGCCTCCCAGCCCCCAGCTCTCTTATCAGTTTTCCCATTATGGAAGAGAGGTATGCATGATCACTGTTCACACATCCTTCAAGGGCCTGCCACCTCTGGCACCTTAGAGAACTCCAGCCAGGCCAGGGTTGCCATAGGCATGGCTCAAGGTCAGGGTCGGGGTCTACAAACGGGTGAATGGACTTGAGGAGGTTTGGCCAAGGTGGTTCCCTTTATGGGGCCCGAAAGAAACCCAAGAGGCTCACATGGCAGAGGAAAACAAGATGTGGCCTTCAGCTCAGTGAGGTCCAGACCTGAGATACGGTTCTCGGACTCTCATGTCTTGGAGGGAAGAGCAAGAATGTGGGGCAGTCTGCCCATGAGCTGCAGGGTGTGTCCACTGAGGCACATTCCAGAGGAGCCATGGGGGCAAATGCTGAGGGACATGCTGACCCCCACTAGTGCTTGGGGCTGGCCCAAGCCTCATGAGCTCCTGGGGAAGATTGGGAGAGCGCCTGGTCAGCTCGAGTCAAAAAGCTTAGGTAAACACTCACAAAGTTTAGTTTTTAAAGTAACCCGAAAAACAAAACAAAACAAACAAACAAACAAAAAAACAAAACAGAACTTAGTTGACTCAAGGAGAAACCCAGTCAAGTGGGATGAAAAAGTTGGGAAAGTTCAGGCCATGTTGCTTTCAGTCAAATTTTGTGAAAGCTTCTGCAAAATCCATCAGAAACTCAGGCAGTTCATTTCAAAGTCCTGGGAGTCTAGACAGAAGTTCAGGCTCCCCTTGGACTGCGGTGGTTGCTTAGAAATGCGGCAAGGTCGGTCCAAAATGAAACAGGGTCAGTCCAGAATCTGGTCAGTGTGGCGAGTCCAAGCGGTGGAGTCAAATCTGTCATGGGATCCAGTTGACATCACGTAGGCCCAACATCCGGGTGTAAGTCGGGGGTTGTGGCAGGCGTATGATTGGCTGTATTCACAGGCCAAAGCGGAAGCTGAGTGGTATCACCTGAGAGTTTCTGGAACAGTCTCCACCAACAGCAGGGAAAACGGCAAGGCAGATTAGAGTGTCATTCCCAGACAAGGCCCTGCCACTGCCTTGAGGAGGCCCCAGATGCCACCATTGACTCCTGCGGCCCCACCGTGGCTGAGCCATCAGTTCTACAAACCAGCGCCCGATCCAGCCACTGCACAGCCAGCCAGTCAGTGTGCTCTCTCCTGAAGAACAGGGGCAAGGGGGTAGAGAGATGGCTTAGCGGTTAAGTGCTTGCCCATGAAACCTAAGGAGCCTGGTTCGAGGCTCAGTTCCCCAGTACCCACGTAAGCCAGATGCAGTGGCTGGAGGCCCTGGCGTGCCCATTCTCTTTCTCTCCCTGCCTCCTTCTCTCTCTCTCTGTCACTCTCAAATAAGTAAAAATAAACAACAACAACAAAAGAACAGTGGCTAGGTACACACACGTAATACACACTTGGCCCACATGGCCTGTCTGTCTATTCTCCCACGCTCCTTCCCTCCTGTGGCCAGAGCCAAGCAGGCAAAGCCCAGAGCTGGCTGGCGCCCCAACACGTGGAGGCGTAGCTGGGCTCTGAACCAGTGCCTTAGACAGATTCCATATGGCCCTCCTGGGTCGCCCCTCATCCCCCTTCCACACCTGGGCTGTTTCTGAGATTAAGATCTTTTCCTGGTTGTCAGCAAGCAGCCACAGGGAGGGTCTACCGCTGCCGGGGGGGGGGGTCTGCACTGAGTGGTGTTCTCATCACCCGGCTGGCTGCAAGGGGGACCCATTTTCTGGGCGGCTGGGGAAGGGAGTGTGCAGGGGACACATGGCCTGAGCATGGGAGAGACGCTATCTGTTCCTTTAGCCGCATTATGGCCCCATCTGGGTGTGTATTATATGACTCCAAGACTCCAGGAGGGAGCACGTGTGATCTAAGCTCCCTGACTCGCCCTGGGATCCCGACTTCCTTCTACAGCTGAGACACCTGGGTCGGGAGGGCACCGGGAAGAGGCCGCATGCGTGCCGTCACTAGTGACGGGTGGTGGTTAGTCAGTCGGATTGCTAGAGTGGCATTGGAGTGGGGTTTCAGAACAGTGACCTGTGGCAGAACCATAGAGAAGTCTTGGGACAGCCCCCGCCCCCCGGGGACTAAAGTGGAATGGACACTGGAGACATTGCTGGAGCCTGGGATGGCATTTCCTTCCCTTAGGAGTGAAGCATTTCAGTAACTTCACACCAGCCCACGGTCCTGGCCTGGCTTTAGAGCCGCCTCTGCCCTGGCTCAGCCTTCTTCCCTGGAAAGGCTTCTGCTGATGGGGAGCTCGAAAACATGTGTGCTGAAACATACTGTATGTATGCGTGAGCGTGCGTGTGCATGTGCATATCTTTCTGTCTTGGGACCTGTCTGGGCACCCAGAAAGTTCTCCCATAATGCCCTTCCATGGTTGAATTTTCCCACCCTCTCCTGGCCTCAGCACCCCCCCGCCCAAGTCTGGCCCAGAGTCAAGTTCAGATGCAACTGATCCCCTTTTGAGCCCCTGGCTGAGCCTCAGCCCTCCTCTATCCTGTCACTAGCCTCATGTCTGGGGCTCTGGTAACTGGAAGGCTCCCATTTGCCTAGCCTCCCACCGCACACTGCTGGCCCAGCTCTGGGAGCCCAGCCTCCTGCCTGGGAAGATCAAAGCGGATTCCATGTCTGTTTTAGGTGATGACATCTGGCCCGAGCAGGTGGCGATTTAGAATCTCAGCCCTGGACTGCTTTCAGGGATCTTGATTCGGGCCATCTCTCTCCTCCTTTGTAGAGAGACCTAGACTGGAATCCAGGTCTCTGCGGCACCTGGATTCCACCAGCAGCATCCTCGTGGGCTAAGGAGACGGGTGGTGGTGGTGGGGTGTTTGCCTTCCCTGCTCCTCACTGTTCATGTTGTCCAGCTCCATCTCCTGGTGAAGCCTTTTCCTACCATGCATTTGCATAAGTCCCAGTTGTTGGCACGGTGGGCAGCTAGCTCTGACTTCTAACTGTCCTCCCATTCTCCTGCATCCAGACTCTATGCATCGGTGTCTTCTCTGAAGATGGCCTTTCAGGGCTGGACAGATGGTTTAGCGGTTAAGGCATTTGCCTGTGAAGCCTAAGGACTCAGGTTCAGTTACCTAGTACCCACATAAGCTGGATGCACGAGGTGGCACATGTATCTGGAGTTCATTGCAGTGGCTAGAGCTCTGATGTGCCCATTCTTTCTCTCTCTCTGCCTCTTTCTCTCTAAATAAATGAATGAATAAATGTCTTTTCAGGGCCTTCTTTGCCCTTCCAGCCCTGCTCAAAATCTTCTGGGGTGGGACTTTGGTTTTCTAATCTTCATGTCATTTCCATACCCAGTGCTGATCCTAACGGCCAGCAAACAAGGGGGGGGGGGTACAGCTGTTGGAGATGTTCACAGCTAGTTTTCTCCGGGGATAGGTTCCACGTCCCCATTCAGTCCCCGAGCCTGGACTGGGAAGAGGGACAGCGGAGAGAACCAGCAGCAACAAGACAGCCTGCCAAGCTCCAAGCGAGAGACATATATACTTTGCACAGACGTGGGAGCGAGGCCCACGAAACGAGCAGGCTTCCAGCCTTCAGAGGAGCTCCAAGAAGCAGCATGACCTTGGCCTTCAGCTCAGTGAGGTCCAGACCTGAGATACGGTTCTCAGACTCTCATGTCTTGGAGGGAAGAGCAAGAATGTGGGGCAGTCTGCCCATGAGCTGCAGGGTGTGTCCACTGAGGCACATTCCAGAGGAGCCATGGGGGCAAATGCTGAGGGACATGCTGACCCCCACTGGTGCTTGGGGCCGGCCCAAGCCTCATGAGCTCCTGGGGAAGATTGGGAGAGCGTTACCACCACACAGGATGGGAGTTCCAGGTAGAGTTCGAGGGCTCTGGAAGAATGGCTGCGTTCAGACTGCCTTGTCTCTCAGGCCTGGGTGGCAGCCTGAGCACAACATACCCGCCACTCTGACGCACACAGGCAGGTGCTGGGCAGCGTCTTGTCTCCATTCGTCCCATGTTATATGAGGAAACTGAGGCATAGGGGCTACTCGCCCAAGGCCACAGCACTGAGACATGGAAGAGTCCAGATGTAAAGTCACGTTTGACTGCAAGCCCAAATGCCCAGAGACCCCTTCCAGCATTGCTTCACTCAAGGTTACGGGGACTTCTTTGTATTCAGGGATCCAAGCTTGCTTTTGTCAAAATCTCCTGCCCCACCCCACGTGTCTTCTATCCTGTTGCCTGGATTCTCCAGAAGCCAGAATCCAAGGTGCTCCTCCCCACCTATCTTTCTACCTTGTTCGGGTGCATGCCTAGCCTCCACAGCCATGCTTGGAAGGAACACAACCAAGTGGGGTTCACTAAAGTCCTTTACATTCTGCAGCACAACACTGCCTTGCACCCCATGTGATGAGGAGGTGGCGGGCCAGGTTATAGGCAAAGAAACTGAGGCTTGGGGCTTGGCTGGAGCTCCCCAAGGACGGGAGGAGCTGAAATGGAACCCAAAGGCTAGTGTCGCTCTCTTTTTAAAAAATAGATTTTATTTATTTAAGAGAGAGAGGGAATGGGTGGATCAGGGCCTCCAGCAACTGCAAACGAACTCCAGATGTGTGCACCCCCTTGTGCATCTGGCTTACGTGGGTCCTGGAGAATTGAACTGGGATCCTTTGGCTTTGCAGGCAAACACCTTAACCGCTAAGCCATCTCTCCAGCCCACCAGTGTCTGTTTATTTGTCTGCAGGTGTGTTTATTCAGGACTGAGTGCTGGACTGCCGTCAGACCTTTACATCAGAATTGCAGCAGAGGAGAGAGGCAAGTCTCTTCAAACCAAGCTCTCTTGCCAAAGATCTGCAAATCTGCTCAAAGACTTGAAATGCTTATTCTAAAAATCGTGTGTGTGTGTGTGTGTGTGTGTGTGTGTGTGTGTGTGTGAATGTGGAGCCAAAGGAGGACCTCGGGTATCTTTGTTCGGGAATTCTGCCCATCATTTCTTTTTTCTTTGCGGTTTTGGCTTTTCAAGGTAGGATCTCACTCTAGCCCAGGCTGCCCTGGAATTCACTCTGTAGTCTCAGGGTGGCCTTGAACTCATGGTGATCCTCCCACCTCTGCCTCCCGAGTGCTGGGATTAAAGGCGTGCGCCACCACACCCAGCTCTTTTTTCTTTTGTTTTGAGAGAGGGTCTGTCACTGGTGTGGAAACAGGGATCTGTCTCCACCTTGCTAGTGCTGGGATTTCAGGTATGTGTCGCACATCCTGCTTTTAAAAAATTATTTATTTATTAGAGAGAGAAAGAGACACATAGAGAGAGAGAGAGAGAGAGAGGAAGAGAAGGAAGGAGAGGATGGGCATGCTACGGCCTCTAGCCACTACAAACAAACTCCAGATACATGCACTACCTTATGCATCTGGCTTATGTGGGTACTGGGGAATTGTACCTGGGTCCTTAGGCTTCACAGGCAAGTGCTAAGCCTTTTATTTTAAGTATTTTATTTATTTATTTATTTGAAAGAGAGGAAGAGAGAATGGGCACACCAGGGCCTCTAGCCACTGTAAACAAATGCCAGATGTATATGCCCTCTTGAGCATCTGGCTTACATGGGTCCTGGGGAATTGAACTGGGGTCCTTAGGCTTCACAGGCAAATGCTTTAGCTGCTAAGCCATTTTCCCAGCCCTTATTTTCTCTTTTTTAACGTGAGCTCTGGGGATCAGATTCAGGTCTGTCTGTTTACAAGGCAAGCACTTTAGCGACTGAGTTCTTTCTCCCCAGCCATGAAAGTAATCTTTATTTATTTGCAATAGAGAGAGAGCAAGGAGACAGAGAGGAGACAGAGAGAGAATGGGTCCACCCGGACCTCTAGCCAGTGCAAATGAACTCCAGACTCATGTGCCACCATGTACATCTGGCTTATGTGGGTCCTGGGAAATTGAACCTGGGTCCTTTGGCTTTGCAGGCAAGTGCCTTAACCGTTAAGCCATCTCTCCAGCCCCTGAAAGTAACCTTTTTTTTTTTTTTTTTAACAAGGTCTCTATATATAAGTCAGGCTGGTTCAAACTTGTGATCCTCCTACCTCAGCCACCCAAATACTGAGATTATAATCTTCAAGCCTGAGAGCCAGGCGTGAAGGCCTCCTTTGATGAAAGGAGCGAGGTGGTCGTCCTACACACTGTTCTGACCCCCCCAAAGGTACCTCTGGGCCTGGGTAAATCACCAGCTCTACCACCAATGAACCGTGACCCTAAGAATATGTATCAACATCTGCATGCCTCAGTTTCCCCATCTGTACCACCACTTGTCTCACAGAACCAGACAACAGTCAGTAAGGACCTGGGATCCCATATGTGCTAACTACACGTCATTGTCTTGGCTGAGTATTTTTTGTTGTTGTTTATTTTTTATTTATTTATTTGAGAGTGACAGAGAAAGAGGCAGGGCCTCCAGCCACTGCAAACGAACTCCAGATGCATGCGCCACCTTGTACATCTGGCTTACATGGGCCCTGGGAATCAAGCCTCGAACTGGGGTCCTTAGGCTTCACAGGCAAGCGATTAACTGCTAAGCCATCTCTCCAGGCCCTTGGCTGAGTATTTTTCAGGTCTGAGTCCTTGAATCGCCTCATTGAAATGGCTGCCTCTGTTAAAGGAATGATTAGATGCCATCCGGCTAATGAGTCAGGAAGGAAACCGCCGGGGGATTTGATGGGATTGGTGGGGTGTTCTAAAATGGTTCTGATCCAAAGGAGGCTGGGGTGCAAGCAGTTCTGCGTCAGAACCCCAGCCTGGCTTCCCGGAGGTCATTCCACGGTGGCAGCAGATGTTGCAGAGGTGTGCCTCCAGCATCTCTGTGACCGTGCAGGCCCGGGGAGATCTGGCAGATCTGGGCTCGGGTTCTGGAAACCCTGAGCAGCTTCCCAGATGACATCTTGCCTCTGCACTGACTCACTGCAGCCGTTTCCTCGGAGCCGGGCACAGTCACACACTTCCGAGCTCTTCACCCCAGTTGGTCTGCACGGGGCAGGAAGCAGAGATGCAGACAGACGAGGTGGTCATTGCTTTCCGGGCTCAGTTCTCTTCTCTTCAGGTTTGTACAGGGCGGGGGCGGTGCACATCCAGGGCTGGGTTGGTCCCCAGCTACCAGAGCAACCCTGGGGTTGGCTGGAGCCAGGACCTCCCTGGAGAGGCACATGGGGGACGTTAGGGTACTTGTGTTTGCATCCTGGTAAGAGGGGCTAAGTTAATGATCAGCAGGAAGGGAAGGTCCCAGAGAGGAAGTGAAAGATTTGATCTTGTTACCATCCTCCTTGTTCAGTGGCTTCCAGTGCCTTGAGATGACCTTAGCCCCACCCTGTCTCACTCACCCAGTCTTCATACAGGCCTTGACTTGTGATGGGTGGTGCGCCCCAGGCTCAGCTATGGCCTGACTGCCTCCCACAAGCCGTCCATGACCACTCTTTCCCAACCGTATTCAGAAAAGTCCTTCAGAAGCGTAAAGCCTGGATCTGAATGTCACCTCCCAAGAAGGCTCCCTGGACACTCCCTATCTCTCTAGACTAGGTTAAGAGGTATGCTTTCTCTCCTTATGACCCACACACTTCTTAGATTTCTCTTCCAGAATTTCAGGGTCTCGAGAGAAGCAAGGCTCTTTGCAGACCAAGCTCTCTTGACAATGGCCTTAGCATAGTTACACTCGTCAGTTATTTATGTATTTGGTTTTCTGAGATAGGGTCTCGTTCTAGCACAGACTCAGTATTTATTTATTTTTAAAGCAGTATTTAAATTTTTTATTTATGAGAGAGAGAGAATGGGAGCACCAGGGCCTGCAGCCACTGCAAACAAACTCCAGATACATGCACTGCCTTATGCATCTGGCTACGTGGGTACTGGGGAATTGAACCTGGGTCCTCAGTCTTGGCAGGCGAGTGCCTTAACCTCCAAGCCATCTCTCCAGCCCCAGTATTTATTTTTATAAAAATATTTTTATTATTTATTTGCAAGGAGAGAAAGAGAGACTGGCATGCCAGGGCCTCTTGCCACTGCAAACAAACTCCAGATACATGTGCCACTTTGTGCATCTGGCTTTACATGGATACCAGAGAATTGAACCAGGGCCACCAGATTTTGCAAGCAAGCGCCTTTAACAGCCGAGCCATCTCACCAGCCCTACAGCATTTTTACTTACATGTTTCATATCTGTCATTTTAGAATTTAATTTTTAAATTAATTTTAATTAAAAAACTAAGAAACTGTAATGGACTTAATTAAAACTAAGAAACTGTTCATTAGTTCATTAGTCCATTTTAAATCACAATAATATGCCCATTATTTATTAACATAAATGAACTCTAACATTCTTTTATTAATCTGTTTAAAGTGATAGTAAGCCAATTACTTACTTGTTAACATAAATAATACAGCTTGTGAAAAAAATATCTACAGTTTTAAAACACAAGCATTCAGTGGGAAGCATGGTACCGTTTTATATTTTTGGCAAATCTCTTTTCTGTCTGGCTTAATGAAATACAACTGGGTTCTCCCATTCTTTCTTCTGCACCCAAATTTCCCATAGGTTGTTGCAGTTAAGATTTATGAGGAGGCCGGATGTGGTGGCGCACGCCTTTAATCCCAGCACTCAGGAGGCAGAGGTAGGAGGATCGCCGTGAGTTCAAGGCCACCCTGAGACTACATAGTTAATTCCAGGTCAGCCTAGGCCAGAGTGAGACCCTACCTCAAAAAACCAAAATAAATAAATAAATAAAAACCAAAAGATTTATGAGGACAGTCTCGGCCCATGGAGACATGCAGCTGGACCCGTGAAATACTCTGTGACATCCCAGGGGACCTTTGGGGATCTTTGTCTTTCCAAGATGACTTAAGTACGCAGGAAAAGCTTTAATCACCATCACATAATAAGCATGGAAGCTGAAGGCTCTCCCTGGGGCATAAATGCCATTGTAAAAAACCTTACAGTGACTTAACAAACGGGACCTTCTGATTAAAGACACACATCTGCAATACACAGAGATCAACATGGACCCAACAGGATGGCTGAGAGAAATCAACACTAGGCTGGGCATGGTGGCACACACCTTTAATCCCAGTACTCGGGAGGCAGAGGTAGGAGGATCACCGTGAGTTCGAGGCCACCCTGAGACTACAGAGTGAATTCTAGGTCAGCCTGGGCTAGAGCAAGACTCTACCTCTGGGGGAAGGGGAAAAAAAAAGCAATAACAAAACAAAACCAAAAAAATTCAACACCAGGTCACTTGAAGGAAGGCTTTAGGCTGCCAAAGATAAAGAAAAGCTTTATCTTGCTGCAGTTCTCCAGGAGGATAAGAGATCTGTCCTGGGCGGGGGGTCTGGGGAGATGGCTCAGTGGTTAAAGGCACTTGCTTGCAAAGCTTATGGACTGAGGTTCAATTCCTCATTACCCATGTAAAGCTGGATGCAGGTTGGCACATGAATCTGGAGATCATTTGCAACAGCAAGAGATCCTGGCATACCCATACACAGACATGTGCAAATAAAAAAATTAATTATTTTATCTACATACAAGATGGGGAAAGAGAATGAATGAATGTATGGGTGTGCCAGGAACCTCTTGCAGGTAGAAATAAACTCCAGATGGATGTGGCACTTTGTGTGTCTGATTCCATGTGAGTGGCTGGGAAATTGAATCCAGGCTGGTTGGCTTTGCAAGCAAGAGCCTTGACTCACTAAACTATCTCCCAAGCCCCGCCCCAATTTTTTTTAAAGACAGATCTGTGCTCATGCTGAAGTACAGCCTCATAAGGAGCTCCTTCAGCAAAGACCTCTTAGGGAAAATATTTCTGTTTTTATTTACCTGAAAATATTTTTTCTTGAACCTTTGTTCTTGAAAGATAGTTTTGTTGCATGTAAAGCTTTGAATGATGGTTCATTTTATCTTAGCACTTTGAAGGGATTTCTGCCCATCTTTTTTTATTTTTATTTATTTATTTGAGAGTGACAGACAGAGAGAGGCAGAGAGAGAGAGGGAGAGAGAGAATGGGAGCAACCAGGGCCTCCAGACACTGCAAACGAACTCCTGATGCATGAACCCCTTTGTGCATTTGGCTTATGTGGGTGTTGGGGAATCAAGCCTCGAACCGGGGTCCTTAGGCTTCAAAGGAAGGCGCTTAACCGCTAAGCCATCTCTCCAGCCCTCTGCCCATCTTTTTTTAAAAAAATTAAAATATTTTATTTATTCATTAGAGAGAGAGAGGGAGAGAGAGAGAGAGGGAGAGAATGGGCACACCTGATGTTCAGCTAGCAATGTACTTGTGAGTTTTCTATAGGTCTGCAGTCTTTTGGGTCTGTCTCTTGGAAGATCTGTATCTTTAGGCTGCCCTTGTGTTTTCCCTGGCTGGACACAGATTTAGGCCCCTCGTCTAGGAATCAAGACACGAGTCCACCCAAATTTAGCTTGGGTGAACCAATGAGTTTATTAGGGTTGCTCCCAGGAGCAGTGAGTGACTTAAGGGCAGTCAGTCGCATCATGGAAAAGCCTTGCCCAGCATGGGTGATCTCTTAAAAAGACGAGTCCCTGAGAATCCTGCCTAATTGGTAGACAGCAGCTCAGGAGAAAATCTCCCTTCAAGTAATTGCTTATTGCTTACATAACCTTGGGAAGGGGCCTCTTGTACTTTTTTCAAATATTTTCTTTATTTATTTGAAAGCAGAGACAGACAGACACAGAATGGGCACACCAGGGCCTCTAGCCACTGCAAATGAGCTCCAGATGCACGCATCTGACTTTATGTGGGTACTAGTACTTAGGGTTTGCAGGCAAGCACCTGAACTGCTGGGCCATTTTCCTAGCATTTCCCCAAATCTTTCTACATTGCCTTCTGTCTTTCTTTTTTTAAAAAAGATATTTTACTTTTATTTATCTATTTATTTTATTTATTTATCTATTTATTTAAGAGAGAGAGAGAGGGAGAAGGAGAGAGAGAGAATGGGCATACCATTCTCTCAAATAAATAAGTAAAATAAATAAATAAAAATTTTTAAAAAGTTGAATAATGTTCCTGAGAATAACATCCAAGGTTACCCTCCAGCCTCCAGACACACAAGTATACATGTGCACCTGAACAAATGTGTGTATTTGCACACACATATGGTATACCGCAAAGTATGCACACACAAACACACACACATACACTACAAAGTATGAACACACTCAAAAACACACACTTATTTTGCACAGTATGTTCCAATAAATGTTTCCCCTTGGGGACTGGAAAGATGGCTTAGTGGTTAAGGCACTTGCCTGCGAAGCCTAAGGACCCAGGTTTGAATCCCCAGTACCCATGTATGCCAGATGCACAAGGTGGTGCATGTGTCTGAGTTCCTTTGCAGTGGCTAGAGGCTCTGGCATGCCCATTCTCTCTCTATCTGCCTCTTTTCCCCCTTTCAATAAATAGATTTAAAAATTAAAAATAAAGAAAAATGTTTCCTCTTAGGCCAGTGTCATCTTTGGGTTCCATCTCCCTGTATGCCTTTCCTCTATTTCTCTGTGATTCTGCAAGCTCAGAAAAAGTGTCTGAAAGCTGTCTGTAATTTATCCAAGATCTAGCCTTTTAGCCAGACGGCCTTGAAAATACCCACTTTGTTACAATATTGGAGACAGAAGCCCTAGTAATTCACTCTCTACCCATCCTTCCAGCTACCCACCAACCCATGTGCTCTTGTTTTTCTTTTTCTTTTCTTTTACTTTTTTTTTTTTTTTTTTTGGTAGGGTTTCCCTCTAGCCCAGGCTGACCTGGAATTCACCATGTAGTCTCAGGGTGGCCTCGAACTCACAGCGATCCTCCTCTTACCTCATCTTCCTGAGTGCTGGAATTAAAGGCACATGCGCCACCACACCCAGCTTTTTTTTTTTTTCCGGAGGTAGGGTCTCACTCTAGCCCAGGCTGACCTGGAATTCACTCTGTATTCTCAGGGTGGCCTCGAACTCATGTTGATCCTCCTACTTCATGTTGATCCCTGAGTGCTGGGATTAAAGGTGTGCACCACCACCCCTGGCCTCACACCCAGCTTTTTTATGCTCACTCATTCTCCTCTGTCTGCTATGCAATTTCCAGCCCCCTGCAAGCTACTTCAGAGAAAACAAGAAAGGGCCCTTTTCTTTTAGAAGTGGGGCCTTTAGGGGGCTGGAGAGATAGCTTAGCGGTTAAGGCACTTGCCTGCAAAGCCAAAGTTTGACTCTCCAGGACCCATGTAAGCCAGATGCACAAGGGGGGTACATACATCTGGAGTTTGTTTGCAGTGGCTGGAGGCCCTGGCGTGCCCCTTCTCTCTCTCTCTCTCTCTGCTCTTTCTCTCTCTCAAATAAATAAATAAATAAAATATTTTTTAAATGTTAAACAAAAAGAAGTGGGGCTTTTAGCATAGGGGCTGGGGAGATGGCTCAGTGGTTAAAGGCTCTTGCTTGCAAAGCCTGCCCTCCAAGGTTCAATTCCCCAGCGCCCACATAAAAGCCAGATGCACACACAAAGTGGTGCAAGAATCTGGCAGCAAGAGACCCTGGCACCCCTCTGTGCATACCCATAAACATGTGCACACACACACACACACACTGTTGCAAACAAACAAACATCAGAAACCTGTGATGGTTTATGTGGATCGTGGATGTGACAGGACCTCAAATGACCCAGGAAGGATTGTCTAGATTGGGTTAGCTTCTGGGCTCAGCGGTGAGGGATTCCCTCAGTTAGGTTAACTGAAGTGGGAAGACTCACTTCACCGTGGGCAGCACTGTTCCATGGACTAGGCTTCTGGACTATCTAAAGAAGAAAGGACTGAGCCGGGCGTGGTGGCACACGCCTTTGATCCCAGTACTTGCCAGGCAGAGGTAGGAGGACCGCCATGAGTTTGAGTGCAGCCTGAGACTAACATAGTGAATTCCAGGGTCAGCCTGGTTTAGACGGAGACACTACCTCAAAAAAAAAAAAAGTGGCAAAGGTTAAGGCACCTGCCCACTAAGCCTAAGAATGCTGGTTCCAATCTCCAGGTCCCACGTTTAGCCAGACACCAAAGTGATGCAAGCGCACAATGCCGCATTTGACCACAAGGGGGCACATGCGTCTGGAGTTCATTCACAGCAGCTGAGAGGCTGCTGGCACACCCATTCTCTCTCTGTTTCTCTCTTTGACTCTCTCCAAAAATAAATAAAAATAAAAATAAAATAAAGCTGGGGCTGGCTGAGCAGGGGCCTTCTTCACTCGCTGCTTTCTCACTGTGCTGAGTGTGAGCCGCTGCCTCAAGCTCCCACAGCCATACTTTCTCTGTCGTGATTGCACCATGCCCTGTAAACTCAAATAAACCCTTCATCCTTTAAACTGGTT
The DNA here is from genome assembly GCA_036365145.1 of Orientallactaga sibirica. Lineage (NCBI taxonomy): Eukaryota > Metazoa > Chordata > Mammalia > Rodentia > Dipodidae > Orientallactaga > Orientallactaga sibirica. The sequence goes on along the minus strand of JAEOAD010000032.1, from coordinate 25,266,689 downwards.
GCTGTCAGATATTTTGTCCCAGCAACGAGAAGGTAACAATTGCAAAGGGACATAGAGAAAGCTGGGCGTGGTGGCGCATGCCTGTCATCACATCACTTGGGAGACAGAGGAAGATGGATCAGTTCAAAGTCTTCCTCTGCTACATGGTGAGTTCTAGGCTAGCCTGGGCTACATGAGACCCTGTTTCAAACAGCAAACAGCACTGACATAGCTGAGAAAACATGTCAGATCCATTGACTTTCTTTAAAAAGCTCCTTTTTGAGCCAGGTGTGGTGGCGCATACCTTTAATCACAGCACTTGGGAGGCAGAGGTAGGAGGATCACTGTGAGTTCAAGGCCACCCTGAGACTACAGAGTGAATTCCAGGTCAGCCTGGGCTATAGCGAGACCCAACCTCAAAATAATTAAAAAACAAATTAGGGGCTGGAGAAATGGCTTAGCTATTAAGGAGTTTGCCTGTGAAGCCAAAGGATCCCGGTTCAATTCTCCAGGGCCCACATAAGCCAGATGCACAAGGAGCACATGGTTCTGGAGTTCGTTTGCAGTGGCTAGAGGCCCTGGCGCACCCACTTTCTCTCTGTCTGCCTCTATTCTATCTCTCTCTCTGCTTGCAAATAAATAAATAAATAATTTTTAAAAAAGAATTATAAAAAAAATTTAAAATTCCTTCTTCCACTTTTCAGCCATCTTTTCCCGCTCAGCTATGTTTAACCCTGGCATCTCAGGACTACGGGCAGAGCCCCCATTGTTTGAGGAAAATCTCTGTTGGCTTTGTCCTTTGGTCTGAACCTCTGAGCTCAGGGCCACTCTGGCCTGGTGCTTATGAGATCTTGGGAAAGAGGACGCAGGCACGGGTGGGATCATTGGCTGCGAACATCCTGGGATGCTCGGGTCTTGAAACAAAGCAAGCAGGTGCAGCTGGGGCCTGGGCCACCCTGGTGACATATGCTATCTGTCCCCTGGAACAAGCCCCGCTTGTTGAAAGAGGAAAACAAAACAGCCATCTTTCTTGGGGCCGCAGTTTAGTGCATCTTTGAAGCAGTGCGATTGCTGGAGGGTCTAGGCGACGAATGACACTTCGTGTGTTTGGTCAGGCTGCCTGCCAGCTCCTGCCTGTCTGCCATGAGCCCCTGTCCTCCTGTCTGCAGCAGTAAATCACCTATATTGTGGCCAGGGTGGAGATTGTGGGGGTGGAAGAAGAGGTCGGAGATGTTAGAAAATTGCCCCGTGAATATCCCCTGCTCCTTCCCACAGCCGGTGAGGCTGAACAGGGTTGGGAGAGGGGGATAAGAGGGTGGCTTTTACGCCTCCCTTCCCTCAGGTGGTTTGGAGGCGCAGCCAGGATAAGGGTCTTGGAAGATTACTCCTCCCCTTTAAATGAGGGGATCTGTGGTCAGCTAATTTGCACCAGGGGAATGGCTTCCTGTCTTCCTGCGTGCTCCCTTTCCACAGGGGCCCAGGTGGGGGCTGTGTCTTGCCCCAGAGGAGTGACAGTGGCAGAACGCCAGGCAGGGAAAATGAAGGTCACCCTTCGTCCAAACGCAGTGCTGTGTGATCTCGTTTCAGCAATTTCATACCTCCGGCCTCTGCGTTTTGGCCGGGAGCTGCTGAACTCCTGTGTTGGTCTGTCTGCTCAGCCCAGAATTCTCAGAGGGCTTGGAGTTGCCACTGCACTGGAAGGTTCTCTTTCCCTCTCATCTCATCCGAGTAGAAGAGGCGGCTGGGAGCTCCCACCCCAGCTCCCTTAGGGACCCCAAGTCCAGGCTGAGGACAGTGGGAATGAGGTGCTAATGCCCAGCCCTTGGCTAGATTTAGCCCCCAAGGCCCACACATCTGGTTCCCATTTCCCTATAGCAGGCCCAGCTAAGCAGAGCTTTGCTCTTTAGTGCTGGGAAAACCGAGTCCAAAGGCCAGATTGGACCCTGTGTCCTAAGTCCATCAGGGCTTTCCCCCAAGACCTACTCTTTCCCAAGGGAGTCCCTGGGAAGCAAGTGGGTGCTGTGTGTCTGGACAGAGCAGGGGGTAAAGTGGGGGGATAGAGGTCTTTGGGAGGTAGGAAGGTTGGGTCCGCTAAAGAAGAAAAGGAGCATACGGGAACCAGCTATGAGGAAGGAAGGGTGTATAGAAAGAGGAAAAGAGAGGGAAAGAAGAAAAAGAAGAAAGAGGCTTGGAGAGATGGTTCCGTGGTTAAGGCGCTTGCTTGTAAAGCCTAATGACCAGGGTTCGATTCCCCAGGACCCATGTCAAGCCAGATGCACCAAGTGACTCATGCCTCTGGAGTTTGTTTGCAGTGGCTAGAGGCCCTGGGGCACCCATTTTTTTTTCTCTCTCTCTTCTCTGTCTGTGCTTGTAAATAAATAAAGCAAAAAAAATTTTTAAAAAAATGGGCTGGAGAGATGGCTTAGGGGTTAAGGTGCTTGTCTCTAAAGCCTAAGGACCCAGGTTCAATTCCCCAGTACCCATGTAAACCAGGTGTACAAGGTGGCACATGTGTCTAGAGTTCGTTAGTGGTGGCTAGAGGCCCTGGCATGCCCATTTTCTCTGTCTCTCTCTCTCTATATCTGCCTCTCTTAAATAAATAAATTAATTAATCAAATAAAATTAAAAAAAAAAGAAAAGAAAGGAAGGAAGAAATTGGTAATCAGAGGCAGGCTGGGAGAGGGGCCAGCGCCCCATTTCCTGTCTATCTGACCCTTGAGCCCAGAGCGAGCATAGTGTCCTGTTGGGGTGGGTGGTGGCTTCAAGGGTCAGATGCTACTTTAAGAAATGTCAAGGTTATAGACAAACTTGTGATGTTCACTGGCTGGGGAGGGGTGTTCCCTTGTACCGGGAACCGCTGTGGCGGTCAGGGGTCTCTGTTCTAGAAATTTAGGCCTGGTCCTCTATCATGCTATAGCTCATGGAACCTTTGAGCCAGTTTATTATGTAATGTGGGGGCGGTGGGGGGAAGAAAGGGGTAGTCATGCTGAAAACACAAGCACGGCGTTCAGCCAGGTGCAGAGGAAACCATTAACAAGCGGTGGCAGACAGCTAGCGCCCACTTACTAACCTTCCTTCCATCCCCCATCCACCCATGCAGCTTCCACTCTTCCCCTCCCTCCCTTCCTCCTTCTTTCTCTCCTTCCCCTTCCCTTCCATCTTTTCTTCTTCTTCTCCTCCTCCTCCTCCTCTTCTTCTTCTTCTCCCCAAGGTAGGGTCTCACTCTAGCCCATGCTGACCTGGATTCACTATGCAGTCTCAGGGTGGCCTTGAACTCTTGACAATCCTCCTACTTCTGCCTCCTGAGTGCTGGGATTAAAGGCGTGTGCCACCATTCCCGGCTCATCTTTTCTTCTTTCCATACAACTTTCTTCCCCTTGACTTCTCTCTTTCCTTTCTTCCTTCCTACCATTTTTCTTTCCTGTCTTCCTTCCCTTATCTTCCCACACTTCTTTCCTTCCCTCCCTTCCTTCCTTCTTCCTTCCCTTCTTCCCTCCCTCCCTCCCTTCCTCCCTTTCTTCCCTTCCCTTCCCCTTCCTTCCTTCCTTCCTTCCTTCCTTTCTTCCTTCCTTCCTTCTTTTATTCCTTCCTCCCTTCTTCTCTTTCTTCCTTCCTGCCTACCATTCAACCTGTGTGAAGGAAGGGCTCTCAGTCACTGGCCACACTGGTTTCACACATTTGTCAACTGTGCTGACCCTGGAACCCTCCCTCAGAAGCCCTGGAGTCTGTGATGGCCCAGGGCGCAGCAGTTAGATCAGATTCCCAGGTCATAACGATGCAGACTCCCTCCCCAGAAACACTGCCAAGCATCCCTCCCCATTTTACCAAAGAGGAGAAACTGAGGCAGAATAGGTTGTGTGACCTGGTCATGTGATCATGACTAGGGTCCCCTCCCCTTCCCTCTGCCTCTGGGTGATGTTTGGAGTGAATGTGACTACGAGATCCCAGAGGACCACTACCAGCCCCCCCTTCTCGTGCCCAACGCCACCATGCTGACTCCCACACTGAGCCTGTCCGGACCCTGGATTTATTCCTCTGCACTAGTTTTCTCCCCTTTATTTCCTGCTTTATTTATGTCCCTTGCCTTTTATCTCCTGCCCCGCTGGCCCACAAGGACCATTAAGAGGCCTTGGCCGTGTCCACATCAATCTCGCCCCAGCCTGTCCTCATCACTGATTCGCCAGGTCTCGCTGAGGCCCGGCACAGCTGTCCTGGTGCATGAATGGCCTGGCTGGCGGTCACCTCAGACACCACCATTGTGAGGGGGCCTTGGGATCATCAGGTCAGACAGGCCACTGGCAGCTTTGCCTGGGGCCCAGGCGTGAGGTGACCTTACAGGAATGAGCTCAGCAGGAGAGGATAGTGGACTGACTGTCAGGACACCACATTCCTGGCCTGGTGGGGTGCAGTAACTTCTGACTGACTGAACCCCCAGGCTCCAGTCTCTTTACCTGCGAGACAGCGTGGGGTAGGGCAGAATGGTCCAGGGCTCTTGGGGGGCTGCGTCTCCAAAGTCATTACAGATGCTTGTGAGGAAGGCGGGGCACAGCTTCATGGCAAAAGCTTGGGGAATTTCTGGGTGGATTATGAGGCACTATACGTTACATGGATGTTCCTGAAAGATAATGCCACATCCTCTGCTAGGGCCAGGATTGTCACAGACAGAAGTGAGTTAGGGACCTCACAGTGATAGCATACCGATTTTGGGCAGGTCCTAAACCCCGGTAATGGGTGTAAGGCAGAGGAAATCACAAAGGGGAGAAAAAGCAAGTGAGGATAGATGCCAGGCGGGCCACAGGAGGAGGGTCTCACAGCCCCAAGCTGAGGAACAGAGGCAAGAAAGGATTCTTTCCTGTTAGACCTTCAGAGAGAGTTCAGCGTGTCAGCTCCTGACTGCAGACCACCGACCTGTATTTCAAGAGAGAGTTCAGCATGTCAGCTCCTGACTGCAGACCACCGACCTGTATTTCAAGAGAGAGTTCAGCATGTCAGCTCCTGACTGCAGACCACCGACCTGTATTTCAAGCCTCCGTGGTTTGGCCATTGTCCTCCCGCCCCAGAGGCAATACGAGAGGGAGCCAGCGTCTCTGGTGCAGGACTCTGGAGGGCCATTGGTAGCTAATATGCCCAAGAAAGGTCCAAAGTACAAGGTCGAGAGAGGTGACATGAAGCTTGGACCAAGGTACACCTCTCAGGACCTGGGTTTCAGAAAGTACATGTTGGGGGATGGAGAGATGGCTTAGTGGTTAAGGCATTTGCCCACAAAGCCAAAGGATCCCAGTTTGACTCTCCAGGACCCACGTAAGCCAGATGCATAAGGGGACGCATGCATCTGGAGTTCATTTACAGTTGCTGGAGGCCCTGGCATGCCCATTCTCTCTCTCTCTCTCTCTCTCTCTTCTTTCTCTCTCTCAAATAAATAAATAAAATCTATTTATAAAAAGGAAGATATAAGCCAATCAGTTAAAAACAAAAAGAAAGCACATGGGGCTGGAGAGATGGCTTAGTGGTTAAGGTATTTGCCTGCAAAGCCAAAGGACCCCGGTTTGACTCTCCAGGACCCATGTAAGCCAGATGCACAAGGGGGTGCATGCATCTGGAGTTCATTTGCAGTGGCTAGATGCCCTGGCAGCCCCATTCTCTCCCTCCCTCCCTCTCTCTCTCTCTCTCTCTGCCTCTTTCTCTCAAATAAATAAATAAAATATATTTCAAAAAAAATTAAAAATAAAAATAAAGAAAGCACATGTTGGGGGAAGTTGAGCTATAACTTCATGGGATGGGAGTTAGGGGGCTGCTCAGTGAGACCTACAGAATGAGGTGATGTGTTAGAGTTAGGGACTCAACCCCCAGGTGCTGTGGCAAGAGAGACTTAGGATCCTAGGCAAGAGGGGTCACTGTGCAGTGTACCCACTCCCAGAGGGGCTTGTGCTACAAGGCTGCAGAGGTGGGGTTGCTAGAGGGACCTGCCTTGACCCAGCTCATCCGTGTTCAGACAAGGCCTGTCCCCTGTCCCAAAGCTCTCTTTCACTCACTTCCTCGATTCTCAAGTCTGGGAGTGGGGCTGGTTCTGTGGCCGGAAGCTGTGAGTTCATGAGTGTCACCACGACAGTGCCAGCTATGGTGTATTCAGAGATTCCCCAGTTCCTGACCCGTGCTGAGTGCGCTGTGCTCATTGGTCAATTTATTCCTCTGCCCGCACCCCCCCCCCAACCCCTGCCATAGCCGAGGAAAGGGAGGTGCAGACTGGTGAAGCTGGTTTCTCTAAGTCACACAGATCATAAACGGGAGATCCAGGATTGAAAGCCAGGCCGTCTGGCTGCTCCGAAACCATGGCGTCACTCCTTTCGGATGCAAGGACCCTGGAGGCATCTTGCCAAATATGCGAGAATGACTCTGGGCAGAATGTCCTTGTGGCCTGCTTTGGGCCTGTCAATTGCTGGGCCCATCTTTCAGGCCCGCGGAGAGACCTCCGTAGCCAGAGAGGGAGCCAGGTAGATTTGTTAGGGAGTTCAGGGTGACTGGACCCCCAAAGTAAAAAAGCAGTAAGGTCCTTAAGTCTGCCCTTTTGCAATCTCCACTTTACCAGGGATCAGGAGAGGAAGTTCCCCTTTCCTACAGTTTAAATCTGACCCTGGCATTGAGGTTGGTGAGGCTTAGCCCCAAAACTTGACCCCCTTCTTGAGCCAGCACTCAGCCTTCACTCTGGCTCACTGAGCCTGAAGGCAAAGCCCATCACAATAAGATTATCTCCCCCCTCTCTCTCCCCACACACACACACACACACACACACACACATATCCTTACCAGGTGGGCAGGTTTGTTTTTGCTGGCTGTTCATCTCTCCTAAGCTTCCCAGGTTCCTGTTCTGATAAGTCAGATTGGGATGAGGTGACCCCCTACTCCCCCATGGGTGGTCTGTCCCCTCCTGCATCCCATGTGGCAGGAGCCCTCTGCACTTTCTTCTCTTTCCTCTCTAGATCCCTTTTCATGTTCCAGGGCCTATGTTTGTTCTCCCACATGGGCTCATGGACCACGTGGGTGTACCCATTTTCCCTTCCTCAGTTTGCGGACCCTCCTTCTCCCTCGCGTGTTCCTGAATGAAATGTAACGTTTTCATAAATTATCCTTCTCAGACTGGTTTATGCAGTTCTTTGGTTAAAAGCAGACATGAACTTGGAATTTGGGGTTCACAGATTTTCCTGAACCCCCATATCCCATTACAAGTCCAATGGGGCAGGGGCTAGGACCCCTGAGAAGGTGGTCACTGTGGCACTGTGGACCGTGGCCACAGGCTGCTGACAAGGGCCTTCGTGTTTAGGGACCACGTCCATCAGGGACATGGTTTCTTTGTTAACAGCGCTAGACTTTCAAGTTCGAGGGCAAAATGAAATCAGCTCAAAGTCATGGAGGTTGACAGATGGGAGTAGGTAGAGACCTGAAACAGACACGAGCTTCAGGGCTCTGGACCCCCTCCAGCAGAGCAGAGGATGGAGCGGGGCTGGAAATAAATGGGGAGTCTGAAGTGGGGACACCCAAGGCACCCAGGCTCCCGTCTAAAGACTTACCTCCTCGTACAGATCCTTTGCCAAGTGGTAATAACTCCACAAATCAACCCGACTGTGGGTCAGGCGTCCTACTAAGCACAAAACGCAGACCTCACTCGTTCTGTAGGAAACTCGGTGAGAGCGGCACTACCCCTCCGTTCACAGGCAACATGAAGCTGCCTGGGGCTGCCCAGCTGCCCAGGGGGTGGGTTGCAATACTCTGTGGTCAACAGCAGATACCTGTAGTCTGGAGTTCCCACACCTTTGGAATCAGGCTGGGCAGAGAGTAGGAGCCAAAACGGTAGCCATTCCTTTTCCAGCTCTTGTTTTTGTCGTGAATCCCTCTCTAGGACCATGAGGCATTCTGTTCCATTCCTCCTCACACTCTCTTCCATTCATTTTTTTTTTTCAGAGCCCATATTCACAGGACATCTTGCTGCTCAAGAATCTTCCATGGCTCCCCCTTTGCCCTCCTGAAAACCCTGAGCGGGCCTGTCTGGCATTCCCAGTTTCCTGTGGTGATTCGTGTGGCACACTCACTCTTGGATCTTTTTCCACTGCACAAAGCAGGTCCTCCTCCAAGCTGCATGCTCTCTGTTCCCGCCCCCACCCAGACCCACCATCCCATGGACTGAGCCAGCCACCCCCTCCAGAAATACCTCCTCTTCCTCTTCAAGGAGGGATTCTCAGGGCTACTAATATCCTGCCTGCAGAGCCCACTAGCACCCCAAGCCCTGTGCCCGTGTCATCCTGCTCATTCCGGTGCAAAGTAGAGATTACTTTTGACCAGGCTCTTGGGCTGGAGAGATGGCTTAGCGGTTAAGGCGCCTGCCTCCTAAGCCTAAGAACCCGGTTCCAATCTCCAGGTCCCACGTTTAGCCAGATGCAAAGTGATGCAAGGGCACAATGCTGCACTTGACCACAAGGGGGCGCACACATCTGGATTTCGTTCACAGCAGCTGAGAGGCTGCTGGCACGCCCATCTCTATCTGTCTGTCTCTCCAAAAAAAAAAAAAAAAAAAAAAAAACCCCAAGCTCTTCACTTATCTTATCCAACAGATTGAGAAGTAAGAACATTCATGTATTGGCCACTTGTCTTGTTGATGTGATAAAATAATGATGATAGTTCAAGGGGATCTCCATGGTGGAGAAGGCATGGCAGGACGGCGTGAGGCAGCGGGTCGCATTGCTTATGCAGTCAGGAAGCAGAGAGTGACAGATGCTGGTGCCCAGCTCCTTTCCTTCTTCTTTTTTAAAATTGTTTTTATTTACTTATTTGAAAGAGAGAGAAAGAAGGAGGGAAGAAGGGAAGGAGGGAGGGAGGGAGAAAGAGGGAGACACAGAGAGAGATACAGAGAGAGAGAGAGAGAATGGGTGCACCAGGGCCTCTAGCCACTGCAAACAAACTCCAGAAACATGCACCACCATGTGCATCTGGCTTACACAGGTGCTGGGGAATCAAACCTGGGTCCTTGGGCTTCACAGGCAAGCACCTTAACTGCTAAGCCATCTCTCCAGACATCCTTTCTTTTTTTATTCAGTCAGGGACCCCAGCCCATGGAATGATGCAGCCCACATTCAGGGTGAATCTTTCCATCCAGTTAACCTCACCTCAACACACCTCACAGATATACCCAGGGGTTTGTTCCCAGGGTGATTCTAGATCCTGTCAAGTTAGCAATCAACAGTGGCCTCACAACCCACATATTGATGTTCAGAGGCCAGTGTTGCCCAGAAGTCACAGCTAAAGGTCAGGCAGCCAACTAGCTCCTTGTGGCTGCTCCTTGGAGCACACCTGGCACAGCCTTTCGCTTCTGGGACCTGAAATGCACACCTGAACCCTAGTGTCTCTGGGAGTTAGGCAGTGCAGTGGGAACCAGGCACCAGTGTGCTTACAGAACTCCACAGGGGACTGACTGGCAGCCAGGATTGAGGGCAGGTAAACCAGGCATACTTTTTTTTTTTTAATGTTTTTTATTTTTATTTATTTATTTGACAGAGAGAGAGAGAGGGAGAGAGAGAATGGGTGCCCTGGGGCCTCCAGCCACGGCAAACGAACTCCAGACGTGTGCACACCCTTGTGCACCTGGCTAACGTGGGTCCTGGGGAATCAAACCTGGGTCCTTTGGCTTTGCAGGCAAAGGCCTAACCACTAAGCCATCCCTCCAGCCCCCCCAGCAGGTATGTTTTGATGTGACCAGAGATAGTTAGAGAAGTTCTGGGAAAGCAGAGGCCTGAGTCTAGAAGTAAGGGCAGGGCCAGGCTGGGAAGCCAAAATGCCTTGGCGTTTTTGTGGGTGGTTACATTCACTGTCAGGCACTTTGGGCATCGAGGACGAACCTTCCAGGCCCCAACCCACACCTCTAGCCCATCAACACCTCCCACCCCTAAGCACAGACAATCATAACTCAGGAAGGGCTGGGAGGGTAGCCCGGGAGCTCCAGCCTCTCCCCACCAGCCCAGCTCACTGCAGAGGACTCTAGCCCGAGCACCCAGGAAATGTGAGCTGAGTTAGAAGGCCCAAGGCGCCCTCTGCTGGCATGTGGGAGCTTTTTTTCTCCCTTGTATTCCCTAGAGAGAGATCAGGATTCAGAGGATGTGGGTGGGAGAGAGGGATGCTCTATCTGGTGATTCTAAACCTCTCAGAGGAGGGGAATGTTGGGGGACAGTGGGACAGAGAAGGTTGTCCTGTATCTCTTTTCTGTATCCAGATTCTGGGGTTCCTAGTGCTGGACAAAGGGTCACAGGTTGGGACTTTGGAGGGCAGGATATATTAACTGACATGGGTCAACTAAGAGAAGCTTGTCGTCACGTCTCCTCCACCTTTTCCTTCTCTTACCAGCAAAGTCAACATCACCCTGCAGTGTCTCTGCTCACAGGCAATAGGGCTGGAGCCTGGCTTCTCCAGTGCCCCCAGGAGACTCCTCCTCTGAGCACCACAGTTTCTGCTCAGGGCTTGCTGGGCAAGCTTGAGGACCTGAGTTCGGATCCCCAACATCTATCTAAAAGCTGGGCTTGAGCTGGGGGTGGTGGCGCACGCCTTTAATCCCAGCACTCCGGAGGCAGAGGCAGGAGGATCAACATGAGTTTGAGGCCAGCCTGGGACTACAGAGTGAGTTCCAGGTCAGCCTGGGCTAGAGTAAGACCCTACCCAGAAGGAAAAAAAAAAAAAAAAGCAAAAACAGCTGGGCTTGATGGTGTATGTCTGTAGCACCAACCCTGAGCACGTGGAGATAAGAGGATCCCCGGGGCTCACTGGGTACCTTGTCTGGTCAAATTGGTGAGTTCTAGGATCAGTGGAGAAAGACTGAAGAACACCAAACATCAACCTGTGGCCTCCACGTGCACGCATATGTCCGAGTGTGCCCACACACATATGAACATGCACACACACTCTCACAACACACATATACATGCAAAAATAAAATAAAATAAAATAAAAACGGCACAGTCCAGAAGCCAGCGTCATTCTTACATAGGCAAGAGTCAGCCAGTGCACAGACGAATCCCCAGGTGAGCCCCAGGGGCAGGTACATCTCACTCAAGGCCCTGGTCAAGGTCATGGTCATGCATCTCATCAAAGTGCAGGAGGCCTGTGCTGGGAGAGAACAGAGAAAGTGGAGCCTGCCAAGGATGTTTGAACTCTGTCCTCTGTGGTACCCTCCGCCCCTCATGTTTGCACAGGAAGCGCACTTCACTCAGAGCCACCTCTCCAGACCATGGTTTATATGGTCATGAAATGACCATATCTGTGGAAGACTAGCATGCATGAAAAATTTTGATGGGGCAGGCGTGGTGGCGTACGCCTTTAATCCCAGCACTCGGGAGGCAGAGGTAGGAGGATCTCTGTGAGTTCATGGCCACCCTGAGAAAACAGTGAATTCCAGGTCAGCCTGGGCTAGAGAGAGACCCTACCTTGAAAAACCAAAAAAAAAAAAAAAAAAATTAATGGGGGTAAAGAGATGGCTTAGCAGTTAAGGCGCTTACCTGCAAAGCCTAAGGACCAAGGTTTGATTCCCCAAGTCCCATCTAAGTCAGATGCACAAGGTGGCGCATGCAACTGGAGTTTGTTTACAGTGGCTCGAGGCCCTGGCGTGCCCATTCTCTCTCTCTCCCCCTCTCTTTCTCAAATAAATAAATTAATTAAAAGTTTTGATGGTGTACAATTTATTTTGTACTTTATAGTTTCTGATTTTTTATATCATATTTACAATTTTTAAAATATATTTTATTTATTTATTTGAGAGAAAAAGGCAGAGAGAGAGAGAAAATGGACACACCAGGGCCTCCAGCCACTTCAAATGAACTCCAGATGCATGTGCCACCTTATACATCTGGCTTACATGGGTCCTGGAGAGTTGAACTGGAATCCTCTGGCTTTGCAGGCAAACGCCTTAACCGTGAAGCCATCTCTCTGACCCCTACAATTTTTTTTTTTTGCTAGACCCAAACTCACTAAGATTCCTCCTGTATTTTTCTTCTAGCAGTTTTATAAAGTTAGTGTTTTCATTTACATCTATGAGATCTTGAGCTAGTTTTTATATAATGCAAGTTATGAAGCCAAGTTGTCTGTATTTAAAAATATTTTTATTTGTATGTGTGTGTGTGTGTGTGTGTGTGCACATGTGTGCACCAGGGTCTCTTGCCACCACAAACTTACACCAAATACTTGAACCCTTTTTACGTCTGGCTTTACATGCTGGAGAATTGAACCAGTCTGGCAGCCTTTGCAAGCAAGTGCCTTTAACTGCTGAGCCATCTCCCAGCCTCTTCCATTATCTTTCTTTTCATTTTTCCTTCTCCTTCTCTCTCTCTGCCTTCCCACTTCCCTCCCTTCCCCTCTCTCTTTTCTCTTCCTCCTTCCATCCCTCTCTCCCTCTCTCCCTTGCCCTCTTGCCCTCTTGCCCTCTTGCATATGGCATCACACTGTGTCAGCACCATTTGTTAAAAATATTCTGTCCTCATTGCCTGGCACGTCTGTCAAAAATCGATTGAGCATGTGAGTGTAGATCAGCTTCTGGACATTCATTAATTCCCATTGATCTAAGTGTGACTTTATTACAATACCATACTGTTTCATTAAAGCTTTTTTAAAATAAATATTTTAAATACTTATTTATTTGCAAGCAGAGAGAGAGAAGAAAGAGCGAGAGAATATGGGTGCATCAGGGCCTGGAGCCACTGCAAACAAACTCCAGATGCCCCACCTTGTGCATGTGGCTTTATCGGGGAACTGGGGAATCAAACCAGGGTTGTTAGGCTTTGCAGGAAAGCACCTTAACCACCAAGACATCTCTCTAGTTTATATATACATACATGCAAGGACAGAGAGAGAGAGAGAGAGAGAGAGAGAGAGAGAGAGAGAAAAGGAGAAAATGGGCACGTCAGGGCCTCCCGCTGCTACAAATGAGCTCCCGATGCATGTGCTACTTTGTGCATCTGGCTTCATGTGGATACTAGGGATTCAAATGGGCCAGTAAGCTTTGCAATAAAGTGTCTTTAACCACTGAGACATTTGTCCAGCTTCTCATTATAGTTTTTTTGAGGGGGTCTTTTTGTATTTTTTTTCCTGGTGCTGAGGACTGAACCCAGGGCTTTGTGCTTGCTAGGCAAGAGCTCATCCACTGAGCTACACCCTCAACCCCTCATTATAGCTTTTTAATAAACCATAAAATTGCAAAAAATTGCAAAATCTTCTTTTGACTCTTTTCAAAATTGCCCTGACTAGTCTAGTCTTCCATACTTCCATAAAATTTTAGAATCTATTTGTAATTTTCTATCTCAGACTCCAAGATTTTTTTTAATGAGTGAGAGAGCAAGAGTGAGAGAGAAAGAGAGAGTGAGAGAGAGAGAGAAAATTGGCACACCAGGGCATCTAGCCATTGAAATCCAACTGCAGATGCATGCGCTTCCTTGTATGCATATGTGACCTTGTGCTCAGGCGTCACCTTGTGCATCTGTCTTACATGACTTCTGGGGAGTCGAATTTGGGTCCTTACACTTCTTGGGCCTTAACTGCTCAGCCATCTCTCCAGACCCCCAAACCACAAGATTTTGACAGAGATTTCTTTGAATCTATACATCAGTTTGGGGAAAAGTTGGTGTCCTTACAATACTGAGTCTTCTAACTTATGAGCACAATACATCTCTCGGTTTCTTTAGTTCTTTAATTTCTTTCACCAATGTTTTGTAGCTGTCAGTGTTCAAATCCTACCCATTCTTTTGTCAGTTATCCCAAAATATTTCACACTTTCCTCCCCATGTTTTCAAAAAAAATTTTATTTTTATTTATTTATTTATTTATGAGGCAGGGAGGGAAAGAGAATAGGTGTGCAAGGGCCTCTAGCCTCTGAAAACAAACTTCAGATCTGTGCCATCATGTCCATCTGGCTTTACATGGGTTCTGGGGAATCAAACCTGGGTCCTTAGGCTTCTCAGGCAAGCGCCTTAACCACTAAGCCATCGTTCCAGCCCCCCATGGTTTTTTTTTTTTTTTTGTGTGTATGGAGTATGTGTGATATGGCCTGTGATGTGATTTGTGCGTGCACATATATGTATATATGTGCACATGTGTGTGCCCTGTGCGTTTACATGCAGAGGCCAGAGGAGAATGACGGATGACTTCCTCTGTCTCCATCTGCCTATTTCCTTGAGCTGAATCTCCTGCTTAACCCGGAGCTGCTGGTTCCTCTATCCACATATTTTCTGTCTCCGTCCGCCTGTTTCCTTGAGCTGAGTCTCTTACTCAACCCGGAGCTGCTGATTCCACTCCTTCCCAGTAACTCAGTGAGCCCCGGTGACGCCAGTCCCCCTTCCCTGCAGATGTGTGTGGCCACGCTGGGCTAGGTACATGGGTGCCGAGGAAGGGAACCCAGGAGGAGTCTTGTGTGGCCAGCACTCTTACGGGCTGAGCCATCTTCCCAGCTCAGTAGTTCACACTTTTCCACACTATTGCAAATGTCAAGGGTTTTCAAGTTCAATTTCTAAAGTTATTCCTGGTGTATAGAAATATAAATACTTTTGAGTGTTTGTGAATTCTAGAAGCCTCTAACCCACTTAGTGATTCTAGCAGCTCATTGGAGATACTATGGGATCATCTACATAAGACTATTGTGCTATCTGTGAATAAAAACAATGTTTTCTCTTCCATTCCAACCCGGATGCTTTTAATTTCATTTTCTTGTCTTATTGCTCTGGCCTCAACCTAGAGCAATGGCAAACAGAACTGGGAAGAGTGGACCTTCTTGCCTGGTTTCCAGTCATGGGCTACAGGGCTGGTTTTCCATCTCGCTGTCATGCTTGGCTTATTCGTTCATTTATTTATTTACTTATTTGGTTTTTTGAGGTAGGGTCTGGCTCTAGCTCAGACTGACCTGGAATTCACTCTGTAATCTCAGGGTGGCTTCGAACTCACAGCGATTCTCCTACCTCTGCCTTCTGAGTGCTGGGATTAAAGGTGGGTGCCACCACGCCTGGCTCATGCTTGGCTTTTATTCTCTGTGGTAAGCTCGAAGAGATGTTCCTGTAGGACTGGTTGGAGGATGTGGCACACCCTGCAATGTGTTCTTTCCGGGGTTTTGCAAGAGCAGCTACCGCTGCGTTGAGGGCTGGGATGGTCAGCTCCCCGCTCTGTGCTGGGCATAGTGCTTGGCCCACAGGCTCTGAGAGGGTTCACATGGTCCCTCTCTGCCTCCTCCTTGCAGCTTCCCTCGGGGACCAGAGGCAGCCAAGCTTTCTCATTTCCTTCCCTCCCACTCCCCAAACCTGAATGGAAGGAGACTTGAAAGAAGAGGGCTCAGGTTCCCTCAAGCCAGCAGGTTACTTCAGCACAGAAACCTCATTCAAAAATAAACCTGAGCGATGAGGAGAGGGGGTGACGGGGACAGCAGGAGGGAGCTGTTAGCCCAGCTCTGCTTCCAGGCTATATTTTTAGGGCTGGTATTTAGGCTTGGCTTGGGGACAAGAGGCTGGAAAATTCTAGGCATTTCCTCTTCCTGTCAGCTGAGACACCGTGTGTGTGTGTGTGTGTGTGTGTGTGTGTGTGTGTGTGTGTCCTGTCACCTTCCTATTTAGCACCTCCAGAATAGCAAACTACACATACATCCTTAGCCTATTCCGTGCCAGCCCAGCCCTGATGGCTTGGCCGCAGCGCCACCAGGCCTGTCTCATCTTAGAACACTGTTTCCTCCTCAGACCGTGAGCACTCTGGTTCTGGAAAGACAGGAGTTTCCTTGTTCCCTGAGACTGATGAGACTGCCCTAGGGCTGGGCAGGTCAACAGTCATATTTGGGGCTGGACCCCACAACCTCTGCGTAGGACTTTTTTTTTTTAAATTAAACTTCAGATGCATACACCACCATGTGCATCTGGCTTATGTGGGTACTGGGGAATTGAACCTGGGTCCTTAGGTTGGTAGGCAAGTGCCTTAACTGCTAAGCCATCTCTCTAGGCCAGGACTTTAAAAATATATATATTTCTTTTTCTACTTTTTTTTTTTTTTTTTTTTTGAGGTAGGGTCTCACTCTAGCTCAGGCTGACCTGGAATTCACTATGTAGTCTCAGGGTGGCCTTGAACTCTCACTGTGATCCTCCTACCTCTGCCTCCCGAGTGCTGGGATTAAAGGCGTGCACCACCACGCCCGGCTCTTTTTCTACTTTTTTTGCTTGAGAGAGAGAGAGAGAATGGGAGTGCCAGGACCTCCAGCCACTGCAAACGAACTCCAGAAGCATGCTCCCCCTTGTGCAGCTGGCTTACATGGGTCCTGGGGAATCAAACCTGGGTCCTTAGGTTTCGCAGGCAAACGCCTTAACCGCTAAGCCATCTTTCCAGCCCTGAGTAGGACATTTTAAGAGGATCCAGTGAGCACCTAATGGGCTCCCTCATGTCTCCATGACCACCTGTGTTAGACTCTTGTGGGAGCTAATGAGCCCTGCTGTGCCCCAGCTTCTGCTTGATGGTGGCAGTAACCCCTACTCAGGAAGGCTGGTGGACCCCCAGTTCCTGTGCAGTGTTTGCTTAACAAGTACTCGACAGGAGGAAGGACACTGCACCCACTGACTGTTCTGTTTTCAGATCTATTCCATACCAGCCCTGTGGGCAGGGACTGCAACGGGGTCTTATTTGTGTCTGCTCAGCTGGAGAGCTGAGTTTTGCCCTTAAAAATGGAATTCTCAGGCTGGAGGGATGGCTTAGCGGTTAAGGCGTTTGCCTGCAAAGCCAAAGGACCCAGGTTCGATTCTCCAGGATCCACGTTAGCCAGATGCACAAGGGGAAGCATGCATCTGGAGTTTGTTTGCCGTGGCTGGAGGCCCTGGCGTGCCCATTCTCTCTCTCTCTGTCAAATAAATAAATAAATAAAAATAAAATATTTTAAAAAACCTAAATTCTCCACATTGCCTTAGTTGGTCCCAGTCCAGGTTCTCACCTAACAATCCAGTCTCAAAGGAAGGCTGTCCTGCAATGTCACAACATGGACCGACCTTGTTATAGTAACTGAAACAAGCCAGTCACAGAACAGGCAGAGTCCCACAGAACACTGTTCAAGTCCCCTTATAAGAGATCTAGAGGAGTCAGAGAGTTCAGGATGGAGGAGGGGTGCCGGTGGCTAGGGGAGGGGGGTGGGGAGTTATTTAACAAGTACAGAGCTTCAGCTTTGCCAGCGGAAAAGACTGTGTAGATGGATGGTGGCAAGACACACATACTACAAAGGTGTCATCTACACGCATAAAAATGGTTAAGCTGGGCTCGAGAGATGGCTTAGCGGTTAAGACGCCTGCCTGCTAAGCCTAAGAACCCGGTTCCAATCTCCAAGTCCCACGTTTAGCCAGATGCAAAGTGACGCAAGGGTGCAATGCCGCACTTGACCACAAGGGGGTGCACGCATCTGGATTTCGTTCACAGCACCTGAGAGACTGCTGGCGCGCCCATTCTCTATCTGTCTCCTTCTCTCTCTGTCTGTCTCTCTCTGTGTCTCTCTCCAAAAATAAAAAAAAAAAAAAAAAATGGTTAAGCTGGGAAACTCCCTGATATTTCACTACAATAAAAAAATGGGGGGTGGCTAGAGGAAGGGCTTAGCGGTTAAGGTGCTTGCCTAGAAAGCCAAAGGACCCAGGTTCGATTCCCTAGGACCCAAGTAAGGCAGCTGCATAAGGTGGCGCGCGTGTCTGGAGTTCATTTGCAGTGGCTGGAGGCCCTGGTGCTCCCATTCTCCAGCCCTGGCCTGTCACTCTTTATCCTGTCCTTGTCCCATCTCTCTGCGACCTTCTGGAAGATCCCCAGTGGCCTCACATAGGAGGAGAGGCTGGGCAGGGGAAGGCTCATGATCTGCTATTTGGTCCCTCCCCTTGCCCCAGACGACATGGGGAGAAAGTTTTTGGACTTTTCCCTGAGCAGAGGTTTGGGGTGGGTATCTCTGACAAGCTCAGTGTCCATGGATGTTTGAGGTTTACCCCAGAAGGAAGGAAACTCACTTACTAGGAGAAAGCTGCCCTGGCTGGGAAGACAGGGACGTCTAGACAGCTACATTGATCTGAGGAAGCAGGACCACAGTTCCTACTATCACCAAGCAGAATACCTACCGAGGAATGAGCCGGGTGTGGTGGCGCGCGCTTTTAATGCCAGCACTCGGGAAGCAGAGGTAGGAGGATCACCGTGAGTTCAAGGCCACCCTGAGACTAAACAGTAAATTCCAGGTCAGCCTGGGCTAGAGCGAGACCCTACCTTGAAAAATAAAAATTTTTAAAAAGGAATACCGGGTCTCTCATAGTCTCTTCATGGCTGGGGACTCTGAGGAAGTCATTTACCTGTCTGCATCTTGAGGTCTTCATTCATGACGAGGGAAACCAGTAATGACCTTTGTGCCCACGGGGCTGTGAGGACTCAGCAAGCTTCTAGACATGGCAAGAGCACCTTGTGCCTCAGGATTGCGTCCCCAGGAGCCAGCTCCCTTCCAGTCATCCTGACCTCCCTCCTAACTCAGCAGGTACGGGGTTGTGTTTCATTCACAGGAAGCTTGGGCATGCTAGGACTGTGCAAGGGCTACCATGGAGCACTGCTGACTTGGCATGGAAGTTTGCCCTGGCTACTCAGCCCAGCTGAAGGAGTGGAATTGGAAAATCCGGAGACAGTCCGTCACTGGTCATGGTACTGGACTTGAACCACAGATGTTTGCTCCGTGGTTATTGAGTTTGCGTTGGTCCAGTCTCTCCTTGCTATGCCTGAAAGAATTGAGAATGCTTACTCTGGGCCTTTGTATGTTGAAAACATATAACTAACTTGTTTGGATTTTACAGGACTCACAGCTAAGAGAACTAAATACAGGGTAGGGGTAGTGTCTGAGTGTAAGTTCTTAGCATGTGGGAGGGGACAGTAGCGACATGATTGAGGCCGAGTCCCCCTGGTTATGAGCCAGCGTGATCAAGTTGAATGTGTGGGAATTTGTGTTTGCATCTCCAGTCAGGAGAGTTTCCTGTCGGCAAAGCCTTTCATCAGTCCATCCATCCATTATCCATCACTCTACCCACCCTCCCATCTATCTCCCACCCATCTACCCATCATCCATCCATCCATACGACCATCCACCCATCATACATATATCCATCCATCCAGTGACCCAAGAATCCATGCATCTATCCATTCACTCCGCAGTCTATCATCAATCCATTCAACCACCTATGCATTATCTCTCCATCCATCCATCCAACAAACATCTGTGGTTCCTGATCTTCCTGGGGCCATGGCACCTAGGTGTCCCAGGGGCGTCCAGGCAATGGTGGAGCGGGGTCTTGAGTTGTCGTGAGTGTGACAGGAAGAAACACAGGGGGGACAGCTTCAGAGAACAGCTCATTTATTTACCAGGGGATGGGTTAATAAGTGCTTGTGAAAGAGCGGGGAGAGGTGAGGGTAGGAACGGGTCCTAAGGGGATTGGTTAGTTAGTCCAAAAGTCCTGCTGTAGCATGCAGTGACATCACGGTGAGCAGGAGAGGGTCACGTGGTCTAAGTAGTGGCGGACAAAGGCATAGGGAATGTGTAGAGGGATTGGCTGTGCGTTGGCTGCTGGCTGGTACCTCATTAACACATAGGGACGTAAGCAGACAAAGGTCACCAGGCTCTGGAAAGTGAAACCTGAGTCTTATCAGGATGTCCAGGTGCCCTGGGCTGGGGGGAGGGAGCGGCCTCACTCCTGGGGTCTTGAGATTATCGGGGGTCCTGGCTTGCTGCAACCTTGGGGTCCAGGGCCCTTAGTCATGACAGCTCAGGCCTGCCTCCAGTTGCCCAGGGGGCCTTCAACTGTGCCCTATAAACATCCACTAGAAGAAGGGTGTCCTTTGACATTGCAACATGATGTGCTCATCTGCAAATGTGTTGGCCCCATTCATAGCTATCCCGAGACACGTGTTGTGGAGTTTGAATGTGTCCCCCGTAGACTCAGGTGTTTTATTAAACTTGTAACTTGGGGTCTCTGGGTGCCTGGCTGAAGAACATGTCACCGGGGTGGCTCCCAAGGCCTATCCCTAAGGTGTGTTTGGAGGAAGATCTGGTCTCCAGCCCAAAGCTGTGAGAGTAGTCTGAGCCCTGGTGGGCCTGCCTGCTGCCTGCTGCCAGTTTTGGGCTTGTTGTTTTGTTGTTTTTCATGCTCTGTTTGGTTGGGTCTCTCTCTCTGGATGTATGGAAGCAGCTTCTTCCACCCCTGATGGAACACATCCTTGAATCTGTAAGCTGAAATAAACCACTGCCTGCCATAAAGTGTCTAGTTTTGGGTGTTCATCCCAGCATCGTGGAGCTGGCTATAACACGTGCCTTGGGTCATAGGTCGGACACATCTGTTCTGCAATGAGGCCCAGGGGTGAGACAGAGGTGCCCGTGTCAGCAGGTACTTATAGACCACCTGGGCCAGAGGCTCCCAAGTTGGAGGTACATCCCTGGAACGAGCCAGACCTGATGGAGACACCTGAAAGCCCAGCAGTCAGGAGGCTGAGACAGGAGGATTCCAAGTTTGAGGCCAGCTCGGACAATATCACAAAACCCTGTCTCAAAAAAAACTTAAAAATACAGCTGTAAATATGGTAAGTGTGGAGGTTAAGGGCACTTCCCAGACAAGCACCACAGGCCTGAGACCACCAGAGTTCAAATCTCCAGGTCCCAGCTAAACAGTTGAGTGTGCCACACGTGCCTGTAACCCCCGTCAGCCGTACAAGGGAGCAGAGAACTGAGAATCTTGTTGGAGTCCCACAAGCTCTGAAATTGCTAAAAGGAGAGATTCTAGCTCAGAAAAAAAGACCAGGTGGAAGTGACAGAGTAAAACCACCCAACATTACACCTCAGCCAGCCCAGGTGAGTGACCCTCGCTGCAGGCCAGTGTATGGGGCCCCATCACATTACAGAGAGAGAGAGAGGAAGGGAGAGAGGGAGCGAGGGAGGGAGAAGAAGAGGGAAAACCTTCCATGAGGGAACATGAACAGGCCTAAGTTTGAGAGTGTCTTGTGGGTACTCACAGCTCCTCTGATGAAGATGGTAATGATTTTTAAATGATGCCCAGAGGACATAATTCCACAACACACACACACACACACTTCTGCCCCTAAAGAGACTTAGGAACATCAGCTAGGCCAGCCCCTAGCAGTTCAGATGCAGGAACCAGGGCTGTGAGAGGGACAGTAACCTGCCCAAGATTACACAGCAATGGCATGGAAGAGCCAGGACCCCAAATCAGGTCTCCTCACACCCTGTACCTGAGCTTTAGTTCTGTGAAGATTCCCTTATTGCCTCCCCACCACTCCTGAGGGTCCCCAAAATGCTTTCCAAGGAAGCCACTGGCTCTCCATTTTGCAGGGACCAGAGGCCAGCCCATGGCAGGCCGTACCCTGGAGCAGGGACAGGGGGTGAGGGTAATGGTCTCCACCCCTTTCCCACGTGAAGGGCATCTGGTCCGGAGGCCCACCTCAGGGAAGATGGGGCCAGGCTCCCGGCAATCACAGATGTTCACAGCAACATCCAAGCCCCCTCCTCTCTCCCAGGGAGGCCAGAAAGGGGTGTCCACATGCTGCCCAAACATCTGGACAGCGTGGAGAGCCAAGATGCACCGCGGCGTCGATGTTCTCAAAGCTCGGCAGCGGGTGTCGGCAGAGATCAGACATCTGGGTGGAGGGTGGGTGTGTGCTCGTGTCAGAGCGTGATCCTGTGATGCAGACGAGTGTGGGCACAAAGCCGAGGGCAGGATGTCCCAGGGGCTGTGCCCGCCATTTTGTTGAGCCCTCAACACGTGCCAAGTGCTGCCGCGGTTTTGCATTCAGGGTCTCATTGAATCCTGACAACAACCTCGTGAGGCAGGTATTAGGAGCGTTCCCATTGTGAGGTCTAGGGAGGCCCTGCCATTGGCCCGGGATCACTCAGGGAGCTGCAACGGTGCCAGGTTCATAAAGGAGCCTGTTGCCGGGGTGGTGGCACACCTTCAATCCCAGCACTCGGGAGGCAGAGGTAGGAGGATCGCCTGAGTTCGAGGCCACCCTGAGACTACAGAGTGAATTCCAGGTCAGCCTGGGATAGTGTGAGACCCTACCTCAAAAAAATAAATAAAATAAAATAAAATAAAACAAATAAATAAATAAATAAATAAAATAAAGGAGTCTGTTGCAGGCCATCCTTGTATAGCCTACCCTATCCTATGAGCCCCCCCCAAGGATCTCCAGAAACCAACTCTAGGACCTTCCCCCCAATATCATGTGCAGAGAGAAAATGGGCCTGTGGGAGCCGGCTGTTTCCTGTGTTGGATCTTGGGGAAGAGCACACAGGGGGAAGCCAGGCCTGGTCATCCTCCTCCTCCCCCGCTGATGGGCAGCTGGCCAGATGCCAATCTTCCTAGCGCTTCTGAGACCACAGCCTGCTT
The DNA here is from genome assembly GCA_036365145.1 of Orientallactaga sibirica. Lineage (NCBI taxonomy): Eukaryota > Metazoa > Chordata > Mammalia > Rodentia > Dipodidae > Orientallactaga > Orientallactaga sibirica. Next base: position 25,244,280 of record JAEOAD010000032.1, on the reverse strand, counting down.
CCCAAAGGAAAAGTGAGCTCCCTCTGGCAGGCCCGACTGTGGCCAGCAGGGCTATTTATTTTTCTGTCCCTAAGCCTTTAAGTCATCTGTTTACACAGGGAGGACAAGAAGCTAAGTTCCATGTCCCTAGGCCCTGGGCACTCCCTTCCCCAGCCTGGGCTTCACAGGGACCCTCAAAAGCCAATGGTAGTCATGGACTGGGGTGGGGGGGCAGCTCGGAGGCCTGGATTCATAAGGTTGAAGATGCTGGCCAAGCTTGGCCACTGCCCCTCCAAGCCTGGGGTGTTCTCAGGCCTGGGAAAAGTGGGATCAGGCTTGGAGTAACGTGTGGCCCCGGACCCCCAAAGTATGCACATGATGTCCAGTCCTTGACCGTCCCTTTTCCTCATCCCAAATCCAGAACAGTCCTGGATAGCATGGGGAGAACACTTACCAGCAAAGCCATGCCCCCTTCCAGGACACTGAGTGTTACCCATGCTGAGGGGCAGACTGGGGATGTGGCTCAGTTGGTAGAGAGCTTACCTGATGTGTATGAAGTCTTGGGTTCAATCCCCAGCACTGCATAAACCCAGCAAGGTGGTATATGCCTATAATCTCAGCACTCGGGAGGAAGAGGCAGGAGGATCACAAGTTCAAGTTGATCTTTGGTTACCTATTGAGTTCAGAGCCAGTCTGGGCTGCATGACACCTGTCTCATAAACAAAATAAAACATGCTACAGGGGGCTGGAGAGATGGCCTGGTGGTTAAGGTGCTTTGCCTAGAATCCATGTTTGACTCTCCAGATCCCATGTAAGCCACAGGCAGAAAGGTGAGACAAGCTCAAGGTTGCACATGCCCACTAGGTGGCACAAGCATTTGGAGTTCGACTTCAGTGGCTGAGGTCCTGGAGCACCAGTTCTCTGTCCCTCCCTCTCTCTCAAAAAAATGCTACAGGGCAGACAGGAGTCCAAAGCCCCCTGGGGCTAAAATATACATGTATGTACCTGTGAATGCATGCTACCTATGCCTACCCACAGAGGCAGACATAGCACATGCATCACACACATAACACGTTCACATGTGTTCAGGACTGTCTACTTTCCCTTTCATTACTTCAGTTCTGCCCATTCAATCAGACTTTCCATGGGGATGCCCTGTCTGGCCCACGTTACGAGGTAGCATGACACGGCTGAGCTTGTGGCAACGTGGAGGCAATGAAAGTAGAGTTTCCGGCAATCAGCGCATTTTGTAAAGCCTTAAGCTCACTTTTTATTTTACTTTTTTAAAAATATTTTTTGTTTATTTACAAGAAAAGAGGAAGAAAGAGACGTACACACAGAGAATGGGTGCACCAGAGCTTCCAGCCACTGCAAAAGAACACCAGATGCATGCACCACTTTGTGCATCCAGCTTTTACTTGGGTCCTGGGGAATCAAACCCTAGCCGTTAGGCTGTGTAGGCAAGTGCATTAACCACTGAGCAATCTCTCCAGCTCTGTTTATTATTATTATTATTTTGGTTTTTTTGTGGTAGGGTCTCACTCGAGCCCAGGCTGACCTGGAATTCACTATGTAATCTCAGGCTGGCTTTCAAAGTCACAGTGATTCTCCTATCTCAGCCTCCTGAGTGAGTGCTGGGATTAAAAGTATGCATCATGACATCAAGCCTATTTTTTTCTTTTTTGGAGAGAGTCAGAGAGAGAGAGACAGACAGACAGAGAATGGGTACACCAGCAGCCAAGAAACAAACTCCAGACACATGTGCCCCTTGTGGTCAAGTGTGGCATTGCGCTCTTGCATCTTTGCATCTGGCTAAATGTGGGACCTGGAGAATCGAACAGGCGTTTTAGGCAGGCACCTTAACTGCTAAGCCATCTCTCCAGCCCATTTTATTATTACTTTTTTATAGTCCAAGCTGTCCTTGAATTCCTGGGTCTCTTGCTGCACCCTCCCTAGTGCTGGGATGACAGGTGTGAGCCACCACATCTGGCTGTAAAGTCACTTTTTTCTTTTTTGCATATGAGTATGTATGTATGTTTCTATGTGGTGTGGTTATAGCTGTGTACACAGGTGCATTCATGTGTGTGCATGTGTGTGGAGGCCAGAGGTCAACATCAGGTGTCTGTCAGTTGCTCTCTGCCTTCTTTCTTTCTTTCAAAACAGATTTTATTTTTATTTATTTATTAGAGACAAAGAGAGGGAAAAAGAGAGCGAGGGAGAGTGAGAATGGGTGTGCTAGGGCCTCTAGCCACTGCAAACCAACTCCAGACGCATACACTACCATGTGCATCTGGCTTACGTGGGACCTGGAGAATTGAACCAGGATCCTTAGGCTTTGCAGGCATGTGCCTTAACCACTAAGCCATCTCTCCAGCCCTCTCGATCTCATTTCTCGAGACAGAATGTCTCACTGAACCTGGAGCTCGTCACTTTGGCTAGTCTAGTTAACCATCTGGCCTAGGGGTCCTGCTGTCTCCACCTCCCAAGTACAAGGTCACAGGCATGCCACCACCCCTGGCATTTACATGAGCGCTGAGGATCTCACTCAGGCGCTTACACTTGGGTGGCAAGCACTTTACTGACTGGGCCTCTGTGCCACTTTCAAGGACATGCCAGAATTTTCTCCAAGCTCACCCCTTCTAACAACAACAACAAAACCCCGTCATATCATCAGAGCTAAGGCGAACAGGGATGGAGCGGAAAAAGCAATGGACCAGGGCACCACAGGTGGTCATAGCGAGGGGACCAAGCCACTAGTTCCTCATCCCAGTTCAGCTTCTCTGTCACTAGGTGCCTCTACTGAGAAGGCCTGTGTAAAGCTGGGGACAAGCAAGAGGCCGAGACTGAAAGCAGGAAGTGGCCAGAAGCAGAAGTGCCCCCAAGGTGAGCAGCTGGAGTGACCGTGTCCTAGGGACAGGCCAGTGGAACAGCTGAAGCTTAAGAGCTGGCTTGGGCTGTTGCCCTGCACCTCGGGCAGGCTGGCATGTTCTAGGCTTCCTCTCTGGCAGCCAGCCCCTGCCATGGAAGCCACTCTTAGCAGGACAGCTGATGCCAGGCCTTTGCAGGGTCAGAGGACCCGGCCAGGAGGCCATCCAGCTGCCCCTCAGCTCACCCTGCGGTCAGCGCACGGCGGCTGCGGTTGCCACACCCCTCCCATGGCATGCCTGGCCACGGAGGCCTGGTGGGAGCGTTCACTCCTCCCCAGCATCCCCTAAAGCAGGAGGAACTCTCTTCCTGATTTGGGGTGACTACTGGGGACAGAGGGACGGTCCCTGATGCACAGGAGGGTCCAGGTCACCCCACAGTTAGCTCGTATTTTTTTGTAGTCAAAGATGTAAGGGAGCAGGTCCGAGCAAAGCTGTCCTGGCTGTCCCTAACTACCCCCCCCCCACACACACACACTTTTAATGAGAATGTGACAGGGCGGGGACAAGTTCAGGGAGGCAGCAGGACTGGTCTGAACAACAGAGTAGCAAAAATGACAGGTAATTCCTACACCACTCTCCGTTGCCAGCTACTCACTACAGCTTAGAAGCCTGTGGGGCGGACCCGATCATCCTACGATAATGGATAGATAATGGATAAGTGAGGAGGCCAACAAGGCCCAGAGAGGGGAAGGGCCTTGCCTGAGGCTACACAGCTCAGCAGAATGCTGGGAACCCGCTGAGTTCCGGTTCTCCTTAGGCCCTTTCCTGCCTCCTGCTCTGACCCTGCTCCTTGCCCAGCCCACTGCTTCACCCAGCTCCACAGCTCCTTTGCAGGAGCCTGTGGGGGTGGGGAGGGGTGGTCTGCAGGGCCACCATGGCACCCTCCCTGGGCCACCCAGCCTGGTCTCCAGGCTTCCCAAACGGCTGAGCCTGTGCAATGTGAGAGGGGAGGGGACTTGCCAGAGGGTTCTGGAAAACAGCCAGAGGTCGCTCTGGGCTGGCTCTGGCCAGGTCAGCTGTGGCCCTAACCACAGCTCTGAATAGCCACTGTCCTGCCGTGGGCTGGCTCCCTCTGAATAGGAAGAGACTAACTGGTAGGTGGAGGTGAGGTGTCTGGGGATGGTTAGCCACTTCAGGAGGGAACCAGAGAGTCCAACGCTTCACTCAATAGCTGCCCAACACCAAAAGCCAAAAGCAGATGGCATGGAGCCCTTAGACGCCAGCCTCTACCAGCCTTCCCAGCAGACCCCGCCCATCCACCTCTCAGCCACAACCCACCCAACACTGACCATACCCTAATCCTGTCTGCGTAACTTCAGACCACCTGGCCCACCAGCTCACCTCCCTTCCTCTGTCTTCTCCAACCCCATAGCCACTCGCATCCATTGCCAGGCCTATACCTTTCCAATGCCCAGCCCACCCGCTCCGTTGCTGGCCTTCCCACTGGACATCCAGCCGCCTCCCCACCATAGTTCCCTCAAAGCCTCAGTCAACTGCAGGTCAGCTCCACTCTGAGACTCATCTCACTTCAGATGACAAAAGATACTTACGCTGTCTTCAGGGGAGAAGTGGCAGGGCAGGCGAAGGTAGGGCAGCGAGGGGAATGGCTTCTTTGCTTAGCCTTCAATCCCAGCACTCGGGAGGCAGAGGTAGGAGGATCGCCAAGAGTTCGAGGCCACCCTGAGACTACATAGTGAATTCCAGGACAGCCTGGGCTGGAGTGATACCCTACCTCAAGAAAACAAATCAAGAAAAAAAAAAGGGTTGGAGGGCTGGAGAGATGGCTTAGTGGTTAAGGCGCCTGCCTCCTAAGCCCAAGAACGCTGGTTCCAATCTCCAGCAGTTCCAATCTCCAGGTCCCACGTTTAGCCAGATGCAAAGTGACGCAAGGGCGCAATGCCGCACTTGATCACAAGGGGGCACACACATCTGGATTTCGTTCATAGCAGCTGAGAGGCTGCTGGCACGCCCATCTCTATCTGTCTTCCTCTCACTCTCTGTCTCTCTCTGTGTCTCTCTCCAAAAATAAATAAAATAAAATAAAATTATTTTTAAAAAAGAGCTGGAGAGATGGCTTAGCAGTTAAGCACTTGCCTGTGAAGCCTAAGGACCCCAGTTCGAGGCTCAATTCCCCAGGACCCACATAAGCCATATGTACAAGGTGGTGTGTGCATCTGGAATTCATTTGCAGTGGCTGGAGGCCCTGGTGCACCCATTCTCTCTCTTTCTCTCTGCCTCTTTCTCTCTCTGTCACTCTCCAATAAATAAACAAAAATAAGCAAAAATTTTAAAAACTCAGAAATGTTAAAAAAAAACAAACAAAAGAACTGTCCTCAGAGAGGACACCTTTCCCATCCACCACCCTTCTACTGTGAGACGCCTCCCAGCATGCTTTAATCCAGTGGTCCAGGCTGCTAAGGGACCAGTAGAAAAAGCAAGAACGGTAGAACCAAGCCCCAGAGAGGTGCTGGGTGAGCTCAGGCCAGCACGCCAGCACTGTGTGGTGGGTGCGGGCTTCTGGTTGAAGTAGTCACCATACAGTCTGAGTAAAGCCACCAGATTATCTGAATCTCTTGAGAAATTGAGAGCTGAATGAGATGACCCCTAAGCTTCCCAGGTCCCGGCCCTGCTGGCCTTGGCCGGATAGCCCTCTCTTTCCCCGGCCTTCCCTTTCTAGCATCAGGATTCCTGCTGTGTCCAATGGACAGGGTCCCGCGGGTACCCATACCATGATCTGGTTCCCATGTCATCTGTTGGAGCTGAGCAGGAGGGAAGCAGGCAGGGAGGCCTCTCAGTGGATGTCCCCAGTGCCAAGAACTCAACTCCCTTCAGCTCAGGGAGGCCACAAGTTTCTCCAACACAAGACACCAGCACCTGCTGCCTGCCAGTGGCTTCCCAGAGCACTATCCCGAGAAAGATCTATCATGATCAACTAATAATGTCTGCATAAGTACCTGAATAGAAAAAAGGGGCATGTGTGCTATAACTAGGAAACCCCAAAGAAGGTCAAGGCTAAGCTAGCCATTGGGTTATTTTCTTGGTGGGGTCAACAGTCTGGACTCTGTATCCAAAGCTAACCTTGAACTCATGATCCTCTGCCTCCTGAGCTGAGGCAGGCGTGATCATGCCTGGTTGTTTTCAGTTTTCTTTTTCTTTTTCTATTCTTTTTTCTTTTCTTTTCTCTCCTTTCTTTCTTTCTCTCTTTCTTTCTTTCTTTCTTTCTTTCTTTCTTTCTTTCTTTCTTTCTTTCGGCAAGCCCAACAGACTGGTCTTTTTTTTTTTAATGCGAGAGAGCAAGAATGGGAGTGAGAGAGATAGATAGAGAGAGAATTGGCGTGTTAGGGCCTCCTGCCACTGTAATTGAACTCCAGACACATGCATGCATCACCTAGTGTACATGTGTAACCTTGCACACTTGCATCACCTTGCGTCTGGCTTACGTGGGACCTGGAGAGTCGAACATGGGTCCTTAGGCTTTGAAGGCAAGCGTCTTAACCTCTAAGCCATCTCTCCAGTCCTCAAAATTATTTTTTTCTACTAGTATGTTTTTGTGTACATACATGTTTATGAGCAAGTGTCTTGGCTTGGTTCTCCTCTCCTTCCACTTTCTTTTTTTTTTTTTTTTTTTTTTTTTGCGTGTGTGTGTGTTGTATGTGGTTTATGCATGTGTATGTGCCGTTGGCAGTGCCCCCTGTAGCAGGATGGGGAGACCACTTGAAGGTTCCTTTTCTAAGATCTGTTCTTTTTGCTTAAATTTATTTATTTATTTGCAAGCAGAGAGAGAGAAAAATGGTTGCACCAAGGCCTCTAGCCACTGCAAACGAACTCCAGATGCACGCACCACTTTGCATGCATCTGTTTGTGTGGGTACTGGAGAACTGAAGCCAGGTCAGTAGGCCTTGCAGGCAAGTGCCTTTACTGCTGAGCCATATCTCCAGCCCCCAAGATATGTTCTTATTTGATACCAGAGCTGTTCTTTGTCAGCCAGAGCGCTTCTCCCATCTGTTGAATGGGGGTTTAAGGCATGTGAAGCCATGCTTAGTTATTTACATGGGATCTGGACATTGGAACTAGGTGGTTTCAGACCCCCTCAGGCCTTCAGTGCCTGTGCAGGAGGCACACTTAACCTCCTAGCCATCTCCCCAGCTCCCTCCCTCTTTTTTTTTTTTGAGAGAGACAGAGAGAGAATGGGCACGCCAGCATGAACGAACTCCAGACGCATGCGCCCCCTTGTGGCGAATGTGCGACATTGCACCCTTGCATCACTTTCATGTCTGGCTAAACGTGGGACCTGGAGAATTGAAAGGGCATTCTTAGGCTTTGCAGGTAGGTGCCTTAACTGCTAAGCCATCTCTCCAGCCCCACTCCCTCTTTTTTTGAGACAAAAATCTCTCTGCATGCTGCTGCTTGTGAGTTTCAGATCACCTGGCCCTGCCTCCCCTTGCCCCGATACTCTGGAACGACAGATGTGGCATCACTTTGTGTTTGGCTTCCCATGGGTGCCACGAGGAAGCTCAAACTCAGGTCCCTGGATTTGCAAGAGTCTTTACCCACTGAGTAAACGCCCCAGTTCCTGTGCCTGGTTTTTCGTAGCAGTCATCTCTCGACTGTTTTATAGGAAATCAAAAAGGAAAGGCAGGCTATGCTGGGACCCCATGCTTACTGCACCCTCCTTGAGGTCAGTAAGACAGTGGCAGGGTGCTTACCTGCAGATCTAGCCAAAAGGTGACGGCCAGGTGGTGGAGCTGCTGAGGGGCTTGGCCCATTGTGGATCCCTTTTCCTGTCGTATGCTTTTGTTTCTCAATTATTAGGTTTTTCCATGAAAAATGTAAGCTCCACAGGCGGAGCTTGGATGCCAATCATCCATCATTCATTCACTCCTTCCCACTCACCTCCTTTCTTCCCTTTTCCCTCCCTTCCCCCCTTCTTCCTTCCTTTCACCCTTTCCTCCCTTCCTTCCTTTCTCTCTTTTGTGTGCACTCATGGACCCCATTCACCCCCACACACACACACACATCCACACTCTACCGAGGCTGTCTCTGGGAACCCCTCTCATCTAAGCCAGGGAGGAACTTAAGCTAGAAGGTCTTAGAGTTCAAAGAAGCCATAAGGTTTTATAAGCCACAGGGTCCTATCAGACCTCATGGTGTGGGTGTGGCCTCAGACAAGCCACACCCCCTCGTTAGCCTCAGATGCCTAACCCGTACCTGGCTGTGGACAACATGAAAAGCAACAGAGAGGAACTGTAAGGGGCAAGCCGGGCACTTCCCAGGTGTGTCACTGGGAGCCTTGATTTGTGCCCGTACCTGATGGAGGAGCATGGAGCTGGTTAGGGCTGCGGGGAGACCCGCAGCGGAGCTGGTCCCCACTGAAGCCCCTGGCGCATTGTGTCCTGACACTGGGCCTGGTTGCCCCTCCCCCATGTTGCTGTGTGCATTGCATTTGCATGTGCAGGAATAGTGAAGGGGCTTCGGAGAGGTGTGCACGTGGACAGCTGTCCATCTCTCCGGCCTGCCCACCCTTCTTCAGTGACCAGCTGCTCTACTCCTCACAATCCATCTTGTTCCCACCTCCATCTCAGGAGGCGCCTTAAACAAAGAAGGAAGGATGTGAGCTGCCTGGCTTTGAATCCAGGTCCCTGTGGGACTCGTGGAGTGTTCATCCATTTCTGGCCACGTGGCCTTGTAGAAGAGTTTCCTCATGGGTGCCGTGGAGGCCCTGGGCTCTTCTGGGGGTGAGGGAGTGCAGTGGGGATCCCAGGACTGCTTGCTTTTCCTGTCACACATCAGCCAAACAATGTGGCCAGATGGGGAAGGCGAGGGCGGGAGCAAAGACCCATTTCCCAAAAATACTGACTTTGGCCTTGAACCCCAGCAGCTGGTCAGGGCTGGTGGCCTTTCTCTGGGATTGTTTATATCGTTTTCCTTGTAAACACAAAGGCTGGAAAACAAACACAAAAGTATTAAAAATAAATGAATGAAGGGGGAGGGGAGGATTTGTGGGTGGCATGGATGGGGGCCTGGTGCAGATGGGTGGCTGTAGGCCTTATCCCAGGGATTAAGAGCTTGGGGAGAGCACTCTCCAGACCTCCTTCTCCCCTCCCAAACACTTCTTGTGACAACTCCCACTTGTTCCCACAGGCTGAATCATACAGTCCTGTCACGGGCTGCCACCATGAGAAAAAGCCAGGGAGCCCATGAGGGGAATTAGCCCAGCTCGGCCTCTTTGTCTACATCACTGCTCACTGCAGACATCACTAATCAATCACAGTACTTCCCCTCTCTGGGATCAGCTTCTGGGGAATCTCTAAGACTGCCTGATATCCTTCACTCCTCTCCTTCTCAGAGTGGTTCTGGACCTTGAGAAGAATCCCGCAAAGAGATCCCCTTAATCTAGTATGGAGGATGGACCTGGCTCCATCCCTTTGGCTAAAGAGTTCTCTAAAACAAAGAAAAAGGAAGGAAGGAAGGAAGGAAGGAAGGAAGGAAGGAAGGAAGGAAGGAAGGAAGGAAGGAAGGAAGGAAGGAAGAGAGGGAGGGAGGGAGGGAGGGAGGAGGGAGGGAGGGAGGGAGGGAGGAAAGGAAGGAAGGAAAGAAAGAAAGAAATTATGGGGCTGGAGAGATGGTTTAGTGGTTAAGCGCTTGCCTGTGAAGCCTAAGGACCCCATTCGAGGCTTGATTCCCCAGCACCTACGTAAGCCAGATGCACATGGTGTCACATATGTCTGGAGTTCATTTTCAGTGGTTAAAGGCCCTGGTGTGCCCATTTTCTCTCTCTCTCTTTCTCTGTCTCTAATAAATAAATAAATAAAAATTAAAACTTTAAAAAAAAAGAGAAATTATGAACTTTTTGTTTTGGGATTTTTGGGGCTAGATCTGGCCCTGAAAAAGAAACTATGAACTTCCTGTTTTGGGATTGTTTGGGCTAGATCTGGCCCTGGATGTACCCTGGTAGCTTTTTGTGATCTGTGCAAAGAAGAGATGATGCCTTCCTTCTGCCCAGGGCCAGGTGATATCCCAAGACCGCCCCTCCTCCACACCAGGAGAATGGCCCTGCCTTTTGACATGTCCACCCCAGTGCCTGGGGAAGCCTCTCTGTGGTCTCTGCCGATCTAATGCACCATCTCAGGATCCTTATCATGAAAATGGAGGGCACAGTGACCAGCCTCTCCCTTAACATAGGCCACCTCCCTGTGGCTTTGGGGGTGGAGGCTCTGAATGATGTAGACCTTCACCCTTGGGTGGACATGCAGACACACTCACTGGGGCTGGGAGAGCAGGGTGCTGCATGACTGCAGAGGGGAGGTACCTGGATAGCCAGATTCGACAAGCCCCACCCCTTGCTGCTGGATTTCCTTTTTTTCCACGGCACTTTGTTCCTTGGTATTGCTTCTCTTTGCATGTGTGCTGTGGTGTGCATTGGTTGTACATGTGTATACATGTGAGTGTAGAGTCCAGAGACCGACATCAGGTATCTTCCTCAATCTCTCTCCACCTTATTTTATTTATTTATTTTTCATTTTTTCGAGGTAGGGTCTCACTCTGGCCCAGGCTGACCTGGAATTCACTATGTAGTCTCAGGGTGGCCTTGAACTCACGCCCTGGCCTCTCACCACACTTTTAACACTGATCCTGGCCAGAACCTCAGGATCTCTTTGAGCCCCAGCACTCCAGTGTTTCCCATCAACTGCTACAGGCAGAGCCTGTCCTCCGCCATACATTCCTCACACGGTGAGGGACATAGATCCTCTATCAAGTTCAAGTTCCTAAGCTGCCTAAGCGTGCAGGGCTGCTGATAGAGAAATAAACCAAAGAGCCAGGAGTAGTTTAAGTGCAAAGACTTCATCCCTCAGAATGGGACATGTGGCCTGGCATCCACCCTATCTGTCCCATGAATATGTGTCCCATCAGAGAACGCACCTTCTTGTCTCTGCCTGCCGCACGGTCCCCCGCCCAGGCAGGAAGCCAGGTTTCCTCCCTCCTGCTTTCTGGAGTAAGCCAGTGTAATCACTGTGACCCTGGAGTCAGCACAGTCAGCACTTCGAGCACAGATGGGGGTTGGGGAAGGGCTTCTGATGCAGGTCAGAGCCATCAACCCTTTCTCAGGGCCTTGTCCATACCACTTCCTTCCTGCCTGGGGTCAAGTTGGCTTGAGCAGGTAGGTGGGGCAGCCTGTCTCCTCCTCCCTAAAGCTCACAGGCAAACTCACAGGGAATCAGGCCTAGTGACGGTAGGAAGCCTGGGCATCTGGGACCTGAGTCTGCTCCCAGAATGTGACAACACCTCTGTGGTGATGGGAAGAGAAACCCGGCCGGAGAGGCGGCTGTGGCCTGCCTCCCCACTGGCTGGCTTCCCTGGACTGCTTGTCCCCAAAGCAGACAGGTGAGGAGCAAGGAGGGGGCATCCCCAGAGGGGAAACAGAGTCTGGGCTTGGCAGGACCTTGCTGTGTGTTTATGAACTGGGATCTCGGGCGGGAGTCTGGCCGAGCACAATTGTCAGCACCTTCTTCCATCCTGGAACTCACAGGAACCCTAGCAGATCCTGTGAGAAAAACTGGCCCAGAGAGGTTAGGCACTTAGCCTTTTAAGAATGGACACATGGGGCTGGAGAGATGGCTTAGAGGTTAAGGCATTTGCCTGCAAAGCCAAAGGACTCCAGTTTGATTCTCCAGGACCCACTTAAGCCAGATGCATAAGGGGGTGCATGCATCTGGAGTTTGTTTGCAATGGCTGGATGCCCTGACACACCCATTCTCTCTCTGTCTCTGTCTCTCTCTCTCTCTGGCTCTTTCTCTCTCAAATAAATAAATAAGATATTTAATACAATTTAATAAAATATTTTTAAAAGAGTGGACGCACACCCATTATTTCTGCAGAGGTGTCATGGGTCTGAATTTCAAGGGAGGGAGCAATGGAGTCTCCCAATAAGTGTCCAGACCCATCTTTGCCCTTCCCCCATCCCAGGTCAAGCTCCTTATTTGAAAGCGAGGAAATACCACTCACTTCCGGGAGGACTTCAGAGAAGTCTCTCTTCCATTCTCTCTCTCTTCTGTTCTCTCTCTCTTTCATTCTCTCTCTCTCTCTTTCATATGGGTGGAGATTGATTTTTGTGCTTCTGAGGCATCAAACACCTTGACGCCTCTGCTGTGAGCTGAGCGTCCACATAGAGGTGAATAGATAATAAAATACAACGTGGTCGAGGAGGAAGAAACTAACTGTAGGGGGAGGTTGGAAATCGGGGCATTGGAGGGTGAATAGGAATTTGCCAGGTAAACACAGGGCCCTGGAAGGGCCCAAGGAAGTGGGCGGCCTCGGAGCAACATGGTGCCATGAAAGGACACAGTGGGTGGTAGTGAGGGGGTGCAGCTGGGGCAGCAGTGTCCCTACAGAGCTGAGGTTGGAGGGACTGTAGACAGAAGCCGAAGGGCTGTGCTCTTGGCCAGGCCCAGGAACGGAAGGGGACTCTGGGAGGCCTTAATGGAGGCGTGGGTGCATGCGCGCATGTCTGTGTGAAAGTGTGTGCATGTCTGTGGTGCTGTGCAGGACTGTGGGCACAGATATGCATGGTACTTATGACGTGGACTGCTCCTTCTGGTGTCAAGATCCAGGCAAGTGCCCCCTGCAAAGACCCCAGCCTCCTCGAGGCCATGGGGGAAGGGAACAGGCAGAAGGGAGACCAAGAGCCATGTCCTATCCAGGGGTGAAAGTGGACACAGGACAGGAGTGAAAGTGGACACACAGGACAGGGGTGGAAGTGGACACACAGGAGTGTGGGGGAGAGGGGCAGCAGGAGGAACAGGCAGCTGGCCACCCAGGGAAAGTTGGACCAGCTGGGCAACAAGAATTAAAACCTTCCTTTCTAGAGAAGAAGTCAGAGTGCCCAACCAGCCCACCAATGGCACACTGCAGACGGAGGGAGAGAGGCAGAATGGAGAGTCTCCAGGGCCTCATGTAGAAAGGACTGGGCACACAGGCCGAGGAGGAAAGGCCATTTAGGGTAGGCCTGGGTGATAGCACCAAGTGTCAGAGGACAGAAGACAATCCTGTGACAAGCAGGGAACCCATGAAAAGGACTTGAGGACATCCACTGAGATGTGGCTTAGTGGTAAAGCACTTGCTTAGTGCAGGAAAAGCTCCTGGGTCCTCTCCCCAGTGCTCCAGCACCTCCATACATACATGAATAAACACGCAAAGGAACTAATAACAAATACATAATACAAATACCCACGGCCCCAATAGGAACATAAGCAAATGCCCTGAATATACAATTGCTAAGAGAAAAATAAACGGCACATGCCCAGCACATCCATGCAGTAAGCACCCTCAGGAGGGGACGGGAGGTGAAGCATGACCATGCTATTGCTCAGCTTGGCAAGCTTTCAGACCTTACGACGGCCAGAGAAGAGGAGACAAAGGTGTGGGCCTGAGAGGTCATCACCCCTGAGTGGAAGAGGAAGTCGGTGCAGCCATGACCAGCTCATGATGGGCCCACCTTGAAAATGTGCGGGGCCCACACTAAGCATGCTCAGGACCTGGGCTGGAGAACAGTGGCCTGTGTACAGGGAGTTCAGTGCAATGAAGGAGAAGAAACCAAATATTCCTGCCAGAATGTGATTAATTAGCCAGCAAGCAGGAGCCCAACAGGCTAGTTAAAGACAATCCCCATGTACTCAGGGACGTGTCTCAAAGTCACTGTTGGGTGCAAAAAAAAATCAATATGGGGGCTGTAGAGATGGCTCAGCAGTTAAGGCGTTTGCCTTCAATGCCTAAGGACCCAGGTTCGACTCCCCAGGACCCATGTAAGCCAATGCATATGGTGGTGCATGTGTCTGGAGTTCGTTTGCAGTGGCTAGAGGCCCTGGTGCACCCATTCTCTCTCTCTCTCTAATAAGTAAATAAGAAACATTTCAAAATGCAATATAGATAAGCAGTCTAATCCTCACTCAATACTCCTTTTCATTGCAGATGAAAATTCTCAACCTGCTATAGCTTCAACAAAGAGGAGCTCACATCTCTCAAACAACAAGGAACCCAGAAGCATGGGACTGGCAAGGTGGCTTGCTCATACATCTGTGATTCTCTTTCTTTTTTTAAAAAATATTTTATTATGATTATTATTATTAACAACATACTTCGTATGGATACATCACGTGTTGGCACCTCTTTTCCCTTGTCTCTGCCTTCATTCCACTGGGGACACTCCTCAGTGGGGGTGCAGGCATTCCCTGTAGGGTTGTGGTTTATGTGTTGTGGGAGCAGTAAGTTACTCTGGGGGGAAGGAATGCCTCTGGGAATGATGTCTCAACCTGTGGCTCTTACAATCTTTCCGCCCCCTCTTCCTCAAAATTCCCTGAGCCGTGGTGGGTGAATTTTTTTAATTTTTTAATTATTATTTTATTTATTTGTGGAGAGAGACACAGAGAGAAACAGATAGAGAGGGAGAGGAAGACAGAGATGGGCACGCCAGCAGTCTCTCAGCTGCTGTGAACGAAATCCAGATGTGTGCGCCCCCTTGTGGGCAAGTGTGGCATTGCACCCTTGCATCACTTTGCATCTGGCTAAACATGGGACCTGGAGATTGGAACCAGCGTTCTTAGGCTTAGCAGGCAGGCGCCTTAACCGCTAAGCCATCTCTCCAGCCCGGTGGGTGAATTTTAAGTCTACTTCAGTGATGAGCTCTTGGGAGCCTCTGGATCTCTACTTTGGTAGGTGTTGAGCGTCCTCGGGGTCTGTCTTCTTCATCCTGGCGCTGATGATCAGGAACAGCATGGAAGCAGCACTCTTGCTTGTCTCCCCATTCCTCTGTGGATTCAGCTGTGGCTTGGCTGAAGTGCGAGGGGTAGTTTGTCTCCTCTGGTCTTGCTTCCTTCTGAAAAAGGAGACAGATTCTCCAATGGAGAGTGAAGTCAGCATAGTTTAAATGGGATTATTAATTTAGGGAGAATTCGATGTATGTGACCCCCCTCTTTTAGCCATAGACTAGTGACAGCTCGACACCAGACAGCATAATCATTGCCTCCAAACGAGTCTGATCTGGTTCCCAATTCCAGACACGGGTTCCTTTACATTGAGCAGATCTCTTAGCCAACCAAAAAGCTGTTGGTTACCCACCAAGGCTGTGTGCCACGATTGCATTGGCATGGACATTCTGTCAGGGTGTTTGCTCCTGAGTAGCTT
The DNA here is from genome assembly GCA_036365145.1 of Orientallactaga sibirica. Taxonomy (NCBI): domain Eukaryota; kingdom Metazoa; phylum Chordata; class Mammalia; order Rodentia; family Dipodidae; genus Orientallactaga; species Orientallactaga sibirica. The sequence goes on along the minus strand of JAEOAD010000032.1, from coordinate 25,229,197 downwards.
GGACCTCGTGTTGCTCAGACTGCTGTTGGCCACTTTCCCCTAGCAGCTCATGTAGCTCTTTCCAGTACTATATAGGCTAACTGTCTGGGGACTGGCTTTCTTCCAGATTCCAGCCAGGTCTCTCTGTGTTCTGTGTCGGCAGCATATAGTGTCATCGGCAACAGGGTCTTACATTTTGCCTGTGAGCCATGCTGCTGGGCTGTCAAGCTGGTACCTGACACACTGAAAGCCATGCCGCTGGGCTGCCAAGCTGCTCCAAGATCAGGAGCTTCCGGGATCCAGAGGCAGAAAAATGGAGAGAGTAAGAGAGAGATGCTTATTGACATCACGTAGGAGACATCCAGAGGCAGAAAAATGGCTTATTCCAGACAGATTTGAGTTCCTCTCCCTCCTCCCCACCAGCAGCTGTGAATCCAGACCACAGCCAAAACGTATAATGACATCCCATTCCTCCACTGGCCTGTCCAGTCTCCAGACATCCCCGTGCAGAACACAGTCTCTTGCCTGTGCTAGCCCTCCCACCCCCGCCCAGTCTCCTCCTGAGCTAGCACCCCCGTGCTCCCGCACTTCTCCTCCTGCCTGTGCTAGCACCCCCGTGGCTTATTCCTGCAGACAGATTTGAGTTCATCCTCTCCTAGCACCCCGTCCTCCCCACCAGCAGCTGTGAAACCCGTCCCCAGACCACAGCCAAAACGTATAATGCCTGTGCTAGCAACCAGTCTCCTCCTGCCTAAAGTCTCCTCCTGCCTAGGCACCCCCTCCCACTGGCCCCGCTCCAGTCTCCTCCTGCCTATGCTAGCACCCCGTGCTCCCACTGGCCCCGCTCCAGTCTCCTCCTGCCTATGCTAGCACCCCGTGCTCCCACTGGCCCCGCTCCAGTCTCCTCCTGCCTATGCTAGCACCCCGTGCTCCCACTGGCCCACAGTCTCCTCCTGCCTGCTCACCCCTGCTCCCACTGGCCCCACTCCAGTCTCCTCCTGCCTATGCTAGCACCTGTGCTCCCACTGGCCCCACTCCAGTCTCCTCCTGCCTGTGCTAGCACCCTGTGCTCCCACTGGCCCCACCCCAGTCTCCTCCTGCCTGTGCTCCTGGCCCCACTCCAGTCTCCTCCTGCCTGTGCTAGCACCCCCTGTGCTCCCACTGGCCCCCGCTCCAGTCTCCTCCTGCCTGCTAGCACCCCCGTGCTCCCACTGGCCCTGCTCCAGTCCCCTCCTGCCTGCATCCCCGTGCTCCCACTGGCCCCACTCCAGTCTCCTCCTGCCTGCTAGCACCCCCCGTGCTCCCACTGGCCCCGCTCCAGTCTCCTCCTGCCTGTGCTAGCACCCCGTGCTCCCACTGGCCCCTCCCAGTCTCCTCCTGCCTATGCTAGCACCCCGTGCTCCCACTGGCCCTCTCCAGTCTCCTCCTGCCTGTGCTCCCCCGCTCCAGTCTCCTCCTGCCTGTGCTAGCACCCCGTGCTCCCACTGGCCCCTCTCCTCCTGCCTATGCTAGCACCCCGTGCTCCCACTGGCCCTCCCAGTCTCCTCCTGCCTATGCTAGCACCCCGTGCTCCCACTGGCCCTCTCCAGTCTCCTGACTCCTGCCCCGCTCCCACTAGTCTCCTCCTGACTGCTAGCACCCCATGCTCCACTGGCCCCTCCTCCTGCCTATGCTAGCACCCCGTGCTCCACTGGCCCCTCCCAGTCTCCTCCTGCCTATGCTAGCACCCCCCACTGGCCCCTCCAGTCTCCTCCTGCCTATGCTAGCACCTCCTCCCACTGGCCCAGTCTTCTCCTGCCTATGCTAGCACCCCTCCAGTCTTCTCCTGCCTGCCTAGCACCCCATGCTCCCACTGGCTACCTCCAGTCTCCTCCTGCCTATGCCATCCCATGCTCCCACTGGCCCCGTGCTCCTCCTGCCTACTAGCACCCCGTGCTCCCACTGGCCCCGTCTCTCCTCCTGCCTGTGCTAGCACCCCCATGGCTCCCACCAGTCTCCACCCACCCCAGTCCCACTGGCCTCAGCCTCCCTCCTGCCTATGCTAGCACCCCGTGCTCCCACTGGCCCCGCCTCCAGTCTCCTCCTGCCTATGCTAGCACCCCGTGCTCCCACTGGCCCTCTCCTCCTGACTATGCTAGCACCCCCGTGCTCCCACTGGCCCCGCTCCAGTCTCCTCCTGCCTATGCTAGCACCCCGTGCTCCCACTGGCCCCGCTCCAGTCTCCTCCTGCCTATGCTAGCACCCCGTGCTCCCACTGGCCCCGCTCCAGTCTCCTCCTGCCTATGCTAGCACCCCGTGCTCCCACTGGCCCCCAGTCTCCTCCTGCCTATGCTAGCACCCCGTGCTCCCACTGGCCCTGCTCCTGCCTATGCAGTCCCACTGGCCCCAGTCTCTGCTGCCTATGCTAGCACCCGTGCTCCCACTGGCCCTCTCCAGTCTCCTCCTGCCTATGCTAGCACCCCTGCTCCCACTGGCCCCTCTCCAGTCTCCTCCTGCCTATGCTAGCACCCCTGCTCCCACTGGCCCCGCTCCAGTCTCCTCCTGCCTATGCTAGCACCCCGTGCTCCCACTGGCCCCTCTCCAGTCTCCTCCTGACTATGCTCCCACTCCCACTGGCCTCCTCCTGCCTGTGCTAGCACCCCGTGCTCCCACTGGCCCGCTCCAGTCTCCTCCTGCCTATGCTAGCACCCCGTGCTCCCACTGGCCCTGCTCCAGTCTCCTCCTGACTATGCTAGCACCCCCGTGCTCCCACTGGCCCCGCTCCAGTCTCCTCCTGCCTATGCTAGCACCCTGCTCCCACTGGCCCCACTCCAGTCTCCTCCTGCCTATGCTAGCACCCCACCCCACTGGCCCCGCTCCAGTCTCCTCCTGCCTATGCTGCACCCCGCCCCACTGGCCCCTCCAGTCTCCTCCTGCCTATGCTAGCACCCCCTGCTCCCACTGGCCCCGCTCCAGTCTCCTCCTGCCTATGCTAGCACCCCGTGCTCCCACTGGCCCCGCTCCAGTCTCCTCCTGCCTATGCTAGCACCCCGTGCCCCACTGGCCCGCTCCAGTCTCCTCCTGCCAGCTCACCCCGTCTCCCACTGGCCCCGCCCCAGTCTCCTCCTGCCTATGCTAGCATCCCCGTGCTCCCACTGGCCCCGCTCCAGTCTGCTCCCCTATGCTGTGCTCCCACTGGCCCCCTCCAGTCTGCTCCCCTATGCTAGCACCCCGTGCTCCCACTGGCCCCTCCCTGCCTATGCTAGCACCCCGTGCTCCCACTGGCCCCGCTCCAGTCTCCTCCTGCCTATGCTAGCACCCCGTGCTCCCACTGGCCCCGCTCCAGTCTCCTCCTGCCTATGCTAGCACCCCGTGCTGGCCCTCCAGTCTCCAGTCCCACTCCCTCCAGTCCAGTCTCCTCCTGCCTGTGCTAGCACCCCCCGTGCTCCCACTGGCCCCTCTCTGGCCCCCACTGGCCTCCAGTCTCCTCCTGACTGGCTAGCACCCCTGCTCCCACTGGCCCCGCCAGTCTCCTCCTGCCTATGCTAGCACCCCGTGCCACTGGCCCCTCTCCAGTCTCCTCCTGTGCCCTGTGCTCCCACTCCCAGTCTGGCACCCCGTGCCACTGGCCCCACTCCAGTCTCCTCCTGCCTATGCTAGCACCCCCGTGCTCCCACTGGCACCCCATGCTAGCACCCTCAGTCTTTCCCTGCACCCCGTGACATTCTAGATTCACTGGCTGGCCCCGAAAGTCTCCTCCTGCCTATGCTAGCACCCCGTGCTCCCACAGTCTTCCAGTCTCTTAGAAATGCATCCCCCACTGGCCCCGCAGACCAGAAAGAACAGGGTCATTAACTGGCTGTTGTTGGTTTGGACGTTGATTTCCTATGTGCAGGGCCCATCCTGTCCTGTCTAGCCCATGCCTCCTCTGGGAAGCCCACAAGGTTATAGCATTTGCACTCTGCCTTGGTCCTTCATCCCACTGTCCAGGATGCCCACAGTGGGCTCTGCCTATGCTAGCACCCCGTGCCCCACTGGCTACTCTCAGTCTCCTCCCCTATGCTATCATCCCATGTTTCCTGTCCCTCCTCCAGACTTGTAGTCTGTCCCACTGGCCCCGACTCTTGTCTCCCCCTGCCTGATGCACCCCATGTTCCCACTGTGTTCCTCCTGCCTAGCCACCCCGTGACTCCCACTGGCCCCGCCTCCAGTCTCCTCCTGCCTATGGCCCCCACTGGCCCCACTCCAGTCTCCTCCTGCCTAGTGACATTTCCCCGCTCCAGTCTCCTCCTGACTCACTCCCACTGGCCCCACTGGCTGCTGCACCCTGTGCTCCCTCTGGCCCCGCCTCCAGTCTCCTCCTGCCTACCACCCCGTGCTCCCACTTTCTCCTCCTGACAGCACCCCGCTGGACCAGTTAGCCATCACACCCCGTGGGCCCCTTTCCCATCAGATTCCAGCCATGTTCTCATTCTGACCCCATGCTCCACTGGCCCCGCTCCAGTCTCCTCCTGACACATCCTCACTGGCCCCGCTCTAGTCTCCTCCTACCTATGCTAGCACCCCGTGCTTCCCTGGGGACAGGGGAGGCCCCAGCTGGGAGTGACAGACTGGTCCCGCGTCAGGGCTTCCTGAGACATTCTAGATTCGGATCTGAGATGGACCCGGGCAGACAGAAAGTCATTAACTGGCTGTTGTTGGTTTGGACGCCTTGTCTGGGCTGTCCTGTCTAGCCCATGCCTCACCCCACAAAGTTATAGTTTGCATTTCCCATCCCATGGTGCCCACAGTTGCAGTTGCCCCTCTACGTTCTTGTCCTGGACTTGAGTCTGTCACCTGACCAGAAGCCGGGTTCCGATGACTCTCAAGTGGCAGACAAACATGGCTGTAGAACAGATAATTAGCCATCACACGGGTCGCCATGTTCTCATTCTGACATCTTGTCCCCGCTTCCTTCCTGGGAGGATGCAGCAGAGGGGCGTCAGGGCTTCAAAGCGGATCTGAGATGGACACAGAGTGTGGTGTCTGGCTGGACTGATTTCCCCATGGTGTTGCAGTTAATCGTCAAGGCCACCTGACCAGAAGCAGGGTATGGTGGCAGACAACATGGTAGAACAGATAACAGGGCGCCCACATCTTGTCCCATTACCTGGGAGGATGCAGCGAGAGCGACTGAGGGCTGGACTAATAATCGAAGGCCCGCGCCAGTCACCAGCACCGACTGAGGAGCCATGACTAGACACTTTGTATTCAAAATACCACAGATGGTCAATGAAAATTCAGGACACCTGGTTGAATTTGAATTACAAAAGATAATTTTTAATAAAAATATTTATTTATTTATTTATTTAAGAAATAAAGAGAGAAGAGAGAGAAAGTATGGATACACCAGGGCCTCTTGCTACTGCATACAAACTCCAGATACGTGTGCCACTTGGTGCATCTGGCTTTGTGTGGCGGTACTAGGGAAGGAACCAGGGCCAACAGGCTTCGCAAGTTAAGCACCTTTTAACCCCTGAGCCATCTCCCTAGCCACAACAGATTATTATTTTTTTATTGTTTTGATTTTCAAGGTAGGGTCTCACTCTGGCTCAGGCTGATCTGGAATTCTCTCTGTATTCTCAGGATGGCCTTGAACTCATGGTGATTCTCCTACCTCTGCCTCCCGAGTGCTGGGATTAAAGGTGTGCACCATCATGCCCGGCTTCATAACAGAGTATTTTTAAGCACAAGTATATCCCATGCAGCAGTTTGGATATATTTATACTAAAGATTGTTTGTCATTAATCTGAAATGAAAATCTAACTGGCTGTTTTATTTTGTTTTGGGTGAATCTGGAAACTCTAGTCATGAAGATGAAGCTGGTGACATTGACTACATTGTAGAAGGAGACAGAAAGTTCTAGAACAGGTGCTGGTGGCATTTCTGCCCCTGTAAAGCGAGTGGAGAACAGAGAGGCTGTGATGTTCTAGAAAGCAGAGCATGTCTGTGCAGAGGTGCGTTCCAGCTCTCTCGCAGCTCCGAGTTGGAACTCCAGGGTACCCTGAGTGCGTGCTTGGGGCTCTGGCTTCGTTTAAAGTGTCAGGAAGCCAAACATGGTGGCATATACCTTACTTCCATCTACGCAGGAGGCTGAGGAAGGAGGATGGAAATTTCAAGGCCAGTTTGGGTAGCTTAGTGGGACTGTGTCTCAAAATAAAGCAAAGGGTGAGGAGGAGCTGGAGATGTTGCTGGGTGCTACCAGCACAAGGTCCTGGGTTCCGTTGCCACTCTTGCAAAAATAAATAAATAAAATAACACATACGTAACTGCTCAAGGCCTCCCAGACCATTTTTCTCTCCGGAGGTAAGCTTGGATTTCATGGTCAGAGTTCCAGACGGCAACTGGCGGTGGCCCTGGGTGCCCAAGGGCCTGGCGCACGGAGGGGGTGGGGGGATGGGAGCAGATGTGAGCAGGGAAGGGAAATCAACTTTCAAATGCGTTTCTGCATATTGAATTCTAATTCCTCCTCGTTGACTTTAATTGTTCTATTAGTGATGGATTCCTCTGGAGGGAAAACTTTGACTCCAAGATGTCATGAAATGACTTTTTTTCCCCTCCCCTAAAGCTGAGTTGTATATTTAAAGCAACACTGTGTTCCAGTGTCATAATGACAATAGTCAAAATAAGTCTGCAAGTGTAACATGGAGTTGTTAGAGTGTGTTTCTGTGTTTGGCCCATCATTGAAAACACCCAGCGGCTTCTTAACTGAGCAGAACACAACTGCTACAATAGCAGATGTGGCTGCCTGTCTTGGTGGCATGAGGGACATTTTCAGGTGAGATCTTAATTTCTCTAGGCAAAATTGGCAACGGCTGTCTATCCTGGCAAGCTGTGGCCCCAGTAGAGACATAGGCGGGCAACAGGGATGGGACACATTGCCAACAAGGAGCATTTCTGGAATGTGAGGTTGCTACAAGGAAGCAGAGAGAAGGCCCCCAGACTCTAGAAAGTCTATCTCTAGGAGGGTAATTTTAAAAAAGCACAGTTTTGTTCACTGTGTTTCTGCTTTGGGGTGGGGGTGGGGGTTGGGTGGGTATATCTATCTATAAGTGGGTATATCTATAAACAGGAAAAGAGGAGCAGGAAGCTGTGGCCTCTGGAAAGGAACCTTCTGGAACCTAACAGCCCCAATTTGGAGGAAGAGGGATCCCCTCCCAGGACTCATGGTGCAGAGCTGGCTGCCCATGAATGCAGAGGAAGGCTCAGAGTGAAGACAGGCGTTTTGGCTGTGAGTTTTAAAATCTGCAAGTTTGGACCACAATGAGTTTCTGATTCTCTTGCGCCTCACCCTACCTGGCTCTGTCACCCCCAATTTCCCTCATCTTTTCCCCAGTCACCCTCTTCTGCTTCCAGAAGCAGAGGCGGAGACGTATCCTGGGCCGGGCCATACCCTTGGTTCTGGGCCCTCCCCCCGCCCCTGTGTATGTCGTGGGTGCTGGGTGGGGGGGAGGGGAAGTCCTGAGGATGGAAATGGTTTTCACCACTTTGGAATATTGGCCTTGTGTGGAGGCTGTTAAGGTTTTCCCCCAAAAAACCCTGGAAGTGGGTATGTCCAGGAGCTCTGAGATCTTGAACAAATGAAAGAGAAGGGAGTTGGCGAGGCCTCGCGGAGGTTTTGAGACCTGTCTTCTCTGTACAAAGGCTGAGGAGCAAGTGCTGTACCCCCTGAAGAAAGAGGGCAGCAGGGGGCCTCTAGATCTGAGCCAAGTGCACACAGAGGAAACTTCATGAACGGATTATTTCTGAGGAATGTTTAAGGGGAAAGCGAGGGAGACTTCAGTTTAGAGATCAAGGGGAGGGAAAGTAAGGGAGAGTGGACCCCCCACTTCTCTAGGGCCCCTTAACTCCTCTAAGATTTTTGTGGAAACATGTGCCCAAAATGCAAGGTTCAAGAATATGCCTGGCTGGGTCAGGTCTGCAAATACCCAGCCGGTTGGCGGCGAGGGAGAAGGCCTGGAGTGGGGCGGAGAGTAGATGCCCCGTCCCTGCCCCTTTCTATCCTGATTATTCCGAATACAATCACGGCTTGAAACCACAGCCGCACTCGGGCTCCAAGCAGGCGCCTGTGACAATGTCCCTGGATGTTTCCCAAGGGCTTACATCGTTTAGCATCTACCTATCCACTCATCTCCCCATTCATCCACCATCCATCCATCCATCTATCCATCCACTGCCACCCAGTCCATCTTCTATGGTTGAGTGTGTCCCCTAAAGGCCTATGTATCAAAGTGCTACTTGAGGCTGTCTGTCATTTGCCTACCCATCTACTTATCAATCTATACCACTATCACCTACCTCCTTCTGTCTGTCTGTCTATTTATCTATCAAGTACCTATCATCTTTTATCCATCCATCCAAAAACGTTGACACAGGCAGGTTGACAGATTCCTTATAACAAAAGAACTTAAAGTGGAGCCAATTCTGTGGAATTTAGCTTCTTTCTTCCCTTTTTTGGTCTTCTTTAAGACAGAGACTCCTGTAGCCCAGACTGGCCTGGAATCTGATATGCGGTCAAAGATGACCTTGAACTCTTTTTTTTTTTTTTTTCGAGGTAGGGTCTCACTCTAGCCCAGGCTGACCTGGAATTCACTATGGAGTCTCAGGGTGGCCTCAAACTTACAGCGACCCTCTTACCTCTGCCTCCTGAGTGCTGGGATTAAAGGCGTGCGCCACCACACCCGTCTGACCTTGAGCTCTTATTCTCTTCTCACCTCCCGAGAGCTGAGATTATTGGACTGTGCCACCACACTCAGCTGGAACTACTGTTCTTTCTTTTTTAATATTTCTTTACTTATTTGAGAGAGAAAGAGGTAGATAGAGAAAGAGAGAGAGAGACAGTGAGAGAGAGAGTGGACATTCCACAGCCTCCAGCAACTGCAAATGAACTCCAGACATGTGCGCCCCCTTGTGCATCTGGCTAACATGGGTCCTGGGGAATTAAACCTGGGTCCTTTGGCTTTGCAGGCAAATGCCTTAATGGCTAAGCCACCCCTCCAGCCCTACTCCCTTCCTTTCATTTAATGATAGGTCACCAGAGCTTTGTGGATTTGCTGGGGAACCAAGCCTGTGATAGATTCAAGCCAAGGGTCTAGCAGAGGCATCCAGGCAGGCTGGTAGGAGATAGCCAGAGACCCACTGTGTGCCCCCAGCACTGCCTTCCCTGTCTGCTCTCGGGAATCACCTTCAGGATGGGGGTCAGTCCCATTGCCTTCCGAGACTCCCCTTGGGCTTCTCTGCCACTAGCTCCTCTTTGTGGAGAACTTACTGTCAATTAGCCATTGAACAGTACAAGACTCTGATTAGACATAATTGCCACTCCTCATGGCTTAGTGACAAGAGTCCTCCCACCTCATGGCTTTTAGTGACAAGAAATGAGGAGCTGGGGCAGCTTCCTATGGTGGGGAGAAGTCTCAGACTTGGCCACCTTCTTGGGGCGCGACAGGGCTTTCAGTACAAACTTCGAGCCTCCTGCAGTTCCGGGGTGGGGTGGGGTGGGGAGTTCAGATCAGCTGAGCCCAGCCGCTTAGACACCAGACAGATCCAAACACAATGCAGCCAAAGCCCAAAAGGCTCCCAGGTAGGGAGGTGGCTTCAGTCACAAGAAAGTTCTATCAACCGAGGGGGACTCCAGGCAGGATCCAGTGGCCTCTACTGACTGTCACCTGTCCCCTGAGATGCTATCCCTCGCAAGACCACCAGGACCTCCTTAACTTGCTGTCTCCTACTCCATCGATTCAATTATTTTGTTACACTCCTGCCACCCCAGTTATCTGATCCATCTGGCCACATTCTTCCAAGTCGCCTTCCTCCAGATCTTGGCTGAAGTGACCGGAGAGGGAAAGGGCATGTCATAGCTCCGGGCACATCGTGGTGGGACTAGGAGACGCAGCCTTCGATTTCTGTCCTCGTCCTCTCCTCCACTGCCACCGGCACCCCGCCCTGCTCCCCCAGTCCCCGTTCGTGTGCAATTAAACCCAGATGCCAGAAACTATCTCGGTTGTGCGACTAATGTGGAAACACATGGGTAGGGTGAGAACTCTTCAGTTACAGCTTCATTACTGTCATCCCCAGAAACTGGCAGACGGAGAGGGAGGCCTTGGGGCCCAGGGTCTCGAGCTCCCTCCGTGGGCAATGGTATGTATAGAGCAGCCGGGGGGGGGGGGCGGCACACACACGTGCCTGAAGGCTGCTGGGCATGGGCCAAAGAGTTTACATACTGCCTGCCTAGGGGCTTGACAGAGGCAAGAGACCGGAGTTCCTCTGCTTCGCCCTCCTCCCTTCCTTCCCAAAAAGCTTAGGATTCCAGACCTCAGCCCAGGCCCTGTTACTCCACTGGCCATGGCCATATGACTTTATGCATGTCACATCACTTCTCTGAGCATCAGTTACTTCATTCATGAAAGGAGATTTTAAAAACGCCTTCTAATCCGGGCATTCTAATGCACGCCTTTAATCCCAGCACTCGGGAGGCAGAGGTAGGAGGATCGCTGTGAGTTCAAGGCCACCCTGAGACTACAGAGTGAATTCCAGGACAGCCTTGGCTAGAGGGAGACCCTACCTTGGAAAAGGAAAAGAAAAACAAAAGCCTTCTAAGCCAGGTATGGTGGCACACACATTTAACCTCAGCACTTGAGAGGCTGAGGTAGGAGGATCGCTGGGAGTTCGAGGCCAGCCTGGGCTTGCTCTAGAAAGACCCTACCTTGAAAAAACAACAAAAGAAGGTGGAAGGAGAGGATGCGTATCTTGAGACTGTCCTCTGACCTTCATGCCCACACATAGTATGACAGTATGTGCCCATCTACACATATGAATCCTGCCCACACATAGTATGACAGTATGTGCCCATCTACGCATATGAATCATGCCCACACATAGTATGACAAGTATGAGCCCATGTGCACACATGAATCTTCTTGCAGTTCACTGAAACAGAGGTACTTTGGAGAGTGGAAAAATAGTCCGAGTACATACGGAATCTATAAAACAGGCCAGTAGTTCCAAATCCACTTCAATTTTCCCCTTTAAGTTTCCTCTGTGTGTGTGTGTGCGTGTGCGTGTGTGTGTGAGAGCACGCATGTGTGTGTGTGTGTGTGAGCACGCATGTGTGTGTATGTGTATGAGCACACGTGTGTGTGTGTGTGTGTGCTGCCAGGGACTCATGCCAATGCAAATGAACACCCGACACTCATACCACTTTTTGCATGTGGCTTACTTGGTTAGCTCAGGAATTGAACTGGGTGGACAGGCTTTGCAAGCACGTGTCTTTAACTATGGAGCCCTCTCCCGAGCCCTCCTCCGCTTTTTCTTGAGACAGGGTCTCATGTAGCTCAGCCTAACCTCAAACTTGCTATGTAGTAAAGGGTGACCTTAAACTTCTGACCCTTCTGCCCTCTGAGTGTTGGGATTACAGGCTTATGCAATGCTGGGAATTGAACCCAGGACTTCGTGTTGTGCTAGGCAAGCTTTCTACCAACTGAACCACATCTCTACCTCCAAAGAGTAGCCTTCTACAAACCTCAAAGCTCTGGGAGCAAACCTCTCTGTATGTCATTTTTTTAAAAAAGGTATTTTTTATTTATTTGAGAGAGAGAGAGTGTGTGTGTGTGCCAGGGCTTCCAGCCACTGCAAATAAACTCCAGACACATGTGCCACCTTGTGCATCTGGCTTACCTGGGTCCTAGGGAATTGAACCTGGGTCCTTTGGCTTTGCAGGCATGCGCCTTAACCGCTAAGCCATCTCTCGGGCCGTCTGTCACTCATTTGACGGCACTGACATGAGACCATTCATTGTATTGATGTGTATCTGGTGTGAATATTGGTATGTTTTGCTGAGAATGTCTCCACATGAGGAACACACAGTGCCACCTTAGACGTGACTAGGGGAATGAATGGATTTCTATGTACACCTTAGCCCAAGGGTTCAGATCTGAAACACACCCAACCACAAAGGCATTGGGGAGTTGAAGAACTTATTACATACATGAAGGGGAGATTTGTGTATTGTTCTAGAAGATTTAAGAGGTGAGATGTCTAGGGTTGTTGGGGAGTGGAGGCCATTATGAAAAACCTCCCCGTCTTTTGCCTCCCTGTCAGTCGGATGTGACCCGGGAGTTACTCACAAGCATGCCCCATCAAGTGCTTCGTATACGTTGGGCTCTATAAGCATGGGACATACATACTTGTCACCTGGTAACCTCACAGCAGCCCTTAGACAGGCGCAGACATGGCTGACTTGCCCCCCGCTCAGTGCACGCATGAGCCCTGTGAGACTGTGGACCCAGCAAGGAACCGTCTTGGACAGGGGACCCTGCCTGGAATCACATTGGAAGGTGGCTTCTGCTACCTGCAACCCAGGAACACCATCCGGTGCCACTAAAGGACTCCTCTCTCCCCACACTCCTATCTCCATATGACGGTGTCTAGCCACCGCCTTGCCCCCAGCTTCCCAGACCTGCCTCCTTTCCCCTTCCCGGGGTTCCTGCTCTGCTGGTTGGGAGTTCCTAGTCAACCACTCATCCACCAAATGGACCATAATTTCCGCAAGACTCACCTAGACAAGCCCAGATGAGGTCCTGGTGTCCATGGACCGGCCAGGTAGGAGGTGCTAACGGGCCCTGCAGAGGCAGCTGCTCTGGAGCAACAGGTGAATGTTTGCCTGGGTTTCCCAAGGGCTCAGGCTGGCAGCTGGGTCACCCCTCAGCCCCTGCGGCTGCCTCTGCCTCTGATCTTTAGAAATCCATGCTCCCTGCATCCTGCCTGAGTCCCCCCACCCACCCCCGGGGGGCTTTGGTTTTAGTCACGCATGATTCATGACTGAATTCTCATTACAACAACAACAACAACAACAACAAAAACCACGAGTAAGCAGCGAACAGCGAAGAAGATTCCACTCCCCACCTCGTTCTCGGAAACCGCATCTCTCCCGGGGGAGAGCATGTGTTTACAGTGGGGTCCGCATCCCTAGAATCTGTTTTCTTGACGTTTGTTTACACATGTGTGTCATCCGGGTTGGTTGGGGGGCGGTTTATGTATGCACCTCACATCGTGTTCTGCAGCTTGCTTTTTCCTGCACACCATATGTCTTGGAGCCCTTCCCACGTCAGTCTGTATAAGTTGGTGTGTCTCATTCGTTTTAACTTCTGCCTCCAGCCACCCCTGGATGCTTGAGGGCTTACAGAACCATGCCCTGCTGATGAGCACGTGGGTTGCCCACCTCTCCCCCTCCCCGTGCGCTGTCACCCCCATCAGTCACTACCCTGAACAACTGTGCGCTCACAAGTGACAGCAGTACCCTGCAAAGGAGTGACCGGGCAGCGGCATGGCTGTACACAGGGCTGTGACATTTGGGCCCCAGGGAGATGATGGCTCAGTGTGTAAAGTGCTGCACAAGCACGAGGATCTGAGCATGGTGGTTGCGTGCCCATAGTCCCAGAACTGGGTAAATAGGGACAGGAAGTCTTTGGGACTCACCAGCCAGCTAGTCTAGTGGAATGGGTGAGCTCTTGGGTCAGTGTGAAACTGAACCCCGTATCAAAGAAAGACCAAGGTGGAGGAAGAAGATAGATATCCAACATCAACCTCGGGCCTCCACATGCATGAACACACATGGGCACGCTCCCCGCGTATGTGTCTGCATACATACAAACAAACATATGCAACACACACAGAGGCTGACTTTTTTTTTTTTTTTTTTTACTAAGCTTCAGTCAAATTGCCCCATGAATTGATCGAGAGCTCAATAGAGTCTGATCAGCTGTTCTACCAGCTAGGGACCCTAAGACTTCTTGGCAGGGGTGTTCTGAGGTACCAGGGGTCCATCCTCCATGGAGAAGCCGGCTGGGCCACGGGAGTGAGTCATGGGCAGTCTGGGGGATGAGCAGGCTGGGTATGCGTGGGCAGAGGTGCAGAGTGTTTGCAGTCCTGGCTCGACCACTGCAAGGCTCAGCTTTGCAAAGGTGCCTTCGTTTACCTGGCAAATCTATGCGACAATGAGCTTCCCTCCTGTCCCCGCCCAGAGGCGTGCTAAGGCTTAAGCAAGAGGACCTCTGTGAGTGCTTCTTCAGACCATCCCTGTGCACAGTGAGCGGGAGGACGTGGAAACTATCCGTGAATGTTAATATCCTGTCCAGAGGGACTGTGCTCCGTCCCTTGGGGATGCCCTCAACTGTTTGAAGCCCTTGCCAGCCCTCAGCCTTGCAATCCTGGGCACCGTGTGTCAGCAGGCTGGGGTCTCACAGCACAGGTACCCAGTGGTTACCAGGACGCAGACCCCACACTTATCGTTTCCCCTGCTGGAAGGGCCAGAGGGAGGGACCAAGGCAGATAAACACCAGTAAACAGAGGTGGGGAGTCTTACAAACAGGGGCTCAGCTGCGGGTGGTGGTGGGGAGCAGGTGGGAGGGAGGGTGCAAGCAGCTGCAGAGTGTGAGTGAGTTGGAGGTGGGGTCTCTCAGGTGAGAAAGACACAGAGCCTGGACAGGTATGTGGGATGATGCTAGAGGTGCTCCGGGCAGCTACTGTGGAGAGAGGAGGGACCTTAACCGGCTCTGCTTTGTCCCTTGCTAGCTGCTGGCCATGCTGGCCTTCCTTTCTAAACTGGGTCATGTGTGAGGGCTGTACTAGACACAGCTCTGGTATAGATGTCTCCCAGCCTATAGTCATTTCTGCCCCGTAATAAAACCTCTGTCCAATCTCACCTTGAACTTGAGTCACTGTGGCCCGAGATCCATCCTAAGCTCTTCAAAGTGCGGGCACCTAACAGTTTATAAACTACATTGCATCCCATCTGTTTCCTGGTATGGTTCTGCCCTTGCACCTTGGAGGCCCTGGGGGAGGGGGCTGAGACCCCACTTCACAGTGAGAGAAGTGGGGCCCCAGAGGCCACACTACCCCTTGGTTCAGGGGCCATCCCAGCAGCTTTGGAGCTACAGACATTCACAAGTCCTGCTGCGCCACATAGGAGACCGTCCCTCACACGCAGCGCTTGTGGGAGCTGCATCACCACGTGGTGCCCACATGGACTTGGTTAGTCCTCCAAGGCTGATGGACACCGTGGTGGGACAGGCTCACAGAGGCTGTGTCCCCCAACCAGTGATGGCTGAGAGTCCCAGGTCCCCAAAACACATGTCCCCACTCCTTTGCTTTTGGAAAGGAAACCTTGTGCCCCCATTGGGCATCTGACTGTCCCACCCACTGTCTATCTTATTCCAAGCCATCTTCAGACCTACTCCAGTGATGCCTCCTCCAGGAAGCCCTGCCCGGCCCTCGTAGCCTCTACCTGGCATTCACCCTTCTCTCCCTTCCCTTCTCTTCTTTTCTCTCCCATTCTCCTCTCCTCTCCCTTCCCATTTTCCTCTCCCCTCCTCTCCCTTCCCATTCTTCTCTCCCCTTCCCTCCCTCCCATTATCCTCTCCCCTCTCCTTCTCCCTTCCCTTTCCCTTCCCTTCCCTCCCATTGTCCTCTCCCCTCCTCTCCCTTCCCATTCTCCTCCACCCTTCCTTCCCCCCCCTCCCCTCCCATTCTCCCTTCCCTTCTCTTCCCTCCCATTCTCCCCTCCCCTTTTCTCCCCTCTCCTTCCCCTTTCCTTCTCTTTCCCTTTCCCTTCCCTCCTCTCCCCTTCCTTCCCCTTCCCTTCTCTTTTCTCCTTTCTCCTCTCTTTTCTTTTCTTTCTTTTCTTTTGAGATGGGATCTCATGTGTCCCAGACTGACCTCGAACTTACTATGTTCTTGAGAGTGACCCTGACGTTCTGATCCCCATGCCTCCACCTCCCTGAGTGTTGGGTGTGTACCACCATACCCAGTTTATTCTGTGGTGCTGGGAACTGAACTCAAGACTTCCTGCATGCTAGGCAAGCTCTCTACCCACTGAGCTATACATTCTCCCCACTCTGTGTAGGGTTTCTTCGGGAACAGTTATTGGTAGGTAGTGGAGACGGGAGATAGGGAGGTGAGGAATGGAACACAGCTAGGCAAGGTGTGTTTCCTGTAGGTAGGTCCCCTTGGCAATGGTGACTTCATTTGTGTGTGTTGTTTTGGTTACGGGGCACTGAGAAATCAAGCTGAAACTGACCTTGGAAGCTTCCTTCCTGGTAGCTAGCTGTCACACGGATAGAAAGTGCTATGCAGTCTGATGGGGGAGCACAGTCACAGAGTCATATCCAGCAGTGGATTTTCAAGCTGTACACCCCAGTAGCAGGCATTAGCTGCCTCTTGGTGCCGTGGTAGGGTGACTGCTGTGGTAGTAACCGGCTGCTCTCTGGATCTGAGGTCTGTTCCTTGGAAGATAATTCATACTTGGCACTGAAAACCTAGTCGGAAGTTGCTTTAGCTCACGGAGGCTAGGAAGCCGAGGGGAGACGGAGAGGAGCCAGGAACAGGGCGTATCTCTCCATGGCACACCCATCACCTACTTCCTCCCACGAGACCCTGCCTCCTCTCCACCAACTCCCAGTAATCTCCTTCTGGAGATCCATCAACGGATGGAGTCCATTGATGGAGACAGAGCCCTCTTACTGGGTCATCTCTCAGTGATGGGCTCTGCCAGATAGCGATCACGTCTTCAACACACGGTGTGGTGGCCATGGGGGGGGCTTTATACACAGGCCACAGCTCCTTCTGACACCAGATTTGGGGGAAGTTCTCCCAGATCATCCACCTTTCCAAGGTTCTGGATACCAAGTGCTTCACAACCCAACCAGGAGTCCCACAAAAATGCCACCACACCAGCCACCCATCACTCACAGTGAGTCCCGTGGTACCCTCACTCTGTCCCATCTGGCTACGAATTGGGTGTCTCCAGGACCCCCTTCCAAGGTTCATTCATTGCTACAGCAGCTCCAAAGCCACCATTTCTTTCTTTCTTTTTTTTTTTTTTTTCGATTTTTATATGTAGGGTCTCACTCTGTCCCAGGCTGACCTGGAATTCACTATGTAGTCTCAGGGTGACCTTGAACTCACAGTGATCCTCCTACCTCTGCCTCCTGAGTGCTGGGATTAAAGGCGTGCGCCACCACAGCCTGCCAAAGCCACCATGTCTGACAGAGCTCAGGGGACACTGACATCACCAGGTCATGATAAAATCTCCAGATGAGCAGCCAACATAGGGCCACAGCTTTGTGAGGCTCCCAGCAGCCTGGCTGAACACCCAAGCAGGCAAAGGCATGGCCCACACTTATCCTTAATCTCCATGGACATCCCTTCTGACCCCTGTGAGCCCCAGAGACTGGGAGTACATAAGAATGTTCCAGCTGGCCACTTTACGCCTGCGCCATTTCTCAGCCCCTTTGTCGGGGGCGGGGGGCTCCTGTTTAGCATGTGGGACAAGGATCCTGGGGGAGTAATCTTTGTCTGCCCTTCCTTTTTTTTAAACTTTTATTTTATTTTCTTTTATTATTTTTTTTTTTTCGAGAGAGACACAGAGAGAGAGAGGGAGAGAGAGGGAGGAAGACAGAGATGGGCCCGCCAGCAGCATCTCAGTTGCTGCGAATGAAATGCAGATGTGTGCGCCCCCTTGTGGCCAAGTGTGGCATTGCGCCCTTGCATCACTTTGCATCTGGCTAAACGTGGGACCTGGAGATTGGAACCGCTGGAGATTGGAACCAGTGTTCTTAGGCTTAGGAGGCAGGCACCTTAACCCCTAAGCCATCTCTCCAGCCCTGTTTGCCCTTCCTTTTACCCAGCTCCAAACCATGGCTCTGTAGTTTGTCACTGGTTGCACTAGGTAGGCCTCAGCCACCCTTGTCCTGCACCTGCCACCAGAAAAGCTTGGGGTCCTCCTCCAGAGGGTGGACAGCAATGGAGGGAAGTCCGGAAGTAGGGGACTGATGGCAATGGCACAAACGAGGGTCACTGCTCAGGGGACCCTCACCTGCCCTGGGCAGGCAGGCTTTTGCTTCACTAAGTATAATCCTTTCCAGATCCATCCATTTTCCAGCAAATTTCACAAGTTCATTTTTCTTTACCACTGAGTAGTACCTGACGAGGCTGATCAATGCACCCCAGGCCACCCAGCTCACAAGCGGCAAGGCTTGGGTTAGCAGCTACACTGGAGCACTTGGTTACTGACGGAGGAGGGGTGTGAAGTGACTCTGTTCGTGGCCTGAGCTGACCCTGCCGGGTAGTGGGAGTGGACAGATGTGTCTGGAGTATCTCCTTGGCCCTACACTAGACCTTTCTACCAGTCTGTGGGGAGGGGAGGAAGGAGCTGGGCTCTGGCCTCTGTGGCCACATAATCCTGCCTCCTGCATACCTGGCTGGCTAGAGACCTTGGGGAGGAAAGAGGGAGCTGCCTTCCCCTGGCCCACGGCGACCCAGGTTGCGGTCACTGGGTTCCTTGATGCCTGGGCTTATTGCCCACAAGCAGCTCACACAGCTGCTGTGTGCGACAGTCAGACTCCCCCAGCAGCTCCCCAGGGTGGAGAGAATGTTCCAGAACAGCTTGGAGTCATTAGGCACTCTGTGCTCAGTCCGGGTGGTGACAGCGGGGTTTCAGACCCGGGGGCTCTTCCCCTGGACACTCTTCTCCGCATAGCTGGTGGTCACCAGCCCTGTGGGGAGGAGGGACAGGAATGTGGCTCAGTCCTCCAGCATTGCTTTCATTGTCTCCTTTGGTTCATTGTCCGCACCCCCCCCCCCCACCCTCACCCCCACAGTCACTTCCCCACTCACTGTTTGAAACTAGGCCCTTGGAAGGCAATGAAAGGAAAAAGCTGGGTGCTGGTGTCATGGCCGCCATGTGATTTTGGGAGGAGGGTCACTAACCTCTCTGGGCATCTGTCTGTTTTGCTTGTCATCAGGAACTCTGCTCCTTCTAGCCCTCCTGCTTTGTAGAGATGAACAAAGTGTGTCTGGGAAACTTTGACGTGGGAAACAGATGCTCAGAGAGGCTGGAACACATGTGAACTGGGCAGGGGTCAGGCTGTGGTCAGCTCTGAGGACACTGGAACAGAGAGCTGAGCAGGGGTTCAGGAAGGCACAGAGAACCCATCTTCCTTTAAACAAGGGGAAACCAAGGCCCCATCCGGCACTGAAGAAGCTGGGGCTGGAAGCTGGTCCTCTTCCTATTATAATGACTTACGCTTTGATTCTAGGTTTAGGCGTGCTGACTTAAAGAGCATTTGTGTACCAGACACTGTCCTGGGTGCTGTCCAGGGATCATGTCCCTTCATCCTTAGGAAGTGAGTCTTGGTGACTTCCAGGCTGCAGTGGGACTGGAATAGTGTCTGGAGGTACCAGCGTGTGCTTGCAAAAAATAGCAGACGTTTCTGGTCCCAGGAAAAGTTGGAATAGAACTGAGGAGTTAGCTCAGATGGTAAAGTGCTTGCCCACATAAAAAAAAGAGCCAGAGGCTGCAGAGATGGCTTGGTGGTTAAGGCACTTAACCTGCAAAGCCAGAGGACCCAGGTTCGGTTCCCCGGGACCAACATAAGCCAGATGCACAAGGTGGTGCATGCATCTGGAGTTCATGTGCCATTTGCTGGAGGTCCTGACATGCTCATATGTTCTCTCTCTCTCTCTCAAATAAATAAAAATAAATATTTTTTAATAAAAAGAGCTGCGTGCTGGGGAGATGGAGACAGGTGGATCCCTGGAGCTCCCTGACCAGCCAGTCTGGTCTACTTGGCAAGTTCCAGGCCAATGAGAAAGCCTGTCTTTAAAAGGTGGACGGGGCTGGAGAGATGGCTCAGCAGTTAAGGTGCTTGCCTGCAAAGCCTAAGGACTCACGTTTGACTGTCCAGGTCTCATGTAAGCCAGATGCACAGTTGGCACAAGTGTGCAAGGTTGCACATGCGCAAGGAGGGGGGACGCATCTGGAGTTTGATTGCAGTGGCTGGAAGCCCTGGCATGCCAATTCTCTCTCTCTCTCATTAAAAAAAAAAAAAAAAAAAGTCTGTTGGGCTTGCATCAAAAAAAAAAAAAAGTGGATGGTGTTTCTGAGGGACAACACATCTCATCTACACACACACACACACACACACACACACACACACACAAGTAATCAGACATAAAAGGGAAGAAGAGGTTATCTTGGCTTAGGAGTTCAGAGCAACCCAGTCCCTCATGCTGGAGAAGTCATGGCAGCAGGGGTGTGGCTCCCTTGACGGCTGGGAAGTAGACACTGGAATTGGAACCAAGATAGGTCTAACCTTCAAAGCCCTGCTTCTAATGACCTATTCCCACCACCCAGGCCCTACCTCCTAAAGCTTCAAAATAGCAGCACAGTGGGCCGGAGAGATGGCTCAGCAGCTAAGGCACTTACCTGTAAAGCCTAACGACCTGGGTTCAATTCCCCAGTATCCACATAAGCCAGCTGCACAAAGTGGCACATTCATCTGGGGTTCACTGGCAGTGGTTAGAGGCTCTAGGGCACCCATTCTCTCTCTTTCTCTCTCTGTCTGTATCTCTCTGCTTGCAAATAAATAAATAAAATATTTGGACTGGAGCGGTTAAGCTGTTTGCCTGCAAAGCCAAAGGACCCAGGTTCGATTCCCCAGGACCCACATTAGCCAGACGCACAAGGTGGCACATGCATCTGGAGTTCATTTGCAGTGGCTGGAGGCCCTGGCACTCCCATTCTCTCCCCCCTTCTCTCTGTAAAATTAATTAATTAATTAATTATTAATTATTTTTTAAAAAATTTTAAAAAGTAAAAAAGCAGCATAAGCTGGGGACCAGACACTGTGAACAGGAGCCTAGGGGGCGGGGTGCATGTCAGCTTCACACCATAAAGGCAATCTCATGGGGCCTCTCTGGCAGTTGCATGAGAGGCAAGATCAGGGTGCCCTCTGGACCCACAAAGCAGTCTGGGATCAGTGTGGCTGGGATGGGGAGCGGGCAGGGAACAATTCTCCCTTGCTCCCTGAGATATGCTGGCAGCAGGGGTAGAAGGAATAGGTTCAAAGTTAGGTGGTGAAGTCTTGGGTCTGCCAGGCATGATGAACCTGACATGAATGCAGCATCTACACAGAAGATGGAGGAGAATGGGCCAACAGACTGGCCTACTCAGGTGTGAACCCAGCTGAACAGTCCTCTTTCACACCCTGTATATTATATGATGCACCATCTCTAAGCCCCAGTTTCCCTAGATGCAGATCAACCCTCTGTTAACAATCCCATCGCTAGGATTTAAAATAACTCATGGAGCTGGGTGTGGTGACACACGCCTTTAATCCCAGCAATTGGAAGGCAGAGGTAGGAGGATCACCGTGAGTTCGAGGCCACCCGGAGACTACATAGTGAATTCCAGGTCAGCCTGAGCTAGAGTGAGACCCTACCTCGAAAAACCCAAATTAAAAAAAAATAAAGTAACTCATGGAGCTGGGCGTGGTGGCGCACGCCTTAATCCCAACACCCATGAGACAGAGGATGGAGGATTGCCATGAGTTCGAGGCCACCCTGAGACCACATAGTTAATTCCAGGTCAGCCCAGGCTAGAGCAAGACCCTGTCTCAAAAAAAAATTAAAATAACTCATGGGATATACTGGAGCCAGGAGGCACACAACTAGTGTGTGTGTGTGTGTGTGTGTGTGTGTACGCGCACGCACTTGTGCTTTGGGACAGGTTGGTGACTACAGCAAGTGGAGTGTCCTCCAACCTGATCCTGCTGCCCACTGAGTTCCAGCGCCCAGCACTATGGTGGGCAGTGCAGGGACAGTGTGATAAGAAAGAGCCCTTGCCTTACGGGTCTTACTCTGGTGAGGGGAGTTGGAATACACAAGTAAGGCCAACAACATCATGTCAGAGGAAGGGATGGGATCTGGGCTGTGGCGGGTGGCAGTCGGCTGTGCCTTCCTCCTCTTTCAGATTTCTGGAGGCAGCTGGTTATGAATGGGGAGGAGGAATGGCTGAGATGTAGCCGAAATGGGAGTAGGATGGAGTTGTCAGCGCAGGTCCTGGTAGTCCCATCATCTTCCTGACGCTCTGTTACAGAGTCTGGTGAGCTTGCAACAGAAGAAAGAGAAGGAAATCTCATTTAAACTTTTTGGACAAAGCATTCTTTTCCTCCCCACTTTTATTTCCTTTAACTTTCACTTTTTGTAACAGCAGGAAGACCCTGTGACATAAACAAAATGGGCTCCTAAGATGAATTAAACTCAGGATGATCGTGTTCCCTGGACGCTGGGAGCTCAGCAGAGGGACAGAGTCACAAGGCCAGCTATGAGGGAGCTGGACTAGAGTCCATGCTGGTCTAAGGGGGATCCTGCGGAGCCCCGGGCCCAGAGAGGCGGGGTGGGGAGGACAGAGGGGGTGGGGTGAGTCACTGTGCTGGGGCAGCCTGTGGAGCTGCCTGCTCATAGACAGAACAGTGACACTCTGCGCATGAGCGCTGGCACATACCCATGGTCCTAGCACTTGGGAGCTGGAGGCAGGTATTTAAGGTTATCCTCTTTTACGTAGCAAGTTTGAGGCCCGCCTGAGCTACATGGGACCCTGTCTCAAAAACAAACAATGGGACTGGGAAGATTGCTCAGTGGTTAGAAGTGTTTACTGCACAATCTGATGACCAAAGTCCAGATCCCCAGGACCTACATGCATGGTACATGGTACATGCATCTATAATCCACGTCAGTGGGAGGCAGAGACAGGAGAATCTTGAAACAAGGGGTCCAGCAACTCCGGCATCCACATTAGCAAAACCAAGACAGACTGTGCCTCAAAGTGGAAGATGAAGAGTGACACAGCCCGGTGTGATGGCGCACACCTTTAATCCCAGCATTCAGGAGGCCGAGGTAGAAGAATCGCCGTGAATGTGAATTTGAGGCCACCCTGAGACTACTAGTGAATTCCAGGTCAGCCTGAGCTAGAGTGAGGCCCTACCTCAAAAAAACAAAAAAACAAACAAACAAAAAGAATGACCCTCACCTCCATATGTGTGTGTGCCACTGCCCCTCACATCACACACACACACACACACACACACACACACACACACACCAACACCACCACCACCAACAACAAAGAACAGTAAGAGCCCTTGGTCCTCCAGGCATGTTCCTTGAAGCCACAAAATAATTCTCATATGCACATTGATGGTGCCCAAAGGTCCCAGTAATCACCCAGCCCTCTGGTGATTTTGGTTTCTTTCCCAAGTGTGGCCCATACAAGGAAAGAGCCACGCTGCAGCGGTCAAGTACACTTTCATATGAACAAGCCATCCAGTCTGTTTCCAAGGGTAGGTTTGGATAGGAAGAGGGAGGGAGTACCAAGGTGCTGGGTTCCAAAGACGAAGGACTTCCCTTCAGGGACGCTTGGGACTCAGGAGAGAGGAAGACCCAGGCAAGGTAAGAAGGCCCTGGGGGCCAGTTCTCAGACTTCAGGGGCAGTACGCCACACCACTCACCTGCAGAAAGCCTGGTGGTCACCCGTGTCCTCAGGGAGTGTCTGCCAGGCTGGAGCTATACAGCTGTAGCCCCAGCCCCACCCCAGCCTCCTCTTTAGCCAGTCGCCAATAACCTGTGAATGAATGAACTGATGAGTGAATGAATGAACTGATGAGTGAATGAACGAGTGGGAACTGAGACCCAGCAAGGCTTCGCAACTCACTCAAGGACACAGGCTTGGGATGCTCAGAGCAACCTCTGGAGAACTGGGAAACCCCAATCCCCAGCCTTTAGGCAGCCCTGACCCCCTCCAAGCATCTCTCCAGATTGTGCCACACTGAAATTCCCAGCCTCCTGTGTGTGACGGGGGCTTCCTGTCCGTATGTCAGGAGAGGTTGTGTTATCAGCGATGGCATCAGTGCTGTGACTCCACCCTCTTCCCTTCCTAGTCATCCACCAGTGGGTGACGTCCCATCTTGTCCCCACCCCATGTGGTCTGTGTAATCACAGACCAAAGATGGATTTGGAAAACAGGCTTTGGGCATCACCAGCTCTAGAGCGGCTGCTGCTGCCACCTGCTCACCTGACACTCCACACTCCTGATGGGCTCCTTAAGGGACCATAGGTGGTAGGGACTGGTGGCCTCAATGAAGGGGCACCAGGAGGGTCTTCCCTCTCCATTGAGGTGACCTTCAGGGAACTGGACATCTCCCTCTCAGGGTCAGTGGTGCCTTCCTTACTCCTGAAATCTGGTGGTTAAAAGACCCGAGGATGTGAGGAAAGTGATGCCTCTTGCTGCGTCTCCATCTCCGAACAGGTGATAGCCAAACCATCTTCTGCTTGCCTGGCTGTGCGCAGACCCCAGGGTCCATCAGAGGTCCCCAGACAGGCTGCCAACATGCTGTCCCACAGCAGCGACCCCTCCCCATCTTTCCCATCCCTCACTCGTGAACCCTCTGACCCCATGATGGGGAGTCAGAATGTGTGGGACACACGGACAGGACCCCTCCCAGGCAACCTGCACGGGTCCCGCTTGCAGCTTGGAGACACTTAGCAATGGAAGCAGACGCGGAGAGGGTCTTGGGAAGAGGAGGGAGAGTTCTGTCTCTCCTGCAAACAAAGCAGGAAGGTTAGATGTGTCAGCGCAGACACCCAAGTTCAGAACATGGCTCCATGCTGGCAGCTGTGTGACCACAGAGCCTCAGGTGGAGAGAACATGAGGGGCCGCCCTAGAGGATATTTGCAAGTCTGAACCATGCTGGTATGTACATGTCCAGGGCTGGGACAATGTGGCCTAAGTCATTTTTCCCATAGGATGGAGGGGACACTCCAACCCACAACTCTAGCAGAGATCAGTTCTTGAAGTGTAACTAAAGCATTCCAACATGGTCATTTTCCAGAATGGAAACATGATATCTTATACCTGGACACGGGAAGAAAATTGTAAAGATCATAAGGGTTGCTAGGGATATTGTTACCACAAGGTCCAAGGTCAAAATCCACCCCCACTGCTTTCTTTCCTCCTCTTGGGCACTGATTTCTGGTGTCTTCCCCTCTCTGGTTCCTGACGCGGTGCAGAGATTGGCTGTCCCCCAGCAAGTCTCAGAAGTTGGTTCCACAGGGAGCCAGAATGTCCCGAGTGTTGGAGGTTGTCTCTCCTGTCCCGAGCCTGGGAGTGCCTCCCTGGCTCTTCTTTCCCAGCCTCCCTTTCTGTCTGCATGTCTGCATGGTGTCCGCTGTGCACCCGAGGATCTGGAGGTAGTCAGAAATTCACAGTGACACATGAGGCAGTCATGGCCCCCCAGCACCTGAAAGCAAGTTTCCCTCCCCAAGATCCGGCTGGGGGAGAAGCTGGCCCACTGCCTGGGGTTGGGGCTGGGGGTTCCATCACAGGACATCTGGCACAAAGGGGGATGTGGGGACAGACACAACATCCTCACTCGTGTCTGGAGTCTTGTTTAGCTGAGCCTTCTTCCTGCCTTGACTTTTTGTTACCGCTTTTTTCTTCCCTCCGCTTTGGTCCGAGCGAGATGACAAGAAACCCGGCCATGTGGCTGAGGAGGAAGCAGAGGACAGAGAACATGGGGCTGATGGAGAAGGGTGCAAACGTCAGTGCAGTGGGGAGAGGAGCCCTCAGCTCTCAGTGATGTTCTAAGTCCTGTCATAGGAGTCCCCTGCGGCCCTGGGTTAGTGCAACTCTGTCCTGAGGTGGTGTCCCCACCTGCCATTCCTCTAAGGCTTTTGCAGGTCTGATATTCTAGTATTCTTTTTAAATTGTTTTTAAATATATATTTATTTATTTAAGAGAGAGGAAGAGGCAGAAAGAAAGAGAGAATGGGCATGCCAGGGCCTCCAGCCACTGCAAATGAACTCCAGACACGTGCGCCCTCTTGTGCATCTGGCTTACGTGGGTCCTGGAGAATCGAACTGGGGTCCTTAGGCTTCACAGGCAAATGCCTTAACTACTAAGCCATTTCCCCAGGCCCTTAAATTTTTTATTAATATATTTTATTTATTTATTTGAGAGAGAAAAAGAGGCAGAGAAAGAGAGAGAGAGAATGGGCACACCAAAGCCTCCAGCCACTGCAAACAAATTCCAGGCTCATGCGCCCCCCCCCTTGTGCATCTGGTTTATGTGGGTCCTAGAGAATAGAACTGGGATCCTTTGGCTTTGTAGGCAAATGCCTTAATGGCTAAGCCATCTCTCTAGCCCCCTGTTTTTTAAAAAATTTTTATGTGGGAGAGAGGGAGTGAATCAGAGCACCAGGGCCTCCAGCCACTGCAATCGAACTCCAGACACATGTGCCACCTGTGTGCGAGCTCGTGTCACCTTGTGTGTCTGGCTTACCTGGGACCTATGGAGTCGACCATTGAACATGGGTCCTTAGGCTTCGCAGGCAAGTGCCTTAACTGCTAAGCCATCTCTTTAGCCTTCTAGTATTCTTTCAGGGTGCCTACAATGAAGGCTCAAATGATGATGACCAAGTACTCTAAGCACTCATTGAATACTATGCATCTGCTCAGTGCATCCCCTGGTCTTCAGGCATGGTGGGGGCATCAGTTAACTATTAACACACACTGCTTCACAGCAACCCCAAACTCAGTGGCCTATCACGGCGGTCATTTGTTCTTGAGGAAGTTGGCTGAGGCTCAGCTGGACTTAGGTTGGGCTGGGCTGAGTGGCTCTGCCTCTACCTACTTTTAAAAAAATATTTATTTATTTGCAAGCAGAGAGAAATAGAAGAGAGACAGATAGGGAAAATGGGCACACCAGGGCCTCCAGCAGCTACAAACGAACTCCAGAAGCATGTGCCACTTTGTGCTTCTGGTTTCAAGTGGGTACTGGGAAATCGAACCCAGGTCATCAGTTTTGCAGGCAAGTGCTTTAACCTCTGAGCCACCTCTCCAGTCCTCAGTCTACTTCTTACTGCAAACCTGTGGATCCACTGAGGATGCTATGTTCCCAGAGCCACAGTGCCCCTCACCCTTCCAGGAGTAACCAGGACTTGTTCCCTCATGGCAGTGACTGAGGTTGTAAGAGGGCTGTAAAAGCCCTGGCCTGGGCCATTGACCAAGCAAGTCATGTGGCCAGGTCAAGTACAAGGGCAGAGAAACCCAGGCCAGCTGTGGTGGTTTGAATGTATGGCCCCCAAAGACTCAGGTGTTTTGTTAAGATTGAGCTTACAACTTGAGACTCCAGTGGACGGAGCCCTGCTGGGGAACAGACTTCTGTCCATGGGGCTGGATCTTGTAGCCCAGCCGTAAGGTGTGTAGAAAGCAGTTGGAGCTCTGGCTGTTCTTGTTCCTTGGCTGTTGGTGGTGTCTCTCTGCTTGGATCTGTGGAAGTCTGTGCCAGCTTCTTTTACCACTTGTGGAGTTCTAGAATCTGTAAGCCCTGAAAGAAACCCTTTCCTCCTGTAAGTTGCTTCTGGCTGGATGTTCGCCCAGCAATGAGAAAGGAAATGAGAAATGGGGTGTGGCTGTGAGAGGAGCCAGGCCCAGAGAATTCCCTTATGCAGGAAATGTGGCTTACAAAAGTTCTACAGGGGCCGGGCGTGGTGGTGCACGCCTTTCATCCCAGCACTCCGGAGGCAGAGGTAGGAGGATCACTGTGTTCAAGGCCAGCCTGAGACTACACAGTGAATTCCAGGTCAGCCTGGGCTTGAGCAAGACTCGGCCTCAACAAACAAACAAACAAACAAACAAACAAACAAACAAACAAACAGAAAGAGTTCCACAGGGAAGGGAAGGGACTCTCAAAGGAGTGACTCTCACAATGGAATTCTGATAAGAATAGCAACTGGCCAGACACCAAGGCACCCGTGTCCACACTCACCCCTTCACGGCTGCCATGACCCACCCCAATGATCATGGCCTGGGCAAGGTTTCCAGAAGCTTCTTGGAGGCATGTCATTTTCTTTTCACATTCTGTCTTCCTCAGCCATGACTCCTCACTTCTGGAAACATGATCTGCCTTCCAAGAGAAGTGCTATGGAAACCTCACCCCAATTACACAGCCGTCCCTCATTGTGCTAATTAAAGAAACAGGAGAAAGGGGACTTTAAAGAGCCAGGCTTTTATTATTTTTAAGCTAGTCCACTTCCCAAGGAGAGCCGCCGAGCAGGCCTTAACGAATGATCTTGTCTGTTGGGCCCTGATACCAGGGGTTTATATGGTAATTCATGTAGTCATTCACCATTGGTGGAGGAACAAGTTAAGTCAGTCCCGGTCTCTCGGGACATAGATACAAGGCCGTGGTGACCAAGGGTTCAGAGGAGGACAGTTGAAAGTCTCAGGTCTGGGGGTCACTGGGGCTCATACACTTGGAGGAATAACAGATACTTGCCAGAGATAAGCTGGGGTAGATCAGGCTAGCATGCAGCAGGCCCGGGGGAAGGAGGCACAAAGAACAGACCAGAAGTCCACAAAGCCGGGATGGACACAAGGACAGGCAGCAGCACAAAGGAGGCAGTTAGAATGAGCCGTGGGTTGGGGCAGCTCTGGCTCAGAATCCAATGGTGCCACACTGAAAGTGGGGTCTCAGTGGGGATCACTGAGGCCCGGATGTTGTCTTTAGAGGAGCCTGGAGAGCCGCAGCTGGGAGCTGGTATTTTTATTTGTCTCTGGCCAGCCTATCAGTCCATTCCTGGTACCTCTTGGCTGTTAAAAACCTTAAAGGCCATTTCAAGAAGATCTCCCTGGGGGCTTTGAGGGCCATTTTCAAGGCATTTGAGTCTTTTTTCAAATGGCAGGGGTGTTAAGAAACCACGCGCCTTCCTGGGAAGTGGGATCAAGGCGAGTGCTTTGAATAAGTGCCTCGGTTAGTGGTGAGGTTGGATCAGATGGAGGGGGCTCAGGGGTTCAGGAGGAGCGGGAGGAGTTGTAGGGGGCAGGTCCTCAGTGGTGTCAGGATCGAGAACTGAAGGCAGGGGAGAATAAAGCGGGGATGTTCAATGTCATTTTGTCCCTAAGGCCTTGGCTGGAAGAATCTGGTGAGCAGAGAGAAGGACAGGCGCGTAGAGTGGAAATGCTCAGATAGAGGGCCTCTTGGATCACTTGCCTGCACTGTGGCAGAAGCTATCTAAATCAGTAAGAATTTGGAAATCACAAGTACTGTTTTGGGGCCCTAAGAACCCATTGTCAAATTTATATTGAGGCCAGGCCATGTTGCAATAAAAGATTAAATGGCAAGGTTTGATATCATCCTGGGGCCTTAAGTTCTTTAAGTTTCGAAGGAGACAAGCCAGGGGGGTAATATGGACAGTTTTGGAAGCCCAATTTCCCATTTCAGCTGAGAGGGAGACGGAGAGGGTGTAGGAGGAGGCTCTTATAAGTTAGGAAATGAGGGTGAGAAGAAAGAACCAGAGCTCAGGCTGGGTGTACATGGAAGAACATGAAGATGAGCCCCTGGCCCATACGGGTGAGCAGGGCCTGCGCTTCCCATGTAGGCAAAGGCTGCACAGGTCAGGCTGATGGCTGTGTGACCTCTTAGTGGGCGAGGTGGGTGTCTATGCTCCCAAAGGAGTGAGCAGTGGTGGTGAAGGACAAGATCTCAGGATGACGAAGGACAGAAGGCAGGCAGCTGGGTTTTTTTTAAGGCCTCCGTGGCAGTGGCAGTGGTGCCCTGAGAGGCCAAGCCAGGGACATGCAGATCTGAATGGCTCAGCACCACTCATGCCCAAGGCAGTTGAGTGCTCAGAGCCGAGGCTGGTTTCAGCGCCAGCCCTCTCAACATCCTAGCCAATGGCTCCATGGGATTGTGGAGCAGCGGGCACATAGCCCTGGCAACCAAGAGTGGCTGAGGAAGCTCAGCAGGGATGGGGTGGACGAGGAGGAAGGAGGGAAGTGTCCCAAAGCCAGCCAACCGAGGGCTTGGAGGGCCAGAGAGAGAGAGAGAGAGAGAGAGAGAGGAGAGAGAGAGAGAGAGAGAGAGAGCCGAGGTGTCCAGAGTGTGTCTTTCTCAAGACCTGGTGGAGGGCCCAGAAGTGGGCAAAGGGATGTGACCTGGCAGGCCAGCAGGGTTAGAAGAGAAGGAGTGTCTCTAAGAGCAGGCCAACCCATGAGGGACACGCTGAGGAGGAGGAAAGACGAGCAAAGGAGAAGGAATGGAGCTGAATTGTAGTGGGTGGGAAAGCCAGCACCAGGCTGACCATCCAAGGCCTTCAGGGGGTCAGCAGCAGCTCGGCGGTCTGGTAGGAGGAAGGAGGTTCGGCTAAATGGGAGGGCAACTGGGAGCCTCCTATTCAGGTCAGAGCACCAGATGTAAGGTTCGTGAACGACAAAGACCATGCAAAGACCACTCTGAGACAGGAAAAGGAGCTTTTTATTGGGGCACAGGCTGCCAGGCTATCTCATAGGAGGTGAGAGCAGCCATCCTGAGTCTGACTGGTTTGGGTTTTTAGAGTTTTTCTTTTGGGGCCAGGCGTGGTGGCGCACGCCTTTAATCCCAGCACTTGGGAGGCAGAGGTAGGAGGATCACCATGAGTTCCAGGCCAGCCTGAGACTACAGAGTGAGTTCAGATCAGCCTGGATTAGAGCGAGACCCTACTTTGAAAAACCAAAAAAAAAAAAAAAAAAAAAAAAGAAAGAAAGAAAGAAAGAAAGAAAGAAAGAAAGAAAGAAAGAAAGAAAGGAAGGAAGGAAGGAAAAAGAGTTTTTCTTTTTGGGAGTGGGGGGTATAGGGTCCAAAAGGACTGAGGAATTTAGGGGAGAACAGGGACCAAACAGAGGGAACTAACTGACCGGAGGGAAGGGACCAAGGTGAGAAGCTAATCAATCAGAGAATGGATTGCCATCAGAAGAGGAGCCAGGTGGTCCATAAGACTGGCAGGAAACTGGCCGAGAGTGTTGTTCGGTCAGGGGAGGAAGGGTTAGAGAATGCAAACATCTAAAGTTGCATCAACCAGGCTGCTGTCATTCACTTCCTTCATCGCAGCTCCATTTGGGGACTCTTGTCCTACCTAAGAGTATGTGCTTATAATCCTGGCAATGAAGGGTTGGGACAAGTGGAATCCCGGGGCTGCTCTCTGGCCAGCCAGCCTACTTGAGTTCCAGACCAGTGACAGGTCCTGTCTGCACTCCCAAAAAATTTTTTTAAGAAGGATTGTGAGGGAGAAACAAACATCTAAGATAGTCCTCTGGTCTCTACAGACATGCCCGTACACATGTGTGCATGCACATATACCCGCACATACATGAACATGCACACACACGCACACACGCACATACACACAATTATTCTGTTGGGAAGTGTTCGGTTTCTTCGTCATCTCAATATGTTTTCAGGGATTTCGATCTGAGTTGTGGTTGAGTTTGCTTTGGGTTGTACTGAGGCTAGAACCAAGGGCTCCATGCGTGCTAGCCAGCACTCGACCACAGGCTGTTTCGCCAGCCTGCTTCCAGAGATCTGCAGAGGTTGTAGTCTGCCCCTCAGTTCATCTGTAAGGCCATGCCCTGTCGAACCACGGAAGGCACATGAGGTACCTGAAGGATGTGTAGCCCCATGGGAGGAGGTTAGGAAAGTTGTTAATAGATGTAGTGCCTTCCTCTGGCTGTGTCTGGCAAGGCACACAAAGGAGGATTAGCTTATAAAAGAATTGGCTGGCTAACAAGCAGAAATGGAAGGAAATTAAATATGTACTAATTAGTACTTGTGGGGTTGGATGAGGCAACAGATTCTTAACCCTAAATGGTACCAGGCCAAGCTGAGCAAGGTTTGCAGGAAGGGAGACTGGTTGGCCCCTCTCCGTGTGAACTTGTGTGTTGAGGTCCACTGGGGTAACGGACCCCGGAGCAGCCTCCAGCCACCATCAACAAGAAGAAAACTCAATTAAACATATGGAGCATCTGTTTCCAGACACTGGATGAGCAGCAGAAGAAGGCCGTGTTCCCGGAGAAAAGGAAAACAAGAGAAATCCTGCGAGCATCCGGGCTCTCCGCTGGGAGGCTATGAGTGCACTGTGCTCCAGGGCAGAGGCTTGGGGGTCTCACCATGCTGGGAGAGCCTGACAAAGCTCAGAGAAGCCATGCGGCTGAGAGTTGTGGAGCTGAAGGTCTAAGCAAAGGAAACGATGCAGGGCCAGAGCCTTGGCAATTGCACAAGGGTCATTTTTAACTCTAAGGTGGGTATGTGTGGGATGAGGTCCATGTCCATGGACACTAAGAACAAGTCACTATTAGACAGTTGTAAGCTGAACACTGGTCCCCACTCAAACACTGGGGTATGCATTCAAGCTTAAAGCAGCCTTTCTCACCAAGCACCTGGAACCTTACAAGACCTTTGCAGGCTAAACCAGGAATCCCTAGAGCGGAGGCGATCCTAGACCTATGCTAGCATGGCTTAAAGACAAGACTTCAGGGCTGGGTAGATGGCTTAGCGTTTAAGGCGCATGCCTGTGAAGCCTAAGGACCCCTGGTTCAACTCTCCAGGTCCCACGTAAGCCAGATGCACAAGGAGACGCCCGCGTCTGGAGTTCATTTGCAGTGGCTAGAGGCCCTGGCATACCCATTCTCACTCTCCCTCTCTCTCTTTCCCTCTGTGTCTCTAATAAATAAATAAATAAATAAAAATAAAATCTTTTTTTAAAAAAGATAAGGCTTCAAAGGGCCAAGCTCATCTCTAATGAAATTGCTGCAGGGCTGGAGAGATGGCTTAGCAGTTAAGGCATTTGCCTGTGAAGCCTAAGGACTCAGGTTTGATTCCCCAGGACCCACAAGGGGGCACATGCATCTGGAGTTCGTTTGCAGTGGGTGGAGGCCCTGGCACACCCATTCTCTCTTTCTATCCACCTGTTCCTCTCTCTTTCTTTCTCTCTCTCCCTTCCTCTCTCAAATAAATAAATATATAAATGAATAAGTAAATAAATAAAATATTTTAAAAAGAAATTGCTGGAGAGATAGCTGGGGAATGGCTTAGTTGCTAAAGTGTTTGCTTCACAAGCAAGGGTCATCATTTGGATAGCTTGATTCGCCCAAACCTATGTAAATATGTTAGGCATGGTGGCACACACTTGAAATCCCAGTGCTAGGAAGGTGGAGACAGGGGGATTCTGGTAGCTTGCTGGTCAGCCAGCCTAGTATAATTGGGTAGCTCCAGGCCAACATGAGACCATCTCCAAAACAAATATGGGCAGCATTTCTGAGCAGTGACACCCAAAGTTGTACTTCACACACAGCCTCACGTGTGTGTGCACCTACATGTGCCCACATACCCTTATACCCAGAGGAAGAGAGATGAATGGATTTTCTTGAAAGGGCATCGCAAGAGTGAAGGAGGGGTATTTGAACAGAAGCTAGAAAAGGTTTTGGACAGGATGGGAAAGGAGTGAGTGTATTTTCAGGCGGTGGAGAAGCAGCCAGTGGGCTGAGGAGAGTGAAGATGAAGGAGAGGGAGGGATGACGGATGAGTTCATCTCTTGGAGGAGGCAGGAGGACTGGAGGTCAAGGACACAGGTGGGATCGTTGGCTTGGAACACACACATGTCATCCTCTGAGGCTGCTGTGGGGGAGGCAGGGTGAGTAGGGCCGGGCAAGCGCTGCCGGTGAGGACACCTGGGAACTGGGAACTACACCTGATGGCCTCTGTTTTCTTGGAAAGAGGGGGAGGCGAGGTCACGGCGAGCTGCGTGCACGGTGATGTCAGTTGTCATGGTGATTGCTCACAGGTGAAGGGAGGCTTAGAGGCGGCCCGTTCTCTCTCATAAGCCCTCCCTTTCGTGAGCTCATGTGTTCTTCTATCTCTCCATGAAAACTCATTTTTCATAGTTGCGGTGTTTCCAGGCAGCACCTGTCTGAGTTGCCACAGGAATGAGTTACTGGAATTGAACTGAACGAGGTGTAAGGTACCAGGACTCTCAGTGTGTAAAGAATCACAATGTGACAGTAGGGCAGAGACCTCCAGGACCTGCCTCACCATCAAGGGTTTCATCCCTCCTCTACTTCAGCGTCCTTCTGACGGGGCACTCACAACCCCTGAGGAGGCCTTTCCAGTTCCAAATCAGTCCTTAAGCCTTTCCTTCAGGTCCTATAGGACATCCCAGAGCAAACCTTCCTTTAGCAAGGAGCCCCTCTCCTAAAAGAGATGCTCTGGGGGCTGGAGACACGGCTTAGCAATCACAGCTCTTGCCTGAGAAACCAAAGGAGCCACGTTTGTTCCCCCAGGACCACATATGCTAGATGCTTAAGGTGGCACATGCATCTGGAGTTCATTTGCAGCGGCCAGAGGCCCTGACACATCCATTCTCTCCCTCTCTCTCTCTTATCTGCATCTTGCTCTGAGATAAATAAATTTTTTAAAAAGATGTTCTGTTTCTCCCATTGGAAGGGCTTCTGACTCCTCACAGTCTCTCCCCAGATTTTCTCCCCGGCAATGGTGGTCCCCAAGATTCAGCCTTCACCTGCTCACCTGTCTCCTTCTGAACTTCCCATAGTGCTTGTGAGGATGTTTCTTGAGGCACAACCTCCCAGCATCTATCTCTGAGTGATGGAAACTTGGAGTTTAAATGTAGAATGTTCCCCGTTGGCTCATGTGTTTGAACTCACGGCTCCCACCTGGTGTTGCTAGTTTTGAAGGTTGTAGACCCTTGAGGAGGCGGAGCCTCGCTGGAGGAAACACGGGGCGGGGCTTGATGTTTTACAGCCTCATCCTAGTTCCTATCTACTCTCCGGACCATCAAGCCCTCTAATGAGTGTAGTCCCCACGGACATCTGACTGCCACCTCCCAAGAGGCTACCAACAAGAGTTCCAGTCATTCTGCCATTTCTGATGCACAGAAATGGTCAAAGAATGAAGGAAAGTTGGCACCACTGGGCTTTGGTCACTTTGTGATGAAAGTGTTCACTCACTGATGTAATGTCACCACTCCCAGAGGTCCCAATGCATGGATCCGTGAGGAGGGACGCACAGGGAGGCTGAGCAGTAGTACCTGGTCACACAGCAAAGCTACGAAGCTTCAGTCCGGGCTCTCAGCTTCTGGGGTCCTGTGTAAGCTCCTCTATCTCTGTCACCTCTCCATCAGCCTCCTTCCTTTCTGGACCACATCTTCATTCAGCCCTCAACATTCCAACATTATTTCTTTTACAAACAGGCTCACTTTTTCCTGCTCAAACCCCAGCCCCTCTAGGTAGCGCAGCTGCCTGTGAGCTGGCGCTATCCACTGTGGCCGGTGGGGCAGAGGAAGGCTGTGGCTCTCAACAAGTCCAGAAGACTCGGTTTCGTGAGACACACAGTCTTTGGATTGAATGTAAGCTTGGGAGATTGGCTCCAAGAAAAGCGGGTCCTCGCCAGAAAGATAGAAACTTAATTAAGGTTACGGGTTGTCTCGTGCCCACAAAGACTGTTTCCATGGTTAACCCCTGGGGGTCTGATGTTTTCATAAACCCCTTTGAGTTTCCGACGCAGAAACTGAGCAGTGAAACACGCCCCAAGAAAGAGAGGAGACCGAGCCCATGGCTTTCTACCTTCTGGGTCTCCAATCCATCCCTATTTCCTCTGCTCAGTGAACCTTCCAGCATCAATCCAAAGTGAAGCTCTCAATACCAGAAGGTGAACCCGAGGTGAGACCCGGTGGACCCGGCCAGACCTGCTTCTGCGCCCACCACGTACATGTCCAGCTTCACTTATCTTGCTCCTCTCTGCCTTGTCTTCTCCACCCATGCCTCGCTCCACCTCTTTGAGAAGCCAGAGCTGCACCTACAAATGCCGGTGCTCCCAGAGGGGCCAAACTCGGGGGGAGGGGGCCTAGCTGGAAAAGATGCCCATCAGAGCTGCCCACTGGCATAGTTGGCACACCCCTTGAGTGTTGAGATTCTGTTCATTTGAATTCTTCAAGAAGAATGTCTTTGTCGGGTTGAACTTGGCCAGTGGGGACCGGAGGGGGTCAGGACGAATGGCATGTGGAATGAAAAATGCAGCTAGCTAAGTGTTTCGGATGGTTTAGCCATTTGAGGAAGGACTTGGGTGGGAGGAGCAGCTAGGCTGCCCAAGGCCTCTTGGGAAACATTTCCAGAAGCCTGACTTCATCTCCCCAGAGAGCCACTTATGCAGTACACTCCCCATACCGTGACCAATGCCTTCATAAGGGGGTGACCCTGTCTGCCTTTCTCTCCCATCTCCCACTGGCATACCTTCTGCTCCCACACTTTGCAGGAAAGACCTTGCTCTTCCCCAGCTAAAAGAGATGACATGATGGTGACAGACACTACAGATGCTGGTTTTGACTCTCCTCGGACCCCAGGGGCAATACTCCAGAGCAGCCGCCTTGACCGGGAAAGACGAGCTGGGAGTTTTAGGCCCAGACAAAGACAAGCGGGGGAAGTCAAACACCCACTGTCTCACTCAGGACTCTGGTCCGCCAAGGACTGCAAACCCCACCCATGGGGCTTGAGAACAAGGGAACCCTTGGGGACACATCTCTGAGCTGTCCAGGGTCACTCTGCTTCTAGGTACAGATTGTTCCTGGGTGTCACTGTCACTAGCGAGCCAGAATCTTTCTCATGCTGAAGGTCATACTGCCATCCTAGAAGATGGGGAAGGAGAAAGGAAGGAATGAAAGAAAGGGGTAAGGAAGCTGGAGGGATGGCTTAGCGGTTAAGGTGTTTGCCTGCAAAGCCGAAGGACCCAGGTTCCATTCCCTAGGACCCACGTTAGCCAGGTGCACAGGGGGAGCATGTGTCTGGAGTTCATTTGCAGTGGCTGGAGGCTGTGGTATGCCCATTCTCTCTCTCTCTCTCCCCCTCTTTCTCTGTCAAATAAATAAATAAATAATAAATAATTTTTTAAATTAAAAAAATTTAAAAAACGAAAAGGAGAAGGAAGGAAGAAGCTGAGTCCTTGTGAC
Source organism: Orientallactaga sibirica (assembly GCA_036365145.1). NCBI lineage: Eukaryota > Metazoa > Chordata > Mammalia > Rodentia > Dipodidae > Orientallactaga > Orientallactaga sibirica. The sequence continues at coordinate 25,192,541 of JAEOAD010000032.1, read as the reverse complement.
ATATTTGCACGGTAGATCAGGGGTCACCTGAAGTCACACTTGCCTCTGGATTTTTTTTTTTTAAGTTATAAAATATCTTTCTGTGGTCCCAAGATACCGCCCACAACTCCCAGAGCCAAGGGCCACCTTCACATCCTGGCAAATAAATAAATAAATAAATAAATAAATAAATAAATAAATAAATAAAAAAGGAAGGGCGTCTTCTCAGAGTTATGGGCAGAAGTCCTGAGGCTCATTCTGATTAGACCAGCCAGGGTCATGTGATCACCTGTAGCCCAATCAGGATGGGTGGGAGGAGAGACCGCATTGACTTCACCCTTGGGGTGGAGTGATGACATCTGAATGCTGAAGTCACTATCCCCCCGCTGGAAAATAGAGCTAATGGAGGAGCACGCCAGCAAGCGCCTGTGTGAGCCCCACAGCCTCTGTCAGTAAAACATCCATAATTAAGAACAGCACAGACATTTTACACTAGAAAATGTTTTCACTTTATGATTCTAACCAGCTCGGGCCAGGCTTTTTGGTACTTGTAACCTAAAGTGTCCTAAGCCGTTCACTCAAAACATGTTTAATCCCAGCACTAGGGAGGCAGAGGTAGGAGGATGGCCGTGAGTTTGAGTCCACCCTGAGACTACATGGTGAATTCCAGGTCAGCCTAGGCTAGAGCAAGACTCTTAAACAAGACTCGAAAAACAAAACAAACAAAAATGCTTGTGTGCTTGAGGACTGGAGAGATGGTTCAGTGGTTAAGTGCACTTCCTGCGCAAGCATGAGGGCCTGACTACCATAATTTGAATATCTAGAACCCACATAAATAGCTGGGCATGGCCACACATGCCTGTAAGCCCGACCCTGTGGGTAAGCACAGACAGAGGAGGAGGATCGGGCGTTCAAGGCCACCCTGCTCAACTAGACAACTTGGAGGCCAGCCTGGACGACATGAGCTACAGCCACAGGGCTGGGGAGATGGCTCCATGGGTAAAAGCGTTTGCTGAACAGCATGGGGACCTGAGTTCAAACCCCCAGCACCCACGTAAAACACTGGGCTGTGACCATGCGTGCCTATAACCCAGCACCGAGGAAAGTGGGTGGAGACAGGAGGATCAATGGGGCTTGCTGGTCAGCCAATCTAGCTGCAAAACAGTGAGCTCCAGTTCAGTTTGTCTGAAGGAGATATTGGTGGGAGGGGCCTAGAAGAGCACATTGGACATCCTCCTCTGACCTCTGCAAGTGTGCACATGTGCTTGTGCATCTACACACACACACACACACACACACACACACACACACACACACTCAGAAGTCAATGGGCTGGAGAAATGGTTTAGCGGTTAAGGCGCCTGCCTCCTAAGCCTAAGAACACTGGTTCCAATCTCCAGGTCCCACGTTTAGCCAGATGCAAAGTGACACAAGGGCACAATGCCGCACTTGACCACAAGGGGGCACACACATCTGGATTTCGTTCACAGCAGCTGAGACACTGCTGGGCCCATCTCTGTCTCCCTCTCCCTCTCTGTCTCTCTCTCTCAAAAAAAAAAAAAAAAAAAAAAAAAGGTCAAGCAACACCCTCCCCCAAAGAACCAAACAAATGAGCAAAAGAGCCTGCTGCTGCCCTGCCACCTCCTGAAAGGCCAGCTTCAACCTGGGCTCAGGAGATGCTGGGACGTACTTTTCCCCCTGGGAAAAGGTGTCCGCAACTGAGGACCCACACGTGGCCGATGCGCTCTGGCCCACCCAAGCCCATGGGGGAGCCACATGCCATGACCGCTGCTAGGGTGGAGGTCTCGAGAGCAAGAGTGCCTTATCTCCACTCATTGGCTCGGAATGGGATGGAGCTCCCAGCTCCCCTCACCCCCCACCCAACACCCCTTCTCCCACACTCCAGGGCGGACTGAAATCTCTCTTGCTGCTGCTTTGCACCGAACTTGAGCCTCTCCCCAGCCCTGCTGACATCCCAGCAGGAGCCCCCTGCCCCGGTCTTTCTACTGGAGAACCTCCCCAGCCCAGAGCCCCAGGAAAGCAGGCCGTTGCCAACATGGCACAGTATCAGAGGCCTGCCCCCCCCCAAGTCCAGTCATGCCTTACTTAATGATGAGACACTGAGAAACTGTGGCATTAGGGACATCGTCATTCTACAAATGGCATCGAGCTGGAAGGTCATAAGGCAAAGCAATGCGCTCCTAGGGGATCCCCGTCATACGCATGGGTCCGTTGTGGGTGGCAATGTCCTCCTGCAGGGCACACAAGCAGAGCTGAGAAAGGAGATATGACCAACAAGCACACACATCTTGTTTGGGTTTTATGTAAAAGTAAAAGGAATCGTTTTAATTAGAGAAGCCACATTGCTCATTATAGGAAAACCAGAACATTCTAATCAAAGCAATGAATCCATTGCTTAAAAAGCCCCACACATTTTGTGTGAACTGAATGTGAAAATATGTGAGGCTTGCTCAAGGGCTTCTATGCTGCCCACATCCTGATGCGGCTGGCCCCTGGGGGTGGGGGTTGACATGGGGTTACAGAGAGGGGAAAGAGCCAGGCCGATAGAGCCTCTGTCCTCGGACTCCCATCTTCAGTGTTCTAGGGCTGATGTCAGAGCTTCCACCTTGATGTCAGAGCACGCACCTTGATGGACAGAGGGTGTCCATAGGGGAGAAGTTTCCCAGCTCCTCTGCAGCCCTGGCTCTTTTATTCACTACGACGTTAACTTGAGACAAGTATTTTCACCTGATGGAGGCACTGCAGCATCTATGCACAACATCATGGAAGCTATAGATCTCTGCCTCCTCTTTCTCTCTCAAAAATAAAATAATAAAATAAAATAAAAGATAAGATAAAATAAAATAAAAAAATAAAGTGGGTTGGTTTTTTGGTTTTTAGTTTTTCGAGGTAGGGTCTCACACTATCTCAGGCTGACCTGGAATTCACCATCTCAAACTCATGGTGATCCTCCTTCTTCTGCCTCCCAAGTGCTGGGATTAAAGGCATGCATCACCACGCCTGGCTGGTTTTGTTTTTTTTTTTTTTTTTTTTTTTTTTAAGCAGGATTTAGGAGCGCAGTACCTCAGATTGCCTGCAGAGGACACTACCAAGTAAAATGAGGCAATGGGACATCCCCACAGCCAATCCCCCCACCCCCAGTTCTCTTAAAGACACTGAGGAGTGGGGGCACCTGGGGCCATGGGAGTCTTCCATAAAGTTGGAGCCATGGCGCGGATGTGGGGGATGGGGACCAGCACCAGAGCCTGGTGTGTCTAAGCAAAAGGTTTAATTTATCCTTTTCAGTTCTCTTTGGCTAAGGGAGATGGCAGGAGACTGTTTTACTTTTACTTTTTTTTTTCTTCTTTAAAGAAAACTTTCCATTGTGGAAATGGCATGTGTTTATTTTTCAAAAATCCAGTCGCAGGGCTATGTCACTTCTGGGGGTGGGAGAAAGCTCAGGGGCCAATGGTGACCCTCCTACCATTAAAGACAGGTCTGGGTTGCTTTAGCCTTGGATTCCTCCCCCCTGGGCCTCTCTCCTAGCAGAACAGAAAGCTGTTCATAGCTGGGAAGAGTGACACAGAAGGGACCTGAGGTCAGAATGAAAATATGATTACAATAACTATGGGTGACGTTTATGGAGTGCTTTCTGCTTGCCAGGCACAGGGTTAGACACGTTACATGTTAGTTATTCTAGATAATCTTAGGAAATAGCTATTTAAATTGTGTGTGTGTGTGTGTGTGTGTGTGTGTGTGATTGTGTGAGCGTGTGCACGCACACCAGGGGTGGAGGTCAGAGAACAACTACATGGTGTGGATTTTCCACATTGTTTCAGGCAGGGTGTCTCTTGTGGGTTTTTGTTTGTTTGTTGGTTGGTTGGTTTTTTGTTTGTTTGTTTTTTTTTTCTTTGAGGTAGGGTCTCCCTCTAGCCTAGGCTGACCTGGAATTCACTATTTAGTCTCAGGGTGGCCTCGAACTCATGGTGATCCTCCTACCTCTGCCTCTTGATTTTTGTTTGTTTTTTCTTGTACTGGGAAGGCCAGGCTGGCTGCCCACCCAACCCAGACTCAGGGGTTCTCCTGAGTCTGCCTCTCGTGGTTGTAGGCGTCTTCGGATTACAGACACTTGCTCCATTTTCTCCCTGCCTTTTCCTGGATGCTGGAGAAACCTCTGGCTGGCAAGCTGACTGAGCAAGCACCTTTAATCACTGAAATAGCCAGGCCGGGCGTGGTGGCGCAACTGGGAGGCAGAGGTAGGAGGATCACTGAGAGTTAGCCATCCTGACTTCAAAATCTAGTCTCAGGGCTGAAAACCAAAAAAAAAAAAAAAAAAAAAAAAAAATCTAGTCTCAGGGCTGGAGAGATGACTCAGCGGTTAAAGGTGCTTGCTTGCAAAGCCTGCCACCTAGGTTTAATTTCTCAGTACCCACATAAAACCAGATGTGCAAAGTAGTACTTGCATCTGGAGTTCATTTGCAGTGACAAGAGGCCCCAGGGCACCCATTCTCTCTCTCTCTCTCTCTCTCTCTCTCTCTCTCTCTCTTTCTCTTGCAAATAAATAATAAATAAATAAAATGGGGGGGGATTAAGATAGGGTCTCACTCTAGCCCAGGCTGACCTGAAATTCATTCTGTAGTCTCAGGGTGGCCTTGAACTGACAGCTGATCCTCCTACCCCTTCCTCCCAAGTGCTGGGATTAAAGGTGTGCACCACTACGCCCAGTTTAAATGAAACATTTTTAAAACTCCAGTCTCAGAGAAGTAGTTACCAGGCCAATGTAAAGCAAGAATTACACCCAGTTCTGAGGGACCCCAAAGCTGTAGCTTTTTCTTTGAGGAGCTCTGTGCATATACCATGGGCTGGAGCCTCCTAGTAAGGAGCGGGGAGCAAACTCCAAGGAAAGGAGGACCCTTCCCCCAAATCGGATAATCCAGACCTCCCCAACAGTGCGCCCCCATGTGGGGGTTGCCTGGGCTAGTCAGCTCTATAAAGCTCCTCTCCTGGTCTTAGGAATCCTCTGGAAATTCTCCAGTGTAACAGAGGATTAAAAAAGGAGCTGTGAGCTGGGTGTGGTGGCGCACGCCTTTAATCCCAGCACTCGGGAGGCAGAGGTAGGAGAATCACCGTGAGTTCGAGGCCACCCTGAGACTACATAGTGAGTTCCAGGTCAGCCTGGGCTAGAGTGAGACCCTACCTCGAAAAAACAAACAAACAAACAAACAAACAAAACAAACAAACAAAACAAGGAGCTGTGTGGCAAAGAAGCTGCTGGGTCAGAAACAGTGCTTGTGAGTGGGAGAGACGTTGCCCTCACTGATGCGTGGCGGGGGATCCAGAGGCCAGACCACGTGGCTCTCCACCCTCCCTGTCTTAACAGTGTGACTGTGGGTGAGTCGCATTGCTTCTCTGTGCCCGGGGCCTCCTCATCTGTTAAACGTGGGGAGTAAGACACATCTACTGCCATGAGGATTGCGTCATGGGCCCTGATGTACATCACATGCCCAGAGCAGTGCCTGGCACGTAGCCAGTATTTCACAAAAAAATTAGCTATTGCTATGCTCCGGGGATGACTCATTTTCACCAAGGGAGCCAACAGTCACGGGTGTGCACAGCTGAAGGACAAACAGACATAAGTCACGATATGGCTCATAACCACCATTACCTGCACCACCCCCAGCACCACATTTCCATCACCACCACCACCACCACCGCCACCGCCGCCATCTTCTACTACACCACCTTGACCACCACCAACGTCCACCAAAACCACCATCACCACTACAAACACATCTCTAGGATCACCACCATGACTACAACCACCATTACCTACCACCTCCTCACCTTCCCACTATCACCATCACCACCCCCACCTTCACCACCATTCTCACCACCACCATTACTGTTCCTGCATCATCCATCCCTATTGCCACCTTCACTACTGTCACCGTCACTATGGCCACCATTTCTCATGTTCTCCACTCCCCCCATTACCACCTTCACCACCCCCATGTGCCCATCCCCAGTGCCCCACTCTCGTGCTAAGGCCTACAGGGTAGTTGGCTCTGAGCTTCATGTATGCAGCTGTAACGGGTTTGGGTTGGATGGGTCCTCGAGGATATCAGTGGGAAGGGAGCCAAAACAGGAGCTACAGGGCCAAGGCCTGTACCTTGGCATTGATGGGCTGGGCTTTTATGGTCAGAGCACTTGACAAACAGCCACCTGCCTTGGCCCATAGCAGGAGCCTGTCCTGTCATTTGCCCAGCTCCAGCCCCAATGCAAGCCCATTGCTCTGGCCTCTCTGACCCTCCCCCTGGATAGAGAGGACTGGCCTTTTTATTTATTTATTTATTTTTGGCTCCATCTCTCCTGGTCCTGCTCTGAGTACACATCTGTTTCCAGATGTTATCCCAGAGCCCTCTAAAGATGAGGAAAAACCCAAGCTAATATATCTCCAACCAGTGTCAGGAAGAGACCCCACACTTAGGAAAGCAAGACCCTCATTTCCGAATGAAGTTGGAGGGCGCAGCCAAGACTGACAGAGCCTCCTTCCTCATGTCAGGAATGACCTCAGCACGCTGGGGGAAGAACGTGCTTGTGGGCAAGGGAGGGGCTCTGCTACTTCCCCGTCAAGACGGGGGTTCTGCGGTGGCAAGGTGGCACAGGCAATGGAAGAACAAGCAGAGACTGGATGCCCTAATGCTCACACGCCCAGCGCTGGTAAACAGGAGTCTACTCCAGGAAAGGAGTCCGGCTCTTGTGATCTGTCTGTCGTCAACCAGAAACATCTGTCTCTTGAACCACAGTTGCCTGTCTTTCCGACAGACAGCTCTCCCCTGCCAGGGAGCACTGCTTCTCTGAGCACATGTTTGGGGATCCCTCCCTCCGGCTCTGCACAGAGGCTCCGATTCCGAGCCCTTCCTGCTTTGTCGACTGACAGCTCTGAGGGTCTATGGCTCAGTCTCACTCCGCAGCGATTGTTCTGAATCCAAAAAGCAGCGAATGGGACCCAAGTAGATCTGCTTGCTTGCGGCTCCTGACGTCTGGCTGTAGCGTGACCATCACCACCTTTTCTTCTGGAGTTTGTGCTTTACAAGGGCTGCACGTGCATGATCTCACTTGAGTATTTCAGCACTCCCCTAGAAACCATGAATAGTGTCCTGGCCCTGCCAGGAGGCTAAGTTCCAGAATCAGACATTGATTGAAAAAGGTATGGCAGCATGCAGAGGCAGAAGCCAGAACTCATTCATTCTGAATCAGCTAGATGGTTTTATCTCCAGGGCTGATATCAATAGATTGATGATAACTTTCTGTTTTGAGAGACCTAGGAAAGGGGTGTGTGTGTGTGTGTGTGTGTGTGTGTGTGTGTGTGTGCATGTTCTTGCACATGCATGTATGTAATACACAGGTATACACGTATACATGTGTATGTATGAGTATGTATAAGTACATGTGTGCTTCTGTATGTGGGGTACACATTTGGGTGGAGGTCAGAGGACACCTCAGGAGTCACTCTTCAGGAATACCGTCCACCTCTCTCTTTTTTTGTAATTTTTAAAAAAGTTTTATTTATTTGAGAGAGAGAAAGAGGTAGGGAGAAAGAGTCAGAATGGGCATGCCAGTCATTGCAAACGAACTCCAGATGCATGCGCCCCCTTGCACATCTGGCTTACGTGGGTCCTGGAGAGTCCAACTGGGAATCCTTTGGCTTTGCAGGCAAACACCTTAACCACTAAGCCATCTCTCCAGCCCTTTTGTAATTTTTTATGAGACAGAGCTAGAGAGAGAATTGGCAAGCCAGAGGGTGTGGCTTGCATGCCTGTGTTGAGAGTGATGCTCTGTGGGTGATTAGTGATGTCTGCCAATGGTGGGAATAGAAGTGTTGGTTATTAGCCGGGCGTGGTGACACACGCCTGTAATCCCAGCACTCAGGAGGCAGAGGTAGGAGGATCGCCATGAGTTCAAGGCCACCCTGAGACTACATAGTGAATTCCAGGTCAGCCTGGTCTAGAGTGAGACCCTACCTCGAAAAACCAAGGAAAAAGAAAAAAAGAAGTGTTGGTTATTTGTGTCAAACATGTCCAGATCATTCCCCCTGAGAGGGAGAAGGGAAGGCAGGCACTAACACTTGAGCCACTGGGTATGGGTAAGTCATGTGATGGCACCATGACCGGGGTGGACCACAAGTCCCACAACTTCTGCTCTGTCCCCCAGTGCTCGTTCTCCACTGGGGTCCTGCCATGCTCCAAGGCCCAGCTCAGGACCTCCTTCTCCAAACATTTTTTTTTTAAATATATGTGGGTGTACATGTGTGTATAAGTACATGTGTGCTTCTGTATATGGGGTACACATGTGGGTGGACACCTCAGGTGTCACTCCTCGGGAACACCATCCACGTCTTTGTTTTTGAGAGCAAGAGAGACCAGGAGAATTGGCTCACCAGGGCCTCCAGCCACTGCAATTGAACTCCAGACGCATGTGTCATCTTGTGCATCTGGCTTACATGCGATCTGGAGAGTCAAACATGGGTCCTTAGGCTTTGCAGGCAAGTGCCTTAACCACTAAACCATCTCTCCAGCCCCCATCCACCTCTTTATGAGACAGGCTATTTCACTGGCCTAAAGCGTCACACTTAGGCTGGTTTGGCTGGCCAGTGAGCCCCAGGGATCTGCCTCTCTCTACTTCCTTGGTGCTGGAATTACAAGTGCAGCCTACCATGCCGCCATTTTTCCGTGGGTTTGGGGCATCAAAACCAGGTACTCATGATTACAAAGCATGCACTTTACACACCGAGACATCTCTCAGCTGCCAGGAAACCTTTCTATACTTTCATTCCAATTCCCCATTTTCACAAAGTCCCCTTCCCCAAGTCCCAAGGCACCATCATCTGCCTGTTAGGCTGTCTGCCATGCTGCTGGGAGAGGCTGCGAGAGCCCTGTGGGATTCTGGCTCTGGGTTTTATTTCACCTAAGTGTGCACTGATAGACTAAGTCAGTGAGATGGGCCAAAACAGAGGCACACAGCGGCCCCCTCTCAGCCCCAGGGACGCGTTGTCTTGTGTGAGCTTCTCCTCAGGTGTCCTATCTGCAGTTGTCATGGAGACCGATCCTGAGTGCCGACTTGGTACTTTTCCTGTATCATCAAGTCCCATCCTCACAATGACTCTAGGAGATAGGAACTGTTCTCCTTACAGCTCAGATTTTTATTTATTTATTTGAGAGTGACAGAGAAGGAGGCAGAGAGAGAGGGAAGGAAGGAGAGAGAATGGATACACCAGGGCCTCCAGCCACTGCAAACAAATTCCAGATCTGTGCACCCCCTTGTGCATCTGTCTTATGTGGCTACTGGGAATCGAGCCTTGAACTGGGGTCCTTTAGGCTTCATAGGCAAGTGCTTAACCACCAAGCCATCTCTCCAACCCCAGTAGCTCAGATTTTAAAATCAGTTGCAGCTAGACACGGTGGCAGAGGCCTGCAATCCCAGCACTTGGGTGGGGAAGGCAGGAAGATGAGGAGTTCAGGGTCATTCTCCACTACACAGAAGGTCTGAGGCCAGCCTATGATACATGAGACCCTGTCAAGTGCAGAAGCTATACAATCTGTCCCCAAGGACCTACAACGAGTACCTACGACTGAATTACCTCCAAGTGAACAGGAAAATAAATCCTGACTGGCTGGAGAGATGGATTAGTGGTTAAGGTACTTGCTTGCAAAGCTTAAGAACCCAGGTTTGATTCCCCAGTATCCATGTAAGTCAGATGCATAAGGTGGAGCATGTGTCTGGAGTTCGTTTGCAGTGGCCAGAGGCCTTGGTGTGCCCATTCCCCTCTCTCTCTCTCTTTTTCAAATTAATTAATAAATTAATTTTTTAGAAAGAAATTAAGCCCTGAGGGAAGGGGCTGGGAAATGGCCCAGTGGGTAAAGTGCTTGCCCCCACAAAGCATGAAGACTTGAGTTTGGAGCCATAGCACTAAGGTCAAAGGCTGGGTGGGGAGTGGGGACATCAGAAAAGGCATTTCCAGATGTCTGACCCACAGCTCCAAGGCCCCAAGATGCTTTCCCCAGAGATGCTGCACAGTGCTGTCCCCAGGCCTGGGATAAGCATTAAATCTTACAGCCTGCACTGAAGTAATTTTGAGCATCAAAGTTGCAAAGCATGTGTGTGCCTGTCCCATCCTCACTCTGGTTGGGGTGGGCCTCACTTCATGTTCTTTAGGATCCACATCTGCCACAGGAGCATGACACCTTTGCCCTAAGGGGAAAGTCTGCATGCTGCATTTCAGCCACAGTGAGTTAGTTACCCAACTTCCTCAAAGCACCATGGGTTTCCTCACTTCTGGGCCCATGCACAGATGGGCCTCTGTGCGTGCATCCCCTTATAGCACCCTCCTCCTGGCTACTCCACTCACTCCTCAGCTCTTATGTCAGAAGCCTGGTAGACTCCTCTTCTGTGGTCTCCGTGCATCCACTCTGCTCTGCATTGCACTTGAAAGTGTCATCATGCACTACTAGCCTGCCTTGTCCACAGCTGGGTCCCCAGCACCAGTACACAGCCTGGCCTTGATGTGTTTGCTGAGTGAATGCTTTTTTCAGCTGGGAAGACCCTCATCCACTCCACCTTTTTTTTTAACCTTTGTATTGGTTGGAATGTAAATGAGCCCCCATAGACCCATGTGTTTGAATGTAAATGACCCCCATAGACTCATGTGTTTGAATGTAAATCACCCCCATAGACTCATGTGTTTGAATGTAAATCACCCCCATAGACTCATGTGTTTGAATGTAAATGACCCCCATAGACCCATGTGTTTGAATGTAAATGACCCCCATAGACTCATGTTTGAATGTAAATGACCCCCCCCATAGACTCATGTGTTTGAATGTAAATGACCTCCCCATAGACTCATGTGTTTGAATGTAAATGACCCCCACATAGACCCGTGTGTTTGAATGTAAATGACCCCCCCATAGACTCATGTGTTTGAATGTAAATGACCCCCACAGACTCATCTGTTTGAATGTAAATCAACCCCCACAGACTCATGTGTTTGAAAGTAAATGACCCCCATAGACTCATGTGTTTGAATGTAAATGACCCCCCATAGACTCATCTGTTTGAATGTAAATCAACCCCCCACAGACTCATGTGTTTGAATGTAAATGACCCCCCCATAGACTCATGTGTTTGAATGTAAATGACCCCCCACAGACTCATGTGTTTGAATGTAAATGACCTCCCCCATAGACTCGTGTGTTTGCATTTTTAATCCCTGGTTGGTGAGTGTTGCTGTTTGGGAAAGTTGTGCAAGCTTTAGGAGGTGGAGCTTTGCTGGAGGAAGTGTGTTGCTGGATGCAGGACTTGAGGTATTCCTTTTGTTTTATTTAATTTTTATTTATTTGAGACACACAGACACACAGAGAGAGAGAAAGAGAAATAGGCAGGTAGAGAGAGAGAGAGAGAGAATGGGTGTGCCAGGGCCTCCAGCCACTGAAATGAACTCCAGATATGTGTGCCCCCTTGTGAATCTGGCTTACGTGGGTCCTGGGGATTCGAACCTGGGTCCTTTGGCTTTGCAGGCAAGTGCCTTTAACTGCCAAGCCATCTTGCTGGACTTGAGGTATTCTAATAGCCAGCCCTACTCACCATTCTCACACTTACTCCCTGCTGATGTAATGATATGATGCCAGCTTCCTGCTCCTGCCCCACATTCTCCACCCGGATGGACTCTACCCTCCAGAACTGGAAGCTGAATTGAACCTCTTCCTTCCATAGGTTCCTTCTGGGCCCAGCAATGAGGAAGTGGCTGATACAATTTTCTTTGCCGGCCAATCCCTACCTGATCCATGATTAGGAAGCAGGATGCACCAGCTAACTAACAGTGCTGGGAGAGAGCCGGAGTTCCAATCCACCCACCTGTTCCCATTCGCTGTTCTGTGCTTGCTGAGGTAGACCTAGCCAGCTGACTCTTTGGGGGACTGCAAGCCTTGGTTGGGACAAACACAGGTTGGGTTAGGACTGTGTTTGGCCACAGAAGACAGACATGGACAACAGTGATTTCTCACACACATGAAAGTTTAGTTTTGGTTGCTGACTGGACTCCATGAAGCCACCAGGGCCCAGCTCCCTCCTGTCTTGTTGCTCACCCCACACAGGAGTCAGAAGCAGAGCTGGAAATCTGGCTGTCGTGCCAGGGATCATAAGGCCTGGGAAGACCACACAGAGTGGGGCGGTTCAGACGGTCCCCAGTTTGGACCAGCTTAGCATGAGTTTGCCAGTCATAGTTACTGTGGTGGTCTGAGTCAGGGGTTCCCCCATAAATGTATGTATTTGAATGCTGGTTCCCCAGCTGGTGTCAGTTTAGGAACTGGAGGTGATGCATTGCTGAGGGTAGGCTTATGGGTATTATAGCCAGCTTTCCCTTGCCAGTGTTTGGCAGGCTCCCCTGCTGCTGTTGTCTACCTGATATCTGCCCATGCCATTGTTTGCCCCTGCCATCATGGAGCTTCCCCTTGAGTTCATAAGCCAAAATCAATCTTTCTCTCCAGTAAGCTGCTCTTGGTCAGATGTTCTCTGCCAATGATGGGAGGCTAACTGCAACAGCGACTCTGTGGGAAAGTTGGGCCTGAATGAAGGGCAGACTTGGGCCAAGCGGCAGGAGAGAGAAGCTAGAAAGAAGAAAGGAATTCAGGAGGTGAAAGCCTCTAGGCCAGGGCCAGCTGGACAAAGGAAGTCAGCCAGAGAGGGCAGGCATCCAGCCTGAACAACAGGGTGCCACCAATGGCTTCCGTGAAAGGAACAAAAGGTGACAGGAAGAGAAGGGGAGGCCAAGTGGAGGTAGGATGGAGAGGAGTTCTCAGAGCCCCTGGGGAGGAGGAGGCAGCTGGAGATGTGGGTGAGAAGTATGGGGGGAGGATGAAGGCCCAGAAGAGGAAACCAGCCCAGGAGGGCAGATAAGCCAGAGCTTGTGAGGTCTGTCCAGAGCAGTGATTCCCGCTGAAATACCTTCCCAAGCCCTCAGGGAAACTTCTAGGAGCCTTGTGGGAACTTGTGCTTCCCTAATGCCCAGCCCACCAAACACCAAGAGCTTCCCAGGCAGGCGGAGGTGAGCAGAGGCATCTGTGACCCAAACTGGTGTCAGCAAAGCTGGCGCATGAGGGTGGGAGGTCAGGCCTGGATAAGCTTCCGGCCCAGTAGGATCCAAGGGCCAAAGACCTCCTCAAGCCTGGTCTCTGGTTAACCGCCTCCTCCTCCTCACCTTCATCCTCCCACTCCTTCTTGTTTAACAATGGTGGCGAGAGGTACCCACAGCTTCAGCGCTGCCCTTTTAGAAAACGCCCTTCCTGGGCTGGAGAGAAGGCTTAGTATTTAAGGCACTTGCCTGCAAAGCTAAAGGACCCAGGTTCAATGCCCAGGACCCATGTAAGCCAGATGCACAGGGTAGTATGTGCTTCTGGAGTTCGTTTGAAGTGGCTGGAGGCCCTGGTGCACCAATTCTGTCTGTTTATATTATATCTCTTTCTATCTGCCTCTTTCTTTGTCTTTCAAATAAATAATAAATTTTTAAAAATTAAAATTTTAAAAAAAGGAAAAGAAAAAGCCCTTCCCAAAGAGACTCTGTCCCTCCCATCGGGCTAGCCTGATTCTCATGGGCCTGGTCTAGGCCAGTGTCCATTTCTGACCCCATCCCTGTATCTGGAGGAGACAAAGAGGTGCACTGCTTAAGTTTACTTCATCTACCTGAGGGTCAGTGGTGGGGATGACCCCATCAGAGTCACAAGGAATGAGAGCAAAGAGGATTCCCCAAAAGGAAACCAAGACAGAGCGAGCTAATGGAAGAACAGGGAATAATAGAAGAATGGAGTGAGGTGAAGCACTTCCGGTCTATTCCTCCACCCTCCGCATGGGACTCGGAAGACAGCTGTGTGCTGATCTGCCCAGCAGAGGTGCTGCAGAGGCCCCAGCAGGCCTGACCACCTCTGACCAGGGGCAGCAGCACTCAGGGAACTGCAGGTAAGGAGGACGGGGACGGCTGACAGGAGTCAGGGAAGTTTTGAGAAGGGTGGCACTGTCAAAGAAGAGACGCGGGGTTCATTCAATAAAACTGGGCCGAGGCTGGGGGCAAAAGGCAGGATCCAAAGGTGCAGAGAACAGTCAACTGCAGGAGCATATGTGTGTCTGCACGCACACACACACACACACACACACACACACAAATTCCTAGTTCAGGCAGTATTCATAGCATAGCTTCCTTCAACACTCCATTCCAGAACCCAAGTGTTTGTTCTTTCCCAGGACTGAAGCTGTAACCACAAGACAAGGTTAACTTTGTTGGGTCAGCAGTAGAGGTTCCCTATCTTACTGCAAACCAGAAATTCTCTTTCCTAGTGACTCCTCCTGGTTCACTACTGCCTGCCATTCTTGCAGGGACCCCCGAAGCTCCTTCCATGGTCTTATCCTGTCTCCTCTCCACTGTCCTGCCTTGTGTGGTGGCTACACATGCACTGGCTTAGTTTTCTCACTGTGTCCTGCCCAACTCTGCTGTGACACTATTCCAAGGTAGATGTCCTGCCGCAGGCGAAAGTCTTTAGGGGAAGAACGTCAGGCAGGGCGGAAAAGGGGCTAAGATCCCTGGAGGCAGGTAGATCCCTCCAGCTCAGGCGGAGGCTCGCTCACCACAAGTGTCAACCCCCATTCCCATCACCCACCACCATCTGGAAAGGATACCTACCGCCTTTTGTCTCTCCCGGATCCAACTGTTCCTGTTTCCCACCCAGGAAGCCAGACGCATAGCACCATTAATTCTGACAGTATGCCCTCTGTGTGTCATCTCTTCAAGAGATCTTCCCATACAGGCAGGGCCTTTTATTGGAAATTCATTTTATTTGTATGCAGGGGGTGTGTGTGTGTGCTCTCACATGCATACGTGTATGCATGCACGTGTAGACCAGAGGACAACGTTGGTGTCATTTCTCAGGCACTGTCCATCTTTTCTTGTTAGTTTGGTTTGAAATGGTCTCACATGGGCACGGAGCTCACCAAGCAGGCTAGACTGGCCGGCCAGAGAGCCCCAGGGATCCACCTGTCTCCACCTTCCCAGCGGTTACAAGTGTGGGTTATCACACCTGGCATTTTTCCGCGGGTACTGGGGCTCAAACTCCGGTCCTCACACTTGTGAACAAACGCTTTGCCTCTGAGCCATCTCCCCAGCTCTACAAGCCCCATTATCATTGAGAAAATAGACTCAGAGATGGGAACTCCCTCCAACATAGAGTATACCTAGCTGAGTTTCTCTCACTGCAGGGTCCCCCAGGGCCCTGGGTTTGGACATGTTTCAAACTGAGGGGTACAGGCCGGCGGAGGGGAGTGGTGGTGTCAGCTACGGTTATCATGGCAACCTGGGGTCTTCAAACCCCAATCTCAAAAATAGTACAGTCCCAAGCCTTTTTTAGTTCCACAGCTTTAGCATTCCGGGGGGCGGGGGAGGGCCCTGACAAATATCCTGGAAGGGAAAGATAACCTTGCAGGAATAAGGACAGAATGACCCTCACTTCCCAGTTCATGGGTCCCTTCAGACTGGCCCCGGTCAGCAGCAGATGGGGAAAACCCCAAACCCTCCATTTCCTGCCCTGTACCACCCAGCCAAGAAACTCTCCAGCGCCCTCTCGTGGCCATTAGTGCCACCGTGTTCTCAAGGGTTCGCAGGTCTCATGGCCTGGATGGGGACACAGGCGTGTCCTAGAGCTGGGACTGGACCCCAGACTTCCTGACGGCCAGTCTTTTCTGGCTGCAATACCTTCTAGCTCTGGAGCTCATGGTCACTGGCTAGCCAGCAGTGAAAGTTAACAGCATCCACCTTATGTGGAGCACTCTGTCCCAAATCCAGTACATGCTGTGAAATGGTCTACCACGGTTATATTAGGTGTGTATTATACATTAATATAAGTATTCTGTATCAGGCTCCCCGATCCCCTCTCACGGGTCAGCATGCAAAAAATGACCCCCTCAAGGCCCCCCCGTGACCCCCATTTCCACCTCACAGGTCATGAGCTGCCCCCCCCCCCCACCCCAACCCTTTTTTCTTCCCCTTGCCTGGAACCAGCGGCGTTCTCTCCAAAAAGTTCAATCCCACCACCTCGTTTGCAGGGATGTCGAGAGGCACAAGGAAACGAAGTCTCCTGGGACAAACTTCACTTGAAATGTGGGTGGAGTGTGTGTGTGTGGGGGGAGAGGTGAAAAGAGAGAAGGAATGATAAAATGTAAAATGCTCCTGGGCCACCAGCTTGAGGACGGCCTGGGAGTACAAAGTGATAGCAGGAGGGAGCGGGGACTCTGCAGGGATGGGGTGCCCAGTGTGTGAGGGGACTGCTGGCCTTTGACTGGCCAGGCGGAGGGGAAGAGGGAATGGGGCTGGGATCAATGTAGGAAAGGAGGGGAACGACCCCCCTCCACACACCTCCCCGTGTTTCTCAGGTACCCTAGAATAAATCTGAGCACCGTGTGTGACTCAGCTCAGTTCTACTCGGTGGCTCTAAAAGAGAGAAGAGGGCGCTGGCCGAGCGGAGGGGGGCCCCAGCATGAGTGTGGGTGGGGAAGGCGTTGAGCAGGAGGCTGGCAGGGGAGGGGGTGGGAAGGGGAAGGATCGCCCAGCTCAGGACACGGTGGGGGGGCGGGTTGGTGGAGATCCTACAGACACCCTGATAGTGACTCGACCAGGTGCCCAGGAGGGTCCCTAAAGGCTTTAGGGAAAAAGGGATGCAAAGGCTGAGTGTCCATCTGAGGAACCCGGGACTAGCACAGCCCCCAGCTCCAGTCCAATCCACACCCCTCTTGCTTGCCTATAAATAACCCCAAGTGTCACTTCAAAGAGCCCTGGGAGCTTGGGACAGGGGCTCCTGATCACCACGCCCCCCCTCCAACCACCCCCCTCCAACCGCCACCACCGGGCGACTTTGCATAAATAAACACATCCCAGGAGCTGTGGGCCCGGTGGGAGGGGAGGCGGAGCGGGAGGGAGCGAGGGAGGGAGCGAGCGAGGGAGGGAGGAGGCCGGGCCGCGGGCGGGGCGGGCGGGATCCGTTTGGGAAGCTTAGCCGTGCGCCCCGGCGGTCCTCCGCGCGCCGCCGCCTCGACTGTGTCAAGTTTCACCGGCGCCCCGAGTCGGCCCCCTGCGCTCGTCGGCGGCGGCCGCGACCCTGCTCTGCCCATGGGGCCTTCCACGTGCGCCCCTGCGCCCGGCGACTGACACCCCGCTCTCCCACCACCGGCCAGACACCCAGAAGGAACCCAGAGAGCGCCACGGGCCCCAGAACCCCCCGCAGAGGCGACCGGAGAGCCGGATAGATCATTCCCCACTCCAACTTTTCCGGACTTGGGGGACGCTCTTGGAAATAACTTTGATTTTTTTTTCTCACTTTGGTGTACACCGATCGTGGCTGCCTGTGGTCCCCTTCTGATCACTCATTTTAAAAAAATTATTATTATTATTATTATTGTTTTACCCCGTCCTCTTTGGGGAACACCAGGAAAGGACGTTTCCCAGTCTCACTAACTTTTTTCTCGTCCTCGGAAGTTTCTTGAATCGCGCCCTTCGGCCGCGGCTCTTGCCTTTATTTATTCTATTTATTTTATTTATTGGGTTCTCAAGACGCGAGAGGGATGGTGGCAGAGAGCGCACGCAAAGCAGCAGCCGCCTCCGCCGCCGCTTCGGGCACCAGGAGTCCGGGGGATCCCAGTGCGCCCGGCACGGGCACGAGGACCGGGACCGTGGGGCTGACGCCGGAGCGCGGCGCGCGGCTGCCCAGCCCGGGGTCGTGTGGGCTGCTGGCGCTGGCGCTCTGCTCGCTGGCGCTCAGCTTGCTCGCCCACTGTCGGACGGCCGAGCTGCAGGCCCGCGTGCTGCGCCTGGAAGCCGAGCGCGGGGAGCAGCAGATGGAGACGGCTATTTTGGGACGAGTCAACCAACTGCTGGACCAGGTCGGTGCCCTTTGTTGCTTGGTTTTTGTCCCCTCACACCCCCACCTCCTACCTCTCTGCTCCCCGCGGCCCCCCTAGCGCAGCCTGGGACTCTCTGGCTACCAGCCGCTCCCCCCGCGCGCGGCGCTCACGGGCTGCGCTCAGGTTGTCCCGCGCACGGGGACCGCTGCTGCTGCCCTGCCAGAGAGAGATCCTGTGGACACGCAGAGCGCCCCAGGGCCGGGGCAGGACCTCCAGGCTCCCTGCCTCAGCAGGAGACTTGCTGCTGGGAGCGCTTGGCAGGTGGAGGCATCCAGGGATGCGCAGGGGCGGATAGGTCTGGTGAGAGGGCTGCCGGCGCCCACCAGGCGGGAAACGTGCCCCGGCAGGGTTGTGGATGCTGCCTGACTTTTTATTTCTGGCCACATTGGGAAGCAGGGTGAGGGAGTGAGCTAGCCAATGGCCAACAGGAGAGGACCGTCCTTGCAGGGGGTTTTCTGGTCCCTACACGCTTGCCTCTCCGGATCCCTGGGGACCTCAAGAGTGGGTCGCTGGACTCTGATATCCTTGGGCCCCGGTGAACCTATGCTTTCTTATTTCTGAGCTGGGTTTCTTCTGTAGCCGGTTCTGCAATGGTCCCAACACACTTTTCTGGGAAACGGATGAGCTGTCTCTTGGTCCCCAAGTAAACTGACAGAAAGCTACTCATGTGCCCTTGGCCATGCCATCTTGGACGTGCATGGAAAGATGGCACTCTCCCCAGGAAGCAGGGACATGTAGACTCCCTCCGGGTGCCCCCAGGGACAGTCTGTAACTCAAGAGGGAGAGGCCTGGTGACTTGTTGACTCTGGACTGTACAAAGGACTCGGGGCCCACAGGGAGGGGAAGACAGGCCGGATGAGGTTGGCAGATGTGTGGGTTGTGGTGGTTCTGGCACAGGCTGGTACTTGGATGTTGTGGTGGTTTGATTCAGGTGTCCCCGATAAACTTAGGTGTCCTGAATGCTAGGTTCCCAGCTGGTGACAATTTGGGAATTATGTACCCTCCAGGAGGCAGTGTAGTGTTGGGATGTTAAAGCCAGCCCCCCCCCCCCCGCTAGTGTTTGGCACACTCTCCTGTTGCTGTTGTCCACCTGATGTTGGCCAGGGATTGATATCTATCCTCTCTGCACATGCCATCGTTTTCCCCTGCCATCATGGAGCTCCCGCCTTGTAGCAGACAGCTTTAGGTTCGCTGAGATGAACTTCCAGACCAGGCACAGTTATGGAGGAAGGGATATTTATTGAAGCTTACAGATCCAGGGGAAGTTCCATAATGGCAGGAGAAGCAGCCTGCCTTCACAGGACCAAACACAGAGAGAAAAGCCACAAGCCAAAAACCACACAGCACAGCACACCTCAGGAGCTCCAGCTAGGCACACTTTGCATATCTTTAGATTGAAATCTCAAACCCACCACCACACTTTAAGATCCACCCAGTGACACTGCCTCCAGCTGGGTGGCTGCAGATGCAAACTACAAACTAATGAAACACTGAATATATTGGGGGCCAGCTATTCAAACTACCACACCCCTCAAGCCTGTAAGCCAAAATAAACCCTCCCCCCCCCACCAAAAAAAAAAAAAAAAGCTGCTCTTGGTTGGGTGATTTCTGCCAGCAATGTGAACCTGACTGCAACAGATGCTGTGCAACTTGGGGGCAGCACTGTAATCTCCCTGAGCTTCCAGAAGAGCCATGAGATGTGTCCAAGGCCAGAGGTGAAGGTGCCTCTGTGGTCAGGTTCCTCTGGGCTGCTTCTTCCGGAGTTGTTCCCTAAGACGGCCCAGGAGGGTGAAGATCACAGGCCAGAGCACCCAGGGTGGCCACAGGGCAAGCTCCCCGTGAGATCTATCTCCCTCCCATGCCTGCTGCTTCCTGCTCATGCCCACCCCTCTCCAACAGGCCCCAGAGGACTTACGCCACCACAGTTCCTGGGCCTCTGAGCACTCTCTAGTCTCTTTGTTGGCTGGCTGAGTGCAGAGGGCATGACTAGGTGGTGAAGAGGGAGACAGACATCTTCAGAGGCACTCCAGCCCTCCCCAGACTCTTGCTGAGGCCAGAGCTTCAGCTCCCAGGAGCTTGGGCCTAACTGCTTGATCTGATATGACAAGACTCCCTGCCTGCCCCAAGTAGTAGTCCCCCGCCCATGTACCCTACTTACCTCAGCTGCCAGAGCTGAGAGGCTCCCCAAAGATTATCTGAAGAGACTCCTACTTTTAAAATATTTTATTTATTTATTTATTTATTTATTTATTCATTTAAGAGAGAGAGAGAGAGAGAGGATGGACATGCCAGAGCCTCCAGACATGCAGACAAACTCCAGGCACATGCGCCACCTTGTGCATCTGGCTTACATGGATACTGGGGAATCGAACCTGGGTCCTTAGGCTTCACAGGCAAGTGCCTTAATTACTAAGTCACCTCTCCAGTCTGAGACTCCCATTTTACAGAGGGGGAACACTGAGGTCTGAAAAAAAGATGGTAGGCTGCGAGAGTTATGTGAGATTCAGGACTAGAATGAACCTTCCCATCGCTGTGCAATCCTGCCACCATGTCCTGAGACCAACAGGGGGGCCAGGCACTGTGCAAATACTTCTACCCTCCTGAACTTAGTGGCAAGAGGGATCCCAAAAGAAAATGGGCATGACCAAGTGGCATGCAGCACACTAACCTCATGAGATAGAGGGGCCAGGAAATGTGGCACATCTCACCTCATCTGATGGTAGTGGCAATTACACTGGCCTTCCTGATGAAGTGATTGAAAGGATTATCTTTATGGGTGTTTTTGGCATGTATGAGGTGTGTGTTTTTAATGATTTATTTATTTACAAGCAGAGAGAGAGAGGAGAGAGACACAGAGAGAGAATGGGCACTCCAGGGCCTCCAGCCACTGCAAACAAACTCCAAATACATGTGCCCACTTTGTGAGTCTGGCATTTATGTGGGTACTGGGGAATCAAACCCCTGGTCATTACGCTCTGCAGCTTAAGCACCTTAACCACTGAGCCATCTGTCCAGTGTGTGTGTGTGTTTTGAATTTTGTTTATTTGCATGTCATATGTGTGATGTGCTGTGTGCACATGTGTGCGCATGCCCTGTGTGCTTGTGCGGATGGCAGAGAACATTGGGCATTCTCCCCTTTTCATTCATCCACAAGTTTCCTTGAGATGGAGTGTCTCACCGAACACAGAGCTGTTGGATTTTCAGTCAGAGTGGCTGACTAGGGAGCCACCTGATTCTTCAGCCACTGCTCTCACAGGACTGGAGTTACAGGCATGTGTTGCCAGGCTCAGCTATTTTATGTAGGTGCTGGGGAATCAAACTCAGGGCAAATCAGGCCCTCTTCGGCCCTCGTGTTTACGTGGCAGCACTGTTACCTACTAAGCCATCGCCCCAGCCCTGCCCCAGCCCTCCACTTTGGTCCTTAAGACAGTGTCTCTCGCTGAATCTAGAGAGCTAGACTCACTAGCTGCGAGCTCCAGATATTCTCTGTTCCCTGTGCTGATATTACAGGCAGGCACCCCCATGCCCAGAAGTTTCTAGAATCTGAATTCAGGTCTTCATGCTTGTGTAGCAAGCCCTTTTACTTGCCCAGCCATCTCCCCAGCCTTGGAAATGATTTTTATTCTTGTGGGGTTTTTTTTGGTGGGGGGTGTTTTATTTATTTATTTGTCTGTTTGAGAGATAGAGAGAATGAGCATGCAAGGCTTTCTGCTGCAGCAAATGAACTTCAGGTGCATGTGCCATTTTGTGCATCTAGCTTTTCATGGGTACTGGGTACTGGGAATTGAACCTGGGCTGTTAGGCTTTGCTATCAAGTACCTTTAATGGCTGAGTCGTCTCTCCAGCCTTCTATTTATTTATTGATTTATTGATTTATTTATTTATTTATTATTTTGGTGTTTTTGAGGCTCACTCTAGCCCAGAGTGACCAGAAACTCACTCTGTAGCCCAGGCTGGCCTCAAACTCCTGGTGGATCTCCTACCGCAACCTCCCAGGGACTAAAGGTGCGCACCACCCTCCCGTCCCGTGCAGCAACTATTAGTCACACGGGCGCCTATTCTACTGAAACTGAATATGAATGAAGACACAGTCCTGCTTCAAGCACCCGGTAGCTAGAGTCTGGTCCCTGGGCAGTGCAGTAGATACAGAGATGTCTTCTGTCTCCCACAGCCCTCTGCGGAAGCGCTGAGGAAGGGTGTGCTCCTCACAGTTCTTGTTGCCGTGACAAACATGGGACAGAAACAGCTTACAGAAGTGAGACTGAGGTTGGTTCACAGTCTCGTGGCAGGGAGGTGTGGCAAGCCAAGAAGCTCATGTCCTGGCTGCCATGAAGGAGGGAGGGAGAGAGAAAGGGAGGGAGAGAGAGATAGAGGGAGAGAGAAATAGAGGGAGAATAAATATGTGCGTGTGCTCCCTTCTTGTTGCTGCTGAACAGAACACCAGACCAGAGGCAGCTTACTGGAGGAAAAGCTTTACTTCAGGCTTATAGGTTTTTTAAAAATATATTTTTTTATTTTTATTTATTTATTTGATAGAGTGGGCACGACAGTGCCTCCAGCTGCTGCAGATGAACTCCACAGGCCTTGTGAGTCTGGCTTATGTGGGTCCTGGCGAATTGAACCTGGGTCCTTTGGCTTCACGGGTGATAGCCTTAATTGCTAAGCCATCTCTCCAGCCCCAGGCTTACAGTTTCGAGGAGAAGCATCTTCATGGCGGGGAGAGCATGCTTTGAACAAGAAGCTCTCTCCTTTCCCCACTTCATTTCCATGAGGATCTCCAGCCTATGGGCTGATACCATCCGTAGTCAGAGCATGTCCTTTCCTAACGAATCCTCTTTGGAAACACTCTTACAGACACACCCAGAGCCCTGCCTTACTAGTCAAGGGCTTCTCCATCCAATCAAGTGGGCTATCAAGACAAACCACGAGCAGGGGCAATTTCTAGACCTGCAAAAGTGCCCCCAGAGCCACTGAAAGGAGCCCACACCTTCATCCTGTCTTTCCCCATGTTTTTTTTTTTTTTTTCAGGCATAGTAAAGAGTGAGAGTGATGTCTGAGGTAAGACAAGGGCAGGTAGAAACTGCAGTGAGAGAGGAGGAAGGCCTCATGGGTTTGTGAACACAGAAGAGGCAGAGTCTCTGAACAGACCGGGGAAGCTGAGAGGGCTCGTCCAGATGCAAACTGCAGGCAATGGAGCAGATCCGAGGGGCCCAGCCGCTGGCTGGTGGGTCAATACTGGGACAAGAGGACTTGGGAGCTGGGAGTGAGCTTTGCAGACCTCCGCTGACTCCCTCCCTCCTCCCTTCCGTCAGCACCTCTCTGGGGCTGGGACCCTTAATGAGCACTCCAGCTGCCTGCTGTTTGATTTTCCTTGTGTGAAGAAAGAAGCTGGAATGTCCCAAATGGAGAAACTCAGATGACACCTAGAACTGGGGCAGTAGCGAAAGAGAGGCAGACAGAGAGAGAAAGACTGGCAGAGATAGAGACAGATAGAACTAAAGAAAGAAAATAGCCAAATTCACTCATTTTGGAGCCCTGGGCTTGTGGAGGTGGGTCTTGGCAACCCCCTCCACTGATTCCAGGCAGTTTCCCATATTAGTGACAATGGCTGTGACTGCACTGGGTGTGCCAAGGTCACGGGTATGACTAAAGATGGCACTTTCAATCCTCCCTACACCCCCCCCGCCCAGGGCTGGCCTGCTCCTCACCCCAATTTACAGATAGGAAGCCCCCGTCACTGATCCTCTGTCCCACCCTCTGTGACTCATTCCTTCCACCTTGAAGAACCCCTGGGAAAGGAAGTGGTGGAAACTTCCAGGCTAAGATGTTGATGGACCCTAGGCAGTCTCCCTTAAGAAGAACAGTCATGCTGGGAATGTCTCACATCTATAGGGTGTGTACAGGTGCCTTTTATGGGGCCATTGTGGAGATCAAATAGTGGAGGACAGACTGGAAAGTTGAGGTGGGGATGGACACAGATTCTGAAAGGAACAGGGGTCACCTGTGCAGCTGCCTGGGCCTCAGGAAGAAAGTCTAGGCCTTCTCAAGTGCAGCCCCGCCAGCCTCTGTGTTCACCCCAAATCTACGCTTCCTTTCATGTAGCGAGACTCTATGACGGAGGTGCACGTGCTGACACCAGTAGCCAGGTCTAGCATCCCGCTAAAGAAGTGCAGGAGGCATGGCTCCTCCACAGAGCCCCCTCTGCCTTCTGGTTCAGGAGCCCACTGATGGGTGTGTGCTTTGCTCCCACTCCAGGGTCCTCAGCAGACATGACTAATCAATTATAGTACACTTTCCTGATGAGCTTAGCATAGCCTCAGAATTCTTTGCAAATGGTTTTGCAGGATGCTAGTGGAAACTGGTGCTCAAGGTGGAAGGCCATCTCATGACTTGAAGCATTTTGTAAAACAATACTTTTGCTGGGTGTGGTGTATATGCCCCTGTAGTGCTCATGCCTGCCTGCTACGGGTGTTGCTAGCCTGGGAGGCTGGTGTAGAATGAGGGCAGTGCTTGGTGTCCGCTCTATCACTTCCACCTGGTCTTGTTTTGAGCCAGGGTCTCTTTTTAGCGTCTTCAGAGCTTGTGGGGCTCTGCTGTCCCCTGCAGGACACCTGGAGGTTTGAAGTTTCAGGCGCCCTTGGGTCCTCGTGTTTGAACAGGAAGCACACTTCACTACTGAGCCATCTGTCCAGCCCTTGAAGCAATTTTTGTTGTTGTTTTTGTTTTAATTTATATATATTTATTTATGAGAGAGAGAGAATGGATGTGCCAGGGCCTCTATCCACCACACACACACAAAAACCCTCCTGATGCATGTGCCACTTTGTGCATCTGGCTTTATGTGGGTACTGGGGAATAGAACCTGGGTACCTAGGCTTCACAGGAAAAGCTCCTTAACTTCTAAGCTATCTCACCAGCCCCACTTATGTTTTTTAAAATGACATGTGTACTTAGGATGGGTAAAGTCAGGGAGAATTGTGTCAGAGGCCTTCAAGCCAGCAGGTACCTCCAAACCACTCAGAGGAGCTCACTGGGTAGCTGACCCTCGCAGGAGGGTGGCAGGGAAGACGAGTGCTAACGTAATGTTTGCTCTACTCCAAACGAGTTTCCCACTTCAGTCCACTCCCAGAAATGGACAGATAGCACACACATCTCCCTTCTAGCCCAGAGCCATGGCAGACATCATTCATCGCTCACTGAGCCTGGGCAGACCTCTGAACCCTTCACTCAAGGGTCCAGGTTTGTGTGCCTTGCCCACTAAAGTCAAATGCACAAGGTAAAAGGAAGTCTATTGGCCATATGTGGCTCAGCCTCAGCCACGTGGGGCAGTGCCCGCCTCTGAATGGCCTTTAAATGTCTTACCGCTGGCATAAGCTGATCACAGGGATGCGGGACGGCTAGTCCCTGGGTTCTTGTTAAGTTAGTAGGGTACTTTGCACGTGGTTGGCACACCTCTCCAACTCGTGTGACTTAAGACCCTCCTGTGGGAGTCTAGGGAAGATGTCTCAGCCAGCCGAATCCCCACACTGCTAGTCCTAGCCCCAGCTAAGGTTCTGAGCATTTGCTTCAGGGTGTGTGTGTTGGGGCGGGGGAGTTCCAAGAGTGATGCATTTTCACCCAGATATGGAAGCTGAGCACCTCCCCCTCCTGCCCCAATGCCAAGGTCAAGAGCTCCAGGAGGCTGTAAACTGGTGAAACTGGCAGGTCCGCGCCACTCGTGTCACACAACCTCTGCCAGGACTCGTGTGACCTGAGCCTTGGCGTCCTGATGAGAAAAGCAGAGATGGCAGTGTCCTCTGCAGAGAAGATGTGACTGGAGCCGCTACCACCTCCCTCGTCACCAGAGGCGAGACCGGAATGCGTTTGTCCTCGGCATTTATTCAGGGATGTTTACTGAACGTTCACTGTGTGCCCAGCACCATTCAAAACGCCTTCCCTCAGCCGGGCGTGGTGGCGCACGCCTTTAATCCCAGCACTCGGGAGGCAGAGGTAGGAGGATCGCCGAGAGTTTGAGGCCACCCTGAGACTACAGAGTGAATTCCAGGTCAGCCTGGGCTGGAATGGGACCGTACTAAAAAAAAATATAATAAAACCAGGGTTGGGGAAATGGCTTAGCAGTAAGGCGTTTGCCTGTGAAGCCTAAGGATCCCAGTTCAATTCCCCAGGACCCACGTAAGCCAGATGCACAGGGGGGTGCATGTGTCTGGAGTTCATTTGCAGTGGCTGGAGGTCCTGGAATGCCCATTCTCTTTGTCTCCTCCTCTCTCTCTCTCTCAAACAAGTAAATAAATAAATAAAATATTTTAACAAAATAAAACAAACAAACAAAAAAGCCTTCCCTCTACTAGCCCACCAAGTCCTCACCACAATCCTGTGATGTGACTTTTATTTCCACTGTCCCCTTCTTGTAGAAGAGCAGATGGTGGCTCGGAGAGGAAACGTCACCTTCTCAAGGTTGCGCAGCTAGTGAGCAGCTCCGTGGACCCAGACCTGGCATTCGGAGCCACCAGCACATATTTACCTGTAGCTCCAAACTCTGGGAAGTGGGGGCTTCTCAGCCTGGTTGTCTTCCTCGGAGGTGGTGCTTAATGAACTGATCACGCCAGGCCTTCATCGCTGCCTTTGTGGTCAGAACGGCTCTGAGCATGTTTGTTACACCTGACTTTGGGGCGGGGGTGGATCCTAAGGAGAGCCCTCGTCCAACCTGGGATTCTGGAAAGGGAAGGTGGTCCCTGGTGCTTGCACTCAGGGTGGCTCAGTTCTTATGCATGGTGTGGTCCTGTGCACAGAGGCTTTGTAGAAGCCTCAATCCTACTCTGATTTGCTCACCCAACCTCGTTTTGCTTCTTCCTCCCTTTCTTGCTCCACTTAACTGCCTGCTGTCTGTCTGTCTGTCCAGATCAGCAGCTGGGAGTCCCCTTTCAGGAGCAAGGGAGGGTTAAGGGCTCTGAAGAGACACTGAACATTGTAAATTTCCTTCCCTTCTCTCATCTCATTGGGATCGCTACACAAGGGCCACACAGGGAGCTTTGGAAACACAGCATCTGCCCACCTGCCTGTTCCTGAGGGGACCCTGTGGATTGGTAGGGCACTTAACACATGGTGTCTGTGCTCTGCCCAGGCTGGAGGGAAGGAGGAAGGGTAGGGGTGGAGGGAGAGAGAGACAGAGGCTATGTATGGCACCCGAGCTGCTTCTTAGGGGTCTCGCAATGTTCAGGGACTGTGAGTGACAGTTGTTGGGTTGACGGTGAGATGTCATGGGGCCCTACTATGCATCTGGAAGTTGCAAAGGCTGGGAAGGAATGGTCAGCTTTGCTCCTGTGTTTTCCAAAATTAAATAAAGCCAGCTGAGGGTGTATTGCCCAGGAGAGCACCCACTCCTGCTTTTAAATTTTTTTTATTTATTCTTCTTCTTATTATTATTATTTTGGTTTTCTGAGGTAGGGTCTCACTTCCAGGCTGACCTGGAATTCACTATGCAGTCTCAAGGTAGCCTTGAACTTATGGTGATCCTCCTACCTCTGCCTCCCTAGTGCTGGGATTAAAGGTATGTGCCAGATCTCCAAATTATAGGCTATCTGACCTTGAGCAAGTCGTTAGACTTCTCTGTACCTCTGTCAAATATGGATGATGATCAGAACATTGTCTCCCCTTTGAGGGCTGTTTACAGAATTAAAAAAAAAAAAAAAGTTAGGGGCTGGAGAGATTGCCTAGCAGTTAAGACGCTTGCCTGCAAAGCTTAAGGACCCAGGTTTGCTTCCCTAGTACCCACGTAAGCCAGGTGCAAAAGGTAGTGTATGTGGCTGGAGTTCATTTGCAGCAGCTAGAGGCCCTGGCATGCTCATTTTTTCTCTCTCTCTTAAATAAATGAATAAATAAATAAATAAAAATTTAAAAGTTAGAAACGAATGGCTAGCAACAGCACCTGGTACTTGCTTAATAGATATGTTAATCTCCTTGAAAGAGACACATGCCACCTGTCACAGACATGGCAAAGAGGCCGTGGGTTTAAAGCCAGGCTTCTTGGTTTCAAATCCTGCCTTTGCCCTCCTGCTGGATACCATCTGGCAGTTTGCTTCCCCCTCTCTGTGCCTCAGTTTCCTTGCTCGTGAGACGGGCCGCTGCAAACACTCAGTGAGTACAGACGAGACACTTGCCCAGTTCATTAGGCAGACCCGGAGTCTTAGAGCCATCCCCCTGTGACCTGGCCCTCACCTGGTTGCTTGCCATGCATCTTCAGCTCAGATGTCACCTCCCTGTGATTAGCCAAAGCAGTCAGTGCCCACGACTGACTGACTGGATCTTGGCCACTCGCTCCTCTCGGTCACAGCTCAGCTGACAGTATTTGCACAAGGTTCTGTGTGGCTCCCAGTGGTCCCAGTGGTCAGCTGGTGCGCATGCTCTGTCCTGACTGCCCCCCACCCCCCGGCACTCTGACCGCTGGGCACACAGCCATGCTCCATCCCTGGGGAGAAAAAACTCTGGCTCCTGCCCAGGACTTTGGCCCATAGTCCTCCCTATATGGTCAGCCCCTGCCACATCCTCCAAAGCCAGATTCAGAGATGAGTTCTGGCCTCCTAGGGTCCCTGAGGCCCTGAACCCCATGCCAAATCACTCCCGGTGACAGGGTCCAACGCTTTGACTTCTCACAGAGCAGCAGCAGGCCTTGGGTTGGCGGGAAGGAACGGCTTCCCTTGTGGAAGGCTGGGACACCTACGTAGGGGTAAGAGGCTCTTTCTCTGAGCAGAAGCGCTTTGGAAATGTCTGTCTATAGTTCTGATGCCGTTTCAAGACCCAGGCTGTGCAGGGCCCCCGTGTTTCATAGCCCTGAGGCTGCCTGTGAGTGAAAGCCAAGTCTGTTGCACAGAGCCATGGTGGGTGGGAGGAGGGAGAAGATGGTTCCTTGACACTGTGTCCCCCCACATCCCCACCGCCTTCCACAGTTCCCAGCATTCTGGCCCTGGAGCGGTCTGGGTGAGTCCAGCTTGGGTGGGTGTGGGTAGGGTGTCTGGGCTTCCTTGGCTTTGATGAATTTCACCCAGTGGAGCAGCCTGGAGCATGTGCCACAGATGAACCAGCCCCTTTCTGTGGAGCCACCCGCCTGTGCCATCCTGAGGTCTGACCAGAGACCTAGCCCTGGGGGGTCAGTCTGAACTTCTTCTTTTTTAAAAAAATATTTTATTTATTTGAGAAAGAGAGAGAGAATGGGCACACCAGGGCTTCCAGCCACTGCAAACGAATTCCAGATTCATGTGCCCCCTTGTGCATCTGGCTTATGTGGGTCCTGGAGAGTCGAACCAGGATTCTTTGACTTTGCAGGCAAATGCCTTAACTTCTAAGCCATCTCTCCCCCTGAACCTCTCTTCTTTACTGAAGAGCCTGCACGAGCCCAGCCCAAGGCTATAAGGACCAGGCCCAGCAAAGCAGATCCATCAATGGGCTTTCAGTGTGGACCAGAGGTGCCAGACTTTCCCCCTTGCAGGGCCAGCTCAGTCTACAACCCAGGAAGGTTTGATGCAAGGACCCGTACACTCTGCACCGGGAGCGAGCTCAGCGGCCAGAGCATTGCCCGCTGGGGGCATGTCTAGGTCACTTCCTCCTCTGGCCGCTTCTGGCCCTCAGAGTCAGTGGCAAGCAGAGTGTCATTGTCTTCCTCCCTCAGTTTCCCAGGACACCTGTCTACTCACCCCGGTGGTCAGTGAACTTCAGGCCATGCTGGTCTCCGCACGGCAGGTGCAGGAGGAGGCCTGGCAGCAGCTCAGGACAGAGGTGGCCTTCGTGCCATGCCAGCCAAGCAGGTGCGCACCCTCACTGGTGTCCAGTGCCTCTTCTTATTTCCCACTCGTCTGTCCCCTCAGCTGTCCAGCAGATAGATTAGGGCGCCCTGCTGCATGGCTGAGGACGGGGGGCTCAGACATTCTCCCTCTTGCTTAGAACAGTGAGTGGGAGGCGTGTGGTGAGATCACGTGACCTGGCATTCCTCTGTCAGTCCAACCTCCTCTGCACACTGCAATGCCCTACATAGAAGAGACGCTTCCTTGGAGTTCAGGGTCCACCTATGCCAGAGCCCCAAGTTGAGTCCCAAGAGCAAGTAGAGTCACACTGAGCATACCAAAATTAATCATTACATGACATTTTTTTCCCCTAAGAGGCTTAGCACAGGGACTGGTGAGATGGAGCAGTGGGTAAAGTACTTGCCATGCAAGTCTGAAGACCCGAGTTCCAATCCCCAGCACCCATGTAAAAAGCCAGGCATGGGCTGCAGAGTTAGCTTAGCAGTTAAGGTGCTTGCCAGCAAAGCTGAAGGACCCAGGTTTGATTGCCCAGTACCCACATAAAGCCAGATGCACAAGACAGCAAGTGCATCTGGAGTTTGTTTGCAATGGTTAAAGGCCCTGATGCACCCGTCTTCTCTCTCTCTTTTCCTATTTCTCTCTCTCTAAATAAATAAATAAATAAATAAATAAATAAATAAATAAATAAATAAAATTTAAAAAGCCAGGCATGATGGCATGTGCCTGTAATCCCAGCCCTAGAGAGGCAAAGACAAGGAATCCCTGGGGGTCACTGGCTAGCTAGTCTGGCTGAATTGGTGAGCTCCAAGTTCTTTGAGAGACCTCTCATAAAATAAAATAAGGCTGAGAGGGCTGGAGAGATGGCTTAGCAGTTAAGGCGTTTGCCTGCAAAGCCCTTTGGATCCCGGTTCGATTCTCCAGGACCCATGTAAGCCAGATGCACAAGGGGGCGCATGCATCTAGAGTTAACTTGCAGTGGCTGGAGGCCCTGGTGTGCCCATTCTCTCTCTCTCTCTCTGCACCTCCTTCTCTCTCTCAAATAAATGAATATATATATATATATATATATTTTTTTTTTTAAAATAAGGCTGAGAGCAACCGAGGAAGACACTCAATGCTGACCTCCACACATCCCTCCGGCTTCACTTGCCCAAGCCACACTTTGAGTCCACGTGTAACAGGGATGAGAGCCAGGTCCCTTTAAGAGCCTGAGGCTGGAGAATGGGGAATGAATGGCCCCTAAGCCCAGGCTGGGCTGAACCACGTTCACTGGGGAAGTGAGTGGCCGCCTGGCATCTTCCCTTTGATATTGACACCGGCATTTTAATATCAGTGGAATGATGTTTCAGCCCGACCACACAGGGCATTCCAGGAGGCCCTGGCTGCCAGCCGGGAGAGCGGGAAGGCTTCTCTGCCTAGAGCGGCTGGGGTCTCCCCCCCAACCCAAAAGGCTTCAGAAGTTGCCCCACCCACTCCCATCCTCAGCCTGAGGTCGCTCACCTGGGTCTCCAACCCAGACGCCCATGGGGGCAGAGCTGGTGGCTTCTTCCCCTGTGAAGCTGAGTTGGCCTGGGTCAGTCATGCCCATGTAGCGAGGGGAGTCGGCCTCCAAGTAGTACCTGACTGAACCTCAACTTGCAGCTGTCAGACCTTCTTACTGCCCAAGAGGGAAGCTTGCCACCACTCATGGCAACATCTGATGTGTAAATGCCCGGGCTTTACTGAGTACCTGCCATGTAGCAGGCTCTGTTCTAGGCACGGGGAATGCGGTAGTAGAGAAACAAAGCACAGGATCCATGTCCCGGAGGAATTTACCTTCCAGTGGTAGGGGAGGCAATAAGCAAAATAAAAAGAGAATAAAAAATCCTAAAGAGAAAATGAGATAGGAACTGAAAAAGGAAGTACATCAGGGGAGGGGAATAGGCAGGAAACATGTAGGACCCAATTGAGAACATGACAGGTGGGCTGGAGTAATGGCATAGAGGTTAAGGCGCTTGCCTGGGAAACGTAAAGAGCCAGGTTCAGTTCGCCAGGACCCATATAAGCCAGCTGCACAAGGTGGCGCATGTGTCTGGAGTTCGTTTGCAGAGGCTGGAGGCCCTGGCGCACCCATTCTCTCCCCCAAATAAATAAAAAAATATTCATAAAAGAACATGACGGGGCACAGCTAGGTAAAGACCATGCTAGGAACAGAGAGGACATCAGAGCAAAGGCCCTGAGGCAGGGCAAAGCCTGGCATTTGTAGACGAGAAGGACTTATGATGGCCCTGGCTACTGTCTCACATGGGCTGCAGGGGCCAGGGTGGATGTGGCACAGGAGACATTAGAAGTTTATGGCATCCCTGGACAAGACATGTGCTGGAGCAGGTGGTTGTGGAAGGGGTGGGAGAAGGGGCCGGTGCTGGGTGTGTCTGGGACCGCATTGTCAGAAGCTCAGACTCGAACCCACTTCTGAGGTGGCAAGAAGTGGCCCGCCAGGCAGGTGGCTGGCAGTAAGATGAGAACATCATCCCATGTAGATGTCTCTAGTGCAGGCGAGGTCCCCAAGGAGCTGGTGTGTGGAGAACACAGAGCAGGCCCTGGACAGGGGTCCTGTGGCCTGCAGCAAGCATATAAGAAGGAACCATCAGGGAGCAGAGAGGGTACAGCCAGAACGGTAGGAGGAAAACCGAGAAAGCAAGGTGCCTGCCCTCACAGCCAAGTGTGGAAGGGGATTCTGGAGGAGGAGGAGTGAGAAAGAGCTGCTGCAGGCTGAGGTGGAGGAGGAGCTCCAGCCATGAGACTCAGCCACATGGAGAAATGCTCATGGTGTCTCTTGCTGGCTCACTCTCTCGAGAGGACTTCACAGGCTGGAGAAATGGTTTAGCGGATAAGGCGTGTACCTGTGAAGCCAAAGGATCCCGGTTCAATTCTCCAGGACCCACATTAGCCAGATGCACAAGGGGCACATGCATCTGGAGTTGGTTTGCAGTGGCTAGAGAATGGGTGTCCATTCTCTCTCTCTGCTTGCAAATAAATAAATAACAATTTTTAAAAAAGAGGGCACTTGGGCTGGAGAGATGGCTTAGTAGTTAAGGCCCCTGCCTCCTACGCCTAAGAACGCTGGTTCCAATCTCCAGGTCCCACGTTTAGCCAGATGCAAAGTGATGCAAGGGCACAATGCCACACTTGACCATAAGGGGATGCACACATCTGGATTTTGTTCGCAGCAGCTGAGAGGCTGCTGGCGCGCCCATCTCTATCTGTCTTCCTCTCCCTCTCTCTCTCTCTCTGTCTCTCTCTGTGTCTCTCTCCACAAAAAAAAAAAAAAAAAAAAAAAGAGGGGACTTCAGCCCATTTCAAGCCCCATGTGGCCAGAACTTCCTCAAGAGAAATTAGAAATACAAAGTCACATAAGAAAAAGCCTCTCTCCAAATATTAGTAATGCATTCCATAATACCTTTTTCTTTTAAAACATTTATTTTGTATATTATATTTATTTATTTGCAAGGGAAGAATGGTGAGGGATGGGTGTGCCAGGGCCTCTAGCTGCTGCAAAAGAACTCCAGTCACATGCACCACTTTGTTCATCTAGCTTTACCTGGATACTGGGGAATTGAACCCAGGTTGTTAGGCATTGCAGGCAAATGCCTTAACTCCTGAGCCATCTCTCCAGCCCCTAATTTATGTTTATTTGCAAGCAGAGAGAGACAGAGAGAGAGAGAGAGAGAGACAGAGGGAGATAATGAGTGCTCCAGGACCTCCAGCCACTGCAAAGGAATTCTAGATGCATGTGCCACTTTGTGCATCTGGCTTTACATGGGTACTGGGGACTCAAACCCAGGTCATAAGGTTTTACTGGCAAGCGTCTTAACCACTGAGCAATCCCTCCACCCCCTCAATAATACTTTCTAAAATCTTTGTGGCAATAAATGAAATACATTCAAGGCGAACTTGGTCCTGATGCCACCAGCTTCAATGTCTTAAGAGTGCGGCTTGGAGTCTCAGACAGTCCCTTTACTTCCCGTGGCCTTGGCCAGCTGCAGTGACAGCTCACAGGGTCCTAGCTGTAATATGGTTGTCTCTGCGCTTCTAGCAGTCAGGCACCTTTTGTGGGTACAGTCCTCCTCTCATACCTGTTGGTAACCTGGGAAGTGAGGCTGTCAGCTGCAACAGGCACCATGTGAGAACCCAGTCTTCCCTCAACCCCTGTGGGAGGGAGCCTCATGCTCAGGGGCATGGGACACTTGCAGCATACCATCCTCTGCAGAAGGGGCGCATAGGATGTTGATAGCTGCGAGCAACCTGCCAGGCACAGCCATTTTGCGGACCTTGCCTTACCTCTTCCATGTATGCAGCAGCTTCTTTGGATTAGGTCATGTCCTGCGTCTTTGTAACCCCATGTCTCTTTGGGGCCTTCCAGATGGGCTCCATATTACTTTTAGAAAAATATATTGGGGCTGAAGAGATGGCTTAGCAGTTAAGAGTGCTTATCTGTGAAGGCTGAGGACCCAGGTGCAATTTCCTAGGACCCACGTAAGCCAGATGCACAAGGTGACGCATGCATCTGGAGTTTGTTTGCAGTGGTCAGAGGCCCTGGCATGCCCATTCTTTCTTTCTCTGTGCCTCTTTCTCGCTCTCAAATAAATAAACAAAAGAAAACTTAAATAAATAAATAAATATATATATATATATATATATATGTATGTATGTATATATATATGGATAATCTCCATACATATACACAATGCACCCAGATCATAATCTCCTCCTACTACCTCCATTTCTCCCCCTTCCCAGTCCTCCTCCCCTGAACCCTCTCTTCTTCCAACTAGTTCCTCTTCTACTTTGTTGTCTTTTTTTTTTTTTTTGTCCTCCTCCATCATCTGTGATGTGTTGGTGGGCCTGTATTATGCAGGTCAAGCATGACAGCCGCTGACGGTGAGGTTATAAATGCAGCGACCACTTTGTGTCTGGACCACAGCATTCCAAAGCATTCCTTCCTCCCCATCCTTTGGCTGTTACATCCTTTCTGCCACCTCTTCCTCAATGGTCCCTGAACCTCGGAGAGTGTCATAGAGATGTCTCATGGTTTTAAAGTGTGGGCAGAGGTTTGGTAGAGGGAAATCCAGGGCCTCCGCAGTCTCCAGCTTTCCCTTCTCTGCCCACTTGCCCATGCTGGCTTTGTCAGGGGCTGGTAGAACAACAGAGAAAGGAAACAATTAACAGAGACCTGAGAAACACATGCCATGGTGTACTTGAGTGGAGTGCAGGAAGACAGCCACCGTTTCATAGGACCCTGGGTGGCACTTGATCTTTTTTTTTTTTTTTTTTTTTTTTTTTGAGAGGGACAGAGAGAGAGAGAGAGAGAGAGAGAGAGAGAGACAGATTGACAATGGGCACGCCAACAGCCTCTCAGCCGCTGTGAACAAACTCCATACACGTGCGCCCCCTTGTGGGCAAGTGGGGCATTACGCTCTTGAGTCACTTTTTGTGTCTGGCTAAACGTGGGACCTGGAGAATCGAAGGGGCATTCTTAGGCTTGATAGGTGAGCGCCTTAACCGCTAAGCCATCTCTCCAGCCTGGCACTCAATTTCTTTAAAAGCTTGCTGAAGACATCAGACACGGAGATTACTAGAGTGGGCCATCTCTGCTTCCTGTTACCCACACCTGGTGGGCTGCGGAGGGCCATGAACTGCCAGTCTTTGGCCCTGCAGCAGCCCCTCTCTGTGTCCCTCGCAAGGCTCCTCCCCCTCCTCCACACCACTAGAGCTTGGGGTTTACGAGCCCTGGGTGACTCTTGTCTGTTTTTTTTTCTGTGCAGAAATGGAAACTCCACTTGCGTAGGCGCCGGGAGGCCCCGACGATGTCTCCAGGATGTAACTGCCCACCAGGTAAGGAGCAGCACTGGGAACAGTGGGTGATGCCAGGTTGGTGTTCCGTACCTGGACACCACACCTCAGAGTCCTCCCTGCACTTCTGCCCGGCTCGGGCTGTCACGTCTCATTTGAAAGATGGGAAGGGTGGCAGCTGTGCAGACTTCCCATCTCCCCACTGATGGGTCTGCCTGTCCTTCATCCATCCACCCACCCACTCATCATTCATTCATTTGTCCATTCATAATTCTCCTATGTGCCAGCGCTCTTTGAAGTAGATTGAGTGAAATCAGATGGTTGATAGATATGGCTTTATTTTGAACATCACGTGCTACACAGAGTCTGAGGAACATCTGCCTATTGTGTCACTGGTTGTGCCTCCAGTTCCTGATGCGTCCTGTGCCCAAGAACAGCTGAATGAATGAATGGCCCGGTGGTGCCATCAATGTAACCCAGTCTGATCTGGATTCAAATTCTGCTTTGGCCTTTTGCTGGGTCGAGGTGCTGCGGGGCCCAGCCTCACATGGTCTGCTCCTTGGCTGTTGTCTTTTCCTGTGTTCAAAGCTGTCTGCTCAGTGCTGGGTACCCGGTCACATGTTGGATTCAAGCATACTGCCCACTGTTTTCACATGGATATGTGAGCAAGCATGAGGACTCTTCCAAGTTCACGACTGTGTTGGTTAAGAGAATGTTTCACTGTTCTCTTGAGGAACTGGAATGCGCTGTAAGCCTTTGGGGACAGGAAAGAAAAGGGATTGCTTAAAATGACACACTCGAGGACTCGTAGGAGGTTCTGTCCTGCTCAGAGTCTCTTAGTGCAGACCCAGGACCTCTTCCATATCTTCTGGTGGCAGGTAGTCTTGAGAAAAGCTCACCATGAGCTCCGTCAAAGGTCCCACACTGGCCTCACAACCCTCCAGGAACAAGCTACAAGGTCCCAGGCTAGGGAAGAGAGGCTGGCAGGTGCTAAGGGGACTAGCTGCTTTTGTTGTTGCTGTGACCCTTGCAATGCAAGGGAAATTATTTTGGCTCATGGTTTGAGGGGATGCCGTCTATCATGGTGGTGTGTGGTGGTGGGGGTGCATGGTGGTAAGACTGATTCCTGTCTGTGGCCGCAGGAATCTGCTGGCTTACCTCTCAGTGGATCAGGAAAAGCAGAGAAGGAAATAGGGCAGCTTAGCTGGCATTCGCTTTTCCCTTTTT
Organism: Orientallactaga sibirica; assembly: GCA_036365145.1. Taxonomy (NCBI): domain Eukaryota; kingdom Metazoa; phylum Chordata; class Mammalia; order Rodentia; family Dipodidae; genus Orientallactaga; species Orientallactaga sibirica. The sequence continues at coordinate 25,155,714 of JAEOAD010000032.1, read as the reverse complement.
ATTCAGTCCCGGACCTCAGCCTCTGGGGATGGTGCTGGTCACTTTCAGAGTGGGTTTTCTATGCACAGTTCAACCTCTCTGGAAATACCATCACGGACACACTCAGACGTGTGACTCCTAGGTGATTTAAAATCCAGTCAAACTGGCAGGGTTAACCATCACACTAAGCGTGCAGGCACTGAAGGGTTTTGGTGGCCATGGCAAGGTGTGAATGGGCTGGGGCAAGAGTCACGGTTCAGATGCGCTGCTGGGGGAGACATGAGGCTGCAAAGAGAGTCAGCTGGCCCCATCATTAGCAGGTCACTTGGGTTAATTAAAAGGTTGCCCAGTGCTCTGGGAAGCTGGCTCCTCCCTCTGAGCCCAGGGGGAGTGGGTCTTTGAGTCTGGGAAAGCCTTCTGCCACATTCACAAGATATCAAGATTAATGAACTGAGGTGAAGTTGAGGGTGGCATGACAGGGCCTGGGCAGGGCGAATGCATGCATGCATCTGGGATCCGATGCCCGCTTTCAAACCACTGTGTCTGTTGTCCCCATAAGTCATGGGCAACTGCAACTGATTTTTGCTCAAAGTATAGAAATATTGGTTCAAGGCAATAGATTTAGAACCGTGCAAGACATAGGCTTGAATTCCATCTCTGACACTTACCAGCTGTGTGACTTTGAGAGAGTCTCTTAACCTCTGGCTGCCTCAGCCGTCTTATCTGAAAAACAGAGATCTAAGCGCCTGGCATGCGCGGCGATGCAGTGAGCTTGCTCTCTGGCTCGCTGGGGCCTTGCGTGCTGTGAAGCAGTAGCATTATTGCTATCATTGCCTCAATTGCTCTTGTCTGTCAATGGTGGTATACAGCAACACTTTTCTCAAACACCGTCTCCTGGCTTTGGGGTCAGTGTGGGCCTCACATTCAAGGCCATGGCTCACTTCTCCTTCCCTGCTGATGGAAGACACTGCAGCTGGACGAGATGTCCAGAGCAGTGTGTGACCAGCAGGGCTCAGCTTTTGCTTCAGAACGGCTGGCTCGGGTGACGGCGTGGTGGGGAGGAAACTGCAGAGGAACATGTCGGAAGGAGGGAGGTTTGGAAGGGCACCCATCCATCCATCACGTCTACTTGCCTCCTCGCCTGGGAAACCACAGGGACCCAGGTTAGGTGAGGTGGTAAAAGGAGAAAGAAGCTACGAAGAGGAAAGGATGAGAGCAGACGCTGAGCCCGGCAGGGGCTGAAGGAGAGAGAGGGCGGCGGGACGGGACGCCGGGGTTCGAGTTTCCCAGAATCCGCTTGGACCCACCTTGCGGAAGTGGGACAGCAGAGAAGGCGCCATATACAGGGAAGATCTGAAAGGAAGTGAGAGGCTCCTCCGCTTTTTGGAGAGCCAGGCTGAGGAAGGGACAGGCTACCCAGGTCTTCTTAAGTCAGGGAATCTCAGAGCGATAAACTCTCCAAGAAGGGCTGAATTCTCCGCGCTGGACCTTCCTCACCTTTGGGCTGACTTGGGGCTTGTCACCCTGTGGTGAAGGATGTTACTACAAATCCACTGCTCTACCTAATGCCTTTTATGTCACTGTCCCCACCTACTGTGTGTAGGCACCAAGCCCTTTCTGCTGGTAGGTGACCTCTGTCCAAATACTGGAAAAGAGTAGAGTGCTTGCCTAGCATGCTTGAAGCCCTGGGATTCGATCCCCAGCACCAGGGCAGTGATGGGAGCCTGCAGCGCCTGCGCTGGGGAGGCGGAGGCAGGAGGGTCAGAATTCATAGTCACCCTTGGCTGCATAGTCAGTGTGGAGCCAGCTTATGCTAGAAACTCTTGTCTAAAAGCAAAACAAGAAAACCAAGTGGGTCGGGGAGGAGGCTCAGCAGTTAAGAGAACACCCCCAGCACCCACATAAATGGCTGGGCGTGGCCACGCATGTCTGTCATCCCTGTTTGGCAAGGGACACAGACTGTTGAATTGCTGGGGCTCGTGCAAAAGGAAAAAAGGTGGAAGTTGCAGCTCTGGGTTGAGCGAGAGACTCTGTCTTAAGGAAACGTACAGAAAAGTGAGAAGAGGAGGACATCGGACATGCTTCTCTGGCTTTCACACACATGCATACACTATACACACATCACATCACACACCATACCACCCATACTCTACACACACACAATTAAGACAAACACAACCAACCAACACCAAAAACCATTAAAAAACATGGGGGTGGGGCTGGAGAGATGGCTTAGCAGTTAAGGCGCATGCCTGCAAAGCCTAAGGACCCCGGTTTGATTCTCCAGATCCCACGTAAGTCAGATGCACATGGTGGCGCATATGTGTCTGGACTTCATTTGCAGTGGCTAGAGCCCTGGAGCACCCGTTCTCGCTCTCTCTCCCTTTCTCTGTCTCTAATAAATAAATAAACCTTAAAAAAGAAGTAGGGGGAATTCTAACATTCTGAATGTTGTGTCTTTGGTCACTACCTCAGGGTCAGAGTTCACTAACCCCTTCATGGCTCCCAATCCCATCGTGAAGTGTACAATTGCAAAGCCTTACTCAAGATGGGTCTTGCCAGCCCTTAATACGGCCCCTGTATACAGCAGGTGATCAGTGAGCATTAGTAAGTTGATGATTGCGGGGGGCAGGGAAGAAGAGATGGATCGGAGGTTAAGGCTCTTGCCTGCAATGCCTAAGGACCCGGGTTTGATTCCCCAGTATCCAAGTAAAGCCAGATACACAAAGCGGTGCATGCATCTGGAGTTCTGTTGCAGCGGCTCAGCCCTGGCATGTCCATTCTCCCTCTTATCTCTCTGTCTCTTTTCTCTTTCTTTCTCTGCTTGCAAATAAATTTATTTTTTTGGAGAGAGACATAGAGAGAGAGGGAGAGGAAGACAGACAGAGATGGGCACGCCAGCAACCTCTCAGCTGCTGAGAACAAAATCCATATGCGTGCACCCCCTTATGGTCAAGTGCGGCATTGCGCCCTTGTGTCACTTTGCATCTGGCTAAATGTGGGACCTGGAGATTGGAACCAGCGTTCTTAAGCTTAGCGGGCAGGCGCCTTAACCACTAAGCCATCTCTCCAGCCTGCAAATAATTTTTTAAAAAAATTAAAAATAAATAAATTGATGATTGGGTTATGCTGCATAGACTCCACCCACCATAGCTCTGCTTCACTTGCATTGCTATCCTCACACACCCTGAGTCCTGCCTGGGGCAGAGATCACCACCTTTGACTGGGACACAGAAAATTAATATACGTCTCCTGCCCACAGTGGCCATTGAGATGGGAGCCCACTGACCCAAGCCCATACCTGGCTCCCGTGTTACTGTGGCCAAGGGACTCTGGCCGAAGCTCTTCCCTGTAGCAGCCCTGAGTCCCTGGGTGGCATCCAGAAGGCTTGGCTCAGCATAATCGTGTGCAGAAAACCTGTCTCCTTCCCTTCCTACTCTGACCTCTCCAGCATCCTTCTGAGACCCTCCCTGTCCCAAAATAGCCCTTTCCTGGCGTCCTGCAGCATGCGCTGCTCGCCACGGGAGTGATGGGCTTGCAGGATATGAAAGGTCAGGCCTCAGGGAGGAGGGGTCATGGTAGCCAGAAGTTCAGAGGAATAGGTGTGGGCTGTTTGCAAAGCCTGCGGGACAGGAGAAGGGCCCTGGGAACCGCGAGACCGTGGGATTTCCTACATCGCTTGAGACAAGCACAAAGCTCAGGGAAACCCGGCCATTCTCTGTCCCTGTTCTTGTTAACAAGAGGAATGCAGGACAATATAGGCTCCAGCTGGCAAGGAAACAGCTCCTTCAGGCCCGCCACACTGGGGCTGGGTGGGGCTGGCAGCGAGGGGGCTTGTGACTGTCCACGCAGCTAACATGGCCCAATGAGTGGCGGGAGCCAATGGCTTCCCCGTCATCTGGGTCCCTTCTGTATGGGGAAGGGTGGGCGGAGACCTTGACGACCAGGCTGCCAGACTCGAGCTACACCAATGGGAGCAAGGAGTGATGGGTGCAGCCCTGGCATCTCCATCGAGGATGGATGGAGGGGAGAGAAGTTGTCTTGGCAAGGCCAGTGGAGCCATGGCCACCATCTAGCTCAAGTGCTGGTGAGAGGCACTGGGACATGCTGGAGACCCCAAAGAGACTGTGGACAGTCGTCGGACTGCACTGAGGAGGTGGTGCTGGAGGTGGGCCATACAGAATGAGAGTGTGGCATGGTGGTGCTTGCCTGTAGTCCTGGCACTCAGGAAGCATGAGTTTGAGTACAGCCTAGGGCTATAGAGTGAGTTCCAGTCAGCCTGGGCTAGAGTGAGCCCCTGCCTGGAAAACAATAAATAAATAAAGTAAAATTAAATTAAATAGACAGTAAGCTGGAGGGTCCACAGTGAGGGTGCAGGCACAACTGCCATGCTGAGAAAAGTCCCCTAATACAGGGGCCTAAACAAAGTAGAGTGGCAAATCCCTCTTACTGAGAGGGTCCTAGCAGCAAGGCCCAGGGCAAGTCAGGTGCTGTGCTGTCTGTGTCCCGTGGCTTTCCTCTCGTGGCCTCGGGCAGCTGCTGTGGCTCTCATCGGCATAAAAGGAGAAGGGACTGGGGTGGGGGTATGGGCTTGAAGCCTAACGAGCAGACTTTGGGGGAGAAAATATCACACTTCACTTCTGCTCACAGCCACAGGTCAGAACTTAGTGATGTGGTGATCCGTGGGAGGCCGGAAAGGAATTTCGTTGGGTAATTGAATGCCCAGATAGGACTATATTGTCATAGCAGGTGGGAGAGCCGGACACCGCAGTGCCACTCAGCACCAAGGGCCTCCGGGGCCATCCAGGACAAAGGCTTTGAGGAGTGAGAAGGAGGCAGGCAGGTCTGGCGATGGCCAGCCATCCAAGGCGCTCAAGCAGAGTGAGCCATGGAAGGAGATGGCATGACTGCAGAGTGCCAGTCGGCCCTCTGTTCAGATGGTTTCATGCTGGGGTGACCAGCGGTGTCTTGTTTTCCTCATTGCTGTGCCCAAATGTCTGGCAGAAGGGTGGAGAGGTTTGGCTGATGGTTCAAGGGTTACAGTCCATCATGAGGTGTGGGAACGGGGCAGCTAAAGGGGCCCCGGGGCAGCAGGAACACGACCAGAAGCAGAGAGCTTGGGTAGGAAGCGGAAGTGAGCTATCAGCCTCGAGGCCAGCTCCTCAGTGAACCACTTCCTTTAGCCAGGACCCACCTCCTGAAGATCCACAATCTCCCCCCGAGCAGTGCCACAAACTCGGGAGCCCACGGGGAACGCTAACCACGCACACCACAGCGACTGGTACCGGCCGCCGGGAGGGCCGTGTGGAGCCTTCCGAGGCCGTGTCCAGACGCAGCCACGGTCAGCGCTTGGTGACGTCTGCCCTGGGCGCTGCATGCTGAGCGGCGGCGTCCGCTGCCCTCTGGCTGGGTTTCCTCACAGGGCATAATGTGGCATCAGGGAAGGTTTGGGAGCGGGGATGCAGTCCAATCCAGTGTGTATTCCAGAACAGGAAGAGGCGTGATGTGGCACATGCCTGAGGGGCAGGAACAGCCTCTTCCAGCAACAAATTCTCTGATCCTAGAAACAAGACTTTGTTTGCTCACGAGCACTTATTAATGTCTAGGTTGAAACAGCCTCTCCAGCCTTGAGTATTTTCCAAGCAAGAGCCTTCAACCACTGAGCCATCTCCCCAGCCCCAAGCCTTGGTTGTTTTCCATAGATGGTGTCAGCGACTGTGTATGCATCCCAAACCCTTTTCTTTGGCCAACCATGCCATGCTTTCCCTAGAACCTCGTGACATTTACATGGGCAGAGCCGGTTGTCAGGGATTTGGTTCCAACTAGACTCCTGCCACCTTCCCTGAGCTGCAGCAGCTGAACAAACCCACAGCCATGTTCCTCTCTTTGAGATCCTCATTCCAGCCTCAGCTAACCCAGAGAAGAGTGGCTATAGAACAGGCAACCCTTTGGCATCATTGGCAAAGGGAAGGATTATAGAGCTGATGCAGAAATAGGGCTGGAGAGATGGCTTCGCAGTTAAGGTGCTTGCCTGGGAAGCCTAAGGACCCAGGTTCGATTCCCCAGTACCCACATGTGACTAGAGTTCATTTGCAGTGGCTGGAGGTCCTGGCATGCTTGCTTGCTTGCTTGCTTGCTTGCTTTCTCTCTCTCTTTCTCTCTCTTTCAATAAATAAACTGTAGAAATACTGTCTTTGGCTCGGGGGTAAAGTGCTTACCACACAAGGATGAGGACCTGAGTTTGGATCCCCAGAACCCACTCCGAAGCCGAACATGGTGGCACTAGCTAGCATCTATACTCCGAGAGCGTGCCTAGGGCAAGAAGGGCTGCGGAGACAGGACTGTGCCCTCCAAGCTTGTGGGCCAGCTAGTCTGATGAAAACGAGGGGCCCTGCCTCAAGCAAGGTGACTGGAAAGGTCAACGCTTGAAAAGTTGGCCTCTGACCTTCACATGTGTCCACCCAACACGTGCGCACACAAGCGCGACACACACACACACACACACCACATACACACAGGGAAATACTGCCTCAGAAACCCTGCTGTATGACTAGGGTGTGTGGCTCAGTGGTAGGGTTTGCTTAGCATACAGGAGAGCCTGAGTTTAATCCCAGGTCCTGCCGAGACCCTGCTGTTCATGTCAATAACTGGTGAGTTACTTCTCTGGCTATTCCTGAGGCAGGTTCCCCATGGTCAGCTGCCAAGGGCGCCTGGGAACATGTCCGGCTGATGGTCTGCTTTCTCCAGCAGCATCACCCTCCTTCCTTTCCTCGCTGTTCCCTCCTCCTGACTTCAGGGGTCAGTGGCTGCTTGCTCCTTGCTCCCTTCCTGAACTCCATCGGTCACTGGGCCCTGACCTTCCACTCCTCCTCTCCCAAACCATCTATGGGGCTGGGGAGATAGCTCAGTTGGATAAGAGCACTTGCCGTGAAAACACCAGTTGCCAAAACAGCTTGAGTCGATTCCCCAGCACCCCATGTAAACATCTGGGCATGGCCACCCATGTCTGGAACCCCAGTCCCGTGGGGGTCAGAGACTGGAGAATGACTAGGGTTCCCTGGCCAGCCGCTCAGGGCTCAGTGAGAGATTCTGTCTCAAGGAGACGTGTGGGTGAACAAAAGAGGACACCGGACGTTCTCCTCTGGTGTCACATGCAAGCAGCATGCATAACCACACCCCCCACACACAAAATAGAGACTTAAAAAATATTTTATTTATTTATTTGAGAGAGAGGGAGACAGAAAGACACAGATAGAGAGAGAATAGGTGCGCCAGGGCCTCCAGCTGCTGCAAACGAACTCCAGATGCATGCATGACCTTGTGCATCTGGCTTTTGAGGGCACTGGGGAATCGAACCTGTGTCCTTAGTCTTTGTAAGCAAGTGCTTTAACCACTAAGCCATCTCTCCAGCACAGAGATTTTTAAAAAAATCTATGATTCCCCATCCACTTTCTCCCTTTAGCCTGTTCTCTGACCAGCCTCCTACTAAGCCCCTCTTTCCTTTCAGTAAAACTTCTATGCACCTGCTGGACCCGGCAGTGTCCCACCTGCCCCCTTTCTGCTGCTCTTCCCATCTCTTTGCACTCACTCCCCCATCCCCCACTGAACTCTTAACCCCTCCCAACCTGTTGTACCTTCCATCCATCTCCGTCCTCCTCAGCCTTAGTTCTGCTGGGTGACTCTATGTTGGCAACGCGCCTGGTGCATGCTTAATGCGTAATCCAGGCAAAACCCCCTACGGGGACAAGTTACACATCTTAAATGAGAAGTGCGAACAGACTCTCGGACGCACCTGCAAGGTCTCTTCCTAGCTGAGAACATTAGACCCTGATGGTTCCATGGGCACGTGAGAGCACCATCCCCTGGGCACTGTTTCAGTGGAAACAACCTTGCCACGTTTCTAGCAAGGTACAGACCTTCCACCCACAAACCACGGGCAGCCTCCTCCGTGTCTCACAGGCCATCACCCCCAAAGGGCACATGACTAAAATCAGCATCTTCCCCCTCACCACCATACCCAACCCTTCCCAGGATCCAGGGACATCATCTTTACCCTCATGTCCCATTCAGTCCCAAGTGTCATTGGAGCTGGGTGTGCACGCTTAGGCCTGGAATGGCAGCATTCTGGGTGCTCAGGCAGGAAGATTCCAAGTTTGAGGCCTGGGCTGTGTAGCGAGTTCTAGGATAGCCTGGGCTATAGACTGAGAGACCCAGTCTTGAGTAAAGAAATCAAAGGTCTCAGCCGGGCGTGGTGGCGCACACCTTTAATCCCAGCACTTGGGAAGCAGAGGTAAGAAGATCGCCGTGAGTTCGAGGTTACCCTGTCACTACCAGGTGAATTCCAGGTCAGCCTGGGCTACATCAAGACCCTACCTCACCCCCCCCCAAAATAAAACAAAAAAAAGAGGAAGAAATCAAAGATCTCATTGGTCCAGCTTTGTCATTTCCTCATCTCCCTAAGCTGTCACCATCTTTTGCCTTATGCACTGCAGGAGGCCCCCTACCTGGCCTCACACCAGCCAGAATGGTGTTCTCTCTCTCTCCCTCCCGTCCCTCTCTCTCTCTTTCTCTCTGTGTTCATGTGTGAATGTGGAGTCACATGTGCCACAGCATGCATGTGGCGGTCAGAGGACAGCTTCGGTGATCAGTTGTCACCTTCCTTCTCCTTTGAGCATTCACCAGGCAAGCTGGCCTGGCTCACAAGCATTGAGCAATTCTCCTGTCTCCACCTCTCTTCTTGCCCTAGAGGTGCTGGGATTACAAAAGCTAGCAATAAGGCATTCCAGGGGTTCTGGGGATCCAAACTCAGGTACTTGGGCTTGCGTGGCAAGCAGTTTATCCACTGAGCCATCTCCCCAGCTCCCAAATGGCGTTTTATTTATTTTTTATTATTTTATTTATTTTTGGAGAGAGACACAGAGAGAGACAGGCAGAGAGGGAGAGGAAGACAGACAGAGATGGGCGTGCCAGCAGTCTCTCAGCTGCTGTGAATGAAATCCAGATGTGTGCGCCCCCTTGTGGGCAAGTGCGGCATTGCACCCTTGCATCACTTTTGCATCTGGCCAAACGTGGGGCCTGGAGATTGGAACCGCTGGAGATTGGAACCAGCGTTCTTAGGCTTAGCAGGCAGGTGCCTTAACTGCTAAGCCATCTCTCCAGCCCGGTGTTTTATTTTTTGATATTTATTTATTTATTTGAGAGAGAGAGAGAGAGAGAGAGGAGAGGCAGATAGAAAGAGAGAGAGAACGGGCATGCCAGGGACTCCAGCCACTGCAAACAAATTACCAGATGCATGTGCCACCTTGTGCACCTGGCTTTCTTGGGTACTGGGGAATTGAACCTGAGTCCTTAGGCTTTGCAGGCAAGCACCTTAATGGCTAAGCCATCCCTCCAGCCCCAGAATGGTGTATTTAAAGTTAATGCACAACTTCCATTAACTTTACCAGCACTTCAAAACCCTGTATCTTTAGGACACAGGCAGATATGTCCCAGCATTACTTTTCATGTACCCTCAGCGGACTCCTGAGGACCCCTGTGTCACACTGGGAGTGTCTAGCGGTATAGGCCTGGCCATTGCTGGCAGGGAAGCCCAAGGGTGCTGTGTTTCAGAGATCAGCCAGCATCATTACAGCCCAGACAGCAGCTGTAAGTGAGGATGCTCCCTTGCCCATCCCAAGCCCTTGGGAAACCCCTCCTGCCAGAAGGGAAAGCTGGCTGTTAACCATAGAGTAGAGAGGCCCCTATCGTTGGGGAAGCCCTTCAGCACAGAGCCTGCAACCCCCCTCCCCCACACTGGAGGGGGGATCAGGTGATCAGCGTGGAAGTCCAGCTGTGGGCTGCTGGGAGGCCAGGTGCAGCCAGGCTTGGAGAATGCTCCCAGAGTGTTCCCAGCTACCCCTGGAAGCCAGTCTTCCCCACACTGCCCCCACCCTGGGCCTGCTTTTTAGAGGTCCCCGGGGGTTCCTCTGAGGGTAATTTCTCCCCCATTTCCTCCCCAAAGCAGTTCCAGATCCCCAGCCCTCCTGAAATGCTACTGCTAATGTGTTTCTCCAAGATCAGTGCTGATAACACCCACCCGGGTGGTCACAATTTGTAGGGAAATAAAAAGAAAGAAACAGGAAGGTTCCAGAAAAGCCCTGGGCTGGGAGTCAGTTCCCACACCCTGAGGGATTCTGATGCATCCTCTCGCTGGACCCCTGGCGTCCTCTTGTATATAACGGGTAGGCGATTTTGAAGACAGCTTTGGCATCTGCTGAAGAGAACATTTTGCCCTACAGAGTGGCTCTGCCTAGACCCAGCAGAGAGAAATGCGCATGCGCTTGAAAGAAGAGAGGCTGCACAGCCGCAGGCTGTGCCTGCTGCTCAGGACAGGAGAGCCTAATCTGCCGGGAGAGTGGCCAGAGATGCCAGGGGGCATTACACTGAGGCGCTCACATCAAAGAGATACCATCCCCAGGGGACCTAGAGGGGCGTCTTGCCACGGATGGATGTCATGCTTTAGAAGGAAAAAAGTAAATGGCTTTTTAGGATAGTAAGGGTAGTTACAATAAGATTTATTTATATAAAGTTTCAAAAACATTTAAAACAGGTCAACGCCTTATTCAAGGGATATATGTATACACACACACATACATGCATAAGACATATATATGGCATATTATGAAGAAATGAATGGGAGCTGGGTGTGGTGCTACACACCCGTCACCTAAGCACCACGGAAGTAGCTGAGGCAAGAGGACCACAGGTTCAAGGCCAGCCTGGGCCCTGTGTGAGTTTAAGGCGCATCTGGGCAACTTAGCGAGACCCTGTCTCAAAAACAAAATGATGATCTGGGTGTGGTGGCGCACGCCTTTAATCCCAGCACTGGGAGGCAGAGGTAGGAGAATTGCCGTGAGTTTGAGGCCACCCTGAGACTGCATAGGGAATTCCAGGTCAGCCTGAGCTAGAGCAACACCCTACCTCAAAACACCAAAATAATAAATAAATAAATAAATAAAATATAAACAAACAAACAAAATGATGAGGGCTGGAGAAATGGCTGAGTGGTTAAGGTGTTTGCCTGTGAAGCCAAAGGATCTGGGTTCAATTCTCCAGGACCCAGGTAAGCCAGATGCACAAGGAGCATATGCATCTGGAGTTTGTTTGCAGTGGCTAGAGGCCCTGGTGTGCCCATTCTTTCTCTGTCTGCCTGTCTTCTATCTTTCTCTCTCTGCTTTCAAATAGACAAATAAAAAAATAAAATGATGAAATTCATGGAATAATGAACATCAAATTCAGTGGGGAGGAGGGACAAGGTGGAGATTGAAGTTCCCAGGGAGTGCCGATGGATCTGTTTAGCTAAGTGATGAGTAGGCCAGATCAGTTCCAGTTATTTATTTTTTTGGTGGCACCTTTATTGAGATAGTCACATGACATACAAAGCGTCCTTTTAAATTGTTTAACAATTTTTCGCACAATCACAGTTGTACCTCCATCTCCACAGTTAGTTTTAGGGCATCCTCATTGCCCCCAAAAGAAAACTTGTACCTTTTCAGCAGTCGCTCTTCACTTCCCCCTGTCTGCAGCCCTAAGTCAGCCCTAACCCCCTTTCTATTCCTGTGGATTAAGTGTCATGTTCCCAAAACTCATCCATGCTGTGCCATAGGTTGTTACTTCATTTTATTGCCAAATGATGCGTGATTTTTATTCTTATTTATCTGTCTGGAATATTTAAAGATAGACAAAGAGGTTAAAAGAAAGCCACAAGCCGGGCGTGGTGGCACACACCTTTAATCCCAGCACTCAGGAGGCAGAGACAGGAGGATTGCTGTGAGTTCGAGGACACCCTGAGAGTACATAGTTAATTCCAGGTCAACCTGGGCTACAGTGTGAACCTACCTTGAAAAAAACAAAAAAGAGAGAGAAATGGGGCCTGGAGAGATTGCTCAGCAGTAAAAGGTGCTTTCTTGCAAAGCCTGGTGGCCAGAGTTCAATTCTCCAGTACCCACATAAAGCCAGATGCACAAAGTGTGCACCTGGAATTCATTTGTAGTGGCAAGAGGCCCTGGTGTGCCCATATTCATGCTTTCTCTCTCTGTTTCTCTCAAATATAATAAAAATGCATTAAAAACGACTTCCTATCTCCCTGTTTTAAATACAGTTTTGCCTTGGTTTCAATCCAGCACCCTATGATACGTTCTACGTCATCCCCATTGCAAAGATGAAGAAACTGAGGCCCAGAGGAGCGTGTAATGGGACAGACCAAAACTCGTGGGTATGAAGCAGAGGCAGACTGAGGGCTACAACTTAGCACAGACGTAGCCCAGGGAGGAAGGCCATGGAGCTTAATTTTGGACAGGCTGATGATGGAGGTTTTGGGAAGCCCTGGTGGAAGTGCCTGGGGCCCTGGAAGGGCTGGTTCCAGGAAGGGGTGAGAGGTCAGCTCTGTTCCGGTGGACTTAGAAAAGAAAGAGTCTTGCAGAGGCCATTAGCTGGCAGCCTCCCAGCTTCATTCACTGTTCAGGGCAGGGATAGATGGGGTGCATGGTGCTGGAGAGCTGGAGGCTCGCAGGAGATGCCCAAGATTGGAGGACCTTCTGTTCCCAGAGAGGTACGGGGCCCAGGGCAGAGATTCCGCCACACCCAGGAGTCACAGCCTTGCCCACAGTGGGCTACTTCACCCACTCACTCACCTACCCACCCACCCACCCAAAGTTCACGAACACTGGCCTGGGGCCACACCCTGCCCTCAGAAGCTGTGGAGCTTGTCCCAGGCTGCAGCATCAAGCCCGCTCTGACTCGGTGAAGGGAACCTTGGTCTGGCCATGACCAGCTTTGCCCTGCAGGATCCCCGGAGGAAGTCACACTAAAGGAACACCAAACGTTAATTTAGAAAAAAAGGAATAGGAAACAGGACGAGCTCAGGCAGTGTCAAGGGAATAGAGGGTGAGTCTCACCTCACATTGGGACACAGCCTCCAGAGTCGCATTAGCCACCCCTACTCTTGGTCATAGCCCTTTCGATCTCTTCCCTCTATCACCCCAGCCCCCTTCAGCCATCGGGCGCCCCCCATGGCCTCTGCTGACAGCAAGTGTGATCACCCTGTGCCCCTGTCCCCCCCATTGGATCCTCCTTTCATCTCTCCGAGGTCATGACTCGGGCTCCTCACTTCCACCGCCATCCCCATGAGGACTCTGAAGGTCATGGTACAGGGATGGCACTGGAAGTGCAGAGATGGCACTGAAGGACAGGGATGGCATTGGAGGCCAGCTCTGAGACATTATCCCTGTAGTGACTGAAGGGTGGCTTTGGGCCACAGCAGAAAACCTTCCAACCATTGTGTTTTTGTTTTGTTTTGTTTTGTTTTGTTTTTTAGGAAGAGTGGCTTCAGACAAGGTCAGAGGACATCAAGTAAGAATGATGCTAGGGGTCTGGAGAGACAGCTTAGCAGTTAAGGCACACTTGCTGCAAAGGGTAATGATCCGAGTTCCATTCCCCAGGACCCACACAGAACCAGATGCACAAAGTGGTGCATACATCTGGGGTTCATTTGCAGCAGCTGGGGGCCCTGGTGCACCCAATCCGGACTGCGCTCCTGATGTCCATCGTCCAGGATCCCAGTCCCTGTGAGTTTAGCCAAAAGGAATTTGGGACCCAGAGTTGTTGATGGTAGCTTTTGTGACTCTCCTTTAAATATTTATTTATTTATTTATTTATTTATTTATTTATTTATTTATTTATTTGCAAGCAGAGAGAGAGAGAAAGAGAGACAGAAGAGAGCATGCCAGGGCCTCCAGCCGCTGCAAATAGACTCCAGATGCATGCGCCACTTTGTGCATCTGGCTTTATGTGAGTACTAGGGAATTGAACTCTGGTCCTTAGGCTATGCAGCCAAGTGCCTTGACCACTGAGCCATCTCTCCATCCTTTAGCACTAAGCACCTGATACCTCAGAAGGGATTCCCCTGCTCAGCCCACTGGGTGTCTTTGTGAGAAGCAGGAGGAGCCAGGAGATGGCGGGGTAAGGGGAAGGACTGTGGGGGAGAGGGGAAGATGATTGGGGTCTGGGCTCTGCCCATTCATTCTTTGTAGCTCATTTGACACACTCCTTGGGCCATTTCCTTTTATCTCCTCCAGCCTCTACCATTCTGTCTGTATGTGCCAGGCACACCAGGTGAGGCACTACAGGGATGTCCCTGGGGGCGGGGGGAGGCTGGGAGCTAAAAGGGAACTGTGCGATTCCTGTAGATGCAGAGCCACAGCCCTTGGCACCCTGGTTCCTCGGCCATCATGGATTTGGGGAACCTAGAATGGGAATAAAGCCCCACCAGGGCTCCAGCATTTGCCTGCCCGCCAAAGTAGGGAAGGAGAAGGCCCCGCATGGAGCCACAGAATTCCCAGCAGGCAACATGCTTCAAAAGCGGATGCCAGCTCCCCTACATAGTCGGGTGCATGGTCACAGAGTGGCCTGGCACACCATGACGGAACAGCAGGGAGGAAGGCTGGCACACCATGACGGAACAGCAGGGAGAACGGCCCCAGATCTCCTGGGAGCAGTTCACACAAGCAGACTGGCCATGTGCACCCCAGACCTGCCCACGTGCCAGTGTAGAAGGACCTCCGGGTCCCTAGACGTACCTCTGGGTGGTGTTCTGGACAGCAGTCCTTTCTGGTCCATTGCGGTCACATGGGTCTTGTGCTTTGCATGCCTAATAGTTTTTGGAAAGGATAGTTATTTCATCCCTACCCACCCCTGTGTTTTTTCTTTATCCATCTAGAATAAAACAGAGAATTTGGGCTGGAGAGGTGGCTTAGAGGTTAAGGTCCCTGCCTGCTAAGCCTAAGAACATATGTTTGATTCTCCAGGTCCCACGTTTAGCCAGACGCAAAGTGACACAAGGGTGCAATGCCACACTTGCCCACAAGGGGGCGCACGCATCTGGAGTGTGTTCACAGCTGCTGAGAAGCTGCTGGTGCGCCCATTCTCTCTCTCTCTTTCTAGCTCTCTAGCTCCAGTCAACTCTAGAAGAATCCAGCTCCCAGGCCTAGCTATCTTAATAACCTGCTAGCAGTTCCCCAGCTTGGCACGGAGCTCCCCAGGCATGCATTGGGAGAGCCAGGACAGGCGAACCTTTGCATCATGGGGCAATGCCTGCTTCATTCTGGCTCCAAACGACTCCTTTAATCAAGCCTATGAGGCAGTTTAGGGCGACTGGGCCCTGAAAGTAAAAAAGCAGGAATGTCTTTGGACTTGCCTGCACAGTCTCCCCTCTGTGAGAGATCACAGAGGAATCTGGCTTCACCTTCTCTCTTGTCTGAAGAAGCTACATAGATCTATTTTTTCCATAAACAACCTGAGCCCCTTCCTGGAAAGGAGCATTTCTGGATGGTTTAAATCTGATCCTGGCATTGTGGTTGATTGAGCTCCAAAATTTGATATCATGGCTGGTTAGCTTGGCCCCCATTCAGAATCTATAAATGACCCCAATTTGGGTCACAGGGGAACTTTACCCCCCTCTGGCCTCCCTCATGGAAGGAACCCTCTGTTCTTCCTCCTCTTTTCTTCTCTTAATCTAATAAAGTCTCTCCAAACCTTACCCTCTTGCCTATGCATTTTAATTCCTTAAATTCATAAGACAAGAATGCAGGATACCCTAAATTTATTGGTGTGTTGGCATATTGGTGTATTGACAAGGAACCCCAAAATTCCTGTTTCACCTGGTCAGGAGGGGGTTCTTTCCCCTTCCCTGGTCCCGCAGGGTCCCATGGGGCACGGGCTTCCTTATCCATGCAGAGTTTAGACCATGCACCCAAGGGACGTCAGAGGTCAGCCCAGGCAGGGCAGCAATGAGAAGAAACTCTTAGATGAAACCCAAGACTGGTACCAGGTACAAGGAAGAGCAGAGCAGAGCCCTGAGACGGAAATGGGGAGAAAGGGCACAGGGTGTGTCTCACTGGTGGCTCCCCACAGGCGCCTCTGGAGACCCTGTATGATCACAAGGCAAAACCCACAGGTGCCATTCACCTCTGCTTTTTACATTCAAAGAAAGTGAAGCCGGGGTCTGGAGAGATGGCTTAGCAGTTAAGGCGCTTGCCTGCAAAGCCTAAGGATCCCGGTTCAGTTCTCCAGGTCCCACATAAGCCAGATGCACAAGGGGGCACATGCATCTGGAGTTCATTTGCAGTGGCTGGAGGCCCTGGCATGCCCATATTCTCTCATTCTCTCTCTCTCTGTCTCAAATAAAGAAATATAAATATTTTTTTAAAAGAAAGGAAGAAAGTGAAGCTGAAAGGGGAAAGGGGACGTGCTCCTTCCCAGTATGGAATCATGCGCCGATCTGGCCAGGCCCTTCCCACCATGTCTGTCTCTTAAACAGGCCACTAGAGGCACTCCGAGGCTCCCACAGGAGTGGGAGTTAGTAGGAACGGAGGCCAGGTGGAGAGATGTACACAACTCCGTGGCTGGGTACAGCTGGCACCTCTAGTCTCTGGTGGCTCTCAGGAGCAAAGGCTCCAGCCAAGCCAGGCAGGTGGTTCCAGATCCCGCTGTCCCCAAGACAGCCTGTCCTTCCTGACAGGTGACACCTCTGGTAAAATGTGACCAAAGACGACACTACATCCTTGAAGCCTATTGGCCTCTGAACCCACCACCCACTGGCAACTATCTCTATGGGTGGCGTCGTCCTCCCTGCTGCCGCCCCCACAGCTGGCAGAGTCCAGTGTTGTCGTGAGTGAATTTTCCAACATCATGTTCTCTCTCTCTCTTTCTCCCTTCTTCCCTCCATCTTTTAACTCTAGGCTGGTAAAGAACAAACAAAGAGATAGGGTAGAAAATGTCAGATTTCTACCCTGGGGCATCTCCCATCGTCCCATCTGCTGGAGTCTGGGGAGAACAGTAGGTCCTATAGAGAGTCCATGTCTGGCCTTGACTCTGACCCTCTCTACCCTCCTATCCTATCCCCTGTAGGTGGTCCCAGGGTGCTAGGATCTAGAGTCCTTAGAAATGACAAAGTGAATAAAGTGCTTGCCGAGCCTGGCTCCCCAGAACCCACATAAAGCCAGAGGCTATAGTGCTGGAATCTGGAACCCTAGCATACCTGGGAAGGGAGGAGGAGACAGGAGGGTCACAGGCTGCTCACAGGCCAGCTAGCCTGGAGAATATACAGCAAAACAAGAGATTCTGCCTCAAAACGGTAGAAGGTGAGGACGGATGCCCTAAGCTGCCCTCTGAGGTACACACACACACACGCGCACGCACGCACACACACACACATATATGTGCACCCACGCTCACATACATGAACATACACACGCACACGTTCCCCAAAAAAGAAAGATCCAAAGAGTCTGCCAAAAAGCAGAAGACATGCCAGGCATGGTGGCGCACGCCTTTAATCCCAGCACTCGGGAGGCAGAGGTAGGAGGATCACCATGAGTTCAAGGCCACCCTGAGACTATAGAGATAATTCCAGGTCAGCCTGGACCAGAGTGAGACCCTACCTCGAAAAACCAAAAAAAAAAAAAAAAAAAAAAAAAAAAAAAAGCAGGAGACAGACCGGCGTGGTGGTGCACACCTTTAAGCCTGGAGGATCGCCGTGAGTTCGAGGCCATCCTGAGACTACATAGTGAATTCCAGGTCAGCCTGCACTAGAGTGAGACCCTACCTCGAAAAAAAAAAAAAAAAAGAAAGAAAGAAAAGAAAAGAAAAACAACAACAAAAAAAAAAAATCAGGAGACAAAGCTGGAGAGATGGCTTAGTGGTTAAGGCACTTGCCTGTAAAGCCTAAGGACCCAGGTTTGATTCTCCAGTACCCACATAAGCCAGATATACAAGGTGGCGCATGTGTCTGAAATTCATTCGCAGTGGTTGGAGGCCTTGGTGTGCTCATTCTTTCTCTCTCTCTGTCTCTCTTTCTCTCTCCATCTGCCTCTTTTTCTCAAATAAATAAATAAAAAGGTAGGGGACAGACGCCTAGAGAAGGAAGCAGATTGTATGGCAGCTTGGGCAGGGCTAATTTCTGGTGCTCACCTCGCAGCCATCTAGTGAGCTGGACTTTTCTCAGAGCATCTGTTGATGCCTTAAAACACCCCTTATGACGAGTCATGCTGTTGTCTTGGAACACTCCAGGATCTTCCAGCCCCTCTCCATTATGACTTGGCTTGTCTTCCAGCACAGAAAGCTGGGGCCCCAACACCCCACTGAACCCTCCATCCCCAGTGTCCTGGACAGGGACGGGCTGCCCCACCCCCAGCACAGAAGTGGCACTTTGCTTGGGTTGCAAGGCCCTCCAGAGCCAGCAGAGTCTGCAGCCCACTGTCTTCCCAAGTGCCAGAGCTGGGCAGAGCTGCATGGAATCTGGTAGGAACTACACCCTAGGCCAGGGCTAAGGGACTTTATCGAGGTCACCTGCTGCACCTGGAACTCCTTGGATTATCAAGAGGCTTGTTGTTGTCTGGGATCCACGTGCGTTAATCTCTCTAAATCTGGGCTATAAAATGGGGGCCAGGGACATCTGCCCAGAACACAAGATGAACCTAATACAAATGATACTGAGGGGCTGGAGAGATGGCTTAGTGGTTAAGGTGCCTGCCTACTAAGCCTAGAAATGCCCGTTCAACACTCCAGGTCCCACGTTTAGCCAGAGGCAAAAAGTGATGCAAGGCTGCAATGCCACACTTGCCCACAAAGGGGCACAAGCATCTGGTGTTCATTCACAGCGGCTGAGAGGCCGCTGGTGTACCCATCTCTCTCTCTCTCTGTGTCTCTCTCTAAAAAAAAAAAAAAAAAGATACTGAGTTGTTGATACCCAGCTCTCCTAAACCCCAGCTCACTACTCTGGGGAGCAGCCTTCCAGAACAGTCTGCGTGGGACAGAAAAGCCTCAACGCTGTCTGTTGGTTTGGATATGGCCCATTGTGTTGGCTTCAGATCCACCGAGCAAGACCGGGCCAAGCCCGGCTCCCTGTGCCCTGCGTCCAGGTCAAGCTCTGTACAAGGGGCCTGACTGCTTCACCCAGTCTCTGCGCGAGCCCAGCAAGTCCACGCGGATGAAGCACCTTGGAAACATTTGAGACCAGTAGCTATTTGCTGAAATGGGCCAGTTGTTGTTTACATGATGATGGACAAGACCTGACCCTGCTTTCTATAAACCCATCCCAACTGGGCCTCTGAACCGTGCCCACAGGAAATAGCTCACCAATTAGATCCTGCGGTCTACGTGTGGCAGCTGTGGCATTTCAGGAGTGTTGGTCACAGCAGCGTCCCTGGAGCAAATGACCGTTCATTCACTCACTCAAGAAATATTTATCTGCACCAGCCATGAGTAGGATCTGAGCTCCAGGGCTGCAAGGGCCAGCTTTGAATGGCAGATCTTTCTCTCTTAGAATCTCTAAGGACAAAAAGCAAAGAAACAAGGGTGGGAGGCTGGGGATGTAGCTCAGCGGGTAGAGGGCTTGACTACCACATACAAAGTCCTGGGTTCAATCCCCAGCACCACAAAACCAGACACGGTAGAGGTAGGGTTTTTTTGTTTGTTTGGTTGGTTTTTGGTTTTTAGAGGTAGGGTCTCACTCTAGCCCAGGCTGACCTGGAATTCACTCTGTAGTCTCAGGGTGGCCTTGAACTCATGGCGACCCTCCTACCTCTGCCTCCTGAGTCCTGGGATTAAAGGCGTGTGCCACCACACCTGGCTTGTTTTTTTATTTTTGTTTTTCAAGGTAGGATCTTGTAGCCCAGGCTGACTTAGAATTCATTATGTAGTCTCAGGCTGGCCTTGAACTCACAGGGATCCTCCTACTTTGGCCTCCTGAGTGATGAGGCATGCACCACCACATCAGGCAAGGTGGTAGTTTGAATGTAAAAATGACCTCCATACAATTATGACTAGAATACTTAATCCCCTGCTGGTGAAGCTATTCTGGAAGGTTCTGGAAGGCTGAGGAGGTGGAGCCATGTGTGTAAGGGGGAGGCTTGAGCCCAGCTCCATTGCACTTCTCTCTTGATGCTTCCTCCCTGCTGATGCGAGATGTGTTGGTGTGACATGGGTTTGAGTTCCTGCAGTGTTTTCCCCAGCATGGGGACTCTGGAGCTGTGAGCCAAAACAAACCTTTCCTTTCCCTACGTTGCTTTTGGTCAGGTATTTTGTCCCAGCAACGAGAAGGTAACGGATACAGTGGCATACTCCAGTGATCCTAGCACTCAGGGGGTGGGGGGGGTGGAAACAGAAGGATCAGGAGTTCAAGGTCATCCTCAGCCAGCTGGAGGCCAGCCTGGGCAAGAAGAAAGGAGAAAGGAGAAGAGGGAGGAAGGGAGGGGAAAATGTCACTTATGAAGAATATCAGCAAGGGAATTCCTTGTAAGGTATCCCCTCCCATCCTAGCTTTGTCGGAGTATGACTGACTCATAAAAAGGTGTATATATTTGCTGGGCGTGGTGGTACACTCGGGAGCACTCGGGAGACAGAGGTAGGAGGATTGCCATGAGTTCGAGGCCAGCCTGAGACTAACATAGTGAATTCCAGGTCAGCCTGAGCTAGAGTGAGACCTGTGTGGTGGCACACTCCTTTAATCCCAGCTCTTCGGAAGGACAGGTAGGAGGATCGCTGTGAGTTCGAGACTACATAGTGAATTCCAGGTCAGTCTGAGCTAGAGTGAGACCCTACCTCCAAAACAAAATTGTATATATTTAAGTTTTGGCAAGTCGATCAAGAAGACAGTTCTGACTGGGCTGGTTGGCGAGCAGCGCTATCCGTATTGGACTGTGTTTGGGGAAGCCCCCCACGAGAAGGCAACATTTGCATAGGCAGATGAAGCCCAGAATGCCAAAAGCTGGCAAGTGATTGAAACCGTGGAACGCTCCCGAGCTGACTGCTGTGGAAGTGTCTTATCACATAAAGCAGATCGTTAACTCCACGGATGGGGTCTGAGCGCTCCTTCCGTCAGCAGGAGCAGCTTGTGCAAAGACCCTGAGGTGGGAGTGAGCTCAGCGTGTATGAAGAGGAGGATGAAGGTCAGCACAGTCTGGGGAACTGAATCGCAGAGGGCCTGGGGAGTTCATGGAGGTGGTGGGAACAGCCCTGTGGTGACTAGTGGGGATCTGGTCTGTAGAGTCTGGAAATTTCTCCCTGGGTGAACCTGGAGGGCCTAGGGGTGTTTGAGGGAGCCACAGGCTCTGGGTTGATTTACCTGCCATTAGCAGAGGCAGAATGGAGGACACGCCGAGAGGAAAGGTGTCCAGGGGAGAGGTGAGGGAGATGGAGATGTGGGTGGGGGAGGGAGGTGAGCACCCTCGGGGTGTGGCTCCAGGTGGCATTGGTGGCCTTGTAGATGATCAGCTGTGGGGTTAGGACAAAGCTCATCTGTAGGAGTAGGCTGCCTGGGGACATGGGACAGGCTGAAAGAAGAGGTACCGGATGGATCAGTCAGTGGCATGGAAGGATCTGGTAACTTAGGGGTCTGGTAGGTTGCATCCCCCTCACTGTTGAGTCCCTTGTTAGAGGAAGAAGTCAGTGGGTTGAATGTCTGGGTTCACTTCCAGGTCCTCAAGGCATGCTGGCTTGGGAGCAGAGAGGGGCCTGGCATGGGAGAGAGCGCTGGCTGCCTGTCTGTGGCCCCAGTCAAATACAGCTTGTTGTCTGGTGGGGGTGGGGGTGGAAGGGCCTTGGAGCCGGCTGGCCTGAGATCCCCTTCCCACTGTGGCACTCCCTCACCCAACCCTAGGATAGGACGAGGTCTTTGAAACTTGAGTGAGGTGAGTTTAGGACAACTTAAAGGGAGCTCTGCTTCTCCCGGTCATTCAACCTCAGGTGACTCATCACCCTGAGAGGTGGTCCTGGCTGAGAACGTCATGCGGCCCCCCCCCAAGGGACCTGGGTGAAGGAGCAGACAGAGGGGCCCGAGATGGCCCCTGAGAGGAAAGCTGGGACTTGTGTAACCTTTAGGTTGACGTCAGGGAGGAAAACCAGTCTCCTGAGGCTTCTGCTGGCAGCGAGGCTGGAACCTTCCAATCCGAGCCCTTGCTCAGGCTCCCAGAACCCCGGGCGCCAGGGCTGGAAGGGACCCAGACTGCCCCGTTCGGCATTCTCCTTTTACCAGAACAACCCTCCCCCTTGGACTCTCTGCCTGAGACCCCACAGTGGCGCCAGTGTCTTCCTGATCCTGGCCAGCATGGCTCTGTCTGGTCCCACCTCGCTGACCTAACTGTAGCCCAGACATTGTAATGCTCAGGGAGGTAGACTCATACCTGGGCCTTTGCAGCTGCTCGGCCCTCCACTGGACACACCCTCTTGTCTCTACCTTCCTTGCATCTCCTGGGTGATGGTTCCTCCTTAGTCCTAGTCCTGTCCCGCCTCCCCCAAAGCATCCTTAGAGCCTCCGTGTACCTTACCCGGCTGGGCCACCGTGGTCTGTCTCTGCTCTGCCTCCCTGCTGAGCCATCTGTGTGTGAGTCTCCCCCAGACCCGGCATGAAAGAGACGCTCTTTGTTTGCACATGTGAGGATTCGGTGTGTATGCATGAGCACGCTAGGGTCTCTTACCACTTCACACGAACACCAAACACTGGTCTGACTTTTCTGTAGGTGGCTGGGGAATTGAACCCAGGCCAGCAGACTTTGCAAGCAAGTACCTTTGACCACTGAGCCATCTCCCAGTCCCCTGAAGCAGTCACTCTTTCAAATCCCAGTTCAAGGTTGCGCCACCTAGAGAATGACTCGCCTTGCTCAGAATCTGAGCGGGAACAATTTCATTTGTTTGTGGACACGCTCAAGGTGAATCACCAAGCACCCACCTTTATGCTGAGCCTTGGCTTGGTGCCTGGGACTCCAGGGGGAACGTAACGTGTCCCCTGCCCTTGAGGGACTTAGTGACGGAGGAGCCTCTGTTCCTGGTACCGCCAAATGTAAAGTGCACGAGAGGATATGAGGGGTTTTATGAGAAAGTACAAAATTCTTCAGCGTGAGATCCAGGATGGCTTCCCTGAGAAAATGGCCCTTGAACAGAGATCGGGTGGGGGAATCGGAGTCGACCAGGCAAAGGGAGGAGCGAGGACAGGCATGCCAGGCAGGGGAAACAGCACAGGCAGACTCCCAAGGAGGCAGGAAACTTGGGGACAGAGAGTGGCATGAGATGAGGTTTCAAAAGCCAACAGCAGCCGGGTGTGGTGGTGCACGCCTTTAATCCCAGCATTTGGGGGGCAGAGGTATGAGGATCGTCATGAGTTCGAGGGCACCCTGAGAAGACAGAGTGACTTCCAGGTCAGCCTGGGCTAGAGTGAGACCCTACCTTGAAAAAATCAAAACAACAACAAAAAAGTCAATAGCAGTTGGGATGGATGGACTTGATGGATTGGGTTCAAATTTTGGTTTTTACCCTAAGTGTAATGGGGAGCATTGAGGGGTGTCGAGCAGGGCTGTGACTCAGCTACACTGATACCATGAAAACTCAGACTGGCTTCCGCTCAGTGCAAGCACCAGAACTCAAGAGTCCTGGTAAACAGCCCTGGAAGATATACTACTATTTTTAAATTCATTTGCAAGCGGACAGAGAAGAGAGAGAGGGCGCATGAATGAGAATGGGCACACCAGGGCTTCTAGCGGCTGCAAGCCAACTCCAGACACATGCACCACTTTGTACATCTTTCTTTATGTGGGTACCAGGGAATCAAACCTGGGTCAGTAGGCTTTGTAGACAAGTGCCTTAACCACTGAGCAATCTCTCCTGTCCAGGATGCCATATTCTGTAACCTTCTCTGCTGTGTCAGATCAATGCATCTCTAAGGACCTCCCCCACCCCAAGCACTGTCCTGGCACTAATATTGTCCCCACCAAGAGTCGAGAGCAGAACCCAAATGCTATCTTTACTGGGATCCATGAGATTGATGACCTTTCTTCACCCAGGACAGGCTGTGGGTGCCCATAGACTGACCCAGGGCCAGCAGCACCTTTAAAAAAATTCATGGGCTGGAGAGATGGCTTAGCACTTAAGGCACCTGCCTGCAAAGCCTAGGAATGCCCGTTCGATTCTCCAGGTCCCACGTTGAAGCAGAAGCAAAAAAGTGATGCAAGGGGCTGGAGAGATGGCTTAGCGGTTAAGGCGCCTGCCTCCTAAGCCTAAGAATGCTGGTTCCAATCTCCAGCAGTTCTAATCTCCAGGTCCCACATTTAGCCAGATGCAAAGTGAGGCAAGGGCGCAATGCTGCACTTGACCACAAGGGGGCGCACGCATCTGGATTTCATTTGTAGCAGCTGAGAGGCTGCTGGCGTGACCATTCTCTCTGTGTCTCTTCCTCTCTCTCTGTCTCTCATTAAAAGAAAATCATTTGGGCTGGAGAGATGGCTTACCGGTTAAGGCACATGCCTTTGAAGCCTAAGGACCCCAGTTCGGTTCTCCAGGTCCCACATAAGCCAGATGCACATGGTGGCACATGCATCTGGAGTTCATTTGCAGTGGCTAGAGGCCCTGGTGTGCCCATTCTCATTCTCTGTCTCTCCCTCTTTCTGTCTCAAATAAATAAATAAATAAATAAATAAATAAATAAATAAATAATTTATTTATTTATTCAAGAGAGAAAGAGGGAGAGAGAATGGGTGTGACAGGGCCTCTAGCCACTTCAAATGAACTCCAAACACATGCACCATCTTGTGAATCTGGCTTATGAGGGTCCTGGGGAATCAAATCTGGGTTCTTAGGCTTTACTGACAAGTACCTTAACCTCTAAGCCCTCTCTCTACCTCAGCAGCACCTTTTGGGTGAGCTCTGCTTCATTCAGGGCTGCCCCTCAAGGAGGAGGGAGCTGGGCTTCTCATTATACCTTCTGCATGAGGGGTTCAGACAAGTCCAGCTGGGACTCTACAAGCAGTATTGATAGGGGAACAGTGACCCTGATACACCTTGGATCCATATTCATGGAAGCTGGTGCCAGGACCTAGCAGAGTTAAATCCTTGCAGAAGTGCAGTGAGTCAACTGCTTTTGGAGTCCAGCTGCTAAGCCTGGGATCCAAGGCTCTTGCAAATAGTGGCTCCTGGGATGTCCACCCTGGAAGGTGTGGATCATCTCTTCCAGTTTCCACTGCATGGCTAGACAGTGGGTCCAGGGAGTTTGAGGGCCAAGCCATTTCACACGGCTCACGAGTTCAGAGCCACAAGCCCACACTGCTGCTGAGTGTGGTGTTCAGTCCCTCCCTGCTCCACATCTAAAATCTAGGCCAGAAAGGAAGATGGGACTCCAAGAGGGCAAACCAGACAGCCCCGAGTTCAAGTCTCACATCTGTTGCTTACTAGCCTAAGGCTCATGCGTATGTTTCTTTTTATGTTTTTGTTGTTGTTTAGAGAGAAAGAGAAACAAAGAGAAAATTGGTGCACCAGGGCCTCAGCCACTGCAATCGAACTCCAGACACTTGCGCCACCTAGTGGGCATGTACGACTTTGTGCCTGCTTCACTTTGTGTGTCTGGCTAGTGTGGGATCTGGAGAGTCGAACCTGGGTTCTTGGGCCTCGCAGGCAAGTGCTTTAACCATGAAGCCATCTCTCCAGCTCTCTTTTTAGGTTTTAATATTGTGCATGTGTATGTAAGCATGGTCATGGGTGTCTGTATGTGTGTGTGCATGCGTGTGCATGTGTAAGGCCATAGGCTGATATCTGGTATCTTTTTTTTTTTGGATTTCCCGAGGTAGGGTCTCACTCTAGCTCAGGCTAACCTGGAATTCACTCTGTAGTCTCAGGGTGGCCTTGAACTCCTGGCAATCCTCCTACCTCTACCTCCTGAATGCTGGGATTAAAGTCATGCACCACCATGCCCAGCGGATATCTGATATCCTTTAAAAAATATATATCATTTATTTATTTGCAAGGAGAGAGAGATTGAGAGAGAGAAAATGGGCATCTTTTGCCACTGCAAATGAACTCCAGATGCACGTACCACTTTTGGTGGCTTCATGTGGGTGCTAGGGAATCGAACACAGGCCATCAGGTCTTTAACCACTGAGTTATCTCACCAGCCTGATACCTGCTAACTTTCTCAGTTGCTCTCCACCATATTCTTTTTTTTTTTTTTTTACTCTAGCTCAGACTGACCTGGAATTCACTATGGAGTCTCAAGGTGGCCTCGAACTCAGGACGATCCTCCTACCTCTGCCTTCTGAGTGCTGGGATTAAAGGCATGCGCCACCATGCCCGGCTCAGCTCTCCACCATATTCTTTGAGACAGGGTCCCTAGCTCACTGATTCAGCTAGACTAGCTGGCCAGTGACTTCAGAGAGTCCCTGTCTAGGCAGAGCAGGGATTGCAGGCCCACGCACCATCACTCTTAGCACTTTACATGAGTTCTGAGGATTCAAGCTCAAGTCCTCGTGTGCTTTACCCACCAAGCCATCTCCCCAACCCCATGTGCACTTTTCTTAACATGTTAAGTCTGCATCTGTGTCACGGCGTCCACTATGACAACCGCTTACCACCCATCACGTGTGGCTTTTTGTTTTTTATTATTTATTTATTTGAGGGGGGGGTGTTAGGGCCTCGAGTCCCTGCAAACAAACTCCAGACCCAGATTTGATCCCCTAGTACCCACCACAAACCAGATGCACATGGTGGCACATGCATCTGGAGTTCGTTTGTCATGGCTAGAGACCCTGGTGTGCCCATTCTCTCTCTCTTTCTGTTTGCCCCTCCTCGAATAAATAAATAAATAAATAAACAAATAAATAAATAAATAAAAATAAATCACCCAAGGAGGATCAGAAACAGAAAGAAAAGGAAGAGCCACCCCAAAGGCTTCCTGGGAGAGATAGTGTTTGCTCCAGGTCTCACAGGCGTGGATTCAAGTTGGAAAAGGCAACAGAACCCTTTAGGCAGAGGGAGCAGCATGTGCTGGCATTTGAGAACAGAAAAACTATCTGGAAATGATGGCCCACTGGGTGTGGCCAGTGCATAGAACTCACGCCACACACCTTGCGCTCAGTGAAGTCCACATGTTCGGCAGTGTGTGTGTGGGAACTGTGAGCAGAGGAGCCTCCAGGGAGAGTCTCCAAGTGGACCTTCACTCTGGAGCCTTGCTTGGTGCCTGCTTCCCTTTCCCGCAGCCCCCCAGGCCCTTCTCCTCATGTCCCAGCCAGCCTGTGATGACAGAGATGG
Source organism: Orientallactaga sibirica (assembly GCA_036365145.1). NCBI lineage: Eukaryota > Metazoa > Chordata > Mammalia > Rodentia > Dipodidae > Orientallactaga > Orientallactaga sibirica. The sequence goes on along the minus strand of JAEOAD010000032.1, from coordinate 25,128,633 downwards.
GATGAGAACCTGCACCCATTGCAAACCCTAGGTGGGTGGTCGATTCTGTGCTTGAGCCCCCATGTGGGAAACAGAAGAGCATTCGAAGCCGCTTGCTTGGATTGCGGTGAGAATTAAGCCAGCTAATCTGATAATGTGTTTAGAAATGGAGCAAGACCACAGGAGCGCTAAATCATTAGGGCTGTATCAGATGACCACATTGGAAGGTTCCTAAATTATGCTGAGCGGCCGCACCTTCCCTGCCCCTAGGACATGTGGAGCAGTGACGCGCACTTTCTAGGTGCGTGTAGTCTGGTTAGAGAGGTGCCCAGCCTGTTAATTACAACAGCTCTGATGGCATGGGGGAGCAGACCCGGGTCCTGAGCCACTTCCCAGCCTGTAGTGGGCTCTAGAGACCCCGGGCTGTGTCTCCTTAGGATGGCCCAGTGAGGTGAACCTTCCTCTGGGTTTTGAGATGTGACTAGGAGCGCACTGTTCCGTTCCTGACTGGTTATGAGTCTCTGTCCCTCAGTTTCTCTATCTGCAAAAACAGGACATCTGGTGGGTCCCTGGTCCTGTCTAGGAGCACCCAGGTCTTCCTAGAACTCCTTTCTTTAAAAAAAAAAAAAGCTTATTTTTATTTATTTGACAGAGAGAAAGAGAGCTTCCAGCCATGCATGCGCCCCCTTGTGCATCTGGCTTACGTGGGTCCTGGGGAATTGAACCTGGGTCCTTTGGCTTTGCAGGCAAGCGCCTTAACCACTAACCCATCTCTCCAGCCCTGGAGCACCTTTCTTGAAGTGTTGTCAGACATGCCAGACTTCATGTGCTCCCTGAAGTCCCCATAACATCTACGGCTGGTGGTGCACAGGAGTAGGTTTTCTGGAAGGATGGAGAAGTCTCACTTCTAAGTTGGAATGATGTCTTTACAGAAGGAGCCATTATCCGGGTCTTTGGGTTCCTGGCAGCTTCTACGTCACTGGATACTTCCTGTCTCCAGGCCCTCACATACTGCCAGCATTTGGAGCCCAGGATAACACCTCTGATTCCTGACCCCCAGGCCCGCTTGACCATAGATATTTTGTGGGGACTTCAGTGAGGGGTGGGCAGATCTGTCCTCACAGCATCCTGATGCAGCGTCTCACCTCCTGCCACACTCGACTCTGCCTGTCAGGCCTCCCATCCAAGAGGTGCCACCTAATCCCCACTCCCAATTAAGTCAGGTCCCCTGGGTTCTAAGCCCAGTTTATTGCCTCGTCCACAGCTGTCTCCAGCTGGACTGAGTGACTCTGTGAAGTGACCCTTGACCCTCGCACATGTCCCGCTTCGCTTACATAGTGTGAGTGGGAGAGAGGAACAGAATGTCCCTTTCCAAGTTCCCAGAGACCACCTGTGCTCTGAGATGGGATTGGCTGATATCACCTGAAAGGCTAAGGGTACAGGGGACAGAGTCAGGGTGAGACAGCCCCGGTTCTCCTTGAGTAAGATCTTGCACGTCCGTGGCACTCAGTTTCCTCATAGCACAGCCCACGGTAAGGACGCTGAGTGTCCCTGACAAGTGGGTCACACTCTGCTGGCTCCGGGGTCTTCTGTGAGCCCTATGTCCACCTCAAAGATGTCCTTTTTTTCCCGACGTGCTCTTCTCTCTGGAGATCACCTCTGCTGGGTTCTTGTGCCCTTAGTGAATGGAATAAAGGAAAATGAAGCGTCAGGTTTCATGTGCATTGTGTGTGGTGAGGAAGCAGCTGTTGGTCTTGGTGGTGAGCCTTGGGTGGTACTATTGGGGAAGGGGTTTCAAGACAGGGTCTAGCTCTGGCTGATCTGGACTTCACTATGTAGTCTCAGGCTAACCCCAAACTCACGAAGATCCTCCTACCTCTGCCTCCCTAGTGCTGGGATTAAAGGCGTGTGCCACCATGGCCAACAGGGTTGTCCGATTCTTAAACGAGGTCAAACATCAGGAAGTCATGGACTTAGGTCACAACCTCATAAATCTGTGGGGTTTTTTTTTGGCCCATTTTTTCTTCCCTGAATTCCAGTCTATGCCACCCACCTCAACCAGGGTGGCCTCATAGGGCCTCTGATTACTGCTGTGCCATGTTTCTCTGGAACCAGGCATTTACCCGTGTCCCCAGCCTCAGGGACAAGCAGCATAGAGTCTTTTTTCTTTTTAATTAGAGACAAAGAGAGGGAGAGAGAGAGAGTGAGAATGAGCACGCCAGGGCCTCTAGCCACTGCAAACGAACTCCAGACGCATGCGCCACCATGTGCATCTGGCTTTACGTGGGACCTGGAGAATAGAACCAGGGTCCTTAGGCTTGGCAGGCGTGAGCTTTGACCAGTAAGCCATCTCTCCAGCCCGAGTATAGAATCTCGGAAAGTATCTGACAGCTTCCCCCATCTCTGTCCACCATCACCGCCTCCCCCCCACCCCCAGGGGCTCTGCTTCGGGATGCAAGCCCTCCTTGCTTAGGACACTGAACTGAGAGAAGCACCCAAGCTCTCCTCGGATGTCTCCTTGCTCAGCCTGGTCTCTGTTCACACTCCCCAGGGGCACTGCTCCCACTGCAGCAGCCACACCAAATGAGGACGCCTGCATCAGCCCTCCATCTTGCCTCCTTCCTCCCACCTCCTCCACCACCACAGCAGGAATCAGCTTCTAGGCGCCCGGCCCCTCTGGGGAACATTTTCCTGCCTGCGCAAACCAGCCCTGCACCCAGGTTCTTCAGATAGCTCAGTCTTTTTTTTTTTTTTTTTTTTTTTCCAGATCGAATCCAACACCCTGTGGCAGGAGCAGAATCACTCGCTCTGCCTCAGTGAGGTCAGGCTTGCACATCCCACTTTCCAAGGCTGGACCAGGAGCTCCGCATTTAGGCCAGCGATGCAGGGCATACTGTCAATCATGATCCCAAAGCCACTGCTGCTGCTGCTCCGTGTGTGTGCGTGCGTGTGCGTGGGTGTGTGTGTGTTCTGTTTGAGCATCTCTCATTTCCCCTCCACACCAGCATGTTGCTTCTTTTTGCTTCCCCAGTGCCTGGCACAGAGCCCATGCCCGGGTAATTCAGGTGATTCTGAATGAACCCTTCCTGGACCCGACACAGCCTCCCACATCCTCCCTCCTTCCAGCCCACGTCGGAAATAACCTTGTAGAAAAGCCTTTGGCATGGTTTTGTAGTCTCTGTCTAGGTAGCTGTGTAGGTCTGCCTTGGTTACCGAGGAACCTGGATGAAGATCGGCCCAGCCTTGGGGGACAAGGAACCGGGTGGCCCCAGGACAGGAGCCTGGGTGAGGAGGGGATCTGGTGGACTAGGAGGTGGGCTGGGGGAGAGCGTCCTGATTCCTGATCAACAGGAAAGACCTTCGTTCTCCAGGATCACTTTTCAGCCAGCTGCTTGCGCAGAACCTGAGCTGGGGTTGGGGCAGTGGGGGAGGGGCGGTGACAGACTGACCCGGCTGATGGGGAGGCTCGTGCTAGGATGGACAGTGCCCGCCCAGGCATTCTTGCACCCCGTTTGAGCACCCCCAATGCCTGGAGAAGCCTGCTCAGAGTGAGTTTGGCTGGTCAGCCCTGAGCGCCCTCCCGCTCTTCCCGCTCCTCCCCCCACAGCCCTTCCTCCCCTCCTCTGCTCGCTCCAAACTCAGGGACATTCAATCCTTCCTTTGATGGACAGCCAAGAAAAGACTTCTTCCGCATCCTACAGTTGTTAGCACCCGCTAATCGCCTTAACCTTCCTCCCTCCTGCGCTCCCAACTGGGGCTTCCTTAAAGACACACGGTGCCTTTCTGCTTCTCAGAAGAGAATCCCTAGAAGGACCCCAGTCCCCACAGAGCCTGGGGGTTCCCTCTGGAGGTGCCTCTTCTGGGAAATGGGTACTGGTGAACCCCAGTGTGCAGGCATTTGTCGGGAGGCAGCAGAAGCAGTATTCTGTTTGTGGTCCCACTTTAAGGTGGGACTTTCAAGAGGTGCATTGATCATCCCCTAGGGCCACCTCAAGCCAATCAGTATCCAGGTGAAGTAGGCAGAGGAATTCTGTAGCTCAGAGGATCCTTCATTCTTGCTTTTTCCCATTTTCTCCATTGAACAAAAGTATTAGAGAGAAAGGCAGACAGGCGTGCCAGGGCCTCTGGCTCCTGCAAACGAACTCCAGACGCATGCGCCACCTTGTGCATTTGCCTTACATGGTCCTGGGGAATCAAACCTGCGTCCTTGGGCTTTGCAGGCCAGTGCCTTAACAGCTAAGCCATCTCCCCAGCCCTCTCCAATTTTTTTTTAAATCTTGCCTTCATCCTCCTCCTCCTCTTCCTTCTCATCTTCCTCCTTGCGTTCCCTCTCTTCTCTCTTTGTTCTCCTTAAACTGCCATTACTGAGCTCTTCACAGTGTGCCAGGCACCATGCTTAGTCCGGACCCCAGAACTAGGGTCCCCTTTAAGTCCCAAGAGAAAGGAATTCTTGGCCCATTACACTGAGAAGAGAGACGAGGCCCAGAAGGGAAGGAACTGTCTGTGTATATAAGCTCATCCCGAAGAATCATTTGGCGCTGGGCTTGCAGTTCCCTCCTGTTTCCAAACCATAGCCCCTCACTGCTCATGCGTTCTTCACTGTTATCTGTTAAGGGATTGTCCTTCTCCACCCTCCCCCCACACGCACAAACATCTTGTTTGGGGACACACAGATGGCAGGCTCTCAGCACACGTGTGTAGCCTTCCTTCATCCTTTTGCTTTCTCTTTTTAAAATTATTTATTCCTTTATTTGCAAGCAGAGAGAGAGATAGAAGAGAGAGCGAATAGGCGTCCCAGAGCCTCCAACCACTGCAAACGAACTCCAGATGCCTGTGCCCCTTGTGCATCTGGCTTACCAGGGTCCTGGGGCATTGAACCTGGGTCCTTTGGCTTTGCAGGCAAATGCTCTAACCACTAAGCCATCTCTCAAGGCCCCCTTTCGCTGTTTGTCGCCCTCTTCTCTGTCCTGTCCTGTCTCCTCTCTTGCTCCCAGCCCAGGACAGCCAAGGATGCTCCGTAGCCTCCAGCTCTCATCCTGGCCCTTAGTCTTTCAGTAAATAACAGATCTGTATCCAGGCCCAGGCCCAGGCACTGCAGCTTGGGAGACGGCGCTTTTGTGCTAAGGGATGGAGGACCCCTGGGAGGCAGGGACTGAGTTCCTAGCTGAAGCAGCAGGGGAGGGGTCTTTAATCACTCTCCTTTTCTCCTCTCCATCTGTGACCCATAAAAGCATGGCAAGCTTCACAAAACCAGCCCAGAAACCTACGGAAAGTTCAAGAGGTTCTCAACATCAAGGTCCTGGGGCGGGGTAGGGAAGAGGGGGTAGTGTGAGATTGGCCCACAGGGAGGGTGGGGGTGCTGCAGAGGGTCCCTCTGTCTGCAAAGGGCTGGATCCAGGCCCAGAGGAACTCTGGACCTGGTGTGCTTACAGAGCAAGCTGGAAGCAGACCTTTTGCCCCCTGGCTCCACGCTCCTTCCTCTTCCCAGCATGCCTGAGTTCTGTGGTAGGGTGATCTGGCCAGTTGGGAACTTGGTCATTTGTTCAAGTCCCTAAGTCATAGAGATAAGGAAGCCACCAAATCTGCTCAAACGGAAGAGTTCTGGGGAAGAAGGCAGGGCAGACACAGACGGTTCCCGGAAGAGGGATCCCATGGCCCCACACGTCACAAGATGGTGCAGCTGAGGTTGCTGAGGAAGCACAGCCAGCTGTGGGTCTGAAAGAAATTACAGTGACCCAGCTTCAGACGTCCTGAGTCCACACGGGTGGGCGGCATAGAGGGCTTGGTAAAGAAACAGCTGCCTCTCACCATGGTGTGAAGAGAGAGAGAGAGAAAGAGAGAGGAGAGTCCTGCAAGCCGCTCTACAGGGCCGTGGTAACCTAAGGACCCTGCAGTGGCGCTCTGTGAGATTAGAAGCCACCTGCCTGGGCTGCACAGCTGTGAGCACACAGTGGCCAGGGTTTGTGAGTGGATCAGTTTGGCTCCAAAGTGGTGTGTGAAGATTCTTGAGGCAGAACCTCAGCTGCTGTCCTAAGAGCGATGCAACCCCTCAGCCTATGTCTGGGCAGATGGGCTGGCGCTGTGTCCTCAGCTGTCACCCAACTTCCTGGTCTTCCCCCACCCAACCCCAGCAAAGGGGCCAGGATGTTGTGTTGCTCTCTTTAACATTTTGTTTATTTGTTCATTTGAGAGAGAATGGGCACGCCAGGGCCTCTAACCACTGTAAATGAACTCCAGACGTGGGTGGTTGCTGGGGATTCAAACTCAGGTCTTTGTGCTTGAGCAGAAAGTGCTTTACCCACTAAGCTGTCTCCCCAGATCACAAGGCAGGTTTTCTTCTTTACTTTGAGAACAAGGAGAAGATAATCTTTCTCTTTGTTTCCATCTGTGGATCTTGACCCAATGTCCCCACACTGTCCTCAGTTCTTCAGGGCTTTTTTTTTTTTTTTTTGGTTTTTTGAGGTAGGGTCTCACTCTGGTCCAGGCTGACCTGGAATTAACTATGTAGTCTCCGGGTGGCCTCGAACTCTCGGCGATCCTCCTACCTCTGCCTCCCGAGTGCTGGGATTAAAGGCGTGCGCCACCATGCCCGGCCTTTTTTTTTTTTTTAAGAGAGACACACAGAGAGAGGGAGAGGAAGACAGATAGAGATGGGCACACCAGCAGCCTCTCAGCCGCTGTGAATGAAATCTAGATGCGTGCACCCCCTTGTGGTCAAGTGCAGCATTGCACCCTTGCATCACTTTGCATCTGGCTAAACGTGGGACCTGGAGATTGGAACCGGGTTCTTAGGCTTAGGAGGCAGGCACCTTAACCGCTAAGCCATCTCTCCAGCCCTGCTTCAGGGCTTTTTGACCCTAGTGACCTTGGGAGCCTATTCTTCCGAAGCCAACTGTATAGTCTTCTCTAACAAGGATGGCGATGTCACCTAAACCTGACTCTGGGAAGGGGTCAGGGGTCATCTGCTAGAGGCTCGGTGCTTCCTCCTTGCTTCTGAATTTCTTGTCCCGGCGAGCTGCCTGATTGACTTTCAGCTTCCCAGACCTCCTGACCCTACTCCCAGGGCCTCCCGGGCCAGCAGAGATCCCACTGTCAGCTCCTGGGTGAGGTCAGAAGAATAGATGGATCTGCTCTACTTAATGATTTATTCACCACTGTTCCCATGAGGGGCCGTTAGCCTGCAAAGGTGGTGACCGGCATGCGCGGGGATCAGCTGGTCGCCAATAGCCAGGCCATGCAGCTACCGAGTGGGGTGGAAGGAGGAGTGAGCCCTTTGGTCCTTGACTGTCCACAAAGACAGGTCCAGAATCTGCACGAACCCATGGAACTTGAGTTTGGTGGTCCATCTGTGTAGCCCAGCGTAGTGCCAGTTCTGGGCAAAAATAGTAGCATCTGGAGAGATGGTTCAGTGGGTGAAGGGCTTGAGACCTGACTTTAGTTCCCCAGTCCTCATTGAGATACCTGGCATGGCAGCGCACACGCCTATAACCCCAGTGCTTGGGAGGTGGAGGCAGGCAGATCCCTAGGGCAAGCTGCCTAGCTAGATTGGCTGAATCCATGAGCTCTGGATTCAGTGAGAGATCCTGTCTTCATAAGTAAGGTGGAGAATGACATCGCCTCTGGACACACATACGCACACGCACGCGCACACACACACACATGCTCATGAACATGCATACAGGCCTGCCTACCACACACATATACACATGCAGAAAGAAACCCCGGCAGCAAGACCCGGGTTCTGTGCACATTACAGTGCCCAGGCTCTGTCTCTAGCGGGAGGCGTGAGCTATGACAGAAGGCTATGCCTCTCTGAAGGACATCATGAGAATCCTGGAGACACTCACGCAGCATGCTCAGCAATGTCACCCCATGGGCCATGTTTCTTACTCCATGGGACAGGTTCAATATGGTTCTCTTTAGGGCTCCTCGGATGGTGACCCCCATTTCAAGACAGCTCTGACAAAGTCCCTGCCAGCGTGGCCAGGGCAGTATTTGACATAATGCCATTCTTGGACTGTTGTCGGCCATTGGAGGCTGTGATCCTTGTCAGGCTGGGTGCTTGGCTACTGGCTGTCTAGAGCGACACCTCTACAAAGGAAGGGAGCGCAAGAGACAGAATCCAGGGCCACCAGAGAAGCTGAGCTGTGACACCATCTCAGTGGGAGCCTCAGCCTGGCTTGGCATGCAGCCCCGTTCTCAGACACTCCATTCTAGAGACTCCAGGGGCAGGGAGGGGAAGGGAAGAGAGCCCCGACCTGCCTTCCCAAAATCTGGCAGGCTTTTGGGTAGTGAGCGAGACTAGGACCAAAGTGGACACCTCCAGTCGCCATGGACACCATCCTGATGCTGTGACAGGGTTGGGGCTGCCCAATGTGTGTTTATTGTGTTTTCCCAGTGCCTGAGGCAGAAAGTGAGCAAGGCAGACCACCCACCCTCTTCCTCCAAGTAGAACTCTCACGCCCACCCACCCCTACCGCTCCAGAGTGCAGCTGCCTCAGGCTATCCAGCTGCAGAGGTGAAAGGGCCAGTGGCTCTGGGAGCTGAGCTAGGGTGAGGTGCTGCCTGGAGCCCCTTCATGGGAACCGACATTTGATACCACAGCCCGCCACCCTCAGGTGCCTGCCCCCTCCAGACAGCATCTTCTCTTAATTACAAAGTCGGACTGGGACGGGATTAGGGAGGAAGGAAGGGAAGCCATCAGAGATGCTTCATTCTCTTGACGTCGTGATGGCTGGGGTCCCCATGTCCTGTGCGTGCGTTCAACACCCAGCTCCTCCTGGCATCCCAGGCTTCTAGGTCACCATAGCTGCATACATGTGGGAATGTGTTTGCCTGTCCCATGCATCTGCTCTGGGAACATAGGCACATGTTTGGATGAGGATCCGAGGGGAACGGGAGAAAATGGAAACAGTTGTACCCAAGTAGGGGGTGGGGGGTGTCAGGGATAATGTTTTTTTTTTTTTTTCCACAAAATGCTTTTCGTGTCCTTAAAGAGTCATTTTAACACTAATTTAATGTTGGAAAACAAACCAATTTTGAAATTTTTATTTATTTGAGAGAGAGAAAAAGAGACGGGGTGGGGGTGGAGGGTGGAGACTGGGCGCACCAGGGCCTCCAGCCACTGCAAATGAACTCCAGATGCATGCGGTACCTTGTGCATCTGGCTTACGTAGATAGTGGGGGAATTGAATCTGGGTCCTTAGGGTTCGCGGGCAAGCACCTTAACCACTAAGCCACTTTCCCAGTCCTAAACCAGTTTTTTACAAAGCAGGACCCTGCACGAGATCCCGAGTTTCTGCTCTCAGCTCAGGTGCTGTGCTCCTCAGCCGTTCCCGTGCTCCAACGTTTACTCCTTGGAGGACGGCCCAGCCTGTGCCACCAGGGGCCACCCCATCCATCTGGGCTGTGTGCCACTATGAAGCTGGCCTCATCCTTCCATTCCCCTCAGCCCCTTCTCTTCCCACGGGCAGAAGTCATTCTCAGTTCAAAAGACAATCTGTCTCTGCTGCCCACTTTCACTCGTGAAAGATCTTTTACTTATAGCTAAGACCCTGCCAAGGATGGCACAGATACATTTCTCACAGGAGCCGTCTCAGCTTGATTAGTTGTGGCTGCCTAAAGTATAAGAAACAGCTCTGCGGTTGATTAGTCATGTCTGCCACAGCCCTGGATGGAGGCTAATGGGCCGTGTCTCAGGATCTGCTGCACCAGAGCAGGCTGGTATGAAAGGTAGGCTCCGTGCAACTCTTATCAGTGCTTTCTGAAGAGTTCTGGTTACTGCATAACTCTGTCCTGGCCATGAGGAAGGAGAAGGTCCCGTTTTCCAGGTAGGGTGCTGGTGTGGGAGATTGCACTGAGGAACCACCTTGGCCCACTGTAAATCTTAGCCCCATCATTTACTTGATATTTGACCATGGACACGCGGCTTAGCTGATGGCATCTGGGTGTAGCTTATGGAGTCTGGGTATGGTTTATGGAGTTATGTGTTCCACCTGTCAGTCAGAACACTTGCTGATAAGTTCAGTTCTCAAGATTATAATAGTGAATAGAAGGGTGTCCGCCCCCTGTGGGGACAAAGAGATGGTACCTGGAGGAGCTGGTCCCCTGCTCTGTGAAATGCCAAGGGTTTGCTGTGTCCCTGGAGGTTGTGTTGTCTTCATGCCTCCCTGACCACAGTCACACCTTCACCATAGCCTCCTGGGCACATTACTCAGCTGCTTGGAGACGTGATTGCCTGAGAGATAAAGTCAAGATGATGTTTCTCCTGATGATACGATTATAAGTTAAAATACTCTCTGATCACCAGGTGTTAGCATTTATTTATTTTTGTTGTTGTTTTGTTTCTTGAGGTAGGGTCTCACTCTGGCTTAGACTGACCTGGATTTCATTATGTAGTCTCAGGGTGGCCTCAAACTCTAATCTCTGCCTCCCAAGTGCTGGGATTAAAGGCATGTGCCACCACGCTGGCTAAGTGTTAGCATTTATTTATGACCACCCACACTCTATATTTTTGAGTTGTATAAACTGAAAGGAAGGTTTAAGAAAAATGAATGCTTTTCAGATGCACTTTTCATTATATAAACATTTTGTAAATGTATTTATTTATTTGCAAGCAGAGAGAAATATAGAGGTGAGATAGGCAGAGAGCATGAACATGCCAGGGCCTCCAACCACTGCCAACAAACTACAGATGTATGTGCCACTTTGTGCATCTGGCTTTATGTAGGTACTGGGGAACTGAACCTGGGTCGTTAGACTTTGTAGGTAAATGCCTTAACCACTGAGCCATTCTTCAGTCCTCATTATGTATTTTTTAATATTTTATACATGTTTGTATTTGTTTATTTCCATTCATATTGAATATGTATGTACATGGTTTTAAAATAATGGAAATCCAATTAAGGTAGAGAAAGAAAGGATGTATGGAAAGAAGGAAGGAAAGAAAAATAGTGACTGCCTTGCCTGTAATCCCAGCTCCTAGGGAGGCCTTGGTGGAAGATCAAAAGTTCAGGCCTTGGGCTTGAGTGACAGCTCAGTGGCACAGTGTCTGCTCAGCAAGAACCTAGCTTGCTGCTGCCTGCGAAGCCCTAGCTTGCATCCCCAGGATGATGTGGAGTGGGGAGGCTCTAGTTAGGCCCAGTGGCTCACACCTATAATCTTGAGGCGTTCAAGGTCATCTTTAATCATATAGCAGATGGAGGCCAGCCTGGGCTTACATGAGACCTTGAATGACTACATAGAAAAAGAAAAATTAAGAAAGTCCAAGGCTAGGCTGGGGTACAGAGTGAGTTCAAGATCAACATGGGCAATTTAGTGAGACCCTGTCTCACAGGAAAAGAAGAAAGAATGGGGAGGAAGGGAGGAAGGAAGGAAAGAAGGAAGGAAGGAAGGAAGGAAGGAAGGAAGGAAGGAAGGAAGGAAGGAAGGAAGGGGGGAGGGAGGGAGGGAGGAAGGAAGGAAGGAAGGAAGGAAGGAAGGGGGGAGGGAGGGAGGGAGGAAGGAAGGAAGGAAGGAAGGAAGGAAGGAAGGGGAGGGGAGGAGGGAAGGAAGGGAAGGAAGGAAGGGGAAGGAAGGAAGGAAGGAAGGAAGGAAGGAAGGGGAGGGAGGGAGGAGGGAAGGAAGGAAGGAAGGAAGGAAGGAAGGAAGGAAGGGGGGGAGGGAGGAAGGAAGGAAGGAAGGAAGGAAGGAAGGAAGGAAGGAAGGAAGGAAGGGGGGAGGGAGGAAGGAAGGGTGGGTTGTGTAGCTCAGTGATGGAACAGAGCATGTGTCAGCATGTGAGTTCCAAAACCACAATGCAAAGAAACAACAAAGAACCCATAGGCAGTATAGTCCTCGCCAATTACTAATTATTTCCTGTCCCAGCTCCACATAGCCCTGCTCTACATCCATGCCTGAGCAAAATTCGGCCTTTAAGTTCCCTGGCACCCTGGGCTTGGGATATGCTCCAGGACGGGGTCTTCAGCGCTAGGCCTCCATGCTGGCTGGAAGGAGGGAGCCGGGTGCTAACGTGTCCAAAGAGGCAGTGGGTACGTCGAAACCCTCTCAGCACATCAGTCCTCCTCAGAGCTGTATGCAGGGGCCCTGCATACCTGACCTTTCCCCTCATTCATCACTTCCATATTCAGGACACATGAACTGTGCCAGGGCGCCCTGGGCCAGAAGTTCTGGGGCTTTGGGATCGGAACCAGGTCAGACTAGATAGAAATTAACACCTCAAGGATCAATGATCCTCTCTTACAGGCTTTGCTAGGCTCACAGGGAGGATTTTGAAGAGTGCTGTGTGAGCTTTGATGTCGTCTAGAAATCAGAAGACTTTGCATACAAGATCCGTTTGGTGGGGGGCCGGGGGTGGGGAGATAGCTTAGTCAGTGCAGTGCTTACCTTGCAGACATGAGTGTCCTGACACGCTCCTCAGAGCCCACTTAAAGACGCTGGGTTTGGTAATCCCAGTGCTGAGGAGACAGAGACAAGAGGATTCTTGGGGCTCAGTGGTCAATCTAACCTAACTGGTAAGTTCCACACCAGTGAAAAGACCCTGTCTTTAAAAAGGTGGAAAGTCGGGGGCTGGAGGGATGGCTTAGCGGTTAAGCACTTGCCTGTGACGCCTAAGGACCCCAATTCGAGACTCAATTCTCCAGGACCCACATAAGCCAGATGCGCAGGGTGGCACATGCATCTGGAGTTCGTTTGCAGCGGCTGGTGGCCCTGGCGCGCCCATTCTCTCTCTCTGCTTCTTTCTCATTCTCTCTTTTTCTCTGTCTGTTGCTCTCAAATAAATAAATAAAAATAAACAAAGATTTTTTTTTTTTTAAAAAAAGGTGGAAAGTCAGGGCTGGAGGGATGGCTTAATGGTTAAGGCATTTGCCTGCAAAGCCGAAGGACCCTGGTTCTATTCCCCAGGACCCACATAAGCCAGATGTACAAGGAGTTCCTTTGCAGTGGCTGGAGGCCCTGGTGCGCCCATTCTCTCTCTCACTCAAATAAATAAATAGGTAGATAAATAAAAATGTTTTAAAAAGTGGAAAGTCACCCAAGAAGCGTCACCTGAAGTTATCCTTTAGTTTCCACACACATGCACGACACACACACACACACACAGATCTAAGTCTTTTGTTTCCTTGGATAATTTTAAAGTGTGATACACGCAGGTCTGTAGGCCTACTTGGTACTCCTTGGCTGCAGCTAAGAGATGATCACCATCTTTGGCACCCTGGCAAGCCCTTGGCATTTTGCCCCAGGCTCTACCACACCTGGGCAACTGCTTACCTGCCTCCAGGGCATAGCTTTTAATCCCTCTCAACTCCTCTAAATTGGTGACCAAGGACTGTCCCCTGCATACCACACATCTACAGCTAAACAAAGAAGTGAAGATGGACACAGGAAAACAAGATCAATAAGGAGCGGGTCCTTTCGGTCCTGGAGAAGGTGGGGCGCTGTTGTGTGCATGTCGTCACCTTCCCTGGAGAAGTGGCTGTCCCTTCCAAGTGTGGTCAGCACTTGCACACTGCTCATTTCCTGAGAACGACCCCAGGTGGTGCGGGGGGTGGGGCAGGAAGTCACCCTCCTTGGAAAGACCTTTGGGGAGGATCCCACTGCTCCTGAGAGGTTCAGTCAAGGGTGGCAGGTTCAAGTTCAGAGACCCTGGGATTCCAGATACTTAACAAAATAGAGCAGAAAAAAAAATAGAGCGGGGGTGGGGCAGGCTGGAGAGATAGCTTAGCTGTTAAGGCGCTTGCCCGCAAAGCCAAAGGTCCCAGGTTTGATTTCCCAGTATCCATGTAAAGCCAGATGCACAAGGTAGCACATGCATCTGGAGTTCTTTTGCAGTGGCCAGAGTCCCTGACGTGCCTTCTCTCTCTCCCTCTCTCTCTCCCTCTCTCTCTCTCTCCCTCTCTCTCTCACATAGAGCAGAGGGGTCGCAGCTGGCAGCATTCACTCAGCCCCAATTGATTTCCATCTTCAGCATACAGCCCCTCCCCCATCCCAGGCCCCTGGTCCTGTCCCCATCTGTGTGGGGCCGGCCACCAGCCCTTCTCCCCCACTATGCTCAGAAACTGCCCAACCTGACAGCAGTGCCTTCTCTTGGCCTGAGTCTACAGCACCTGCTCCATAATCTCTGCTAGCGAAGACTTGCCAAGATTCCCTTGCTCAGGGCTTTTGACTCTGACCCCAGCCTAGAAGCCCCGTCCGGAGCTGGTGACACTGACCAGTACTGTTCGGGCCAAGGCTCACCCACTCATGCCCATTCTTCTTGCTTATCTTGCTGCGAGTAGAGCCCTGCTTGTGTTCCTGGTACCAGGGTCAGTGGGGCTGGGTTGGAGGGAGCTCCTCAAAGAGTTAGTTCACAGAGTGGTCAACAGTGCAGGCCCTCCGTCAGCCGGTGCCAGCAAGCAGCAACCTCCCCTTTGTGCCTCAGCTTCCTCACGTGTAAACTAACACTAACCTGGACATCCATCGGATGAGACTCCAGAGGAATGCTATGACAGAATCTGTAAAGCGTGAAGCGTGATGGCCCACATGTGGGAGGAACTCACTAAGCATCTCCTGTTAGCCCACAGAGGAGGGTGCTTCACCCTTCTGGGAGTGGGTATCATTTCTTACTGCCTTGCGCCCACAATAGCTGCCTTAGCTTATTCACTGTGGGCTTCCTTGCAGCCGGGGATGGTGCACACGTTAACCACATTCTCTCATTTGCTCCTCCAAATCCAGAAAGTTAGATGCTAATCCTGGGGCTCAGAAAGGATAAGCAGCAGGGGCTGGAGAGACAGCTCAGTGGTTAAGGCTCTTGCCTGCAAAGCCTAAGGACCCATATTCCATTCCCCAGATCCCGTGTAAGCCAGACACACAAAGGTGAGGCAAGCGCAAGGTCGCACATGCCCACTAGGTGGCGCAAGTGTGTGGCGTTTGATTTCAGTGGCTGAGGCCCTGGCGCACCAATTCTCTCTGTCTTTCTCACTCTATCTAAAAAAATAGTTTAAGCAGCTTGCCCAAGGTCAAATAGCTACGAAGTGACAATGCCAAGGTTCTAATGGTGGCTCCAAGGCTCTTGATTCCACACAGAAGTGAGATTGCACTGCTTCTAAGTAAAGGTGTGGGGGGAATGGACGCTCAAGACTTCATGAGCTCATGGCTGGTTGGAGTTTTTCTTTAACGGACCACGTCTGGATGGGTTAATATTCAGTCCTAAGTCAGGGAGCCAGTGGCAGGACAGCCAGGGGTGATGTCATATGCTCCTCAAAGGGACTTGAATGGGCTTACTACAGATTGTCCCTCTGGGCCACCTAAAGCTCTCCCCTCCCACACACACTTGAGTCGTGGTGGCTCTTAATGTGCCGTCACAGCTGTAACAGTACACACAAGGGCCAGAGGAGAGGCTTCAGAAGTTTCTAGAAGAGCTGCATCACTCTGTAGCAGGTACTGAGCACTCTGCACCCCACGCTAGTAGTACCAAGCACTCCGCCTCGTTCACTAGCTGGGACTGAGTAATCTATACCCCACACTGGTGGTGCCAAGTACTTTGCATCATATTTATACCAATGGTACCCAGCACTCTGCACCCCACCCTAGCGGTACCTAGCACTCTACAGCTGATTAGAATTGCCGGCTTGGGCTGGAGAGATGGCTTAGTGGTTAAGCGCTTGCCTGTGAAGCCTAAGGACTCCGGTTTGAGGCTCAATTCCCCAGGACCCACATAAGCCAGATGCACATGGTGGCATATGCATCTGGAGTTCGTTTGCAGTGGCTGGAGGCCCTGGCACACCCATTCTCTCTCTCTCTCTCTCTCTTTCTCCCTTCCTCTGTCTTTAATAAGTAAATAAATAAAACATTTTAAAAATTAAAAAAACACATAGAGTGTCCTTGGACTAATGACTTAACTTCTCTGGGCTGCAGTAGTCCCATCTGCCAAACAAAGCGTTAAGTGCACTCCCGTTGTCAAGGCAGTGAGGTCAAGCCTTGTGTGGGGGCTCTGGGCAGTCCTGGCTTCCAGCTAAGTGATTATGGGCTAGAGACCTGGACCCTGGGGCCTCAATGCCCTCTTTGCTCCATGTGGACTGTAGTGGCATTTCCTTATACAGCTACTGTAGGGAGAGAAGAAGAGGCTGCAGAGTGCTTGCTTAGCACTGCTATAGAGGCCTGCAGACTGCTCAGCACCACTGGTACATGATGCACAAAATATACGTGGACAGATGGACCAGCCACAACTCCTGGGGCCCTGGGCACCCCGGCAGGGGTTCAGTCGCTTGTTTGCTCTGGAGTGAGGACCCGTGTGGTGGAGGGGGTATGTGATCACCATCACCAACAGCAAAGCCCGCGCTAAGCTAGGTAGAAGTCAAGGTCAGGAGCTGACCCCAGGGGAGGCCACAGGAGGCCGCAGAGACACCAGGCTTCCTGGCCTCGGTCTGGGAGGTGTTCTGGAAGCAGGAGATGGAAGACCCCAGGAGAGTTCTGCTCAAGGGAGGAGTTGCCAGTGCCTTAAACCTAAGTGTGATAAGAACTCAACTGAGGGGAAGAGTGAAGCCAGGCCTTGAGCTAGGAGAGCCACACATAGCATTTTTGTTGAGTTGAAGTTTACAATGACCCAACGGTCCTGCTTCCCGGTTGGGACACGTCCAAGACCCCCAGGGGATGCCTGAACCCTCAGACTCTACTGAAGCCTATGTATGCCACGCGGTCTTTTTTTCCGGTGCATACCTGTGGTAAGTTTTAACTTGTAAGTTTAAGCATACTACGAGATTAACGATAATAACCACTAATCAAACAGGACAGCTATAAGCAACTGATAGTGCTGACACCACCAGCATGACCCCTCTTGAACTCTGGGCCAGAATTAACTAATTAAGGGTCACTTGAACACAAGCGTCAAGATACTGTGACAGTTGATGAGCCACTAACAGGCGGGTGGCATATAGTGCCTGGAGACATTGGGCTTTTGAGAGGATGATTTAGGTGCCAGGCAGGACAGAGTGAGAGGGCATGTGATGTCATTGCGCTCTCCAGAATGGCATGAAGACTTAAAACTCGCAGATTGTTTATTTCTGGAATTTTCCATTTCACCTTTTCAGGCTGTGGCTGACCACAGGTAACAGAAGTATCAGAGAGGCCAAGGGTGGGGAGAGGGCAGTTTACAGTGACTGCTTTTGATGCGGACGTGAAGAGGATAGCTCTAGCTGGCAAAGAAGTGGCCTTCTTTACCCTGCCACGACTGCGCTCCGCTTCCCTTTCCTGCCCCTTACCGTGCTAAAGGCCTGAGGCAATGATTCTGAGGAACTCACCACTTCCTGACCTCAGGACACCATCCTCCTCCTCTCCCTCGCTTGGTCTCTTTTCTCACTGTCCTTCCCTCTTTCATGTCATCCGCTGGACGTCACGGGGTTGGGAGTAGGTGACACTGCACCTATGGTAACGGGGTCTTCAGTCCTTCAGCGCCCCTGCTGTGGCTTCCGCTCCCCAACCCCCGCCCCCGCCATCTGCTCAAGCAGACCCTCCCCAGTGCCATCTTTACAAGACCACTGGACTCCAGGCATTCTCCCCCACTCCTTTCTAGCCAGGCCTGGGGTCATGCCTGGCGATGCAGGGCTGTATGTACAGTGGGTAGAGGCTGGCAGGAAGTTGGCATTTTATTGAGAAAGGGAAGAGGAGAAGGGCTGTGGGAGAGGTGGAGGAGAGAGGAAACAGATTGTGGTCTCGGCCAACCCTGCAATCTCCTCACACCCACTCCCCGTGGCCTGTCCCCAAGCACTCCCAGATAAGATATGGAAACGAGGGGACAAGATGTGACGGTTTCCAGACTGAACGGAAGAGCTAGCGGTCACAGGCGCAGTGTCCACAGGGACTTCCATAGGGTCTATAGGACAGCGGCCAATGGAGTTGCCCTCCAGGGACTCGGAGGCTGGCAGTAGTTCAGGCGTAGCCTTGGGAGAGATGTTATCACCCAAGAGGGCCTCTACGGCTGGGCAGGACTGAGCTGGAGGGTTCTCTGTGGCTCTCGGCCCTTCCCTGCCAACTTTTTTTTTTTTTTTTTAATTTTTGGAGAGAGACACAGAGAGAGAGAGAGAGAGAGAGAGACAGAGATGAGCGCCAGCAGTCTCCCAGCTGCTGTGAACGAAATCCAGATGTGTGCGCTCCCTTGTGGTCAAGTGTGGCATTGCGCCCTTGCGTCACTTTGCATCTGGCTAAACGTGGGACCTGGAGATTGGAACCGCTGGAGATTGGAACCAGCATTCTTAGGCTTAGCAGGCAGGCGCCTTACCTGCTAAGCCATCTCTCCAGCCCACTTTTTTGTTTTTTGAGGTAGGGTCTCAGTGTAGCCTTGGCTGACCTGGATCTCACTCTGTAGTCTCGGGGTGGTCTCGAACTCACAGTGGTCCTCCTACCTCTGTTGCCCAAGTGCTGGGTTTAAAGGTGTGCACCACCACGTCCAGCTGATCTGCCAATTTTTGTTGTTGTTGTTGTTTCGAGACCTGATTTCATGTCACTATGTAGCTGCGGATGACCTTGGACTCCTGACCTTCCATCTCCTGGGTGCTGGATTACAGGCATGTGCAGTGTTGAGGAGCATACTAGACAGGTACTCGAGCAGCTGAGCTAGAGCCGCAGCCCCGCCTCTGCCCAGCTTAGCTTGTGGGTGTGGAGAGAACGGTAAGGTTGTAATTCACCGTCATCTCACACTTGGGATGGGCTGTGTCTGGGAAGCCCCCGGGGTATCCAGCCTGGACACGTCCATCTCCACTGCCCACCAAGGCTGGACACAACCCTTCCCGAGAAGTGGGAGGTGAACGCTCGCTTTACCTGCCTGTGCGCCTGTCTCAGCCCCGGTGGTTCTCACCCCGGCTTCCGTCTCACATGCCAGTCCCTCTGATTGATACTGGAACGAACAGCGAAGCTTTGTTTCGGCTCATGGAGGAAAAGGAGTTGTGAGTGATTAGTAATGTCTGCGTCAGGGCAGGGATGGAGTGTGTGTGTGTGTGTGTGTGTGTGTGTGTGTGTGTGTGTGTGATTGAAAGTGCCATCCACTTCCCCTGGGACCTGTTGCTTCCTTGCACTCTGAATTGAGTTGCAATGTCTGTGGTTAACATGAGCAAGCATGACAGTTCAGACGTGAGCTATGGTGACCTGCCGTGTCTTAACAACTGGCTCTTGGGGTGAAGTTTCTCTTTTCCAGTCACTGTGGCGTGAAGCCACCATAGCTGGTCCTCAGCTGCCACTGTAAAGTCACCAAACACCAAGTTAGGAAGAGACACGGCACAGCTGGCTCACATAAGACTGTACACTCGAAAGCTTCTTGCCACCCCTACCAGCTCTGCCAACGTTGGGCTGTTCTGGGAAGGGCCCTGGACTAGGGCTCAGGGTCCCTTACCAGCTGTGCTGTACCAGTGAACTATAGCCCTGCTCTGAGCTTCACTTCCTTATCCATAGTTCTTGTGCCATCACAAAGCCCGATGGTCCAACATGTTCCGGGGTCATCCAATCCTGACGCTCTCCCCCCCCCCCCACAAAATGGGTTTCAACTCTCCCCATCCAGCCAGGGTTTGGCCATGTGAGAGAAGGCGTTGCTGGCATCGCTGTTGCTTCTAACATCCACCTCAGAGGCGAGGCTGTCTCGAAGCTCCTACCCCTTCCCTGAACAGCCGTGGTGCCTGCCAGACAATGTTTTCTAGAAGGTTCTCGGATCTGCTCCAGTTTCTCTTCTGTGCGGCTCTTTGAAGCAGTGGCCAATCCTTTGATGCCTCCTTTAGTCTTCTGGGCCCCACAGTCCTGGAGGCTGGGCTCCTTGAGCCAAACTGTGCAGAGCTGTGGTGGCATCAGCCCCAGGCATGAGTACCAGCTCAGATATGCCAGATCTTTGGGACCTTAAACTCCCTGGGCCTTGGCTTTCTCGTCTGTAAAGTGGGTTGAATAATCACGTCACAATCATCACAGTCACTTCACGGAACTGTGAAGTAACATGCACAGAACTCTTCGCATGGTATCAGGCCCAAAATAAAAAAAAAATTAAACATCTGTATCACACTCTCCAAGGCTCAGGGTCCATTGCAGAAGAGGTGGCAGAAAGAATGGAAGAGCCAAAGGAAGGTACCACTCCTGACAATGCAACTGTCCAGACAGAAATTGGCCTCGATACCCATGAACTCGCAGTGCCTAGCAATACCTTCACAAGACCCTCGTAATAGGAGAAAAAGACGATGACATCAAAATAAAAGAGAGACTAATGGAGAGAGGGAGGGAATATGACGGAGAGTGGAGTTGTGAATGGGAAACGGGGGGTGGGGAGGGAAGTATCATGGTTTATTGTCTGTAAGTATAGAAGTTGCCAATAAAAAAATTAAAATTAAAAGGCCGGGCGTAGTGGCGCACACCTCTAATCCCAGCACTCGGGAGGCAGAGGTAGGAGGATCACTGAGAGTTCGAGGCCACCCTGAGACTACATACTGAATTCCAGGTCAGCCTGAGCTAGAGTGAGACCCTACCTCGAAAAACTAAAAAAATAAAAGTTAAAAAATTAAAAAAAAAAGAAAATATTATTTGTCCCAACAAGGAGGAAGAATGGATTTTAAAAGGGTGGGGTCCCAGACATTGGAGAACATAGATCAGGTAAAAGTCAGGCCTCAGCCGGGCCTGAGAGGCAGGGCTGTGAGTTGGAGGGGCTGCAGCGTGGGATCCCCCTTGTCCAGCTTGGGCTGACTCGTCCTCAGCACAAGTGATGATTGACAGCAGATGCACCTCTGTGGAGGGAGCTCTGGGCATCATTCAGTAGCCACCAGGGACAAGTCTCGTGGTCGTAGTCATCAAGGATGTCTGGAGACATGGGCAGCTGTCCCCTGGGGGAGGGGCGGGGGTAAAGACACTCCAAGCGGAGAGCTCATGCCCTGCAGGAAAACCATGACTGATACCGCCTGCCACTCAAAGTGCCCAGAGTGCCTGGAATGTCCTGCATCTGCTCTGGTACTGATGGTTATAGCTGCTGGGCAGCAGACAGCAGGAGCTGTGGGCCAGGATTCAGACCCCAGCTGCTGGGAACCCAGTGGTCAGGCAAGATCAGAGTGGCTTTGAACCCAATAGTGTTCTGTAGACTCTGCATTTGTCCTGCCAGAACCACAACCAGATCTGGGGTCCAGGCACGGCTGAGGGGACAGAACCTTCCACTCGTGAGGACCCCATGACTGCCGGCCTGGAAAGCACAGGCTTTTGGGGCAAGAGAGTTCAGGTTCCAAGCCAAGCTCAACTTCATGAGATTTAGCCTAAAAAGACACAGGGAATAGAAAGATAGCTCAATCAGTGAAAGTTTGCCTCACAAGCATGAGGACCCGAGTTCAACCTCCAGAACCCACATTAAAAGAGAGGAAGGAGGGCTGGGAAAATGGCTTAGTAGTTAAGGCACTTGCCTGCAAAGCCTAAGGACTCATGCTCAACTCTCCAGATCCCACATTAGCCAGATGCACAAAGGTGAGGCAAGCGCAAGGTTACAAATGCCACTAGATGGCGCAAATGTCTGGATTTTGATTGCAGTGGCTGAGGCCCTAGCACACCAATTCTCTCTCTCTCTCTCTCTCTCTCTCTCTCTTTTCGCTTTCTCTAAAAAAAGAAAGAAAAAAAACAAGGAAGGAAGGAAAATAGGAAGGGAGGGAGGGAGGAAGGAAGGAAGAAAGGAAAATAGGGAGGGAGGGAGAGAGGGAGGAAGGAAGGAAGGTAAGAAGGAAGATAAATAAAATGAGGGAAGAAAAAAGGAAAGGAAGGAAAAGCTGGGCATAGTGGTGCATGCCTGTAACCCCAGTGCTGGGGAGGCATAGTGGTGCATGCCTGTAACCCCAGTGCTGGGGAGGCAGGAACAGGCAGATCTCTGGGGCTCGCTGACCAGCCACTTTAACCTACTTGGTGAGCTCCAGGCCAATGAGAGAAAAAATACACAGTACTCGAAGAAGGACACCCACGGTTGTCCTCTGGCCTACACATGCACGTGCGCTCACAAGGGATGCTCAATGTGAGTAATCACCTTACATGGGTGGCTTAACCTCTAAATCTCAGGTTCCACGTGTGAGAAATGGGGTGATCCTGCCTCCCCCACAAGGCTGTCCCTAGAGCGAATGTTATGTTCCAGGCGCTTTCCTTAGCAGTATGCTTGGCATGTCCTGAGCATGCAACAAATGTTGATTGAGCAGACGGATGGGTGGATGGATGGATGGGTGGATGGATGGATGGGTGGATGGATGGATGGGGGGATGGATGGATGGGTGGATGGATGGATGGGTGGGTGGATGGATGGGTGGATGGATGGATGGGTGGGTGGATGGATGGATGGGTGGATGGATGGCTTCTGCTACAGAAGGCCTTGCCTCCAAAGTCCTCCCGCTAGGCTGGTTCTCTTGAGACATTCTCCAGCTTTCTCACACAAGACACTGACTTCTCTGGGGGGCGGGGGAATGAGCTATTTATCTCCGTGTCACTCAGCATCAGTCCTGTAGGTAACAGGTGCTTAGAACACACAGGTTTCCTTCCTCAAAAAGCCATGCCTGTGTGTTCTTCATCTATATGTTTATTAGCCGGGCATGGTGGCACATGCCTTTAATCCCAGCACTTAGGAGGCAGAGGTAGGAAGATTGCTGTGAGTTCGAGGCCACCCTGAGACTGCAGAGTGAATTCCAGGTCAGCTTGGGCTACAGTGAGATCCTACCTCGAAAAACTAATTGTGTGTGTGTGTGTGTGTGTGTGTGTGTGTGTGTGTGTGTGTAATTTTCAAGGAGAGGATGGGCACGCCAGGCCCCTTTTGCCACTGCAAACGGACTTCAGATGCATGCTCCACTTTGTGCATCTGGCTTACGTGGGTCCTGGGGACTCGAACCTGGGACATTCTTCATCTTTACAGCCGTAATGACCAATATCCAGTGGGAATTCCTTAAGTGTTGCTGAATGAATGAACACACAAAAAGTTCCTGAAGAAAGACTGCTTGGGATGTTAGCTGCCCCCAGGATTCATTATAGAGTCCGCTTCTGCATGTCTGTGTAGGAGGGGCAGGGCGCCTTCCTCAGAGCATGAGGGGGAAGCAGCAGTCATAGGTGACAGGTGGCAGGTGACAAGTCTCAGACGAAAGGGTGTCTGCTATGGACCAAAGCCTAATGCAAGCCAAGCCATCACCCCGAGTAGCTGGGACAGTCGGCATCATTCTCCACTCGACTCCCAAGGCCAGCAGCAGGCGTGGGGTGGCATTGAGGTGGCTTCCTTCTGCCTCCAGATGTGGCAGTGTGGGCTGTAGCTACGATAGATGGTATGCCTTGTTAAGAAAAGGCACTGGGCTGGAGAGATGGCTTGGTGGTTAAGGTGGTTGACCACAAAGCCAAAGGACTCAGGTTTGATTCCCCAGGACCCACGTAAGCCAGATGCACAAGGTCTGGAGTTCGGCTGCCGTGGCTGGAGGCCCTCACACGTCCTTTCTCTATCTGCCTCTCTCTTGCTCACTCGCTCACTCACTCAAATAACTAAATTAGCTGGCTGTGGTGGTGCACACCTTTAATCCCAGTGCTCAGGAGGCGGAGGTAGGAGGATCACCACGAGCTCGAGGCCACCTGAGACTACATAGTAAATTCCAGGTCAGCCTGGGCTACAGCGAGACCCTACCTAAGCCTCTGGATGGAGATCCAGGCTACTGGATCTGTCTTTGTCCCTACCCATCCATTAGCAGTCATCCACCTCCTTGGCCTCTCAGTTCCCACCTGTGCCAGGGAGACTCGATGACGCCTTGGAGTGACTCCACCCCTTGGATGCCCAGCCACAGGGATGCATGCAGCCATCATAATCCACATGACTGAGCACGACCACGTGGCATGATGGCACGACCAGACTCTGATACACTGTCAGTTGCCCAGCCATTGAGCACAGCACTGGGTGAGGCACTGATGATGCAGTTCTGGGGCCTTAATGCAGGCCTGTACAACGAGAGCGGGGGCTGGGTAGCGGCTGGATTTTATGAAGATCTTCCTGGAGGAGCCAGGGAACAATGGCACTCTTCCTCACCCTTGGAGAAGTTCTTGTGATGGGCAAAACCTTTTTTTTTTTGATTTAATAAGTCCCTCTAGTCTCCTCCCCTGTCCCATGTCACAGTGTCAACACGTAGGGACATCGTCCTGCTGAAGTCCCTATAAGTGAAAGGTGGGGAGATGGCGAGAGGTTAATAAAGCCAACAGCTATGTGAGCCATCAAGAAAAGTTCTACGGGGCTGGAGAGATGGCTTAGTGGTTCAGGTGCTTGCCTGCAAAGCCTAGGGACCCAGGTTCACCAGTGTAAGCCAGATGCACAAGGTGCTGTGTACATCTGGAGTTCGTTTGCAGTGGTTGGAGGCCCTGGTGTGCCCATTCTCTCTCTATCTGCCTCCTTCTCTCTCTCTCTCTCTCTCTCTAATAATAGATAAATAAAAAACAAAACAAAATAAGAGAAGGTCTATGGAGCAGCAGGCAGCTTTGGGGAGTGGTGAGGTGCTCTCTGAGTGAGAGTCGATGTGTCTGGAACACTCCCAGTTTCTTTTGTGTGTGTGTGTGTGTGTGTGTGTGTTAAGAAATATTAGTTTTATTTAACCAGTTTTCACAGCTGAATATTTATAAAAACTTTTACGGGTTGTACAGTTTATATATAGTTCAAACTACTGAACGAAAAAGTAGGTCCCACAGATGCAAAAATACTGTACCAATCAATCCCAGGTAAAGGCAGATGTACACACTGCAGGGCCCTCCACGCCGTCAGGGAGGCAGTCAGTTCTAAGTATAAACTTCAAAACTGTACAAATAAGGTTTTGATTTTATTTCATTCTTCATACATTCAATATGATTGCAAGCCCAGAAGCCTGAGTAATGATAGGCATCTGTAGTCAGGATCAGGCCCCACTCCAAGGAGCGCTCGTGAACACAGTACTGTGCTCAGTATACACACCCAGTTTCTTATCGGCTCGGCTGTGGGTTCATCCCTCAACCTTGCTATGACTCAGTTTTCCTCATCTGCCAGGTAGGGGCAATAAAACCGCTATATGATGCAAAAGACTTAGGTACCTGGCTGGCCCTGAAGAAGGACTTACGGGTATGTACAGTGACCATGTGATTGTGCCACTGAAGCTGCGAGGGCTTATCCCCTGGAGGGGACCCAGCAAGCTGCCTTCCCCAGGCCTGAGTCAATGCTTTCTCCTACCTTAGCTCCCTGTGCTGGCAACAGGCCAGGCCACCACTGAATCTCCGGCTGGTGTCACTGGGGATGTCCCCAGACCTGCTGCACTGGGGCCCCGAGCTCTGTCAGACCTGGCAGGTTCCAGGCATCTGCCCTCCATGTGGCTACACCATCTTGAGATTGCCATGGGCTCAATTTTGTCACTGTTTCTCATGTCAAAGACGTGTCCCCAGCCAGGAAGGGTCAGACTTCCCAGCTGGGCTGGCCCCTCTGGCAACCTGAGATATTTTCAGATCCAGAGTGACATTCTCTTGTCCCTCAGCTTAATAGGTCCCAGATGCTCCACTCCCCGCCACACGCTGCTTCCTGGCCTGTTCTGGAATCCCCTGTGCTGTCCTGCCCGCTGGCCTGGGCTTCCCAGCCAGTCACTACACCTCCTGACATTTGTTTGTTTTTAATTGGAACCATTTTGTTCGCCCTAATGAGACGGCTTAACAGAGGCCAGCATTGAGATGGGCTGACGGGAGGGGGCAGATGAGGAAGGGGAGAAGGAAGGAGGAGCAAAGGGAAGAATCCAGAGTCTGCGCTGGACATGCATGAAAGACATACGGGGTAGTGTGTGAGCTGACGTGCCAGGTCATCACGGACAGGAGGGGGCAGGGGACATGCAGACTCAGCTGGGGTCCTCCCATGCTAGAAATGCAACCCAGCTCCCTATCTTTAGGTCATTTCATGTCTCTACCCTTTTCCCCACTCTCTTTACCCCCACCCCGCCCACCTCGGAACAGTTGAATTTGTAATTCTTGGCCAGTAATGAGATAGGGCTCACGGCTGAGGTCCAGTATGGGAGAGAGAGAGAGAGAGTGGATATGAAGAGGAAAGGGGAGAGGGAGGGTTACAGGGAGGGAGGGACGGGCTGGAAGCCAAGAGGTGGGCGTTGGGAAAGCAGCACTGGGCGGCAGACCCAGGAGGGCAAGACGCCTGACTCATAGCCTCGCAGAAATCAGGCCAGACAGATAGACATCAGGCGGGGAGGGGAAGGAGGGAGACCCCCCCCCCGCTCCTTCCTGCAAGCTTTCCATGACATGTCATTGGAAGCCTACAGGGGCGATGCGCAGGCCAATAGTGCTGGTCTTTACGGGGTCCCTTCCTGTGACCTTCAGTGCATGGACTGGGGCTCACTGTATTGTGTGTGTCCCAGGGAGCAATTTGGAACCCAAGAGTGAGCTGGTCCCCCAAACCCATTTTTTCCTGTTTTATTTTATTTTATTTATTTGAGAGAGAGAAAGAGGCAGAGAGAGGGAGAGAATGGGCACGCCAGGGCCTCCAGCCACTGCAAACAAACTCCAAATGCATGTGCCCCTTGTGCATCTGGCTTACATGGGTCCTGGAGAATCGAACTGGGATCCTTTGGCTTTGGCAGGCAAACACCTTAACCGCTAAGCCATCTCTCCAGCCCCCAAACCCATTTTTTTAATATTTTATTTTTATTTATTGTTAGAGAGGAGGAGGAGAGACAGAGAGAGAGAGAGAGAGAGAGAGAGAGAGAGAGATGGGCACACCGGGGCCTCCCGCTACTGTAAAAGAATTCCGGATGCATGTGCCACTTGTGCATCTGGCTTATGTGGGTTCTGGAGAATCAAACCTGGGTCCTTAGGCTTCACAGGCAAGCATATTAACTGCTAAGCCATCTCTCCAGCCCCCTAAAACCCATTTTGCAGGGCAGGATGCTAAGGCTCGGGACTGGGGTCCCCATCTCTGCATTTCTCATCCAATAATGAAAATATGGACATGAAATAAAGGAGAAAGTGATTAGGCTGGTGAGAGTGAGGCAGGAAGAGAAACTTTGAAGACCAGATGGAGACTCCTTTGCCAAAGAGGAATTCTCGACCGCTGACTTGAATGTGGCCTCCCCGCTGCCCCCACCAGAGGCTGTGGCACTGACAAGCCTTTTTCTCTCTCTTTCAGGACCTCCTGTAAGTACACGCTGCAGCCAGTCTCCTGTGCATCTGAAAGGCCTGTGTCCTCTATGGTAACAGGGCCCCGGGTGGGGTACTGACAGCTAGGCCCCTGCTCTCTCCCGGGGGATTACTAGACACACTGCTTCTGTGGGAGTCGCTCCCCAGGTCTGTCCCGTGGGGACGAAAACCACTCATTGCCTCTGCACATATCTGTACGCCCCCACAGGGCAAGACAATGGCTGTGCCAGGCCCTCATTTCATTCTGGAAGGCTGGCTTCACCTGATTGGACTGGCTCTTGACCTGCTCCCCTTAAAACAAAAAAAAAAAAAAAAAAAGCCTCCTGAGCTAGAGTGAGACCCTACCTCGAAAAACCCAAAACAAACAAACCCACTGCTTTCAAAGAAGTGACAGATATTATAAAGAAGGAAGATGGCCTCTGCTTAGTTCTGCCCCTTGAAAGTCTCTGTCCAGAGCAGAAAACAGGTCAGAGCCCAGCTCCAACTGTGGGCAGCCCAGGAGTGCCATCCACGCCCCTGCGTGGGCAGCTCTGTTCTGGGCAGGCCCCACGGGACAGGTGGAGTTAGTGGTGGTAGTGGAGACAGCATGTCGCTCTTCTTCCCGGCCTCAGTCCCAGGGTGGGCAGAGAGCCAGGCCATCTCCAAAGGGCTCGAGAAGAGGCCATGGAGCCTTCTGTCCCGGGTAAAGGACTGAAAGCATGAAGCCACGTGATCCTTGAGGGATGGCATTTGATATCCCCACAAATGACCCGAGAGAACCCGGGGAGAGCTGGGGGCTGGCGCGGAAAGGGACAAGGCAGATCTTTCTCAAGCCTGCACAGCTCCTCCCCACCGTCCTGCCCCCCCCCGCACCCCCCTCCCTCCAGAGCTCAGCTCCTCACACGGGTAACTGCTTGAGAGGTGCACCTGATACTTAAAGAGACCATGACTTAGTACTCCATGGGTACCTGAAGTCCTGGAATACCCCTAGCTGGTAGGATGCAGGGAGAGGCACAGCCTGCCAGAGGAAGAGGGTGGTTTATCATATCAGGTTCGGGGGGTTGGATGGCCACTCCTGTCACACATCTTCCAAAATATGCAGTCATCAGGAGCTTCAGGCCACCTAGAATGAGGCTGCGTGTCACCTGTCTTCTGTTTTGTTTTGCTCTTTTTCTTTTTTCTTTCCTTCCTTCCTCTTTCTTTCTCCTTCCCTTCTTCCTTTCTTCCTTGCCTCCTTCCCCCTTCCTCCTTCCTTCCTTCCTTCCCTTCCTCTGTCCTTCCCTTCCTCCCTCCTTCCCTCCTTCCTTCCTTCCTTCCCTTCCTCTGTCCTTTCCTTCCTCCCTCTTTCCCTCCCTCCTTCTTTCCTTCCTTCCTTCTTCCTTCCTTCCTTCCTTCCTTCCTTCCTTCTTCCCTCCCTCCCTTCCTTCCTTTCCTTCCGCTGTCTTTCCCTCCCTCCCTCTTTCCTTCCTTCCCTCCTTCCTTTCTTCCCTCCCTCCCTCCCTCCTTCTTTCCTTTCTCTAAGTTAAATTAGACTTGTTTAGAATGGAAAGGGAAACCCCTCCATAAAATAACAAGCTCTGGGCACACAGGGGACTCCCGAGCTGGCTGGGGCAGTGTTAAATAGTTGATCAGCTATTCCAAATCCTGACCTGTGTAAAATTCATTCTCCATCCTTTGTTTCAGGGGCCCACTGGAAGACCTGGACTTCCAGTAAGTAGCTTCGCTTTGATTTCCTTTGCCTTCTTTCACATGGCTGCTGGGGATGAACTCCAGGGCACCCTGCATGCTGCAATAGCTCTCCCCCTGAGCCCTACCCTCAGCCCCTGTCTCTCAGTCAAAACCCCAGCTGGGTTGGCTTGCCAGTTCTCCTCGTGTCTTTCTGGAGTCTCTACTCTGTGGCTGAGGGAGAAACCACTCCCTGCCCCTTCACCTTGGAGTTCTGGAGAACAGCTGGGGGCTGTGACGCTTGGTACCCTTCCTGGGTGGAAGGCGAGCAGACCATCCCCACAAGGGAGCTGATGAGCAGAGGGTGGCTCTAGAGTGGGGGAACTGGAGGGCTGGCCAGTGCTGATGTGTGGAGGGCGGCTCTATAGTGGGGGAACTAGAGGACTGGCCAGTGCTGATGTGCGGAGGGCGGCTCTATAGTGGGGGAACTGGAGGACTGCCCAGTGCTGATGTGTGGAGGGCGGCTCTATAGTGGGAGAACTGGAAGGCTGGCCAGTGCTGATGTGCGGAGGGCGGCTCTATAGTGAGGGAACTGGAGGGCTGGCCAGTGCTGATGTGTGGAGGGCGGCTCTATAGTGAGGGAACTGGAGGGCTGGCCAGTGCTGATGTGCAGAGGGCGGCTCTATAGTGGGGGAACTGGAGGACTGGCCAGTGCTGATGTGCGGAGGGCGGCTCTATAGTGAGGGAACTGGAGGGCTGGCCAGTGCTGATGTGCGGAGGGCGGCTCTATAGTGAGGGAACTGGAGGGCTGGCCAGTGCTGATGTGCGGAGGGCGGCTCTATAGTGGGGAACTGGAGGACTGGCCAGTGCTGATGTGTGGAGGGCGGTTCTATAGTGAGGGAACTGGAGGACTGGCCAGTGCTGATGTGTGGAGGGCGGCTCTATAGTGAGGGAACTGGAGGGCTGGCCAGTGCTGATGTGCGGAGGGCGGCTCTATAGTGAGGGAACTGGAGGGCTGGCCAGTGCTGATGTGCGGAGGGCGGCTCTATAGTGGGGGAACTGGAGGGCTGGCCAGTGCTGATGTGTGGAGGGCGGCTCTATAGTGGGGGAACTGGAGGACTGGCCAGTGCTGATGTGCGGAGGGCGGCTCTATAGTGGGGAAACTGGAGGACTGACCAGTGCTGATGTGCAGAGGGCGGCTCTATAGTGAGGGAACTGGAGGGATGGCCAGTGCTGATGTGTGGAGGGCGGTTCTATAGTGGGGGAACTGGAGGACTGGCCAGTGCTGATGTGTGGAGACGGCTCTATAGGGAGGAACTGGAGGGCTGGCCAGTGCTGATGTGTGGAGGGCGGCTCTATAGGGGGAACTGGCTCCAGTGCTGATGTGTGGAGGAACTGGAGGACTGGCCAGTGCTGATGTGTGGAGGCGGCGGCTCTATGTGTGGGGAACTGGAGGACTGGCCAGTGCTGATGTGTGGAGGGCGGCTCTATAGTGGGGAACTGGAGGGCTGGCCAGTGCTGATGTGTGGAGAGGGAACTGGCTCTGCTGATGTGCGGAGGGCGTGGGGGGGAACTGGAGGGCTGGCCAGTGCTGATGTCTATAGTGGAGGGGCGGCTCTATAGTGGGGAACTGGAGGGCTGGCCAGTGCTGATGTGTGGAGGGCGGCTCTATAGTGGGGAACTGGAGGGCTGGCCAGTGCTGATGTGTGGAGGGGCTCTATAGTGGGGAAACTGGAGGACTGACCAGTGCTGATGTGGAACTGGGGACTGGAGGCTGGCCAGTGCTGATGTGTGGAGGGTGGCTCTATAGTGAGGAACTGGAGGATGGCCAGTGCTGATGTGTGGAGGGCGGCTCTATAGTGAGGAACTGGAGGGATGGCCAGTGCTGATGTGCAGAGGGTGGCTCTATAGTGGGGAACTGGAGGGCTGGCCAGTGCTGATGTGTGGAGGGCGGCTCTATAGTGGGGGAACTGGCTCTGCTGATGTGCAGAGGGCGGGGTGGGGGAACTGGAGGGCTGGCCAGTGCTGATGTGTGGAGGGCGGCTCTATAGTGGGGAACTGGAGGGCTGGCCAGTGCTGATGTGGGGCTGCGGCTCTATAGTGGGGGAACTGGCTGGCTAGTGCTGATGTGGGGCGGCTCTAAGTGGGGAACTGGAGGGCTGGCCAGTGCTGATGTGTGGAGGGCGCTCTATAGTGAGGGAACTGGAGGACTGGCCAGTGCTGATGTGTGGAGGGCGGCTCTATAGTGAGGGAACTGGAGGGCTGGCCAGTGCTGATGTGCGGAGGGCGGCTCTATAGTGAGGGAACTGGAACTGGAGGGCTGGCCCAGTGCTGATGTGTGAGGGCGGCTCTATGGAGGGGAACTGGCTCTGCTGATGTGTGGAGTGGGGGGGAACTGGAGGACTGGCCAGTGCTGATGTGTGGAGGGCGGCTCTATAGTGGGGAACTGGAGGGCTGGCCAGTGCTGATGTGTGGAGGGCGGCTCTATAGTGGGGAAACTGGAGGACTGACCAGTGCTGATGTGCAGAGGGCGGCTCTATAGTGAGGGAACTGGAGGGATGGCCAGTGCTGATGTGTGGAGGGCGGTTCTATAGTGGGGGAACTGGAGGACTGGCCAGTGCTGATGTGTGGAGACGGCTCTATAGGGAGGAACTGGAGGGCTGGCCAGTGCTGATGTGTGGAGGGTGGCTCTATAGTGGGGGAACTGGAGGACTGGCCAGTGCTGATGTGTGGAGGGCGGCTCTATAGTGGGGGAACTGGAGGACTGGCCAGTGCTGATGTGCAGGGCGGCTCTATAGTGGGGAACTGGAGGGCGGCTCTGATAGTGGGGGGGAACTGGAGGGCTGGCCAGTGCTGATGTGTGGAGGGCGGCTCTATAGTGGGGAACTGGAGGGCTGGCCAGTGCTGATGTGAGGGAGGGCGGCTCTATAGTGGGGGGCTCTGGAGGGCTGGCCAGTGCTGATGTGTGGAGGGCGGCTCTATAGTGGGGGAACTGGAGGGCTGGCCAGTGCTGATGTGTGGAGGGCGGCTCTATAGTGGGGGAACTGGAGGGCTGGCCAGTGCTGATGTGTGGAGGGCGGCTCTATAGTGGGGGAACTGGAGGGCTGGCCAGTGCTGATGTGTGGAGGGCGGCTCTATAGTGAGGGAACTGGAGGGATGGCCAGTGCTGATGTGTGGAGGGCGGCTCTATAGTGAGGGAACTGGAGGGATGGCCAGTGCTGATGTGCAGAGGGCGGCTTATAGGGGGGAACTGGAGGGCTGGCCAGTGCTGATGTGTGGAGGGCGGCTCTATAGTGGGGGAACTGGAGGGCTGGCCAGTGCTGATGTGTGGAGGGCGGCTCTATAGTGGGGGGACTGGAGTGCTGGCCAGTGCTGATGTGTGGAGTGTGGAGGGCGGCTCTGGATAGTGGGGGACTGGAGGAACTGGCCAGTGCTGATGATGTGTGGAGGGTGGCTCTATAGTGGGGGAACTGGAGGGCTGGCCAGTGCTGATGTGTGGAGGGCGGCTCTATAGTGGGGGAACTGGAGGACTGGCCAGTGCTGATGTGCGGAGGGCGGCTCTATAGTGGGGAACTGGAGGGCTGGCCAGTGCTGATGTGCGGAGGGCGGCTCTATAGTGGGGGAACTGGAGGACTGGCCAGTGCTGATGTGTGGAGGGCTCTGGAGGGCTGGCCAGTATAGGGGAACTGGAGGGCTGGCCAGTGCTGATGTGTGGAGGGCGGCTCTATAGTGGGGAACTGGAGGGCTGGCCAGTGCTGATGTGTGGAGGGCGGCTCTATAGTGGGGGAACTGGAGGACTGGCCAGTGCTGATGTGTGGAGGGCGGTTCTATAGTGGGGAACTGGAGGGCTGGCCAGTGCTGATGTGTGGGGGAACTGGAGGGGGCTCTGTGGAGTGGGGGGGGAACTGGAGGGCTGGCCAGTGCTGATGTGTGGAGGCGGGGCTCTGCTAGTGGGGAACTGGAGGACTGGCCAGTGCTGATGTGTGGAGGGCGGCTCTATAGTGGGGGAACTGGAGGGCTGGCCAGTGCTGATGTGTGGAGGGCGGCTCTATAGTGAGGGAACTGGAGGGCTGGCCAGTGCTGATGTGTGGAGGGCGGCTCTATAGTGAGGGAACTGGAGGGCTGGCCAGTGCTGATGTGTGGAGGGCGGCTCTATAGTGGGGGAACTGGAGGACTGGCCAGTGCTGATGTGTGGAGGGCGGCTCTATAGTGGGGGAACTGGAGGGCT
This sequence comes from Orientallactaga sibirica, assembly GCA_036365145.1. Taxonomy (NCBI): domain Eukaryota; kingdom Metazoa; phylum Chordata; class Mammalia; order Rodentia; family Dipodidae; genus Orientallactaga; species Orientallactaga sibirica. Next base: position 25,095,656 of record JAEOAD010000032.1, on the reverse strand, counting down.
GGCCAGTGCTGATGTGTGGAGGGCGGCTCTATAGTGGGGAACTGGAGGGCTGGCCAGTGCTGATGTGTGGAGGGCGGCTCTATAGTGGGGGAACTGGAGGGCTGGCCAGTGCTGATGTGTGGAGGGCGGCTCTATAGTGGGGGAACTGGAGGGCTGGCCAGTGCTGATGTGTGGAGGGCGGCTCTATAGTGGGGAACTGGAGGGCTGGCCAGTGCTGATGAGGGGCGGCTCTAACTGGGGGGGATGGCCAGTGCTGATGTGCAGAGGGCGGCTTATAGGGGGGAACTGGAGGGCTGGCCAGTGCTGATGTGCAGAGGGCGGCTTATAGGGAGGAACTGGAGGGCTGGCCAGTGCTGATGTGTGGAGGGCGGCTCTATGGGGGGGAAATGGAGGACTGGCCAGTGCTGATGTGCGGAGGGTGGCTCTATAGTGAGGGAACTGGAGGACTGGCCAGTGCTGATGTGTGGAGGGCGGCTCTATAGTGAGGGAACTGGAGGACTGGCCAGTGCTGATGTGTGGAGGGGGCGGCTCTATAGTGGGGGGAACTGGAGGGCTGGCCAGTGCTGATGTGTGGAGGGGCTGGCTCTATAGGGGAACTGGAGGGCTGGCCAGTGCTGATGTGCAGAGGGCGGGCTCTATAGTGGGGAACTGGAGGACTGGCCAGTGCTGATGTGTGGAGGGCGGCTTATAGGGGAACTGGAGGGCTGGCCAGTGCTGATGTGGGGGGGAACTGGAGGGCTGGCCAGTGCTGATGTGCGGAGGGCGGCTCTATAGGGGGAACTGGAGGACTGGCCAGTGCTGATGTGCGGAGGGCGGCTCTATAGGGGGGCGGCTCTATGGAGGGCTGGCCAGTGCTGATGTGTGGAGAGTGGGGAACTGGAGCCAGTGCTGATGTGTGGGGGAACTGGAGGACTGGCCAGTGCTGATGTGCAGAGGGGCGGCTCTATAGTGGGGAACTGGTTCTGGCCAGTGCTGAGTGTGGAGGGCGGTTCTAACTGGGGAACTGGAGGGCTGGCCAGTGCTGATGTGCGGAGGGCGGCTCTATAGGGGGAACTGGAGGACTGGCCAGTGCTGATGTGCGGAGGGCGGCTCTATAGGGGGGGAACTGGAAGGCTGGTCAGTTCTTAGGTACTGAGCAACTCCTGCCTAACAGGTGACATTCAAACCACTGTTGCCCTTCTCATTTTGCCCTCTAGTGAGGTTGGGGGGCTCAAAACCTTTGTTCTCCCCAGTTTCCATTTCTGAATCCTAGAAAAACAGCACCAGGTAACCACAGGGATTTCAGGGCAAAAGGAGAAATCATGCAGGTAAGCCCGAGGAGATGTTGGACACTCTGCCAACCCTCTCCACCTTGTGTGCTCGACAGCTCAGGAAAATGGATGTTCCTAAACCCATGTAGAGATGAGGAAACTGAGGCTCTGAGAGGTCAAATACATTGCTCCACCTGTCCAAACTGCAGTGGGAGAGAGCTACTGGCATCCTGGTTAACACATGGTGCTCCACACTGTGATTGCCTCTGGCCCGCACTAGACATTTGAGAGCCATCTTTAGTTTTTAAATGTTATTTATTTATTTATGAAAGGGATAGATAGATAGATAGATAGATAGATAGATAGATAGATAGATAGATAGATAGATAGATGATACATGCATACATACGTGCATACATTCATACATGGATGAGAGAGAACGAATGGGCAGGCCAAGGCCTCCGGCCACTGCAAATGAACCCCAGACACATGCTCCACTTCATGCATCGGCCTTTACATGTGTACTGAGGAACTGAACCCAGGGCCATCAGGATTTTCAAGCAAGTGTCTTTAACCACTGGGCCATCTCTCCGGCCTGAGAGCCATCTAGGACATTGTTCTGTGGACTCCAGCCTGGATAGGTGAGATGAGCACTGGATGGGGGGGGTGTGGCCCACGGACAGGCAAGATGCTGTGTGTAGCCAGCAACAGTGGATCATGAAGAACCAGGGCGAGGCGTGGAGATACCGGAGGCAGCACCTGTCTGCCCTACTGATTATTGATTCCAGACTGTTCTATGTAGCTGTCCCCATTTACCACCCCCCTTTCTGGATATGAATTATCCTATAGCTCTTGGCTAATCCAGAAGCTTCTAGAATCATGTCCAGTAGAGGGTTTCTTCACAAAGTGCACTTGGGAGAAAGCTCATCCTGGAAAGTGGGGACTCTCCCATTATGAGTGAACCCTGCAGCACGGGAGCACCAGTGACTTGGTCCGTGAAATCCAAGGAGGAGAGACAGTCAGATGACTGTGAGGAACGTGGGCACACTGTTGGATTATCCTTATTTTTTTTCTTTTCCTTAACAACATCCACCTTTAAAAAACATTTGGGGGCAATTCACAGAGCAGGGACTGCCGCAGAGATTCCAGCCACTGGCCTGTCCACACCTCTCCTTCACCCAGGCATTTTATAGCCAGGACTGCAAAGAACATTAGTTTTTCAAAACGAAGTGTAAAAGAATCCAAAACGCACTCCTGGAATTACCATTCAAAGGCCTGAGCGTGAGCGAGTGCACGATGCGATGCGACTGTCACAGCTGACAAGTGCCGCTGGCCCTGGTGTTCTCTGCGGGAAGTGCAGGTCTCAGATCTACTGGTCCAGAGATGGCTTAAGCTTCTATGTAAAGGGACCTGGAGGTGACTGACATGAAGGTATGTCCCCGTGCTAGTCGTGCAGCATTGAACATGCATATGAAATTCACGTGTCCTGGCTGTGCCGGATTCAACTCTAGTCTATGCCCAGCATGGGCTTTCCTACAGTCGTATCTGGCAGAAGCCCTTCAGCCACCCTAGACAACGAAGCTCTTCTTTCCCTGAGTCAATGAAGCTGATGATCAGGATGATCAGGAAACAGAGCTTATAACCAGCACCGTGACCTTGCCGTTCTCGAGCAAATGTAGACCGCTTTGCTCACACATGCCTTGATCTCGCAAAGGTTTGTGTCGCAGTAACTGACGGCTTTCTCCTGTGCATCCCACATATGTTTTGGGATCTAGCTTGTCCCTCGGGGTTCAGAAGATGCAGAGTCACTCCAGAGACACCCACACATTCTAGAATGACCAGACGCAGGTTTCTCCTGCCCAGTAGGCTGGACAGACGCCATCTTATTTTTTGCACCCTACCGCTTTCTGTACTTCCAGGCCCCACCCCAGATTTTTATGATGTCTACATGGGTATGATTGCAAAAAAATATTCTCTGTGGAAAGGGGGAGAGACAAAACTTCCTAAGCAGATTTCCAGACATACACAGAGAGACAGAGAGAGAGAGAGAGAGGATGTAACCACTGGCTACAAAACAAAGCAGTCCCGTCTGAGCATCTGATATGTGTGATGCGGCTGAGTCCATGTGCTAGAGGTGGCTGGGAGAGGGAGAGGAAGGGACGACTCCTGAGGGCTGGGAGGGGAGCCGGGGAGCGTGGGCCCCGCTCCTCAGCTATGGCAAACAGACCCAGGGACGTGAAGCACACAGCCACCACCTGGAGGCTGCCGGTCACCTTGCTCTGTGCCTTGAACTTGCGAGTGATGAAGACGAGGTTCCCGATGGCCACCACTGGGAGGGGTCACGCCAGCAGCAGGGTCTAGGGACACATAAGACATCGGAGGTCCAGTCTCCTGCTGTCACCTTTAAGTGCAGGAAGCCATAGGGGTGGTCACCTATTGAAGAGCCCTTAGGGCCTCCTAGGATGGTCATCCGCGTGACCCTTGGTGCCGTGTAGGATGTCGTTCCTGTCACCTGCACAAAACTGGCTAGCTGTGTCCTAAACTAGGTGCCCAGCGAGCGAAGCCACATCTGTTTATTTTTGCCTCCTTCGTCAGGGGGACAAGGGCGCCATTGGGATGCCTGGACGTGTGGTGAGTTGGCCCATGTGTACCTGCTCGGTGAGGTGGGGGCATTGCTTGCTTATCCATGCGAGCCTGTCATCTGCACGTGGCCAAGGGCTGCCCAAACCCATCCCCAAGAAGGGAAGAGTTTCAGGAAGGTTCAGGTGGAGAAGGGAAGAAATCTTCCAGTCTCCAGACCTCATGCTATGTCTTCACTTTTATGCGCTCTTTCTATTTCTGTAGTTCACAGTAGCCTGAAAATATTATGATACATTAAGATATTTTGAGGGCTGGAGAGATGGCTTAGCGGTTAAGGCACTTGCCTGCAAAGCCAGGGGACCCAGGTTCGATTCCCCAGGACCCACATAAGCCAGATGCACAAGGTGGCGCATGCATTTGGAGTCCATTTGCAGAGGCTGGAGGCTCTGATGTGCCCATTCTCTCTCTAATAAATAAATAAAATATTAAAAGAAGATATTTTGAAAGAGTGACCCTATATTCAGTTCAACTTTTTAAAAAAAGGTTAAAATTGTTCTATATTATTATTGTTTCTAATTTCTTCCTGTACTCAATTTATAAATTGAAGGTTATCATAAGTTCATGTCTAGGAAAAGACATTGCATACGTAGGACCCGGAACAAAACGTAGTTTTCAGCATCCATTGGGGACTGGGTCCTCTGTGGCCAAGCAGGGTTGGAAGCACTACAGAGCTGAGCCATCACAAAGGAAAAAGTCCAAGAAAGTCTCATGAACCAAACTCTTTAACGATGACCTGAGGGTCCTGAGCCACCAGCCTGCCCTAGGGATTAGAGCTGTTCCTCCCGTCATCTCTAGAACAGCCACTGCTTCTGAGGTGTCTTGGGGACATGTTCAATGACAGTGAAGATGGGCCTTGGTTCCAGGCAGCGCCCCCCAGGTCCTTGCTAGGAGACTGAGTGTGAAAACATTTAATGCTTCCTACTGAAAAATGATGGAGCCAGGCGTAGTGGCGCACACCTTTAATCCCAGCATTCGGGAAGCCTAGAGGTAGGATTGTCATGCGTTCAAAGCCAGCCTGAGACTACATAGTGAATTCCAGGTCAGCCTGGGCTAGAATGAGACCCTACCTCAAAAAAAAAAAAATGATAATGGAGAAAGGGAGATGAGAGTGGTCAATACAGAGGAATGAGAAGGCTGGCTTCGGGCACCGAGGACTTGCCGCTGGGTTGTCCTAACTGCCCCGCTGGTCAAGATTTCTAGGGTGTAGAAAGAACAAGGCAGCCATGGGAAGGTCTGGGATATAGCCGGGGCTACCCAACCCCCTTCTGACTGCTAACTTCTCAGCAGCATCTGCCCTTGCCTGCAGCGTGCTACGCTCCCCCACATCACTGCTGGCTTTGCCTGTGACTCTCACCTCCCCGGCTGGCAGTGGCCTTAAGCGTGGCTGTGGTGTCCGTGTGTGAATCTGCATGTGTGGTGTGAGCATGCGGCAGAGCATCCAAGGCTTAGTGACCCTTGCTGGCGCTGAAATTCTGTTGGGCGCTGAGGTGAGGGTTGCACACAGAACTCGTTCAGTCCTCTCAAGCCCTCAGCAGTTCCACCCCTTTGGTTCAGACGAGAAAACCCAAGACTGAGAAGTTGGTCTTTCGCTCCAGGACTTGGATGAAGGACACACTTGAATGCAGGCAGCTCAATTCCAAACGTTTACCCTTAACACTGTCAAAAGCACCCACGGCCTCATAGCTAAAAGGAGAGTCAGACTTCAGGCTGATGAGCCAGAGGTCTGGAACATTCCAGAATTCACAGTAGATGCTTCATACCACCAAGCTGTGGGCCCACCTGAAATCTCTCCATCAAGGCCTTGGGAGCTGCTGGGCCACCTCTGTGAAGCCCTGCCACCAATCCCAGGCCAGGACACCGCGGGAGTCCTGCCCACCCTGTTGTTCTGCTCCAGCTAGACCCTGGATCCTCAAACACTATCGCTGGACCCCGCAGACTGGAGACATTATCCTGCCAGTCTTTCTCAAGGGCTTTCAGCACATGTGCCCAAGCCAGGCAATTTCCACCACAGCTTTTGAGACTCCATTTAACAGGCGAAGATGTTGAAATGCATTTTACCCAAGAAGGAGGGAGGAACTGGTTTTGCACGTAAGCCATCTGTCCGGAAGTCCTTGCTCCTGTTATGTAAGCAGGACCTCGTTCTAAAATTTTATTTTATTTATTTATTAGAGAGAATGGGTGCACCAGGGCCTCCAGCCACTGCAAACAAACTCCAGATGTGTGCACCACCTTGTGCACCTGGCTTATGTGGGGACTGGGGAATTGAACCAGGATTCTTAGGCTTTGCAGGCAAAGTTCCAGACCTCTCCCTTAGCTGCAGGACTTGATCTGCTGGAATTACACAGTGACACTTCCAGCTCCTCCTTCCTGCCCTCCTCCTGGGGCCTTGGGGCCATCAGTCCATCAAGCCCCTCCTCCCCTCTCAAGCAGGAAGTAGGAATCCGAACTTCCTACACCCCACCCCACAGCAGTGGGAAGAGGTGAAGGAGCAGCAGGAAAGCTCCCACCTCCTGGCCACTTTGAGGCTTCACACTGCCCGTGTTATTTTAAATGTGGCAATGACCCATTTGGCTGCCCACTGGGGGTCTTGGCATAAGCCACTTGATAACAACTGGGGTGGGTGTGAAATTCCTGGATCACTCTCGTACTTCACCAGAGGTGGCGCCACTGGCCTGTTGGAAGCAGGGTAGGCTAAGGCTGTCCACGCACTGGTTACTATAGTGACAAGTCACCCTGACCCAGGGTACCCACGCTTCCTCTTCACCCCGATGCTCCATTTCATCCTTGCAGATGTGTGCCCCCTTTTCTTCTGTAGTTGTGATAAAATGTAGTCCTCGCTACACCCCTGATCCTGTTTGCTTTTTTTTGGGGGGGGGGGAGTTCAAGGTAGGGTCTCGCTCTAGCCCAGGCTGACCTGGAATTCACTTTGTAGTCCCAGGGTGGCCTCGAACTCATGACAGTCCTCCTACCTCTGCCTCCCAAGTGCTGGGATTAAAGGCGTGCGCCACCATGCTCGGCTGGCTTGGTTTTTTTTTTTATTTTGAGACAAGGTCTCACTAAGTTGTGAAGGCTGGCCTTGAACTTACTCTGTAGCTCAGGCAGTCCTTGAACTTGCAATTTTACTGCCTCAGCCTCCTGAGTAGGCTGGGATTCCAAGTCTACTACATTAAGCACAAAACATGGCAGTACTTTCGGTGCCCCCCCAGCCCCCCATATCTTTCCGTTCTTCCCTGTACCTGGCCTGGTCTGACTAGCCTTAATGGGGCCAGTCTTAACCCGGTTTGGCAAAGCTTTGAACACAGTGCTCAGCGTGGCCTTCAAAGCTCCTCGAGTCCTAGTCTTTTAGCATAGCACAAGCCTTAGGGGGCTTTCCCCAGCACCCCCCACCCTCACGCATGCACGCACTTGGACAGGGCCTCCCCTTTCTCTCCTGGCTGCCTGCACTTGCGTTGGCATCTGTGTTGCGTTGTGTTTCTTATTTCACAGTGATTTCTTTTTTGTTCAGTTGCTGTGCCATGAACACAGCCTCTGATGTCAGTTCTCTTCTCTCATCCTCTCTCTTTTTTTCTCTCCCTCCCTCTCTCTCTTCCCTGCACCCTGTGTGGGGCTGCCCAGGGCATCAAAGGTCAACCAGGCGAGAAGGTGAGTCCTCGCAGTCCCCTCCACTTTTTATCAAACACTGTCCCCTAAAAGCTTTCACCTCAGCCCTCTGCCACTGCATGGGCCCCAGCTGAGCGGGGGAGGAGGGGGACAGTCTTCTCTGCCCTCACAGCCTCTGTCAACCATTTTCTAATGTCCTCCATGCCATGGAGCAGGGGCCCTGGGATTCCTGGACATGGTCCCCAGATGTCCCTGTTCAGTGGCTCTGCTGTGCCTTGCTTTGACCACATGGGATGGATCCCATCTGTCTGATCCCCAGTGGTCCCCTGTCACCCCCACCACCAGCAAGGAAAGGTAGCTGTGTGGCTGGAAATGCCCAAGGCGACCTTAGAGTCAAAGACAAAAGCCACCCATGAAGCCAGAGGTCAGGGACCCATCCTGAAAGAGCACCTCAGTGGGTTCTAGAGAAATTTCAGGGCCTAACCTATCTAATCAGATGAGAAAGTGGGGTCCAGAGAAGGTCTGGGCTGGCTGGAGGTCTTCCACTATAGCATGAGCAGAGGTCAGAAGAGGTCAGGCGTCCTGGTGTCCAGCTTTCCTTCCTCGCTTGCATGCACACAGTGTTCATTTCTGAAGGGAGGAGGGGGTTGAGACAGGGTCCGGATATGTAGCCCAGGCTGGCTCCTAAGTTGCAGCAAGCCTCTTGCCTCGATCTCCGGAGAGCTGAGGTCACAGGCCTTAGCCACCACACCAGCTCATGGGATTACTTCTGAAGAGTGTCCCATCTCCAAGTGACATCAAATGGCAATGGATATAAGAGCAGCAGTCATGCGCTGTTTTACGTATTCTTTTTAATTTTATTTTTGATTTTATTTTTATTTATGTATTAGAGCAAGAAAGAGAAAGAGGCAGAGAGAGAAAGGGACTCCAGAAACGGGTGCCACCTTGTGCATCTGGCTTTACATGGATACTGTAGAATTGAACCTGGGTCCTTAGGCTTCATAGGCAAGTGCCTTTACCACCATGCCATCTCTCCAGTTCATCTTAAACATTTTTTTGTTTTATTTATTACAGAGAGAGAGAGAGAGAATGGGTGCACCAGGGCCTCCAGCCTCTGCAAACGAACTCCAGATGCATGTGCCACCTTGTGCATCTGGCTTATGTGGGTACTGGGGAATCAAACCAGGATCCTTAGGCCTTGCAGGGAAATGCCTTAACCACTGAGCCATCTCTCCAGCCCTTAAGTATTCTTGATTCTAGCCTAGTGAATACTGACAGCCCTTCTAGGCAGTCTTTAATATTCCCATGTACTGGAGGCTCCAGAGAGGCAAAGTCATAAGCCCAAGGTCACAGAGCTGAAGAAAACCGTCCTGCACCACACTCGAGGCTGAAGTGACTGATCACCACACTGGGCTGTCCTAGCAGGGCATGAAACTGCCCAGGGGAGGACATATGACCACTCCTAGGACCCGGCAGTGTTTTGAAACACTTCGCAACATTGTCTTGTGGATTTCCACATCTACTTTATGGGATACACGGAGTCTCCCTGCCACAGATAAGGAAACAGGAGCAGAGATGTAGTATACCAATGTCACACAGCTGGTTAAGGAGCAGGGCCTGCTTTAAAACCAAGCTTTCAGGCTCTCAACCACAATGCTACATGGCCTCACATGGGCTGGAGAGATGGCTTAGCAGTTAAGGCGTTTGCCTGCAAAGCCAGAGGACCCCAGTTCAATTCCCAAGGACCCACATAAGCCAGATGCACAAGGGATACATATACCTGGAGCTTCGTTTGCAGAGGCTAGATACCCTGGCACACCCTTTCTCTCTCTTTCTTTCTCTCTCTCTCTTGCTACCTCTTTCTCTCAAATAAAATAATAAAATATATATTTAAACAAAATTTAAAAAAAATCATAGTGTTCTTGTAATGACATAAACTAATTAAAAATCACTCCTGCCGGGCGTGGTGGCGCACACCTTTAATCCCAGCACTCGGGAGGCAGAGGTAGGAGGATTGCCATGAGTTCAAGGCCACCCTGAGACTACATAGTGAATTCCAGGTCAGCCTGAGCTAGAGTGAGACCCTACCTCGAAAAAAACCAAATCACTCCTGCCTGTAAGGAAGGCAGAGTATTTTACAAAACGTGTCCCTCCCATCCACATAGGCCTGCAGAGCATCCCACATTCTCAGATCACCGTGGGGACAAGTGAGAGCTCAGAGAGCTGCCAGGACTTGAACTCAGGACCCTGGGATTATTTTTTATTCTCCTGCCTCTTTTGAGAGGGGTAGATTCCTGGTGGGCCTCAATGTCCTGCCTCCCACCCCATTCCCTGTATTTATCTTAACTTGCTCACTCACCTGTGACAGCACTTGGGGGCTCCCAGCCGAGCAGCCTCTGGCCATGTTCTTGAGGCCCAGAGAGGCAAAGTCATACGCATGCATAGGTTCCAGCCTTCACCTCTCTGGAACCTTCTCTAGAACATTCTAAGTGGATCAGCCTTTGTATTAGGGACTGCTGGACCCACATAGGGTGTGGTGTGTCCCAGCCTTCCATTTTCACGACCCCTACACTCAGGGGAGCAGGTCACTGTTCAACAGTTGTAGGGTGTGCAGACAGATCCGTGTTTGCGAAGGGAAATGAGGAAGAGTACCTGGAGGGGGGGCAGCTTGGGAAGTTTGGTGAGATGCAGAGACCTGAGACATCTTTGCTGAGCCATATCCTTCCTGTGTCTCCCCCCACTCCTCACCGCCCCACCTTCACCTGTTCTACCCCTCACCTCCTCTACCCTTCACCTCCTCTACCCCTCACCTCCACTACCCATCACCTCCACTACCCTTCACCTCACTACCCATCACCTCCTCTACCCCATCACCTCTGCTACCCATCACCTCCTCTACCCCTCACCTCACTCCACTACCCTCCTCACCTCCTCTACCCTTCACCTCCTCTACCCCTCACCACCTCTACCCTTCACCTCCACTACCCATCACCTCTGCTACCCATCACCTCCTCTACCCTCACCTCCTCTACCCCTCACCACCTCTACCCTTCACCTCCACTACCCATCACCTCTGCTACCCATCACCTCCTCTAGCCCACACCTCCTCTACCCCTCCCTCCACCTCTACCCTTCACCTCCACTACCCATCACCTCCTCTACCCCTCACTTCCTCACCTCCCTCCTCTACCCTCACACCACCTCTGCCCCTCACCTCCTCTACCCCTCACCACCTCTACCCCGCACCTCCTCTACCCATCACCTCCTCTACCCCTCACCTCCGCTACCCATCACCTCTGCTACCCATCACCTCCTCTAGCCCTTACCTCCTCTACCCCTCACCTCCCCCCTCACCTCCTCTACCCCTCACCACCTCTACCCTTCACCTCCACTACCCATCACCTCCTCTACCCCTCACCTCCTCTACCCCTCACCTCCTCTACCCTTCACATCCTCTACCCTTCACCTCCACTACCCATCACCTCCTCTACCCCTCACCTCCTCTATCTCCTCACCTCCTCTACCCTTCACATCCTCTACCCCTCACCTCCTCTACCCCTCACCACCTCTACCCTTCACCACCTCTACCCCTCACCTCCTCTACCCTCACATCCTCCCCCCACCTCCTCTACCCTCACCTCCTCTACCCCTCACCACCTCTACCCCTCCTCTACCCCTCACCTCCTCTACCCCTCACCTCCTCCCCTCACCTCTCTACCCTTCACATCCTCCTCCCCCTCACCTCCTCTACCTTCACCACCTCTCTACCCCCACCTCCTCTACCCTTCACCTCCTGTACCCCTCACCTCCTCTACCCCTCACCTCCTCTCCTCTACCCTTCACCTCCTCTACCCCTCACCTCCTCTACCCTTCACCTCTCCCCTCACCCCCTCTACCCATCACCTCCCCATCACCTCCTCTACCCCTCACCTCCTCTACCCTCACCACCTCACCCCTCACCTCCTCTACCCCTCACCTCCTCTACCCCTCACCACCTCTACCCCTCACCTCCTCTACCCCTCACCTCCTCTACCCCCCTCTACCCCTCACCACCTCTACCCTCCTCTACCCCCTCACCTCCTCTACCCCCACCTCCTCTACCCCCCACCTCCTCTCACCCCTCACCTCCCTCTCTACCCCTCACCTCCTCTACCCCTCACCTCCTCTACCCTCACCTCCTCTGCCCCTCACCTCCTCTACCCCCTCACCACCTCTACCCCTCACCTCCTCTCTACCCTCACCTCCTCTCTACCCTCACCTCCTCTACCCCTCACCTCCTCTACCCCTCACCTCCTCTACCCCTCACCTCCTCACCTCCTCCTCTACCCTCACCTCCTCTACCCCTCACCTCCTCTACCCCTCTACCCTCCCTCCTCCTCTACCCCTCACCCCACCTCCCTCTACCCCCTCACCTCCTCTACCCTCACCTCCTCCCCTCACCTCCCCTCACCTCCTCTACCCCTCACCTCACCACCTCCTCTGCCCCTCACCTCCTCTACCCTCACCTCCTCTACCCCTCACCTCCTCTCACCCCTCCTCACCCCTCACCTCCTCCCCCTCACCTCCTCTCCCCCCCCTACCCTCACCTCCTCTACCCCTCACCTCCTCTACCCTCACCTCCTCTACCCCTCACCTCCTCTACCCCTCACCTCCTCTACCCCCACCTCCTCTACCCCCACCTCCCCACCCCTCCCCTCACCCCTACCCTCACCTCCTCTACCCCTCACCTCCTCTACCCCCCTCACCTCCTCTACCCCTCACCTCCTCTACCCCTCCTCCTCTCCCCTCACCTCCTCTCCCTCTACCCTCCTCCTCTCCCCCTCACACCTCCTCTACCCTCACCTCCTCTACCCTTCACCTCCTCCCTCCTCTACCCCTCACCTCCTCCCCCCTCACCTCCTCTACCCCTCACCTCCTCTCACCTCACTCTCTACCCCTCACCTCCCCTTCACCTCCTCCCTCACCACCTCTACCCCTCACCTCCTCTACCCCTCACCTCCTCTACCCCTCACCTCCTCTACCCCACCTCCTCTCCCCTTCACCTCCTCTCCCCTCACCTCCTCTACCCCTTCACCTCCTCCTCACCTCCTCTACCCATCACCTCCTCTACCCCTCACCCCTCTACCCCCACTCTCTACCCCCACCCCTTCACCTCCTCTACCCCTCACCTCCTCTCACCCCCCCTCACCTCCTCTACCCTCACCTCCTCTACCCCTCACCTCCTCACCCTCACCTCCTCTACCCTTCACCTCCTCTACCCCTCACCTCCTCTACCCATCACCTCCTCTACCCCTCACCTCCTCTACCCCTCACCACCTCTACCCCTCACTTCCTCTACCCCTCACCTCCTCTACCCCTCACCTCCTCTACCCTTCACCTCCTCTACCCCTCACCACCTCTACCCCTCACCTCCTCTACCCCTCACCTCCTCTACCCCTCACCTCCTCTACCCCTCACCTCCTCTACCCCTCACCTCCTCTACCCCTCACCACTTCTACCCCTCACCTCCTCTACCCCTCACCCCTCACCTCCTCTACCCTCACCCCTCACACCCTCCTCTACCCCTCACCTCCTCTACCCACCTCACCCCTCCTCCTCTACCCCTCACCTCCTCTACCCCTCACCTCCTCTACCCCTCACCTCCTCTACCCCTCACCTCCTCTACCCCTCACCTCCTCTACCCCTCACCTCCTCTACCCCTCACCTCCTCTACCCTTCACCTCCTCTACCCCTCACCTCCTCTACCCCTCACCTCCTCTACCCTCACCTCCTCTACCCCTCACCTCCTCTACCCCTCACCTCCTCTACCCCTCACCTCCTCTACCCCTCACCTCCTCTACCCCTCACCTCCTCTACCCCTCACCTCCTCTACCCCTCACCTCCTCTACCCCCTCACCCCTCACCTCCTCTACCCCTCACCTCCTCTCACCTCCTCTCCCCCTCACCTCCTCTCCCTCACCCCTCTACCCCTCACCTCCTCTACCCCCCCTCCTCTACCCCTCACCACCTCTACCCCTCACCTCCTCTACCCCTCACCTCCTCTACCCCCACCTCCTCTACCCTTCACCTCCTCCTCCTCACCACCTCACCTCCTCTACCCCCTCACCTCCTCTACCCCCTCCCTCTACCCATCACCACCTCTACCCCTCACCTCCTCTACCCTCACCACCTCCCCCCCTCCCCCCCTCACCATTCTACCCCTCACCTCCTCTCCCCTCACCTCCTCTACCCTCACAACCTCTACCCCTCACCTCCTCTACCCCTCACCTCCTCTACCCATCACCACCTCTACCCATCACCTCCTCTACCCCTCACCTCCTCTACCCATCACCTCCTCTACCCCTCACCTCCTCTACCCCTCACCTCCTCTACCCCTCACCACCTCTACCCCTCACCTCCTCTACCCCTCACCTCCTCTTCTACCCCCTCACCTCCTCTACCCCCCACCTCCTCTACCCCTCACCACTCCTCCCCATCACCTCCTCTACCCCCACCCTCCCCATCACCCCTCACCTCCTCTACCCCTCACCACCTCTACCCCTCCTCTACCCCCTCACCACCTACCCCTCACCTCCTCTACCCCTCACCACCTCTACCCCTCACCTCCTCTACCCCTCACCTCCTCTACCCCTCACCACCTCTACCCCTCACCTCCTCTACCCCTCACCTCCTCTACCCCTCACCTCCTCTACCCCTCACCTCCTCTACCCATCACCTCCTCTACCCTTCACCTCCTCTACCCCTCACCTCCTCTACCCCTCACCTCCTCTACCCTCACCTCCTTTACCCCTCACCTCCTCTACCCCTCACCTCCTCTACCCCTCACCACCTCTACCCATCACCTCCACTACCCCTCACCTCCTCTACCCATCACCTCCTCTACCCCTCACCTCCTCTACCCCTCACCTCCTCTACCCCTCACCACCTCTACCCATCACCTCCGCTACCCATCACCTCCTCTAGCCCTCACCTCCTCTACCCCTCACCTCCTCTACTCCTCACCACCTCTACCCTCACCGCCTCTACCCCTCAGTGCCCCTACCCTCACTGCCCTGAATCTTGTTCTTGGTGTTTCCCAGGCCCTCTCCTCCACCCTCTTCCCTCTGGACCCTGTGTTTATCCCCGTGCTTACAACCCTTCATGGCTGCTGCTTCCCACTGCCCTTCCCAGTCCTTCCTGACTGTCCAGTCACGATCGCTGTCCTCCCACCCCTGCTCTGTCCTGAGCTCTGCATCTGGCCTCTCTTTGGTTGGAGGGGGGGTTGGCATCCCTTCCCCCACTGACACCCGTTGTCTCATCCCTCATCCCTCTGCCCCTGCCATCAACTACCTGGCTCCCTTGCCACCTTCCTTCTCTCTCCCCACAGGGTGCCCCTGGAGATGCCGGGATGTCCATCGTAGGGCCTCGAGGGCCCCCTGTAAGTTGTTGATGCTTTTTTTATGCTTTCTTTCTTTTTTTTTTTTTTTTTTAGGGTGTGTGGGAGGGTTGGGACAGTTCACTCCATCTGGGCCTTTACAGGGGAGGAGGGTAAGTCTTGGCTGGGCCTCTCTGGGTGGGGAAAGCAGTGTTGGCCTCAGTGCTGCAGTGGTGGATGTTAAAGAAAGTGGCCTGACTAAATATACCTAAATTACAGTCTCTGGGGGGAGGGATCCGGGGCCTAGCCTCTAGCCACAAAACTTCAGCAGCTGTGAGGAGGCAGGCGAGCGGCTGTTTACAGCAAGGAGAAAGCGCCGGCTGCCCTGGTGGGTGCCTTCGCTTTCCCAGGAACTAGCCTGTACTTCCCGAAAGCAGGAACAGATGGTGGAGATAAGGTTCGCTGACTCCCATCCACTCTTGACCTTGCTGGGGCCCCAACCTACTCCTCACCCTCTAACCCTCCTCTCTGTGGAGTCCCCTGTATTCCTTTATATCTTCCACCTGGCTTCCTCTCCAGCAGGCTTCCTTAGGGACTTCTGGGGATGTGGGTGATAGAGCCAGCCAGCAAGAAAGCCCAGCTATGGGGGAAAGGATGGGTGGGGTCCCCAGGGTGCCTGCCCACCACCTTCAATAAAATCACCTAGTGTCAGGAGATGACCAGGCCCCAGCATTGTTGAGTACAGCTGTCTAGGGAGACTGAGGCCCACCTAGGGGAAGGGGCTTGACCAGTGTCCTTGCACTGAGGTAGGGGGCAGCAGGCTGTAGGCTCAGTGTCCTGCTGTGTTTCTTTCAGACCTGCCACATGGTGAGGGAGTTGGGGAACCGAGGAACCAAGGCTAGCAGTGAGTCAGGAGTCCAGACCCAAAGGAGCGTTTTGGGTTGAGGAGTCTTGGCCTTGTGAGCAAGCTTTATATATATAATTTTTATTTATTTGAGAGAGAGATGCAGAGATAATGGCCACACCAGGGCCTACAGCCACTGCAAATGAACTCCAGACGTCTGCACCACCTTGTGCATCTGGCTTATGTGGGTCCTGGGGAATTGAACTGAGGTCCTTTGGCTTTTCAGGCAAGCACCTTAACTGCTAAGCCATCTCTCCAGCCTGGGAGCAAGCTTTTCCCTCTGATTTCAGTTACTACTGATGGCCGACACAGCCTCCTGAGAGCCCCTCTGTGTGTTAAGCACTTCATCCTGAGATGAGGAAACCAGGGCACACAGAGATGGAGCGACTTGCCCAGAGTCACGCAGCTAGACTACGGCCCCAGGGGAGGAGTGACCCCACATGACCCACAATCTGTGTGCTCTGTGTACTGTGACCACATCCCAAACCAGGCAGTGGTGCGACTGTCACTACGCACATGGTGGCTGCCCAGCTCCATCCTGAGAGAGTCACAGTGCAGATACTCCGAGCCCGGCTGTTCCCAGAGAATGTGGGAAAAGAGAAAGAGGGTGGATCCTAAGTTCTGACATTGAAGATGGAGCCTGACATGAGCCTATCGGAGTAGGAAGGGAGAGTGCAGAACGGAGACCACCTTGCGCCCCCATTGCTGCGGTCTCCTGCCCTTAGTACCAGTTTCATGGGTAGGAGTTGAGGACTGCAGATGAGTGAGCAAAGTTTTCCTGACAACAGAGAGGGGGTCTTGAAAGGGGTTAAGAGGTTTCCACATCTTCAGAATGAGCCAGGGGCTGGAGAGATGGCTTAGCGGTTAAGGCGCCTGCCTTCAAAGCCTAAGGACCCACGTTCAACTCTTCAGATCCCACATAAGCCAGATGCACAAGGTGACGCAAGCATGAAAGGTCGCACATGTGCACAAGATGGCACATGCCTCTGGAGTTTGATTGTAGTGGCTGGGAGGCCCTGGCACACCAGTTCTCTCTCTTTATCATAAACAAGTACAAAAAAGCTGGAAAGATGGCTTAGCGGTTGAGGCGCATGCCTGCGAAGCCTAAAGACCCCCACTTCAATTCTCCAGTTCCCACTTAAGCCAGATGTACATGGTGGCACATGCGTCTGGAGTTCATTTGCAGTAGCTAGAGGCCCGGGCACACCCATTCTCTCTCTCTTTCTCCTTCTGTCTATCTCAAATAAATAAATAATAAGGGCTGGAGAGATGGCTTAGTGGTTAAGGCACCTGCCTCCTAAGCCTAAGAACGCCGGTTCCAATCTCCAGTGGTTCCAATCTCCAGGTCCCACATTTAGCCAGATGCAAAGTGACACAAGGGTGCAATGCCGCACTTGACCACAAGGGGGCGCACACATCTGGATTCATTCACAGCAACTGAGAGACTGCTGGTGCGCCCATCTCTATCTGTCTTCCTCTCCCTCTCTTTCTGTCTCTCTCCAAAAAAAAATAAAAATAAATAAAAAATAAATAAATAAATAAATAATAAAGTCTTTTTATAAAAAAGTACCAAAATGGGGGCTATTTTGCTTCTAATCTCTATTGGTCTGAGCCATCTTTCAGCAAATCCTGCTGACAGACTGCCTGTTAGTCGTTGCAAAGCCCCTACATCTGAAGCGTGTGCAGGGAAACTTCCTGTCCAAGGGCCCTAGGTGCATGAGGCTGAACAGGAACGAACCTCCCACACTGGGTTTAGATCCAGCAATGAGAGGAACCCTGTTCGGGTGGCAGCCGTGGCATCTGTTTCCCAGTCATTTATCACATGTTGGGTCTCCAGCACAGGCAGGAGGTGGCCCCACTGGTTCAGGTCACAGAAGGAAACTGGGAGTCTTAGGCTTGTCTCCTAACTTGTAAGTGCTGGAGCAGGGGTTTGACCAGGTCAGCCCCATTCCTAAGCATTTCTGTCCCAGAAAACCCTTTCCCACGTGGAAGCCACACTTTTTATCAAAGCAAAGCAGTAGAGATGGTTCTAGACACGAGGCGTCCTGGCCAAGCCCAGGGTCCTCTGGCTTTGGCCTGTGCTAGCAACCATCAGCCTGATGGCTTGGCCACCCTAGTCACGTCCTCACAGATATTTAGCTCCTCCTGCTGCTGCTCCAGGCTGGGGGGGGGGCAGTCCATAGAGGGTCTGCTTATCATTAAGAGCAGAGATCAGGTAGACAAGCCCTAGGCGGCAATCGAGGATGACAAGAACATGTGGCCTTCCGCTCAGTCGGGAAGGGTCCAGAATAAATGCTGCTAACCAGAGCCAGCCTTGGAGCGCTCCAGGCTCACCAGCTCCATCCGTGGCCTCAGCAAAGGATCACCAGGCACTTCAGATAAGGATGGCTCCCATCCCAAGGATGCAAAGGGCTGGAGTACAGTGACATGGCCAGGCTAGGGAATGCCCTCGTGTCAAACAACCGTCCCCTCCTCCAGAACTGCCCAGCTGCTCCTCAAAGCCCAACAGGAGGCACCCAGACTTCCCACCCTCACTCACAAGGTGCTGCCCATAGCAGGTACATAGACCTGCTGAGTGTTTCTATCCAGAACCTTGGACGTGCCAGGTGCAGGGTAGGCAGTGGGAAGCTGATGGTGGCCTGCTGGCTCTCCAGGCCCGTGACGGAAATCACATTGGCCCTAACAATATAGATAGCAGATGCTAAGACAGGGAGCTGTGGGAACATGCGGTAAGGAAAGCACTTGGCTTGGGCTAGAGTCGGGAAGGAAATGGTCACCCAGGGAGGAGGCTCTGACTGAGCCCGTGGGCCAGGATTGACACCTTGAGAGTACTGGAGAATGGGGAAGCAGGGCGAGGCTGGCACACTCAGCAAGGGCGGAGCACGAAGGACCCGAAGGGATATTCAGGAGCCGGGGCTCGAACCCAAGGGCTGCGAGTCGTAAGTGGACGAGGAGCACAATCACCAGAGCATGCAGTTTACAGAGATGGCCTGTCACCTGTGCTCCGATAGTCACTAGTGACTAGCTGGGGAAAACCGCTTTGGTATAAAACGCAAAGATGGCCTGGTGGCACGCCTTTAATCCCAGCACTCGGGAGGCAGAGGTAGGAGGATCACTAGTTCGAGGCCACCTGAGACTACAAGTTAATTCCAGGTCAGCCTGGACTAAAGTGAGACCCTACCTCGAAAAACCAAAAAAAAAAAAAAAAACACAAAGCCAGCCGGCGAGGCAGCGCATGCCTTTAAAACTAACATTCGGGAGGCAGAGGTAGGAGGATCGCCATGAGTTTGAGGCCACCCTGACACTACATAGTGAATTCCAGGTCAGCCTGGGCTAGAGGGATACCCTGCCTTGAAAAAACAAACAAACAAACAAACAAACAAACAAAAAACCCAGCCCAGATTAGGGAGTTGGCTTAGCCATTAAAGGTGCTTGCATGCCTGTAGTCTGTGCTACTCAGGAGGCTGAGGTAAGAAGATTGCTTGAGGGCTGGAGAAATGGCTTAGTGGTTAAGGCGCATGCCTGTGAAGCCTAAGGACCCCGGTTCCAATCTCCAGGTCCCAAGTAAGCCAGATGCACGTGGTGGCGCATGCGTCTGGAGTTTGTTTGCAGGGGCTAGAGGCCCTGGTGCGCCCATTCTCACCCTCTCTCTCTCTCTCTTTCTTTCTTTCTCCCTCTCCCTGTCTCTAATAAATAAATAAAAATAAAATCTTTTTTAAAAAAAAAGATTGCTTGAACTTAGGAGTTCAGGCCAGCATGGGCAACATAGTGAGATCCTGTCTCAAATCTGTATGTCTGCTTATTCCCTTTACATATATATATATATATATATATATACATTAGTAGTTTAATATATATATATATTACAATAAAATAATATACATTAGTAGTTTAATATATTCAATATTACAATATAATAACATATTTGGGGCATATTATTAGTGTTATATATACATACATACATATATATATATATATATATATATATAGAGAGAGAGAGAGAGAGAGAGAGAGAGAGAGTCTCCAAACAGGCAGCTCACCAGCCTGACCAGAAAACATCAGAAACTCAGCATAAATCGAGGAGCTATAAATTACAATCCCATTCCACATCTCCCCAAGTTCCCTCCTCGTGCCCAAACCTATCCAGAAGGCAAAGTCCTAATTTCCATGTGGTCAGTGACAACAGTCCTTCCCAAATCCTTGAAAAAGCCCTGGTTAACCTAGAACTTGGCTGGGAGGTAGGAAGGGCCGCACGCTGCTACCGGGGCTGGCTCTGTAATCAGCAGAGCGTGTGATTATCCCAACCACGTAAATCTGAGCCGGGGCGGCCATGAGGACGGTTCTTGGAATCTCTCTTCCTGACCTTTTCCTCGGGCCTCTCCGTGTGCAGAGCAGTTGACAGAATGTTTACGCTGGGAGGTTTCGGAGATTACATTGCCCCGTTTCCGGGCTTTCTCCTTAGGGTTATTCTTAGCATCACTTATCCTTGAGAGGAGAGAAGCCGGGGGCCCTTCTGACATACGAGTGGCATCTCCACCCTCTTGCTTTGGAATCCTGCCACAAGCCTGTCCCCAGCCTACGGCAGACTTCAGCCGGCTCTCTGCAGACCAGAAGCCCCACTTGACATGGCAGGCTCCCCGTGCCACCTGGCCAGAAAGGCGACCTAGTCCCGTGTGCAGAGGCCTGTGCAGGCTCCTGTCTGTGGCTCGAGGAGGATCCAGGCAGCCTGGAAATGTCTCAAATGAATCCAGAGATGGGATTTGGTTCTGAAACCACTTGATTAAAACAGACCTCCACAAATCCCAGTTCATACTGAGCTTAAGTTTAGCAGCCTCACTCCGTTCTGGGTACCTCTCTAATGCAACTGAAGTCGACAAACACCCAATGGCTCCAGTTACCATTTCTGCAGGCACTACAAGCACACTTGGAGGTAGTTCAGCGGCCCCCATGGGGCTACCCAGTGATCCCTATTCTATTATGAGGAGACCGAGGCTCAGGGAGGTCAGACAGTGGTTCAGTATCACACGGTTGTTGGTGAAGGCAAGCTTGAAACTCAGTCTACCAGACTCCACTGCCAAGAGGGGCCCAAGTGAGAGCTGGTATGTGTATCAGGGAAAGGCAGGTGAGCCACTGACTGGGCCTGGGCACAGAGACAGGACACAGAGGAGGCAAGAGGAGATCCTAACTTGACCATGGGACTCTGTGAAGGATGGCCTTGAATAAAGTGAGGGAGGCCTTGCTGGAGCCTGGGAAAGAGAGCAACATGGCTCATATCTCTCAGCTCTGTTACCCTTGATCTTCTTTTTAATTTTTAAAATATATTTTATTTATTTGAGAGAGAGAGAATGGGCATTCCAGGACCTCCAGCCACTGCAAACAAACCCCAGATACATGCTCTCCCTTGTGCATCTGGCTTATGTGGGTCCTGGAGAATCGAACCGGAATCCTTTGGCTTTGCAGGCAAATGTCTTAATCACTAAGCCATCTCTCCAGCCCTTTTTCTTAAATTAAAAAAAAATTTATTTGAGAGAAAGAAAGAGGCAGAAAATGAGAGAGAATGGGTGCACCAGGGCCTCTAGCTACTGCAAACAAACTCCAGATGCATGCGCCATCTTGTGTATCTGGCTTACGTGGGTTCTGGTGAATCAAACCTGGGTCCTTAGGCTTTGCAGGCAAATGCCTTAACCTGTAAGCCATCTCTCCAGCCCACTTTTGACTTTCTGATCAGCCTCTGGGGCCTGAAGCCACAACATTGTACCATTTCTAACCTCAGAACCTCTCCTTGGTCCTGAATCTTGACCATAAACCACTGCGTTCTGACCAGAGACCCCACTTCTGGTCTTCAGCTCCGTGTTATCATGTGTACCATCCAAGGGAGTAAGCCTGGATCCCTCTCAGCCCACAAAAACTGGGGGATCCAGGGGATTGCCCAACTTCTGGGAGAAAGCCTGTTTGGCTGAGGCCCGGGCCAGGGCCAGAGGGGTACGAACATCTGACCCAGCCTCGCCTGAAGTTATACATTCTGAAGATCAGCTGCTATTTGCTACCTTCCAAAGCCCCCTCAGATGCGTGGTGGTGAGAGCTGCTGCTAGAGAAGACATGTTGGCCTAGGACTTGTGCACACTCTGGGCTCAGTCCCAATGCCCGGGCTGTGTTGTCTATTGACGTGCCTTGGCACCAAGTGCCCACAGCAATGAAGGGTGCTTCAGGCCTCCTAGAAGTCCAGATGACGTTGTTGACTGCCCCCTCAATTCTTTTCCCCAGCCCTAGTCCCTGAAGGAGTTCCCTCTCCATCTTCTCCCCCTCCCCACATCAGCTCTCACACTGAATGTGCCTTGTGGTGGGTCACACCGCCCCAGAGGTGGGCACAGAGACGCCCGCTCCACTCTTTCTTGCCAATCCTCACTGCCTCTTTTCTTTTTTTCTTTTTCAGGGTCAGCCAGGCACTCGAGGCTTCCCTGGATTTCCGGTAGGTGTGGAAGGCTGAGGTTAGCCATGTGAGATGGGTCCTGGGGCTGGTTGGGTTAAAGTCTATTGACCCCCCACCACCACCGATTAGCCCCGTGGCCATTCTTGCCCTCTTGATCCCTGGTCACTACAGTCCCACTCCGCAGCCTTTGTCAGGGGAGCAGCTTGGAGTGCCGGGCTCTTGGTACAAGCAAGATAGGACAGTCGTCGTTCATACTCAGATGGTGACAGGGTGAGAGTGCGGCAAGTGGAATTGCAGGCTGATATGCCAGCGTGATTCCAGGATGTGGACAGATGGAGGGACAGGGAAGTGACTTAGTGATTGACCTCTGGCCCAGCCCTGAGGGGAGGCCCACCAGGGTGGCCGCTGAAGTGTCTTTTGATCACTGCCCGTGGGGCTTAGATAGACTCAAAGAGGCAGGACCAGAGAGCAGCTGCCTCACTTTTGACCAACCATGTCTAGCTTCCTAGTTGAACACTATCCCCTTTCTGTTTGGGGTAAAGAGGTGTCTCTCATAGCAATGATAGGGACACCCCTTGGGTTCTGACCTGAACTGGTCACCTGGTTTGTGGCATGTATTTCCTCCGAATACCTCTCAAGGAAGGTTCTAGTGTTCAGTCCCCATTTTAAGACGGGAACTAGAGCTTAGGCTCAAGTCACCACAGTCACCTAACAGGTAGGTACTGAACATGGCGCCAGGCCCCGGGTTCCTCCCCCAGGCCACCCCTGGGCAGGAAGCCTCGGAGGATAGGGCTTTGCATCTGCCTTTCTCCTTGCAGGGTCCCATTGGCCTTGACGGCAGGCCGGTAAGTGGATGCTTGCGGTAAGTGGACCTTTCGGCTGGGCTCTGCCACATCTCAGCTGGGGCTCCTGGTCACCCCACACCCCAGCACTTTGGAAGATGCTTTACTCGGCCAGAAAGGTGTCACTCTTGTGGGAGGGGGAGGAGGGGCTATTTGAATGGGTCACCCCTGGCCCCAGTGGGCTTCCACAAGCCATAAGCCTACAGTGGCCAAACTGGACACTCGGCTCCTGATGCAAGACTGTGGTGCTTCTCAGCCGCTCCCAGAAGGGGCCTGAGCTTGGGATAGGGGCAGTGATGGGAGCAGAGACTGCGGAGAAAAAGCTCACCACTCTTCACACCTGGTCCTGGTCCCCAGCACCACCAAGGTGCTACCTATGCCCCCCCACTTTGCTCAGGGTTGGGGTCCCCAACCTCAACCAAGGCTTTACACACACATACACTCAGGTCCACATGGGACTGGTTCCCCTCCACGCCCCAACCCTCCTCTGATTCCCTTTGGCCTCGGTCTCCTGACCCAGGTGTTCATAGGAGCCAGCCAGCCAGCCCTCCAAAGCGTCGTCGACCTTCAAAGTGAAGGCACTGGGCATGTGATGTAGCCCCTTAACCTCTCCCCAAAGAGGTGTGCCCCTCGAGCTATACACAGCCCAGGGGTTCTGGGGGGTCACATCCGCTTGACTCACAGAACCTGGTGTCCTTTGAGGCCATCGTGGTTGTGTAAAGTGGGGTGAGGGTTGGGGTTTGGGGGGATGACCTCCTTTCTGTTCTCTCCTCTGTGGCTGCAATAAGGCTTGAGAAAGCTCAGGAAGTTGGGGGAGCGGGGTGGGTGGAGGGAGGAAAATGAGACTGGTCTAGTGAGGGAGCAAGTTAAAGACTGGGCAAATGAGAAAGTGACTGAGTGAGGAAGAAAGAAAGACAGAGAGAGAGAGAGAGAAAAGAAAGAAAGAAAGAAAGAAAGAAAGAAAGAAAGAAAGAAAGAAAGAAAGAAAGAAAAGAAAAAAGGAAGGAGGGAGGGAGGGAGGGAAAGAAAAAGAGAGAGAGAAAGAAAGAAAAAGAGAGAGAGAAAGAGAAAGAGAGAGAAAGAAAAAGAGAGAGAAAGAAAAAGAGAGAGAAAGAGAGAGAAAGAAAGAGAGAGAGAAAGAAAGAGAGAGAAAGAAAGAGAAAGAAGAAAGAGGGAGGGGGAAAGGAGGAAGGGAAGGGAAGAAGGAAGAGAGAGAGGGAATGAGAGAGGGTGGAAGGGAGGGACGGAGGGAGGGAGGGAAGGAGAAGAAGGAGCCAGGCAGGGCGGGGCGTGGGTGTTGTAAACAGTGCCCCTGAAACTCACTCTCTCCTTCCAGGGCCGCCCTGGACCAAAAGGGGAGATGGTAAGATTCCTGTTTTCCTTCCTTTCAGAGATACAAGTAACGACCTTGTGACTTCCTGTCACTGTCACTCCCAGCTGGGCACACCCTTGGTTAGATCCTCATGTCATATCGGGAGGACAGGCAACAGGAAAGGCCTAGAGTGCCCTCTTGGCTGGTGACATGGCATGGCCAGTCAGCCAGTGGCTAGCATGTGCTCCCGGACTGCACAAGAGGAGGGGGAGCTTTTGGATATGCTGACGTCAGCACTAGCTGAGGCACTTTCTAGGAAGCAGAAGCTCTTCCTGTCCCTAGGGCCATTTCCTGTATGAGCTTTCCCCACCCCAGCCACGAGCCTGCTGGAAGTTTCCGGGTTGGGTCGAGTTGCAAGTCGGAAGCAGGAGAAAGTTGACATGTTCTTCTCCCATATCCCATCACCCTAAGGCCACCCAGCCAGGTGTCCTCAACAAAAGCCCCCAAGACTTGCCCCGCAGGTGGTCCTCACAGGTCCAGGGGTCAGAAGGGAACCTCAGGGGCCCAGGCAGGGACACTGCTTATAGAGCCACTCTTATCTAAAAGCCCCGCTTCCAGAAGTCAGGTTCAGAGGATGGACCTTCGTGGTCAGACACCACGGCTCACATCTCAGTCATTCACTGAGCCCCAGGCTTTAGATTCCTCTGGCTGTGTGAGGGTAAGCGCCACACACACCTGCCAAGCCTCACTCAGAGGTGACACCCTATACGTGCCTTCGTCCTGTCCTTTTACCTGCATATAAGCCTTGGGCTCCTTGACCCGTGAAGGCCCCTGAAAGCTGGCTGCATGCCAGGTCCTTCCCTGATCAAAATGACAAGACAACCTTGAAGGAAGTTCCCAAGTCCTCTGGGTCCTCCAAGGAGCTGGGAACCTGGCTCAGGGTGTTCAATGCAGCCTCCAGGTCTTCAAAATTCAGTGTCCATATCACTGGCCCGCCCTGCCCATGTCCCCTGAAAGCCTTTGGGGCCCAGAGTTTCCCTGATGCTGGGGCGGGCAGGAGACAGGCTGGGACTCATGGCATTGGAGACGAGTGTCCCTCAAAGCGGAACATCCTGTGACATTCACGTCCAGCCTCCCCTACAGAGGGCCCTTGAGAGGACTGTGGTTAGAGAAATGAGAGAAAGGCTGCAGAGATGGCTTAGTGATTAAGGATCTTGCCAGCAAAGCCAAAGGATCCCGGTTCGACTCTTCCAGGCCCCACGTAAGCCAGATGCACAAGGGGGCGCATGCATCTGGAGTTCGTTTGCAGTGGCTGGATGCCCTGGCTTGCCCATTCTCTCCCTCTCTCTCTCTCTCTCTCTCTCTCGCTGTTTCTCTCTGCTTCTTTCTCTCTCTCAAACAAATAAATTAAAAAAAAAAAAAAAAGAAATGAGAGAAAGGTGGAATTGACAAGGACACTCTCGTTGGGGCTTGGCATATAAAGCCACAATACCTGACGTAAGTTGGGTACAGGCAGGCCTGAATATGGCTGCCAGATCCCAGCCTTCAAGACTCCAGGACTTTCTGAGAAGCCCCTGGAAACCCAACCCCACCAGGCATATGTCTCTGATCTGCCCATCTGCCCACCCACTGATATGTGTGTTTCTTCCCACAGGGCCTGGCAGGTCCCCGTGGACAGCCGGTTGGTACCTCCCCTTCCTTGGTCCCAGCAGGGAGGCTTGGGGTGGGGTGGGTCACCTGGCTGGGACTTTAATTCTTGATTGTCTCATTTCTGTCTCCTTGCAGGGGCCTCAAGGACAGAAAGGAGAAAAGGTCAGTGCAATCAGAGTCTCCTAAACTGAACCTTGGCAGCAGCCTTGCCAGGCAGGAAGAGGTCCGAGTGGTGACTGCCAACTTGGTCTTGCCAGACAGGACCAGAAAGCCCCTGAGACTTCCATCTGATATGTAAGAGAGAAACAGTGGCAGTGTCTTGGTGACAGTCTTTTCTTGGGGCTGGGAGCCTGCCTGCAGCCTGGCCCTCTCTACCTGTCGTCCATGGTATGCTCTCAAACATGAATCTCTAGAATTTTGAGGTGTCTATTTGTACCCCCTCCTTGCCTGGCCCCTTCTTGGCCTCTTGTGTTCTCTGTCATGTTGGATTTATTTTTTCTTAATATTTTATTTATTTATTTGAGAGAAGGAAAGAGAGAGAGAAAAAAAACACACCAAGGCCTCTAGCCAGTGCATATGAACTCCAGACACACACCCCACTTTGTGCATCTGGCAATATGTGGGTACCAGGGAATGGAACCTGGGTCCTTTGGCTTTGCAGGCAAGCACCTTAACCGCTAAGCCATCTCTCCAGCCCATGTTGAATTTCTGACAAGACTGGCAGGTTTGCCCTTGGGCAGTGGTGCAGGGGTTTGTCATTGTTGACTCAGAGAACACAAGCAACCGTAGGATCTGTTGGGTCCATCCAGGCCCCTGTCCAGAGCTGTCATGTTGGCCAACCCAAATAGTGGGCCCCCAGCTGAGCTTAGAGCATAATTTGCAACCCCGCTGTTGTGGTAAGTGGTATATGGTGGGGTCCTACCCTTGAAATCCACAGGCCCCCTCCAGGCAGGCCAGGGGTATTTCTTCCCACCCACCAGAGACAAGAAAGGAAGCTAGTTGTTCTGCCTCAGAGAGCCTGGACCAGAGAAAAAGTACTGCGGTGGGGGTGGGATGTGGGTGCGTCTGCTGTCAGTCTTGGGGGGTCCCCTGCAACATGTGCCTCAAACCGCTCTTCTTTCTACCCCTCCCTAGGGCCAGTGTGGCGAGTACCCACATCGGGTAAGTGACCCCGCGAGCTGAGGGGACCTTTTATCCTTCTGGAAGCCAGGCCCCACTCAGCTCCTCTCCCTGGGGGTATAGGAGCCTGTGTCCTGCTGTTGCTTAGCAGTCGGACAGGTGGCACAAGGTGCAGGGTACTTGGTCTTGAAGCTGACCATTTCTTCAGGCAGGGTGCCTGGTGGTTGCTGTATGCATTTGTGGAGAGTCAGCCTCCGCATCCTGTCCATCCATCCGTCCGTCTGTCTGTTTGTCTGCTGACCCGGGTGCCTGGGAGTCTTTTGTATATGTGCGGCATCTGGGTCTCTTTTGGCCACAGGTCTGTCATGGATCTGTGTCAACTCCCAGCACAGATGGGGAGCATGTGTGTGTGCGTGTCAGTGCGTGACTGTGTCGGCATGTCTGGCGGCCTGCCCCGGGGCCAAATAAGAGGCGCTTGTTTTGGAATTAGTCATTGCTTCAGATGACCCAAACCTCGAGGAAGGGAGATTCAGCAGACCACTATATCCACTAGGGACAAAACCTGCCCCTTGCCGGAAAACACAAGAGGTGCTTCTCAGCAGGAATAGTGGGGCGCCCTGCCTAAGATGGCTCATGCCCTAGTCTACCCCCCACCCAGCCCTGCATTTTCTTGATGCCATCCCTATACAGAACCTAACAGCTCTTGCACACCAACAGCAGGGATCCTGCTGGGGACAGGGGAGGGCACGGCCCTGATTCACCCCAGTGGGACACAGAGAAACAGCCTGTGGCCCAGCACAGTTGTGCTTTGATCCAGGCTTCAAATATAAAGAAGTCAAGCAACTTAGGCGACCAGCCCCTCTCATTGTGCCAGAATCCTACGTACAGCCAAAGCAGATTCTGGGAGCTGGGGTTCAGGGGATGGGTGGAACCGGGAACAACCAAGCTCAGCGTGAACTTGACTCTCAAGGGTTCCTAGGAGGACCTGGCCAGCCAGGCTGGCCTCTGCTCAGCCTCTCAGAATGGCGCCAATGCTTGCTTGTCCTTGATCCTGGACCAGAGGGAGCCCACAGTGAGCCTGGTGTGTAAGAGGTAGGGGCAGATTTGAGGCCCAGACTGTGAGGCCGGGATGCAGGAGCCCTGGTGTTCTGGCCAGCCTGATCGGGATACAGGAATCAAAGGCCAGCTGTGCTGATTTGAAATGACGGCCTCACGGGATGGTCACGTTCCCCAAAAGGACAACAGCTCCCAACACAGAGACGATGCCACTGCAGACACTGTTGTCATGTGTCCCCGGGGGCCTGTGGGAATGTTCGTGGTAAGGAAGAGCAGACTCTACCTCTTAGCTGGGCACCAGGAAGAGCAGGGAGCAGTGGTAGAAGGTTCTAGAAGCTGAAGACCCAGTTTGGGCAGGGCAAGTTCATTTAGAATCGGGCAGCAAAGCAAACAGCCTTAAGTAAACTGCTGGCTCTCCAAAAGGCAGGGAGGCACGGTGGGCTCTCCAAGACGTCTGGACTGGCCCCTCTCACCTCTCAGCCTAGCCAGAAACAAGAAGAGTGGAGAGTGGGCAGGGAGGAGGGGAGTGTATCAGACGGAGGGACTGGGGGGTGGTCTATGGGCTTGCCCCCTTCTGCTCCACATGACCCAGTCTCTGCCTCCCTCCTCTCCGTTTCCGCACCAGGAATACCGGAGTGGCACATTAGCGGCTCTGCGCTCCAACCCTCTAATTCCCCTGAAGGTTTGTAGGTTCTGGAAGGGCTCTGGCCTCCCTTGCTGAAAAGCGTCTTGGACACAGACCCAACATTGCACGTCCTCAGGCCCCAGTGTGAGAGGGTGGGGCTTGCTGGGTGGCAGCCACCTGGGTGAGCAGTGGGGATGACCTAAAGAGACCCCCAACAGTGGTTCTCAGTTCCCCAGCCCGACACATTCTCAGCCTAGGTGGCTCCCGGTTCTTAACATTCTTCCTACCTCTGGGGCCTTTGAATACACATTATCGAATTTCTACCTTTTTTATTTTCACACGAGTTCCTACCTTCTGATGATTTCCTAAAGTACAGCTTCGGCTGAATAGAAGGACTGGAAGAAGCAGGAATTTTCCAGAATGAGTATCATACTAGGTCATGTGATTGCAAGTTGCCTGTCTAACCCCCGAAAAAAGTGGTTGACCACCCCACACATCTTTACCAAGTGTGCCAGCTCCGAGAGTGAGGCCTCGGCTGCATTTAGCATGTGCCACACAAGCCACACCCTTGGCTGGCTTGATCCCGGGAGCTAGCCTTCCTCGACCATTGTCTTCAGATTCGCTGACATCAGCCTCTCCCATCCTACCCAAAAAGAACCCACAGGGACCGCACGCCAGCCTGGCTCCACATACCAATTGAGCGAGCCCTGTGGTCTCCCCGGTGAGAGCCTGGGTGTCTGCGCCACTTAGCCCCAAAGTCCACCTAGCAGGGCCAGGCAGGACAGTGCAATGTTGGGTGGTGTGTCACATGGCCTTGGTGCCCAGCATGGCCTCACTGGTGGGCCTGGCCATGAAGCACCCTGCACCCCTACCCAATGGTGGGGGTGGCCAGTACCCTGGAGGCCAACAAGGGGTGCTGAGAAGGCTACTCCTCTGTCTGATAGACAGCTGTGCCTGCCGTGAGCAAGCTCAGGGCTGAGACCCTTAACTTGAACTCCGTGGGTACTCCGTTCATATCATTTCCCCTGCCACCATGCTCATGCCAGTCTCTCTCTTCTCTCTGCCTCTCCTGTCCACCCTCTTGGTTGCTCTGCCTTCCTGGTGACTTCCTGCATCGTTCTGAATGCCTGTGACCTCTGGCCTTTGCCCTCTGGCCTTCCAACTCCTATCTCTCCTCAGCTGCTGCCTCTCCTCAATTCAGTGCGGTTGGCTCCACCCCCAGTCATTAAAAGGCGGACCTTCCAGGTAGAGCAGACTGTGTGGGGTTCTTGTAGGGGCTCAGCTACTCCTCAGGTCCTGACAGGCCAGTTGGGGCTGTCCCTGAAGCCAGAACCTCCTTCAAACACAGTTACATGAAACTAAACAAATGCCATTGGCATGGAAACACACAAGCATGGAAACAGACCCCAAGAGACCTACAACTTCCACCACACCATGACACCCCGAGAGTCACCTACAACGGGCACCATGCCATCATTTTTACAGAGCTGATTTTATTTAACAACCCAAGCGTGTTGCAGTTCAGCATAGCCATCCCTGCTTCACCAACAAGGAAACCAAGGCTCAGAAAAGTTAAGTGAGCTACCTGAGGTTACACAGCCCTCTCCAACACAAGGATGGACACCCAGGTTCTCTACCTGGTTCGAGTGTGCCTCAACTTCCCTCTCCGTAAAATGAGGCCATAACAGTGTCTGTGTCACAGGGCAACCCGCTGGGGATCATTCCTAGCTCAGATGAAGTGCAGTGACATCCAACACGATTATAGCTAGTAACTTAAGGAAACTGATGCCCAGAAAAGTGAGTCAATTTGTCCAAAGTCACAGAGGGCAAGAATGAGAAGGGGACCTGGTAGCCGGGTCTCTGGTTGTCACATCCATGTGCTGTCAGTGAATCGGCCCCTAAGTGTCTGGCCACTTGGAACCTGAGTGTGGGGAGCCAGAACATTAGCAGTGGGCTGTGGTCCGTAGTGGACAAATAATTCCTTCTGCCTCACTTACGGGCCCATGGAGGCTAGGCTAGGAGCAGACCCCTAAGCTCAGAGCCGTGTGTTGCCTCTGCAGTTGGAGAGGTCACAGCTCAGTTCTAGACCAGACCACTGGACCTGCTCCTTGCTCCTGACCTGCCTTCCACTGGGAGGGAGCTGGGAGCAGCAGGATTCTAAGCTGTTGAGGGCCTCAAGCCACCTACCTGGAAAAATCAGCAGCCCCGGAGCCTGGTTGGCTACTTAGGCATCTGACTGAACAAGGCTGAAAACTCATCCCGACGCGCGGCTAAGAATCCAGAGGGATGTGTGATGTGTGCCACCCACGCCTGCAGGCTGTGAATTACATTACTGGCCACATCCTCCAGAGCCTCTGGAACAGTGACCTTCTCATTGCTGGGGCAAAACACCCAACTAGAAGCAGATGATGGAAGGGAAGGGTCTCGTTTGGCTGACAGTCATGGCTGGGAAAGCGTGGTGTAAGCAGACAGCAGGGCGTCACATCCTGTCACACCCGCTGGGAGGAGGCCTCAAGGGCTAGGAAACCTTCACACCTCCTGCAGCAAGACTCCGCCTCCCGAAGGTCCTCACGCTGGGCTAAGTGGGAGGCTCAGTCACAAGCACGTGAGGCCATGGGGACACTTTATATTCAAAACCACCACAACCTCCAAGAGCCTCGGGGCGGCTAGAAGCTCACAGCAATGCCAGTCCCCTCCACTGCCACGTACCCCTGCACAAGCCAGGCCCCCACTTTGGGGAAGTTGGGGTGGTGCTCCTCAACACCCTCTCAACACACACAGCCACCTCATACCTTTCTCTGCGCTAGCCACTCTTCACTGGGCATTCCTGGGCTCTGGGCCCTGTCGTGAGAATTCAGCCTGATTATCTCCTATGATCAGCACACCAGCCGCCAGGCAGGGTAGGCCCCATTTTCTTCATCCCCACTCTGCAGAGGAACACACGGGGGGGGGGTTAGGGAGGGGGCTCAGGATCGGATCCAACCACAGCATATTGCTGCCTCTGTCCAGCAGCCAGAGGTGGTCAGGCTAGAACTTTCCATGCTGCCCTGACCCAGTTTCCTGCTGCATATTCTCTTAGGAAGTAAGGGTTTGACATCGTCAGCCATCACAGGACATAAACAAGCCTTGTCCATTTCATATCCATAGACCAATATTGATTTGACAGGCTTCTCAAGATGGTCTCGGATTAGTTGAAAGAACTTTCTAGATGGTCTGATGTGCCTAGCCGAATGTGCTGGAGGTAGTTGTCAAAGCACACGGAGTTGGATGACAAGCCTGCTTAGCTGAGCAGTGAGCCAACGACATTCTTTGGCCTCTGACCTAAGGATCTCATCTGATCCTCCAAAGCAGATAATCAAAACCAGAAAGAAAGGGGAAAAAAGCCAAAACAGGAAACAAGGATCCTAACCCTAGGGCTTGGCGACATGGGACAGCCCACAAGACTTTGCCACATTGGGAGAGTGGCAGAAGGGCACAGACCACCTGGGTTGAACTCTGGCATCCAGCCAGGCCAGGAGCAGGCCCTGGGTCAGGCCAGAGATCATCTCTCACTCACTCTTCTATCGCTGCCACCCTGCAGGGCCCTCTGCACCAGGTCATGTACACGCCCTGCGGCTCAGTGAGCTGGTGTCATGGTCCACTTTTCACTGCCACTAGCCGCTGCATGCAGTCACAGTGCCACCACCACAGCATCATCTCCTTCATGCCACCACCCACGCACTGTCACCACCACCTTCCCAGCAGTCACAGGGCCTCAGGAGGGAGTGCATGGCAGGGTGGGGCTGGGGATGGGGGTTGGGGGGCTGGACGGCGGCTCCCAGGTCTTCTCTCTAATCCATGTTTCCACCGACCTCAGGGGGAGCAGAGCCAGGCTGGCATCCAAGGACCTCCAGGACCACCGGGCCCTCCAGGACCAAGTGGACCTCTGGGGCACCCGGGACTGCCAGGGCCAATGGGGCCGCCTGTAAGTATCTCCTCCAGGACTCGCCCCAGACACTCTCCAGTAACCTCCAAACCTTGAATAACCACCAGATGGCAGAGCCGTCATGTTGAGGCCTGTCCATGGAGATGTCCATGGCTGGGATGTTCACCTGCTGCCCCCCTCCTTCTGCCAGCACACAGTGCCATGCAGGTGCCATGTCTAGCGATGGCCTCTAGGGGGAGTTCTAACAGGCTGCCCTTCTCCTGGCCATCTTTGGCAGCTGTCCCTGACCTCTGGACTTAAGGGTTCTGGAAAGGTGCAAAGGGGTATGTCACCATCCAGTCCCCTGGATGAGCATGCCTTTGAGGGGGAATTCGGGCTGCACACTGGCAGGCCACCTTTCAGCCATTGTGGAAAGGACGGGGGTTGGGGGAAGGATAGGCACCCCCTCCAGGAAATAGGTCAGACCCTATGGCCACCAACTAACCTATTTCAAACCCTAGCCAAAACCCTACTCCTCCGCCCACCATATACCTGAGTAGCAGGTAGGGGCACTGTGCAGGTGGCAGGCAAGAGGGCTTTGGAGAAATGAGTCCTCCCACCCTCCACAATAATATGTTATCAGGTAGATGGGGACAGACAATGCCCACTTGCTTTTAAAAAAATGTATTTTATTTATTTATTTATTCATGAGAGAGAAAGAGGCAGATAGAGCTAGAGAATGGACATGCCAGGACCTCTGTAGCCACTGCAAACTAACTCCAGACCCATGTGCCACCTTGAACATCTGACTTACGTGAGTACTGGGGAATTGAACCTGGGTCCTTAGGTTTAGCAGGCAAGTGCTTTAACGGCTATGCATCTCTCCAGCCCCTTGCTTGCTTTTAATAACATTTTTCCTATGGTTGTTTTTCCTGGGGCTGAGGAGATGGCTCAGTGGTTAAAGGTGCTTATTTGCAAAGCCTGCCAGCTCAGGTTCAATTCCCCAGTACCTATGTAAAGGTGGATGGGCATTCTTTTGCAGCAGCAAAAGACCCTGGCTTCACCCATACACTCATACTGTCCCTCCCTCCCCCCCCCTCTCTCTCACACACACAACACATAAAATTTTTTTTTTTAAAAATTAAAGTTGTTTGTCCTGTAATCCCAGCACTATGGAGGTGGAGACAGTGCAACTCCTGGGGCTTACTGGCTAGCTCATCTAGCCAAATCTGTGACTTCCAAGTTCAGTAAGAATCCGTGTCTCGGGCTGGAGAGATGGCTTCACAGTTAAGGTGGCTGCCTGCAAAAGCTAAGGGCCTAAGTTCAACTCTCCAGATCCCGCATAAGCCAGACGCACAAAGGTGAGGCAAGTCACAAATGCCCACTAGGTGGTGCCAGCATCTGGAGTTCAATTGAGTGGCTGAGGCCCTGTTGCGCCAATTCTCTCTCTCTCTAAAATATATATATTTCAAAAAAAGAAACTGCATCTCAAAGAATACGGTGGAGAGTGATCAAGGCAACTCCTGATTTGAATTTTGGTCTCCACACACACACCTGCACACACCCTTGCATATGTGCATGGTCACTCACACACGTGTGCCCAGACATGAATACACCCACATGCACACCACACATCCATACACATGCAAAAAAAAAAAACCCAGATTTTTATCTCTTATGATAAAAGTATCATACACTTATTGAGAAAAAAACTGATAAGTAGATGAGGAAACGTTTCTGTCTGTTTTCCCACGTTCAGTGTTGCCCTCCCTAACACTTTGGAAGTCTCGCCCTCCTTTCATGCACCTCCCGTTCGCATGTTCTGGGGAGATACTGTTCTGAATGTCAGATGGTTTGCTCTAACATACACGTAACTTTTTGTTTGTTTGTTTGTTTTTTTGTTTTTTCGAGGTAGGGTCTCACTCTACTCCAGGCTGACCTGGAATTCACTATGTAGTCTCAGGTGGCCTTGAACTCACAGTGATCCTCCTACGTCTGCCTCCCGAGTGCTGGGATTAAAGGTGTGCGCCACCACGCCTGGCCTTACACGTAACTTTTGTTAAGAGCTTTGCACCTCGTTAGGAAACTACCGTGATCCTGACATCAGGACCCCTCGGCCAGGTCAAGATGGTTCTCTTCTGTGATCTCTGTCTGTCTCAGAGCAGAAATGCTTGTGCACATCTCAGAGGGATTCTCCGGAGAAGTCTCACTGAGATGCTGTCTGTGGGTCAGGGTTACCCTTGACACGTCCGGCTGCATTCAAGGTTCATGCCTGATCCCTCAGCTGCCCTGTTTATTAAGCTTGAGGCTTTGTGGAGGGTCTCTGTGGGCAAGACAGCTCTTGCCACCAGGGCCTCAGGCTCCCCTCGGAGGGTTGCATAGCACAGTGGTGTGAGAACCGAGGTTACTGGGAGCTGACTCCTATGCTCAGTTTGGTCCCTAAAAAGGATTTGTGCTTTCCATAATTTCTCCCCAGGACTCCATGTTAGTCTCACTTCCATTAGACTTTAGATGGGGAGAAAGAAAACATGACAGGAAGTGACTTGAGGATATTAAACCAGCCCAAGAGAAAAAAACCTCCAGTGTCCACAGTTACCGCTTTGCAGTCTGCCACCCTCCTACCCCAGCACTGGCCTCTTGCTCACTGGATGCCAGCCAGATGGTTTTTCTCTGTTCGGTCATTTAAAAAGAAAAGCCCGAGGAAGCGTGTTGGTTTTTTGTTTTGTTTTTTTGTTTTTAACACCAGTTGAGATGAACCAGACTTAGGCACCATGGTTTTTCTCTAGCCCACGTTTGCTGCCCAGAGCTCCACCCGAGACCACGGGAGCCAGCCGCCCCTGGCCTCTCCCTTGGGTACCCACAAGCCCCTGAGCCCACACTTCCTCCCCGGGGACAGCTGCTGTGGTCACAGCACCCCAGGGCAGAGGGAGCCGGCAGGCTCCTCCACAGGACCAAGAACGAGATCGAAGCCTTGCCGGGCCAGGTCAGCTTTCCAGGGAGGGGACCCAATTAGAAGGTGCGTGGGTTAGGACCTTGACCAAGGACCACATCATCAATTTAGCACGATGCCACTGACCTATTTTCCAGTAGGCGAGCACTACAGGCGTGCTCTCAGTGCCCACGTGGCTCTAAAGAGGAACACAAGCGTCCTGTCCCCATGTGCCCTCCCCAGGCTTCGGTGAGTCTCTGAGATACGTTAGAGCCAGTCAAGTGTAGACTCTTTCTCTTGTGATTGCCAGCAGGGGCCTCTGTGCCACTGTGCCCACCTCCAGCCTCCACGTGAATAGGGCTCACCTCCATTGCTCACCCTCTTCTTGCTTCCACAGGGCTTACCGGGGCCTCCTGGACCCAAGGTAAGAGTTCCCTCCCCTGGGCAGTGATGGGTACAACAGAGGAGGCCTCACTGCATGGGGATGGTGGGGGGGACGTCATGGCTCTCAGCTGATAAGGAGTTGGCTGAGAGCAACTGCAGCTGGGCAACGGATTAAACTTGGCCCTTTTCTAAAACACCGTTCTCCTACAGTCTTCCTGGGTGCTCAGGCCAGCAGAAGGAGGTTTCCAGTTATCATAGGACGTCCAGTCCTAAGCTGGGGAATGGAGCTCCATGGGTGGAGTTTTAGTCTAGCCATGTATGAGGAGGCTCTGGGTTTGATGTCTGGATCAACCGGACATCGTGCCTGTAATGCTGGCACTCGGGAGGTAGAGGCAGGAGGGCCGGAAGTTCGGTGATCTTTCACTACATAGCCAGTTTGAAACCAGTCCAGGGTACGTGAGATCTTGCCTCAAAAAGGGGGTGGGGGAGTGGGGAGGAAGGAAAAATGAAAAGGAAAGGAGGAGAAAAGAAAGGGAAAAGGAATGGGGGAAAAAATAGAGCTGGGCGTGGTGGTGCATGCCTTTAATCCCAGCACTCGGGAGGCAGAGGTAGGAGGATCACTGTGAGTTCGAGGCCATCCTGAGACTACAGAGTGAATTCCAGGTCAGCCTGGATTAGAGTGAGACCTTACCTCAAAAAAACAAAAACAGAAAAAAAAAATCGTCCTGTCTGCCTGAGATCTTATGTTCTAGTTGGAAACTCAAGGCAGCTGCCTGTGACACGGTCACAATGTCCCAATAGACTAGTGTTCCACAGCCCTCAGAAGTGGAAGGGACTCTGGGGTTTATCCAGTCTCTTGTGAAACCTTGCCCGGAAGCCCACAGTGACAGGGAGACTTTCATTTTGAAACCAGAGACCCACCCCACCCCATCCCAGGCTCCGGAGACCACAGGACAGTAAACATTGATCATCCCCACCACTTTTTAAAAAATATTTTATTATTTATTTATTTATTTGAGAGAGAGAGATTCAGAAATAGGCAGGGAGAGAGAGAGAGAGAATGGGCGCACCAGGGCCTCCAGCCACTGCAAACGAACTCCAGATGCGTGCACCCCCTTGTGCATCTGGCTTACGTGGGTCCTGGAGAATCGAGCCTCGAACTGGGGTCCTTAGGCTCCATAGGCAAGCATTTAACCGCTAAGCCATCTCTCCAGCCCCATCCCCACCACTTTTTGTGGAAAGCCCAGGGATGGGGCTGGTAAAAAGAACTGTTGTTGAAACTAAAATTAGCAGTCAGGAGTCCCTGGTCCTAGCAAGCTGACCCTTCCCAGCACCCCTCAGCATGGCTGCGCTAACTATCGGAAGAGTATGGGGACCCCAAAAGACACCAAGAGCTGCTGTCCCAGGAGTGGCTAGAAGGAGTGTTGAAGGGCACAAGGGTTATTGGGAAGCCCAAGGGTGGCATTGTGTGGAAAAGGGCACTAGCCAGTCTAGCACAGGAAACACACTTGAATGGACTTCTCTCTCTTCCCCAGGGAGACCCAGGGATCCAGGGTTACCATGGCCGCAAGGTAAGCAGGAAGAGGAGGGGAAAAGGCTACCTCTTCCTCAGGGAACCCCAAGGAGGGCCTCACCACAGTACCGCACACCACCATCTAGGGCTGAGTGGGGCAAAGTGTGCGTTCACGCTTGTGTCGGTTATGAGAGCTTGACAGTGCCTGTGAGGACAGCTGAACAAGGCTTCGAGTGTCGGGTCAGGAAGGAAGGGACAGGACCCAGGGCAACTCAATCCTTCAGCCTGCCCTCAGGCTAGGGAGGATCCTTCTTGATGACCTGGGTGTCTGTGACTGGACTGGGAGGAGCCAGGTTCTCCCTGGTTCTCAGTCTCCTGAGAGGCTGATAAATGGAAGTCAGGGCAAGCTCCATGCTGAGCCCCCACTCTCTCACAGCCCCCAAATGAAACAGACAAAAGCATTCCTGCACAAATAGACTAGGCGGTGGAGACTGTTAAAATGCCACCACTGCAAAGCACCCTTTAAGATGGGATAGAGAGCTAGACCCCAAGTGGAAGGAGTGGGAGAGAACAGACAAGAGCTCAATGTGGCTGATAGGTGGGTGTATCAGCAAGCTAGTGCTGTGTAACAAACAACCCCAGACATAGTAACTTAAAACAATTATTTTTCACGAGTGTGGATGGGTGGTCTGGGGGAGGGCAGGATTTGCTGTTCTATCTGGATTTATGTAATCACCAGCTTATCTGATGATAGCTGGGAATACCGAACCAGCCTCATCTTTGGGTCCAGTGGGTGGTGCTGGCTGGCTGCTGGAGACCTCTCATCCTGCAGCAGACTAGACAGGCTTTCTCACAACAGGGCAGGCCCAGAGCAGCTGTCCAAACTTCTTCCTAGCATTGCTTGACATCACATTTCAAATCTAAGGTTCTATTGGTCAAAATGGGTCACATGACCAAGCTATATACAGCATTGTGTCCTCACTGCTTGATTGGAAGTGTAGAAAAGCATTTATGTCCTTGTTCTGTTTTGTTTTTAATATTTATTTGCAAGGAGAAATAGAGAATGGGCACTCCAGGGCCTCCAGCCACTGCAAATGAACTCCGGATGCATGCACCACTTTGTGCATCTGGTTTTATGTGGGTCCTGGGGAATTGAACCCAGGTAGTTAGGCTTTGCAGACAAATACCTTAACTGCTGAGCCATTTCTCCAGTGCTGTGTCCATGTTTTTTGTTTGTTTGTTTTTGTTATTTTAAAATCTGTTACTGTGGTCCTTCACCAGTAAATTTGAAGGGACATGGTATTTCAGACAAGGAAACTGTAGCTGTCACTCGATAACCCCAAGGGCCTAATAGTTTTATTTTTTTCATATTTAATTTTTTATTTATTTCTTTAAGAGAGAGGGAGGGAGAGAAATAGAGGAAGAGGAAGATAGAGAAAGAATGGGTGCACCAGGACCTCTAGCCACTGCAAACTCCAGATGCCTGTGCCTTCTAGTGCATTTGGCTTACATGGATCCTGGGGAACTGAACTGGGGTCCTTTGGCTTTGGAGGCAAACGCCTTAGCCACTAAGCCATCTTCTCCAGCCCCCTAGTAGTTTTTAAATTAATTAATTAATTTATTTATTTGAGAGCGAGAAAGAGGCAGAGAGAGGGAGGGAGAGAATGGGCACACCAGGGCCTCCAGCCACTGCAAACAAACTCCAGATGCCTGCGCCCCCTTGTGCATCTGGCTTACATGGGTCATAGAGAATTGAACCTGGGTCCTTTGGCTTTGCAGGCAAACGCCTTAACCATTAAGCCATCTCTCCAGCAACCCCCCCCCCACTAATAGTTTTAATATTAGCCAGTGTTTAGGGCATGCCAGCCATGTGCCAAGCACCGCTTCAACACAGCCTGCTCTGTTCCCAATCCCACACTTCCTGGGCTGCTATGACATGAGCCTACTTACCCAACAGAGAAACTGAGGTTCACCCAAGTTTCATGGCTGGGAGGGGCCAGAGCAGGAATTCAAGTCAGGTCTGGGTCCTGCAAAGAACCCAGCCACACCCTTCAGCCCCTGGCTGGAAAGCTCCAGAACCTTCCAGGAGAGCAAATGCAGCAGGAAGGAAAGGCGCGGGAGGGGGAAGGAATCTTGGAAAGGGAGACTCACTCCTTCTGCGCTGGAACCTGGCGGCTGCCATCGCTGCGTTGTTTTATGGGTGTTCAGTGGGGGAAATGGAGAGACCTGAGAGGTCTTTAATTAGTTCTGCATAAACTGAGAAGTTTGTACTGTGTCAGGAAGTGGAAATTATAGCCCCCGCGGTTTCGTCCATCCACTCTTGCAGACTCACAAAATTTACTGCCCCCTGGTGCAGTGTCGGGTCGGTTTTCCCATTAGCGCCAGATCGACTCTTTCAAGAGGTGAAGGGGCTGAGGCGCTGGCCGAGGGTCCCCAGGGGTCACGGGTGGCGCCCTTGGCTGGCACTGTATTGTGACTGCATTTGCCTGTGCTGTAAACCAGACGTCAGGCTCCTCCAAAAAGGAGCCCAGGGGGATGTGGGTGTGTATGGGGGGTGTTGTCCTGCGGCCGTCGTGATGCTGGAGGGCCCAAGCCCATGTGCGTGGCAATCCTACATAGGGACTGAAGCAAGCCACTTTCAACTGGGCCAGCCCTCTTGAATGTGCAGAGGAAATGGGTCCTGCTGAGGGAGGGACAGCTCCTGGGCCCAGGATCCTAGAGGTTTGCTCTGAGGAGAGGAGGCTGGCACAGGCGCGGCGTGTTCTAACCCAGAGGGGACCACACTGTTTTCCCATGGCTAAAGGTAAGCAAACCATGTGACCCTCTAGGAAGAGCTGTTGTAACCCCATCACAGGCACTTCCTGAGGCCTTACACCAGGGAGGGGGAGCGATGAGAGCAGTGGGGAGGAAACTCCCTCCCAGTGGTAGACTGGGTAAGAGACACTTCTAAAGAAACCAGGTGTGCCGGGGGCATGGTGGCGCACGCCTTTCATCCTCGTACTTGGGAGGCAGAGGTAGAAGGATCACCATGAGTTCAAGGCCACCCTGAGACTACATAGTGAATTCCAGGTCAGCCTGGACCAGAGTGAGACCCACTTTGAAAAAAAAAAAAAAGAAAGAAAGAAAAATAGGTGTAACCAGACAGGATTGTGAGTTTTGACGGGTCGGAGACAACTGGGAGAATCTGCGGGGCTTGCTGGTCAGCCCATCACATGGAAAAAGCAAAACCAAAATGAGGCAGCTGCGGGTTCAGTGAGAGACCCTGTCTGAAGGAAATGAAGCAGACATCCAGTGTTCTCTGCCACCACACATCTGCACACACATGTGCATGCACAATGCATACATACACACACCACATCACAAAACACACATGCATGCAAAGAGAGAGAGAGAGACTTCTAAACACTCTGAGAGACTAGTTATCATCCCTTTCCACCCAGGGAAGTCATAGCTCCCTGGGGACAGACTGACTGCACATGGCCCCTAGAGGCCTTGCCGAGTGCTGTGGGCCTTGGCGTCCTGGTGCCCTGTCCCAGTCTTTTCATTCTGCATTTGGGGCAGTCAAAGCACCCTCAGGAGTCAGGAGTCCTGCCTCACTCTTCTGGTTCAGGAGCAGCTTCATGGGGTTGGAGAGATGGCTCCGTGGTTAAAGGCACTTGCTTGCAAAGCCTGAAAGCTGGGGCTCAATTCCCCAGTACCTACATAAAGGCAGATGCACAAGGCGGTGCATGTATATGGGCGCTAAGTCATCTGGGTGGTGAGGGCTACATAATGGAATGTGGATTCCCGTTACTGGTTGTGGGGTTTGACATCAGAGAAGTGTCTGAGGCTTACTTCTGCACTTTCTCCTTGGCAACAGTCCCCAGGCAACTCTGATGTTGCCAGTCTGGGCAGTGACCCATGCAGGGGACATGGTTCTGTAGAATGTCAACCAACATGGTTATATGTTTTATTTGTTTATTTGGGGGGTGGGGTGCAAATGAACTCCAGACCCATGTGCCACTGGGTGCATCTGGCTTCACGTGGGTCCTGGGGAATTGAACCTGGGTCTTTTGGCTTTGCAGTCAAGCACCTTAACCGCTAAGCCATCTCTCCAGCCCAATGAGCCTGCTCTTGTGCAGTTCTTGGGCACATAACCAAAGCTGCTATGAGCTCATGAGTGCATTTCTTGAGAAATGCTACTTCTGGAGTCCCAGGATTATAGGATAGGGCCCTAGGCAAGCACTCTGTCCAGGGAGCCACAATCCTAGGCGTGTGTGTGCGTGTGCGTGTGTGTGTGTGTGTGTGTGTGTGTGTGATTTCATTGCCTTTTTCAACAACCTCAGGATGTTGTCCCCCCAGTTTACAGATGAGCACAGTGAGGTTCACAGCCTGTCTCCCCCCAGCCCACAGCTAGGAGATGGTGACCTCACGTATCTGACCCCAAAGCTTTGCCCTGAATGACTTTTCTACCTGTGTCTTGGGGGTCCCCAAAGGGTTGTGTGCATTCTGAGAAGTTTCTAGAAGGAAGTGAAGTGGAAGCTGAGCTGTTATATCTTTTATTTATGTATTTATTTATTTATTTATTTATTTGAGACAGAGAAAGAGGCAGAGAGAATGGGCATGCCAGGGCCTTCAGCCACTGCAAACAAACTCCAGATACATGTGCTACCTTGTGCATCTGGCTTACATGGGACCTAGAGAGTCGAACCGGGGTCTTTGGCTTTGCAGGCAAATGCCTTAACGGCTAAGCCATCTCTCCAGCCCTGAGCTGTTATATCTTGAGCAAAAGGTTGTGGCTGAATTCAGGCCCTGCCCAGTGTCTCCTGGGCTGTCTCAGGCAATATATGGTGGGCCTAGCTAGGGCAGAGGGGTGCCTTGTTTGGATGAAGAACTGAGAGAATGCTTTGCCTGGCTAAATGATTCTGCCACCCCCTTCCCCCGCCCTTCCCTTTGCTAATGATCCCCCCAGGCACATGGGCTGGTGCCCAGTTTCCCATGTAACCGTCCTCAAACCCTGTGACAGCTACCCTGAAAATACCCCACCACTCCCCTGGTTCACAGAGGGTCTGAGTGACCCCTGGCTCCCAGTGGCATTTCCACAAAGCGGAGGGCACCGTCCAGATGAGAGTGTGCTGACATGGAGATAGCATTTTTCTGTCAGAGTCAGGAAATACCAGTGGGAACATCCAGTTCATTGAAATGAAAGCTGATCTGAAAACCCGAGACATGGGTCCCAGATCTGAGCCTCAAGGGGGCCCGACAGGACCCCCCAGCCAGCCCCCACCCTGTGTCCTCTGGTGCTGTGCTCCTCTGCTCTCCAGAAACCAAAGATTAATTAGAGCTGACTTCTCCTTTTGGAACTGACAACAAAATCAACTGATCTCCAATTGTGATTACAAGCCAGCCGCCCTTCCAAAGCCCTGGCCTTCAATGGGGCACCCGACCCCGGTAATTCCCTGAATCACTTCCTGCCGGCCCTAATTACCGGAGGACCTGGATTTCCGTGGTTCCGCTAGTCACTGGGCCGGAGACGAGGCTGTGCGGGGGAAGCAGGAACTGGGTCACCTTCTTCCCGGAAGGGCAGCCTGAAAAGTCTTGCCTGGGAGAGTCTCTCCCCTGCACTGCTCCATCTTTCCCAGCTCAGAGCACAGCCATGCATGGTCTAGTCCCACCACCCACCCTGGCTGCCTGCTGGCCTCCCAGCCTGTTCTCCATCAGGCCTTCCTCCTGGCCCTGCAGAGAACAAAGACACCGTCACTGACCCCAGGCTGCGGAGCCCTGGCCTCAAGCTGGGGATCCATTCATCTCCTAGGCCTGCCTGACCTTTGCTTGGCTGGGAGGTGACCTTGCAGGCCCTCCCCACCCGCCGTCCCCTCCAAGTCCCTGCCAAGCCTGTTTAACAAACAGTAAATCACCGATTAGGATGCCACTCCAGCCCAGAAGCTGAATGAGAGAAGACTTGTTAGTGTGGGTTAAGGGAGGGGGGACACACAGGGGGTCCCAGAGGCTAAGACAGGGCTTCTAGGTCATTCGGGGCCACCCTATGCCAGCTCAAGCTCCTCCAGCCGCTTGACCAAGAAATGTCTGAGACAACTGGCCACTGGGTGTTGGCACCAGGTTAAAGAGCCAGCTGGCCGCCTGGGATATGTAGTCTCTGCTGCTGTCACATACCAGGCAGAGGGGCCGAGGCCTTTGGGAACTCTGAGAGCGCCCACTTGCCCAGCTGCAGAATGGTCCAGATGGGTCTCTGAGAGTCCCTGGGGAGCCTTTGGGAAGACAGGTAGACAGAAACCAGAGCCATAGACCCAGACAGGCCCCAAAGACCAACACAACACTGTGTCAAGCTCTAGCCAAGCAGAGCTTCGAACCTGCCAAGCAGAGCTTCGAACCTGCAACTTTCCCCCGGGAAAGCTCAAGAAGGCAGCAGAAAGGGAAGCCCTACGTGTCACCAAGACACGCCCCAGGAACCTAAGTGACTGGTTATCCCCTTTCAGCCATGGCCACACCAGCCCCCCCACCTTCCCATAACAACGCCTTGGGTCCTGAAAGGTACCTCTGAGCCCCTTACCTCATCCTCTATCCCGGAAGCAATGCTCCCTGACCTAAGAAAAGCCCAGGGCCTCCACCCCACCAAGAGGTCAGACAGGGCAAGCCCCGAGGCCAGAGCCAAGCAGTGAAGCTAATGAGAGCGGAGAGACCCTGCTAGTGCTTCCTGCCCAGCCAAGGGGGGTCGGAGGGAAAGAGACCCTGGGACCCTGAGACCAAAATTGACCTAGAGGGGAGGGAAGGGGCAAAGAGGACTGGTCCCCAGAAGTCCTGCTGGGTGGGGTGGGGGGGAATGGCTCTGAGTGCATCAGTGTGTCTTGACACGCTCAAGCCAGCACAAGCCGAAGTGAACTGCAGGCAGCTTGGGACCCTCATTCCCAGAGCCTTGTTGGCTCCACACAGTTGCCCTGATTCTTGCCTTCTTAATCTTTTTTTTTGATAATTTTATGCATGCATGCATTATATTTTGATCCTATTCATCCCATTACCTTCTCTTGTCCCCTCCTTTTCCTGCTGAACCCTTCCTTCTTTCTAACTAGTCACACTTCTACTTTGATGTTTTGTGTGCGTGCGTGGTCCACTGAGTTAACTGGGGTGCTTGCACGAGCAGAAGT
Organism: Orientallactaga sibirica; assembly: GCA_036365145.1. Taxonomy (NCBI): domain Eukaryota; kingdom Metazoa; phylum Chordata; class Mammalia; order Rodentia; family Dipodidae; genus Orientallactaga; species Orientallactaga sibirica. The sequence goes on along the minus strand of JAEOAD010000032.1, from coordinate 25,051,002 downwards.
GTGTGGGAGGGATCATTTATCAGAGCACAGGTAACTGACCAGTTGTTATACCAGTGGAAATCATGATTCCCCTCCCCAGCCCCTGGTAACGACCAATACCTCCCCAGGGAGGGAGGGCATCTCATGTGCCCCTCCCCCACCAACAACCTTTTTAAAAAGTATTTCAAAATTTCATTTATTCATTTATTTATTTGAGAGAGAGAAAGAGGCGGATAGAGAGAAAGAATGGGTGCACCAGGGCCTCCAGCCACTGCAAATGAACTCCAGATGTGTGCACTCCCTTGTACATCTGTCTTATGTGGGTCCTGGGGAATCGAACCTGGGTCCTTTGACTTTGCAGGCAAGCGCCTTAACCACTGAGCCATCTCTCCAGCCCGATGAGCCCCGTCTTGTGCAGGTCTTATGCACATAACCAAAGCTGCTATGAGCTCATGAGTGCAATTCTTGAGAAGAGCATCAAGCCCCCCCACACCCCTACAGCTGTGGGTACTCCCGCCACCATGGAAGCCTCTCTCTGTCCCTCTGTGGGTCTCACAGGGGACAGCAGAGCCCCACTGAGACCCCTTCTAGACCTGAATTTTTACCCAAGGCTAAGACTCCCCAACAGAGCCTTTTTTTTCTGGAGCTACAGACCAGACATCTCTTCCGCAACTGTCTCTCCCTCCCGAGGGTCATGCATGGAGCCGGACGGGGCTATGGGAGGAGCAGGTGTCTCATTGAATCTCACTGTGTGAAGGAGGAGCCTTCACACCAGACACGCAGCCACATTTCATGCATGGAAGGTGGGAAGGGGACACAGGGACCTTGAGGGAAAGTTGAGAAAAAGACAGAGAAAGAAGAGGGGTCCTGAGCAGTTGGGGACTTCCAAGCCAACATCCCTCCAGCCCTCCCTCCCCTCCCCACATGCGGGGACTGTCTGGGGACCGCTAGGCTGAGTCTGTTGGGTGGAGTCCATTAGGATGCTAGCGGGGGACTTGGTCCCTCATCCCTCAAAGGCAAGTGTGACCAAGAGACCTTCAGCCAGTGTTCGGGAGAGAGGGGTCTTGGGGGACCACTGTGGCCAGGACTGCACAGCTCAGACTAGATCCTGTGCCGCCCTCTGCTGGCCACAAAGCTTGTGTGCACTAGTGGCGAGTTCCTGACACTTCTCTGTTGTGTCCACACTGACCCTTCACTTTGTGAGAAACAGACTCGTGTTCAGAACCTGCTCCTTCCATCCTTCACAGTCGTCCCTGGCCACCGAGAGCCACGGCTTCCCACCTGAGAAGCGGGAAGGACATCGCCTGCCATGTAGAGTGGATTATGTGGAGATCCAGCCATGCAGGATGGGAAGCTGGGAATTCTGTGCCTCTCTGTGCTCTTCCTACTAGAGGGAGGCAGAGCCAGGCACCCACTTATCCACTGTGGTGGCTTCCGGAGCTGAGCTCTGCCGCCCCAGTGTGGCCCAGGGGTCGCTTGTGGGCAGGCCGGGGTGGAAGAGGGCTTAGCATTTGGAGGTAAACATCTGGCACTTCTGCAGCATTCAAGAGTCTAGCTCTGGGAAGATAAAAGTGACTCAATGTCTATCACACCCGGATGTGAACTGTATGTGCAGATTATGAGTGCAAAGTGGGCCTGGTGGCCTAGGCCTTGGGATGCCCACTACTCAGGCAGCTGAGACAGGAGGATCACAGCTTAGCGAAAGAGGACTGAGGCTGTAAGCTCCATGGTAGAGCACATGCCTGGCATGTGTGAGGCCCTGGGTTCAATTCCCAGTACTGAAGAAAAACAAAACAAAACAAAGTGGTCCCTGCTGTGTTGAGAAACCGACCCTAAGTCATGGTGACAGCAAAGGATCTCACGGAATATGGACAAGCAGGGTCCGAACAGAGGGACCAGCAGCGAGGCAGGAGGTCGTGGAAGTAGGTGGTGTGTGCAGGGACATACATAACAATTGATGCACACCAGGATGTTGGGGGTAGGGGCTGAGGTTCTGAACGAGCAGGCTTCAGAAGGCCAGGAGCCTGACCCTTTATCTACAGCCAGTGATGGGCAGTGGACGCTGTCAACTTGGAAGCCTCATTACCCAGCTCACGTGCTGGGAAGCTGCTGGGGGGGGGGGCGCTCCAACAGGGAAGAACTTATGTGAAAGAAGAAAGTGGGGGGTGGGGTTGCTCTAGCCTTGGCAGGGAGAAAGACCCAGACTTCCTGTAAGATGGCAGGGAAGGGAGGTTAGACAGCTGAAGAGGTGAGGGCGAGGTGGGCCCAGGTGCACCTCTGCCTGTTAGCCTGTGGGAATTAAAGTGGGAACAGGGTGTGTCGGGGCTCCAGGCTGCCTGACTGTGGGACACTTTCAGATAGAGGAAGTGCAGCAACCTGGCAGATCCGGCTGTGGTCCGGTGTGGGGCTGTATGTAGGTTCAGCTAATGAGGCGGCCGTAGCCTCCTTCCTCTCCTGAGAGGACGGGTTAGTCATGATTCACCCACTCCTCTCTAACTTTATTCATTCATTCATTTATTCATTTTAAAGAGGTAGAGAATTAGCACACCCTGGCCTCAATCAAACCCCAGATGCTTGCACCACCTAGTGGGCACGTGCGACCTTGCGCTTGCCTCACCTTTTGTGCATGTGGCTTATCCTGGGATCTGGGGAGTTTAACATGGGTCCTTAGGCTTCTCAGGCAAGCGCCTTAACCACTAAGCCATCTCTCCAGCCCTCCTGACTCTCTTTGATCACCGCTACCAGCTCCTGCTCTACCTTCATATGACGTGATCCCCCAGTTCTGGTCTCATCCCTTCTGTAGCTCTTCCGCTCACAGAGAGATGAGGATGTTGAAGACTCAGGGAGACAGAGCCAAGATGCTCCATCAAGGCCCCTGAATCCCAGAGAGGTCACAGCTTGATGGCACCTCTGGCTTGGCAGAGTCAGGAATGGGGCAGAGAAATGGGAAACCCACAGATCTGGAGGGGGTGGGAAGGGAAGAAACCTCAGATGAAGAAAGAGGGGAGGCCCCACGCTAGCTAGCAAATCTGCTGGGGTAAAAACGGAACTCAAAGTCCAAGGCAAAAGCGGGAGGGAATGTGTGAAGTAGGAACCTGGCCGAGCTCCAGACCCAGTCCTGCCACTGAGTAAGCATGTCACCTCCCTCCCTCATTGAACTCCAGTTTCCCTGAGTGGTCTCTCCCCCTCCCCCTTCTTGCTCTAGACTTCGGCTTGGGTCCCCCCCACCGTCAGATCATGTCCCGGAACTAAGGACAGTAGCCCCGTGGTCACAGGGTCCTCAGAGCTCATGAGGAGCTAGATGGTGGTGCAGACAGGCACTTCTAGGTGGTGTCCTTGCAGGCCACGGCCCTGAGTCTAGTTCTTCTCTCATCATTATTGCTTGTTTCCTTCTCCAGGGAGAGCGGGGCATGCCAGGAATGCCGGGGAAGCACGGAGCCAAGGTACTTGCCCTCCCCCCGCCCCCACACATCCCACTGCAGCCCCCAAGACCTCTTCCCATTCCTCTCTTCTAAATTCCTGGAGTTCCACTTCCTTCTTGGGCCTCTTCCTGCTCACATTCTGCTGGGAACGTAGTTGCATACTCTCCACCACATGACCCTCTCCCCTACCCATGCTTGCTTGCCTTCCAGACAGGGATTGGGGGCAGTTTGAAGCTCCTGTGTGGCCCATGAGCCACCTCAGCCCAGAGCTGTCCTGTGGCCTAGCCTTCTTCTAGGGTTTCTGGCTCATAAAAAGCCTTCTCAAGACTGGAGAGATGGCTTAGTGGTTAAGTGCTTGCCTGTGAAGCCTAAGGACCCCGGTTCAAGACTCGATTCCCCAGGTCCCATGTAAGCCAGATGCACAATGTGGCACATGCATCTGGAGTTCGTTTGTAGTGGCTGGAGGCCCTGGTGTGCCCATTCTCTCTCTCTCTCTCTCTCTCTCTTCTCTCTGTTGCTCTGAAATACATAAATAAACCAAAAAAAATTCTTTTGAAGCCTTCTTGGGTTGGAGAGTTGGCTTAGTGGTTAAGGCCCTGCAAAGCCAAAGGATCCCGGTTCAATTCTCCAGAACCCACGTAAGCCAGATGCACAAAGGGAGCGCACGCATCTGGAGTTCATTTGGAGTGGCTGGAGGCCCTGGTGCACCCTTTCTCTCTCTGTCTGCCTCTCTTCTATCTCTCTCTTTGCTTGCAAATAAATAAATAAATAAAAGATTTCTTTAAAAAAAAAAAAAAAAAGCCTTCTCAGGTGTCAGCTCTCATGTAGTTCTGAGACCCAAATGAGATACAGGGGTTGCCTCCCCAAAATTACCTCCACTTGGGGCGTGCACGTGTGTGTGTGTGTGTGTGTGTGTGTGTGCATGCATGTGGAGGCCAGAGGTTGACATCAAGTGTCGTTCTTCATCATTCTTCGTGGTATTTATTTGAACCCAAATATTTGAACCCAAAGCTTGCCAATTTGGCTAACGGCCTGCCGCAGGGATCCTCCTGATTCCACCTCTGAGGTCACAGATGGGCTGGCATGCCAGTCTGGCATGTATTGTGGATGCTTCCTGCTTGCATGGCAAACATTTGACAGACTGAGCCATCTCCCCAGCCCCACTTGGGGTTTTCTATGTGGCACTTTGAACATTTTCACCTCAAGGTAGATGGCCCCGGAGACATAAACTGGGTGCAGTGGTGTAGACCTGTAATGCCAGCACTTTTGGGAGGTAGAGGCAGGAAGATCAAATGTTCAAGGTTATCCTCAGCTACAGAGCTAGTTCAAGGCCACCCTAGGCTACATAAGACCCTGTCTTAAAAAGACCAAAGAAGAAAAATAAATGAGGTTCACGTTTGGTACTCCCAGTCTATGATGGCAGAGGTCTAAAGAGCCAGGGATGACGATACCCCCACTTACACACAGGAGTGCCTATGCTTGGTAAATCTGGCCCCCTCTGGTTACAGAACCAGCTGCTCTCCCCTCTCCTGTCCATTCCACTGCCTATTGCCTTTCCATTGAAGCCCCAGGGATCTCCTCCCACTCCATCTTTATCCATGGTTTCCATTATGCCTCCCAGCAGAACCCAGGAATACAGCAGACAGACTGCCCACACCTGGTCCTCAGGTGCACTCTCAGGGTTCCCAGCTCAACTCCCCACTTTCCCCCATCCTCTCTGGGCAGGGGTGTTAGGCCATCAGTCAGTAAAATTGAACGATCCTTCCTCAGGCCCCCTGGGAGGAGCCGGGCTGCCTCCCTGAACTGTCCCTGGCTTGCAGACGGCCGTCATGTCTGTTTTTCTCTCTTCCAGGGCACTCCTGGGATCTCCGTGGCTGGCATGAAGGTATGTAACTCCATGTGTCGGGGCCAGGATGGGTGGGAGGTATGACACGACCACATAGCTGGGGTGGAAGGGCTCAGCGGGATGGTTGTTGGACCAAGGAGAGGACAGAGGTTTTAGCAAACCTCTGAGAGCAACATTCACTTAGGATGTTACACCCAGATTTCTCAGCCGCACTCCGGGCTCTTTAGTCTGTCAAACAGGGAAGGCAGCTCTTTTCCATGCTTCCCAGGACTCAGCAGCCGCGTGCTTCCAAAGCCTCCGAAAGGAGAGCTGACATCCTTTCCTGAGGCCATCAACCCGGCAGGTGTGGGGTACCCCAACAGAACAAGAGCCCAGTGTTGCAACAGGCCTACTCAGGGGTTACAGTGCCAGAGCCATATCCCTTCCCCTCTCTCCTCCCGGATGCTCACAGAGGTTCCCGCCTGCCCACCCCTCCCAGGGAAGAGTGGGTCCTCCTGGAAGGTTTCTGCCTGGGAATCTCTGAACAGAGCAAGCAGGGCTGGCAAGTCACCATTGCTTTTACCCTCCCACGACCTCACCTGAGTCTTCTCTCCCCTCACAGGGCGAGCCCGGGAGCCCAGGTGCCAAGGTACGGATGGCATGCGTGGTGCAGCTCGGTTCCTCTGTGGGGTGGGGTTTGGGTGAAGGGCTGCTGCTTGGTTCCTGGGCCTGCTGAGGCCGTCCCAGGGTCTGACTGAGCAGAAGTTTGCTTCACTCTTCCAGACCCTGGCCTGCATGCACACCAGCTGCCTCATGGGAGTGTCTACTGCGCCTGCACTCACAGAGGTCCCTTTCTTATCTAGAACAATGAGAGATGGAGCATGAAAGAATCTTCCATAGTCAAAAAAGCTTGAAAAACACTGGGTTAAAAATATCTCACAGGGCTGGAGAAATGGCTTAGCGGTTAAGGCATTTGCCTTCAAAGCCAAAGGATCCCAGTTCAATTCTCCAGGACCCATGTAAGCCAGATGCACAAGGGGGAGCATGCGTCTGAAGAGTGGCTGGAGACCCTGGCACACCCATTCTCTCCCCTCTCTTTCTCAGCCTCTTTGAGCATGGGGACCTGAGTTAAGATTCCAAGCACCTACACAAAATACCAGGTGTCAGGCTGGAGAGATGGCTTAGTGGTTAAGGCACTTGTCTGTGAAGCCTAAGGACCCAGGTTCGATTCCCCAGGACCCACCTGCTCACCTCTCCTCAGGGGAGCCTTCGGGAGGGTATGAATGCTACTGGCCTTAGCTGCTATTCCCTCATCCCGTGAGGGATGAGATGCAGGCTTCCCAAGGGAACAAAAAGGGGGTGTCAACTGTCACCAGCATGAAGTGACTCAGGATGGGGGCTCCAGAGAAACTGAAGTCCCAAGAGGAGTTAGATAGAGAGGGACGAGGAGGACAAGATGCTGAGTAAGTGGGACCAGTCCCTTCCTGGACATCATAGAAAAGCAGATCCTAACTTGCCCTGTCTGCATCTCTCCACAGGGTGAAAAAGGGGCGATGGGCTCCCCTGGGCTCTCTGGCCTCCTGGGACAGAAGGTAAGTCAGGGCCAGCTCCCAGTGGTGGGCTGTCTGCAAGCTTCATGAGTGTTCTGGCCCTGCACATTCCTAGCATCCACGGGGGCTTTGCATGCTAGGGGTAGGGAGTGGCTGGAGCGGAGGGTGCCTGCCACAAGACAAGCCCCACCCCCAGCCTTGAACTCACAACGATCCTGCCTCTGCCTCCTGAGTGCTGCCGCCACACCTGGTGATTTTTGGGTTTGGGTGTGTGTGTGTGTGGTGTGTGCACACATATGTAGCACCTCCACATACTCTTCTATGGTAGCGGGGTCACTCGCCTGGATGGGCTGCAGTGGAACTTCTGGGGTGTCACTCCATTGCTCTTCTGCCTGGTCTTGTTTGGAGCCGGGGTCTCTTTTTACTGATTGCAGAGCTTGCTCTGCTTTAGCCCCTGCGGGACTGGGATTATAGGTACGTATGGCCACACTGCTGTGTTATACCGGATCTAGAGATTTGAACTCAGGCAGTTGTAGGCCCCCTCTAATCTGTATGCGTGTGCAGGAAAACACACCTAACTGGTGAGCCATTTCTCCAGGCCCAGGGCTGGGTTTCTTGATGCATGTTCTGAGAGTTAGTTCATTTAAAGGGAGGGGGGATGGGCTGGAGAGATGGCTTAGTGGTTAAGGCATATGCCTGCAAAGCCAAAGGATCCTGGTTCAACTCTCCAGGACCCACATAAGCCAGATGCACAAGGAGGCACATGCATCTGGAGTTCGTTTGCAGTGGCTAGAGGCCCTGGCATGCCTATTCTCATTCTCTCTCTGCCTCTTTCTCTCTTTCAAATAAATAAATAAATAAAATATTTTTTAAAGAGAATGGAGAGATAACTAAGTGGGTAAGTGCTTACCTTGCAAGCATGAGGACCTGAATTTGACCCTCAGAACCCACATTAAAAAAAAAAAAAAAAAGGCTGGAGAGATGGCTTAGTGGTTAAGGCACTTTCCTACAAAGCCAAAGGACCCAGGACCCACACAAGCCAGATGCACAAGGTGGTACATGTGCCTGGAGTTTGTTTATAGAGGCTAGAGGTCCTGACATACCTATTCTGTCTCTCTGCTCCTTTCTCTTTCAAATAAATATATTTTAATTTTTTTAAGAAAAAACAAAAATAATTGTTTAAAAAAGCCAGGTATGGTGGCACATGCCTTTAATCCCAGCACTCAGGAGGCTGAGGTAGGAGGATCACTGGGAGTTTGAGGCCACCCTGAGCTACATAGTAAATTCCAGATCAGCAAGACCCTACCTCAAACCCCCACGCACCCTCCCCAGAAAAGGCATATGATAAGAAAAAATTGGACATGGTGGCATGTGTTTGCAATCCCAGCACTAGAGAGGGGAAGACAGGCAGATCCCTGGACTTGCTGGCCAGCCAGTCTCATCTACATGGTGAGCTCCATGCCAGCGGGAGATCCTATTCTGTGTCTTGTTTTTTTATTATTTAATAAAATATGGATGGTACCTGAGGAAAGATACCAAGGCTGTCCTCTGGCATCCACATGCCCCCACACAAGTTAAATCATACATACACACACACGTGCGCGCGCACACACACACACACACACACACACACACAAAGTTAAGTTATTTTCAAAAAGCTTAAAGTCTGCTTCAAGAGAGCCACATCTGATGGGCCCCCAGGAACGTCATGGCAAATGCCAGCTTGCCAGAGGCTCTGAGTAGCCTACACTGAAAGAGTTCCTGTCACCCAGCAATTCCTAACACTGTTTAGCCTTTTTTTTTTTTTGAGGGAGAGAGAGAGAGAATGGGCGCACCAGTGGCCTCTCAGCTGCTGTGAACAAACTCCAGACATGTGCGCCCCCTTGTGGGCAAGTGTGGCATTGTGCGCTTGCGTCACTTTGTGTCTGGCTAAACGTGGGACCTGGAGAATCGAACAGGTGTTCCTAGACTTTGCAGGCGCCTTAACCGCTAAGCCATCTCTCCAGCCCTGCTGAGCCTTTTTGTCACAGTGCCAGTACTGCCAACCCACCCAGCACTGTTCCACCGAACACACTTTGAGGAGCACTGCTCAAGCCCAGCTGTGATAAGCTCCTTGTTTCAGCTCTAAGCCTGTCCTCCATCACTCACCAATGCCACAGTCTCCTCAGCCCCGTAGCCAGGTTGCCCGTTTGTGTCCCTTTGCATTCTCCTGCCTGCTGCATTGTCCCACAACCGCCTCCTCCAGCTAGGGGAGCTGGTGGGTGACAAAACTCTTCTTTCATCCCCAGGGAGAAAAAGGCGATGCTGGGAACTCCATCGGAGGAGGCAGGGGAGAACCCGGCCCCCCAGGGCTCCCTGGGCCCCCGGGGCCCAAGGTGAGTCTTTCCTGGAATTTGTGTGACGGGCCATGTTTGCTTGTGGCTTTTGTGTGCTACTTATTCTTGGCAACTCCGTGTCCCGGACACTTTACCCTTCCTCGCATCTTCCATTCCGGGGTTCTAGGGCTCCATGGCCCTGACACCCTCCTCGAAGTTACCCAGGTATGAGCTGATGCGATGGGCCTTCCTGAGTGTCCTCATAGCCAGGCTCAGGGTGGTACTCAGGACAGTAGGGACTGTCACACAGCTGGGCCTGTGTGTTAGGCAATGACTAAGGAGGGTCAGGCAGGGCAGATAGACAGTAACAGACTCCCAGAACTCAAAGAAGGAAAAGAGTAAAGAGGGGCCGGATGTGGTGGTGCACGCCTTTAATCCCAGCACTCGGGAGGCAGAGGTAGGAGGATCGCCGTGAGTTCGAGGCCACCCTGAGACTACATAGTGAATTCCAGGTCAGCCTGAGCTAGAGTGAGACCCTACCTCACAAAAACCAAAAACAAGAGTGAAGAGGGAAGGCTTGCGGGGGGGGGACCAGGCCAGGCCCGGAGACTGGTATGTGCTGGATGCAATGGTGCAAGTTCCTCGAAGCCAGCAAGGCCACGTGCAAAGTCTATGCCCAGAGTGTGACCAGCAAAGCCAGTTGTGCCGCTCCAGCAGCTGTCTCAGCTGCCCGGTGTGCCCTCACCCCATCTCTCTTCTTCCCAGGGAGAAGCTGGTAGCAGTGGCCAGGCTGGGCCCCCAGGACGGCAAGGAGAAAAGGTAGCATTCCCCACATCCGGGAGCTGCAGGATGGGGTGGGGAGGGGGTCTTGGGAGTTGGTATCCAAGCTCAGAGAAGCTAGCTGTCCCTAGACTGGACTCTGGGGCTAACCTCAAGCTGGGCAGCTATAGACTCTGCCTTCAGTCTTTCCCAATTGACTTGCACTTCTTAGACAACAGTGATGCGAAAGCCAGCTTAGGAATGGGCATGTAGGCTGAGGAGTGAGTGAGGCCTCCCTGGCTTCAAGCCACAGGTCAGGCAAAGCTTTCTTCTCTTGAGCTGTTTCCCACCACACAAGGGTCTCTGTCCCTCAGAGACACACAATGACAAAAATGCTGGGGGAAGCGGGGCATGGTGGTGCACGCCTTTAATCCAGCACTCGGGAGGCAGAGGTAGGAGGATCACCGTGAGTTCAAGGCCACCCTGAAACTACATGATGAATTCCAGGTCAGCCTGGACTAGAGTGAAACCCTACCTTGAAATACCAGAAAAAAGAAAGATGGAGAGAAAGAGAAAGAAAGAAAAAGAAAGATAGAAATTGATAGATAGATATAGATGATAGATAGATAGATAGATAGATAGATAGATAGATAGATAGATAGATGCTGGGGAGGTCAGTAGCAGAGTGGGCAGTAGCTTGAGCTGGCCGACTGCAGGGTCAATCATTGGAGTTGTTATAATAAGGGCTGGATTTTCCTTTAGCATTGACTTTATTTATTTGACAGAGATATATATATGTATGTATGTATGTATGTATGTATGTGTGTGTGTGTGTGTATGTGTGAGAGAGAGAGGAAAATGAGTGCACCAGGATCTCTAGCCATTGCAAATGAACTCCAGATGTATGCACCACTTTGTGCTTACATGGGTCCTGGGGAATCAAACCTGGATCGTTAGGCTTCCCAGGCAAGCGCCTTAACCTCTAAGCCATCTCCCCAGCCTGACTTTCTATATATATGTTGTCTTCAAAGTTAACATTATCCCAGAAAAACTAGACGTGTGTCAAGGGTATGGGTTTCCCATTTGCCATTGCTGTTCCTTGCCCCTTGGTCCGGCCCCAACCCCAGCCCCCATCTCACTCGAGGAGGTTCTCATCTTCCATCTGTGTCCTCCCAACACCCCCGGCCCCCGCGTTTCACCCTGCACTTTGGGTCTGTCACAGGGATAGTGGGCTCACTGTGGCCATCACTGGTGAGCACCAGAAAAGTGAGCCACAAGGACCAGAGCCACCGCTACCTGTGTAGACCGAAAACCAGGCAGGAGAAGCAAAGGGCCGGGCGCCTGCCACCAAGGAGGTGGCTGGCTTTGGGGGACTAGGGAGAGAGGCCCAAGGGTCAAAAAGGAGATGCCAACGACCAATAAAAGCAGAAGGAATATAGTTAAGTGCAAAGGAGGCAGGCCCCTGTACAACTTAGAGGTTGACAAGAATATGGACAGATACTGGGGATGTTTCTGGAAAGGCCCGCACTATAACGCACAGGGAGGTTTGTATCTTGTTGGCCTCTCCATTGCCCATCGTATGTGTCTCGTCTGGGGACATCCAAGTTTTCTTGCATCCAGTTTTATCAATCATTCTGCTCGTTTTATTTCATGCAACAGGGGCAGCCCGGAGCAGCTGGAGAGCAGGGACCAGTCGGTCCCAAGGTACGTGCCTATCAGCTGGCGTCACCGCGCAAGGAGGCTTGACCTTGGGTCTTGAGTGGGAGGGAGAGGAAGAGCCCACTGGTCCTAGGAGGGATGTCTGTATGGTCACTGCCGTTACCAGTTTACTGGGTCTGTGTTGAGTCCATTGCCTTCCAAAAATGAAGAATGGCGCGAACGCAGACAGAAGGTCAAGTTTTAGACGTGAGAGGAAACGCTCCCTTGCAGCAGAAAGGCTCCCGCAATGGCTGGTCCACGTAACACTCTGGACCAAGGCCTCTATGCACTGAGGTCAAATCCGTCTTTGGTTGACGTGGAAAAGAGGCATCGAATTGGGATGAACTTTATTGATTACATGTGAGTGTAGATAGAGGGCTTCGATTGGTTGGTGGAGAAGAGCGCAGACTCAAAAAGAGCCTGCCAGGGCTGGAGAGATGGCTTAGTGGTTAAGCGCTTGCCTGTGAAGCCTAAGGACCCCGGTTCAAGGCTCGGTTCCCCAGGACCCATGTAAGCCTGATGCACAAGGGGGCTCATGCATCTGGAGTTTGTTTGCAGTGGCTGGAGGCCCTGGTGCACCCATTCTCTCTCTGTCTCCTCTCTCTCTCTCCTCTCTCTCTCTCTCTGTTTCTTTCTCTCTGTGTCACTCTCAAATAAATAAATAAATAAATAAAAATAAAAATAAAATAAAAGAGCCTGCCAGCAGGTGGAAAGTGGGGTGGGGGAAGAAACCCACCAAAAAGTTCCAAGAAGGAGAAAGAACCAGGAACTAAAGAGACCCCAAGGCCAGTGACCACAAGCCATCTGTAAGTCAAGGTTTTTTGGGCTAGAATTGCCTTCTGGTTTTGTTGGGGAAAATCCATGTTTACGTTCCCTAACTAGCAACCTACACCATGCGGCTCTCTTACTCCCAGTCTTATCAATGGGATTCGATTTGGCAGTCTCCAGGCCTGCCCAGACCCCAACGCCCCAGCAGATGCTGAACCTTTGCTCTGAGGTGCCTCGAGGTGGCCCTGTGTCCAGAACCTCAGCTCCAGATGTTCCAGGCCACCCCGTGGGCAGTTGACTGCCAGGCCCCGTCCTGTTGCAAGCTCTGTCTAAGAGCTCCTCTGTTTTCCAGGGCTCCAAAGGTGAACCCGGCAAGGGAGAGATGGTGGATTACAACGGAAGCATCAATGATGCACTCCAGGTGAGTGGTCACCGCCAAGGGCTAAAGATCAACAGATTCTACTGGACCTTAACCCTGACCTTCCATATGGCCAGCTTGGGACCCTGCAGTCGGAGAAGTCAAGCTGAGCTTCCTGGAGAGGGTGGCCCCTTCAGCATGCTTGGTTCTGTGTGGCTCTCGGGCAGATGGGCCCATTGTTTATTACGGTCTGGCTTGCTGTGCAGGCCCAGTTACCTGATACCTGCTCTGGGTACCTGAGAGCCCTATTGGATCAGCCTGGGACTCACCCATCTGGGACTTTTGAGCCTACGACGTCCTGACACACAACTCACCCTACACATTTCCCTTTTTTGTTAGTTTCATCCTATTTCAAGTTCATGAGCTCCCCACCTTTGAAGCAGGCTTCTCTGTCTCCCCACAATTGCCATGTGCTGCTGGATCACACTGTGGTGGGGAGGGGAAAAGCAGTTCTGTGGGTGGTGGGATTTTTTAGCACCACCCCAACCCCATCCTTCCTTATGGCCACTCAAACATATCTCCAGACAGGACCAAAGCTCTCCTGGGTGAGGGGTGCAAAACCACACCGGGCTGAGAACCACTCCTTCAAAGGAACCCGTATGCACATCTGTAAATGCATGGGCCAGGTGTGAAATTCTTTGTTAAAACCACATTTCCTGCTCATCTATTTTTTTAAGTGGTTCTGGGCTTGGGGAAGAGAGAGAGAAAAAAAATAACAAGGGAAGCTCAAAAGATAATTAGGAAATACAAGAGGTATTGCAAAACCAAAAAGAAAAAAAAATGTCCTTTTACCTTTAGCTAAAAGGTTGCACTTTTTCTTTTAAAAAAATTTATTTATTTGACAGAGAGAGAATGGGCACACCAGGGCCTCCAAACTCCAGATGCAGGCACCCCCTTGTGCATCTGGCTAAGGTGGGTCCTGGAGAGTCAAACTGGGATCCTCTGGCTTAGCAGGCAAACACCTTAACCGTTAAGCCATCCCTCCAGCCCAAGGTTGCATTTGTGGTTTAAAGGCTGGGGAGATGCTCAGTGGATAAAGTGCTTGGCAACCAAGTGTGAGGACCTGAGTTCAGATCCTTCATACCCATATAAAATATAAAGACAGCCAGATGCTGCTGGGTGTGGTGGCACACGCCTTTAATCCCAGCACATGGGAGGCAGGGGTACGACGATCGCTGTGAGTTCAAGGCTAGCCTGAGACTACAGAGTGAGTTCTAGGTCAGCCCGGGCTAGAGTGAGACCCTTCCTCAGAAAATCAAAGGGGAATAACAAAAAGAAGAGAAAAAAGGCAGGTGTTGTAGCACCAGCATCGATAAACCGCCATCGCCTAAGGCAAGAAGGGGGGCGGAGCTCAGAGAACCTCCCAGAAACTCATGGCCAGCTACAACCTGCAGAACATGGTGGTCAACGAGAAACCTGCCTCAAACAAGTCGAAGTTGTTCTCTCAGCACCACGCTTGCCCCACAGCACACATGCCCCCAAACATGCAGACACACACATCATACACATGCACCTATAGGAAAAAAAATACAGGTTGCTGGACACATCAGGTGTGTCTGCTCCATTGTTGAACAGCCTGGGTCCCCATGCAGATTCAGAGTTCACCTCTTCCTCCACTCAGCTCCTTTGAGGGGCCACGACTGGGCAAAAGGGGGTCTTCCAGGTGGCTTAGTCTTGCTCTCCACCTAGCCTAACTGCATGCTGTTGTTTTTCAGGAGATCCGAACTCTGGCCTTGATGGTGAGTTTCCCTCCTCCTTGCTCTCGCCGCACTGGGCTGGGCCCTGGGAACCAAATCTAGAGTTCTCACCTCCAGAAAGCAAATACTGGGGCTTCTGAGCCTTGCCCGATAGCGTGTGTGTGCTCTGAGCCTGCGGAGGGGTGGGAATGAAGAGGCCTTCAGTCCCTGGACCGCACATCAGGGACGTCCACAGTGATGGTGCCTCACTCACCCAGCGATGCCCTCACACCACGTAACTCTGGCCTCTGTTTATAGCAGTGTGAAGGGAACAGCTGACCCAGGGAACTTTTGAGCTTTCTCCTTTTCTTTTTTTCTGAAAATCAAATAGCTGCTCTCTACTTGTTGCTTTTCTAGAACGCAGTCACATTGTCTGTGCTTAGAAAATCCATGAATTCCATACTTGGGTTTTTAAAAATATATATTTTTACTGGCTGGAGAGATGGCTCAGTGGTTAAGGCACTTGCTTGCAAAGACTAATAGCCTGGATTCAGTTCCCAGGACCCATGTAAAACCAGATGCACAAAGTGGCACATGTGTCTGGAGTTTGTTTGCAGTGGCTGGAGGCTGTGGAGCGCCCATTCTTTCTTTCTCTCTCATTGCAATAAATGAATGCGGGCTGGAGAGATAGCGTAGCGGTTAAACGCTTGCCTGTGAAGCCTAAGGATCCTAGTTCGAGGCTCAATTCTCCAGGTCCCACGTAAGCCAGATGCATAAGGGAACACACGCATCTGGAGTTCGTTTGCAGTGGCTGGAGGCCCTGGCATGCCCATTCTCTCTACCTGCCTATTTCTGTATCTCTCTCTCTCTCTTTCTCTGTCTCTAATAAATAAATAAGATAAAAATAAAAGCTTTCACCTTGGAAACAGATTTTTAAAAAATAAATAAATGAAAATACTTTTAAAAAATGTTTGCGTGTGTGTGTGTGTGTGTGTGTGTGTGTGTTTGGGCACTTCAGGATCTCTTGCTGCTACAAATGAACACCAGGTGCCTGTGCCATTGTTGTGTTTGGCTTTACATGGCATTGGGGAATCGAACTCTGGCTGGGAGGTTTTGCAAGCAAGCACCCTTATCTGTTAAGCCCCCACCCAATGCTTGTTTTTGCGCATGTACCTTCCATTGTAGTTAAGACACCCATTACCAAGTTCAACTTCCAAGGTGGAGAGGAGGAGACTATAAAGTCATCACGCTGCAGAAATCTCCATTCACCTAACATGCTTCTGTGGCCACGTGTATCACAGGATGGCACGGACCCAGCATCAAACACTGCTTATGTGACACCCATCCCTAGACACTGATATAAACACGATTCTGGAACCAGAGAGCTTCATTTGGGGACATTAAAATATATGACTTAAAATAGATCTTGAGGGCTGGAGAGATGGTTCAGTGGTTAAGGCACTCACCTGAAAAGCCTCAGGACCCATGTTCGATCTCTCTCCAGATCCCATGTAAGCCAGATGCACAAAGGTGAGGCAAGCGCAAGATCGCACATGCCCACTAGGTGGCACAAGTATCTGGAGTTCGATTTCAGTAGCTGAGGCCCTGGCACACCAATTCTCCCCAGCCCTCTCTCTTTCTCTCGCCATCCCTAAAAAAAAAGTGGGGCTGGAGAGGTAACTTAGTTGGTAGTTTGCCTGCCATGCACAGAGCCTTGGGTTCTGTTTCCAGCGCAGTATAAAGTGAGTGAGGTGGGTACATGCCCATAATCCCAGCACCGGGCAATGGAGGCAGGAGGATCAGAAGCTCAAGGGCCCCCTCAGCTCCGGAATGAGTGTGAGGCCAGACTAGGCTGCATGAGGCCCTGTCTCAAAACAAAACAGCAACAACAGAACAGTGCTGGCTTTACTAAGGAAGGCTCTGAACCGCCACCTACAGTCCTCTGGGGACTGCCGCCTCTCCTACTTGAAAAGTTCTTTCTTTCCTTCCTAGGGACCTCCTGGGCTTCCTGGGCAAACTGGCCCACCCGGAGCTCCAGGGACTCCAGGCCAGAAGGTAAAACTTGCCTTGACAAGGGAGTTAAGACCGCACAAGCATGCTGTGCCCCGAGCATGCAGCCCTAGGGCCACTCCTTGCCCGTGACCCTCCCCCATCTGCCCAGGACCACCACCGCACTCTGTCTGTCATGCCTTCCCATGCTCCTGGCTCCGTGAGATCGGCTCCTCACCCCAGCCTTAGGTTCCACCGTCCATTCTTCCCTGGCAGTCAGTTTTGGGTTCTGTACCTCTGAAAGCCCTCAGGGTAAAACCCAAGAGTTGCCCTTGACCCTGGCCACCAGACCCAGACTCATCCTCCCTCATTTTCTATCTTTGCTTTTATCTTTAATTCTATCTCCCCATACACACACGCCTTCTGTTTACTTTTCTGCCTTCTACTTATGAGACCCAGCTCTGAACGAATCTTCCCCTCTTCCCTGTCTTTCAAAGTCTTCACATCTTCCAAGCTTAATTCAAAGGTTGTCTCCTCGGGCTGGAGAGATGGCTTAGTGGTTAAGACACCTGCCTGCAAAGCTTAAGAACACTTGTTCGAATCCCCAGGTCCCACATTTAGCCAGACGGAAAAGTGACACAAGCACACAATGCCACACATGCCCACAAGGGGGCCCACACGTCTAGAACTCGTTCATAGTAGCTGAAAAGGCCCTGGCACGCCCATTCTCTCTCTACCTCTTCCTCTCTCTCTCTCTCTCTCTCTGTCTCTCTCAAGTAAAGAAAATATTTTTTAAAAGGCTGCCTCCTCCAGGAAGTTGCCCGTGACCCATTTGGCAAACTTTCCTCTAAGCTCTTATTGGCCACTCCTACATCACATTGGCACGCCTCTCCTTTCTCTCACACCAACCTAAAGGGGGGTTTGGGTTAATGTGAAATGAAGGGAGCTTTCAGTGGGCAACCAGGACAGTGGGTCTGGGCTCAGGTGACAGGAGCCACGGTGCTTTCAGAGTGTGAAGCTGTGGCTAAAACATGGACCATGGAGCCAAGATTCCCGGCTTCTCTCATCATCACTAACTTGGGGCACACCCGGTGCTTTAGGGTCCTGAATTGTAACACTGAGACAATTAAAGTGCCCCAGCTCTGTGAACAGGTGCAGGGAAGGTACACACGGTGGACACTATCATCTGTGCGCAAAGTCACTTTTCATTGTTCTGCCTGCAGGGGGAGATTGGACTGCCAGGCCCTCCGGGACATGATGGGGACAAGGTAAGAAGAGAGCTCTCCAGAGAAGTCTCTGAAAGTGGTCCTCACTCTGGTTGTGGGCAGGAGGACTTGGGACCAAGCAAGGGGGGAGTGTGGCCAAGTGGCTTCTGCTGCACCCTGGCAGAACCAACCTAGAGGGGTCCCTTTCCCAGCTCCCATCCAGCCAGAGTCCCTTCCCTCCTGTCCTCCCTCCCTCCTCTGTTCGCCAGTAATGTGCGGTTTCTACAGGGGCCCAGAGGAAAACCAGGAGACGTGGGCCCCGCTGGCCCCCAAGGACTCCCAGGAAAGGATGGGCCTCCAGGAATGAAAGGAGAGACTGGGCCTCCAGGGAGCCCAGGGGAGAAAGGGGAGACAGGACAAGCAGGTCCCCCGGTGAGTGGCCTGCCTGTGGTCCCTGCACATGTCATCTCCATCCTGATGTGGAGGGTCTGCATGCTTCCAACTGGTCCCTGAATCCAGAAAGCAGGGATTCACTCGGTCTCTCCACACCACTCACTTGATGAAGACTGGTGTCCTGATTCAGGACATCTGAGTCCTGTTCGGTCCTCACCTGACCTTATCCTTGGGAAAGTCACTGTGCCTTGCAGAGCCTCAGTTTCTCCATCTCTAAAATGGGTATAATAATGCCTTTGCAGGATCCCTCATGGACTGTGGGGAAAGAGACAGGGCAGTAAATCTCAAAGCATGTGGACGTCCCTTATTAGAAGAGGTTGCACGTACGGAAGGGGTACCCAGCTCAATCCAGCCAGGCTCTTGACTTGGCTGAGTCTCCATCTGTGGGTCTCATCTGTGAAATGGGCACCATGCTTGGAGGAAGGGAGCCCTGCATGCGGGTCACCTTTGCAGCATGATGACCTTGCGCTTTCACTAACAGAGGTCTTTGTCAATCTGTAGGGTCTAGACGGCCCAACTGGGGAGAAAGGAGAACCAGGTGACCAAGGGAGGCCTGGAGCAGCAGGATTACCTGGCCCCATCGGGCTCCCGGGATTTACAGTAAGGCGAGAGGGCCAGGTGCCCAGGGTGTTAGCAGACAGCTCCAGACGAGGGCACAAGAGCAAGGGGCTGTTCAGTGGGGTCACCAGCCTAGGGGGTCCCTAGAACTATGCCAGGCTTCACTAACCTCGAGCCTGCTACCCAGCCCAAGGGTCTTTTCATAAAAACCTATTTATTGCTCTGGCTATGAACAGAACGCCGGCTTGTGCGGTGGCCTCTTTCTGAAGGTGTCATTTGGTCCAAAAGCATTGAGCTTGGAATTCCCCTCGTGGAACTAGAAAGAGCCTCAGAGGCCAGCCTGTCCCCACACGTGCCCCACCCAGTGCAGGAACCCCTCAACAGAACCGAATCATGGCTGCCCCCCCCCAGCTGGGACAGGCAGGTAGCGACGGCTTCTCCACACACCTACTACCCAGATGGAAGCCAGTCTCTTGGGCATGGTGTGTTGGCTCCCTTTGTCAGCTTCCTCACAGAGTCCCCCAGACACTCTGGGACCTGGGCTGGATTTATTTTCTATTAAAGCAACATACTCATACACTGAGGAGCGTAAAACAGCACATTTAACGTCATGTCTTTTCTGTGGCTCAGGAGGCCAGGCACGGCATAGCTCGGTCCCCTGTTCGGGGTCTCATAAAGTTTCAGTCAAAGCCTTGGCCATCTGTATTCTTATCTAGGGGCTGGGGGCTGGGGTCCCCTTCTATCGCACTGAATATTGGCAGGACCTGACGGCTTCCCATAACAAGACTGAGTCCCTTAGGTCCCAGAGGCCGCCTGCAGTTCCCTGCCACATGGTCTCCATGGGAGGCCGTTCACCTCTCGGCTGCTTACTTCTTCAAGATCAGCAACAAGATCTTCCCAGTATCTAGCACTAGCATGAGAGAGCTACACACACACACACACACACACACACACACACACACACACACGTGTGTGTGACATATTCACAACATGATCTTACATATATTAAGCATTCATGTGCATGACACGTGTGTTTGGTGATTTGCAAAACACTCGAGCATCACTATATGTTCTCTCTTCCACAGTGGAGAGACAAGACACAGGTCTGTCCGCCCATGATCTGTCCTTGACAGGAACATCTCAGTCCCTTCTCCTCCCCTGCTAGAGCCTCGAGTCCTTGAAGACAGAGGACACAGGGCCTGACCACGTGCATGACCTTCACATTGTCCTGTGCAGATCCCTGGAGTGGTCTGGTCCCAGTAGTCGGTCGCGGATGTGAGGGTGGGCTTGTGCCAGGCCCCTAGTGCTGGCACTCATACTGCGGTGTTTTGTGCCCACAGGGAGAGAAAGGAGAGGCCGGCGAGAAGGGTGAACCGGGAGCAGAGGTAAAGTCCCTCCTGCTATTTCTTTTGGGTCCTGGGTTATCCTTGGATGAAGGCTTCACAGAAACAAGTTTCTCCAGGGCACATGGCATCTCTGAGCTCTGGAAGAAGCTGCAGTGTCCCAGCTTCCGGAAGTCAGGAAGATGAGCACCCGTTGGCACTGAGCCCAAAGCTGCCCCATGGCCCTGTTGACCAGTCCCAACAACACTCAGAGAACACCCGTGTTTCTTGCCTGAGGCTGCAGTAGACACGGGAGAAAATACACCGCTGCCCCTCTGCAGCTACAAGGGTGGTTGTGGGGAACTCTGGGAACCAGGCCAGTGTCCCAGTGTCCTGGAAGATGTCGCAGACGAGTCTAGACAGCTATGTAGGAGTCTGCCGCGAAGCGTCCACAAAAAGCTTTCTGGAGAGATTCTTCGAGAAGCATCGTAGCAGGGAAGAGCAGAGTGACGGGAAATCAGGGTAGAGGTCAGCTTCGCAAAAGATGGAGAGCCTTGTGTACGTTTGCAGGCTCTGACAGACAGCCCGGAGGCATGAGGGACAGAACACTTGGCAGGAAGGTCCAGGCTATTCAGGTGCCACCACCCTCAAAGCAAAAGGAGGCTACCTAGCTTCTGAATTTCCACAACGTCTCCTGGCCCGTGTCACCCTTTAATGTCACCAGCTCCATCTGAATTTAGCCAAGCAGGCTTGATTGTGTCCTACTGATGTTCCTGATTTAAAAATGGAGAGTGTCCTAAAGAATGGTCCGAGGCTGGAGAGATGGCTCAGTGGTTAAGACATTTACCTGAAAAACTTAACAACCCAGGTTCGGTTCCCCAGGACCCATGTAAAGCAGATGCACAAGGTGGAGCATGCATCTGGAGTTCATTTGCAGTGACTGGAGGCCCTGGTGCACCCATTCTCTCTCTTTCCCTCTCTCTCTCTCTCTTTCTCTCCTTGCAAATAAATAATTTTTTTAAAAAAGAAATTGTCCTAAATTCAGAAATAGCATTATGTATACAAATGTTCCTCTCAGAAGGAGTTTCAAATAAAAATCAGAAACAGACTATACTTCTAATAAGATGGAAAGGTTAAATCACTCAGGCCAACAGTTAGTAATATGGCTTCTATAATTGAGGGCCTTCCTCATGCCAAGCACTGTTGTAGCCCTGGCCAGGCGAAAACTTCCTCTCATCCTGCTCAAGGGCCCTGCATGTCACCAAGAACAGATATTCAAGGGACCAAAAAGTTGGAAAATGAGGGTTAGAGAGATGGCTTAGCTGTTAAGGCTCTTGCCTGCGAAACCTAAGAACCCATGTTCTACTCTCCAGATCCCACATTAGCCAGACGCACAAAGGGGAGGCAAGCGCAAAGTCTCACATGCACGTTAGGTGGCTCAAGCATCTGGAGTTCGAATGCAGTAGCTGAGGTCCTGGTGTGCCAATCCTCTCTCTCTCGCTCGCTCTTGCTCTCTTCTCTAAAAATAAAATTTAAAAATTATTTTTAAAAAGTTAGAAATGAGTTTCATGTTAAATATGAAAAAGACCACATTATGTTTATGCTTTATTGTAAGTGTATGCCTATATTCAGCTATTTGTTATGCACCTACAAAACTAGAAATAAGCCAAAATGTTAGCAGTCTATGTGGTGTTGGTGAGCATAGCTACTTTCCAAAATATTAGCCATCCTTGTCAGCTAAGTAAATCAGAAATTTATGCTTCTTCTTTTTTTTTTAAATGGCCCCATAAGCTCATGGTTTTTTAAAAATATATTTTCATTTGTTTATTTATTTGACAGCAAGAAAGAGGCAGATAGAGAGAGAGAATGGGTGTGCCAGGGCCTCCAGCCACTGCAAACAAACTCCAGATGCATGCATCCCTTGTGCATCTGGCTTATGTGGGCTCTGGAGAGTTGAACCAGGATCCTCTGGCTTTGCAGGCAAACGCCTTAACCACTAAGCAACTCTCCAGCCCTCATGATGTTTTTTTAAATATTTTTATTTACTTATTTACTTATTTATTTATTTATTAGAAAGAGGGGGAGAGAGAGAGAGAGAAAGAGAGTGAGAATGGGTGCGCCAAGGCCTCTAGCCACTGCAAATGAACTCCTGATGCATGTGCCACCATGTTCATCTAGCTTATGTGGGACCTGGAGAATCGAACCTGGGTCCTTAGGCTTCGCAGGCATGTGCCTTAACTGCTAAGCCATCTCTTCAGCCCTCTTTTTCCCTTCTTTCAATTCTCTACCATTTATAAAATATGTTAATGAGTCTGTAGTGCTTGAAAATGTTTTCAGAATATTTTTTTTTTTATTTGAGGGCAGGCTTTACATGGGTATTAGGGAATTAAACCCAGGCCAGTAGGCTTTGCCAACCTCTGAGCCATCTCCTCAGCCTTGCAAAGTTTCAGTTACTGTGCCGCTAAGATGGACTTTGTGAATTTTAATAGAAGTGTAGGTCTGTATGACCAGCCCTATAGTCAGACCCATGGATTACCTCCTTACAGTAAGAAAAGGAGACTGTGTTGTGTGTGTTGGGGATAGAACCTATCACCGTCACACATGCAAGTTCTCTACCATGGAGTGACAATCCCAGCCCAAGAAGAATAAAGTTCTAGAAAGAAGGTCGTTTCCAAAGGTCATATTCCCTACAAGGAGATCACCATGGAGCAGAAAATGGACATTAAGGGTTGGCCTGTGTGCCCAGGGCACAATGGCCTGGCTAAGGACTCCTCTGCCTGGATTCCGGGGATTCTCAGTGGTAAGGTGGGCCTTCCAGGGAGAATCCTGAAGCTGAGGCGGGGGCAAAGCTCAGAAAGGAATAGACCATAGGCAAAGGGATGTTCAGGTTTAGAGGCTGTGGCCCCCATAAGGCCCCTTCTTTGTAGAGAAGGTAGCCTGGGTTCCTCCGTCTCATTGTCCAACCCACATCTCTTACGGCCCCGCCATCAGAGTGAACACAGATAGCTGTCCCCATCCATCACACACCTGTGTGGTGGGGCAGGGGTCTCGACAAATATTCTTCAGGGACATCTTAGCCTCTTCCCATCCCAAGTGATCAATCTCTGCTCCTCTGAGCCAACAGTGTCAAGCTCTGATGCCTAAGAGGTCTCAGCACGCCATTGGCACCTGCTACTAGATCTTGGGGGATTTTGTTGTTTTGTTTTGTGTTTGTTTGTTTGTTTGTTTTCAGGAAAATCTGAAGGAATAGATATTCTGGGACATCTCCCAGCGACATTTGCTTTCCAACATTGTGTGGGGCCAAAGACTTGCTATGCATTCCTGGCCTGTCCTACGCCTTCTTGAGGGAGGCTGTGTATGGGCCTAACCTTCGACAGAACTTCTGTCCTGTGGCTATGTAGTGTCCAGAGGGGCCTGGGTGACGTCAGGAGGGAATGTAACAGAGCTTCTCTTTGGCTTCTAGATTCCTGGGCCACCGGGGCCAGAGGGGCCTCCTGGACCTCCGGTGAGTTTCAAGGACTTAGCATCATCATTGTGAGACCCATAACGTCCTCTCCCCTTGGCAGTCACTGGTTCAACCTCACCTGTAGGTCACTGTCACCTCTCCTCCCAGGGAAGAATTTTTCTCTTCCACAAACCCCTCCTTGCTCCTCTTCCCTCCCATTTTAAACACAGGATCCCAGGAACACAGGATCCCACGGGACACCAAGGAAGCTGGGCATGCATTGCCTAGTCAACTGGCATGGCAGTCATGGGCTCACCCTGTCACAAGCTCTGTCCAACGTTTATCTGATCTTTTGCCATCCAATATCTGACCCTCTCCATCCTCCTTCTTGTTACTCAGCCAACGAGATGACTGGATTAAAATATAAAGGCTGACAGTCTGGAGAGATGGCTCAGCGGTTAAGGTGCTTGCCTCCAAAGCCTAATGACCTGAGTTCAATCCCCCAGAACCCACATACAGTGACGCATGCATTTGGAGTTCATTTGCAATGGCTAGAGGCCTTGGCACACCCATTCTCTCTCTCTCTCTCTTTTCTCTCTAGTCTCTCTACTTTCAAATAAATAAATAATATAATATAATATAATATAATATAATATAATATAATATAATACAAATTTTAAAATATGAAGTCTGGGGAGATGGCTCAGTTGGTACAGGACCTGAGTTCGGGTTTCCATCCCCGACACAAGTAAAAAGCCCAGCACAGAGCTGGAGAGATGGCTTAGCGGTTAAGGTGCCTGCCTGCCAAGTCTAAGAACACCCGTTTGATGCTCCAGGTCCCACGTTTAGCCAGACATAGTGATGCAAGGGTGTAATGCTGCACTTGCCCACAAGGGGGCGCATGCATCTGGAGTTCATTCACAGAAGCTGAGAGGCTGCTGGCGTGCCCATTCTCTCTCTCTTTCTCTCTCTGTCTCTATCAAAAAAAAAAAAAAAAGCCAGCTGGGTGTGGTGGCGCATGCTTTTAATCCCAGCACTCAGGAGGCAGAGATAGGAGGATCACCGTGAATTCTAGGCTTACCCTGAGACTACATAGTGATTTCCATGTTAGCCTGAGCTAGAGTGAGACCCTACCTCGAAAACCAAACAAAAGTCCCACAAATCTCTAGTGAAACTTCCTGCGTTCCAAATACTGTTCTAAGCACTTTGCCATGTTGCAGCTTAGTTCTGGAAGCTTCCATGGTCTTTACTTCATGAAGCTCTATCGGGGGTCAGAGGTCACAGACAAATGTTTCTGTCAGCCTTTGGCTGGGCAGAGGAGGTTCAGCCTCCACCCCAGGAAGCCCCAAGCATGAACCCTCATGGCTTTCCCATCTCCCTTTCATGAGCCAGGAACCACAGTCTGCCCCCAAAACCTTTATTCTTTTGTGGTCAGATGGAAATGCAGTTCTAATCACCCTGTTTTGATTCCAAACACAGGGCCTCCAAGGTGTTCCTGGACCAAAGGTAAGAAATGGTCATATGACCAGTTCAAGAGAGGGGGACGCATCCGTATTAACAGAAAAGGAGGGCTGGAGAGATGGCTTAATGGTTACGGTGCTTATCTGCGAAGCTTAAGGACCCACGTTCGGCTCCCCAGATCCCACATAAGCCAGACACACAAGGTGACATGTGCACAAGATGGCACATGCATCTGGAGTTCAATTACAGTGGCTGGGGCCCTGGCATGCCAATTCTCTCTCTCTCTCTCTCTCTTTCTCTCTCACTCTTGCTCTCTGTCCCTCTTATAGAAAATAAAAGCCAGTCTGTTGGGTTTGCCTCAAAAGAAAGGAAGGAGGAAGGGAAGGAAGGAAGGAAGGAAGGAAGGAAGGAAGGAAGGAAGGAAGGAGGAGAGGAAAGAAAAGAAAAAGGAACAGAAAAGAAAAAAGAAAGGAAAAGAAAGAAAAGTGCTTAGATGCTCAGCTGTCCCATGTGACGGCCAGCCAGGGGAGGTCTGTCAGGGCAGGTGGAGCCCTCTGATGCCTCTAACACCCTCCATTCATATCTGGGTTGCTCCGGGTGCAGATTAGACTCCTAGCAAAATGATGAAACCCATTTCCCATCTCACCTGACCCAGAGCCTTCCCTCTCCCGGAAGTATAGCTGAGACACAGGCATTGGCATGGTATGGGCCCTCCCCAGGACAAGCCCCAGGCCTCTGCACTGAGGCTCTCTCAGAGTCCACCTAAGCGTCTCACTGAATAAAGGGCTTGGAGGCTGATGCCACTGCCCCGCCATTCTCTTAATAACAAGAAAAACCCTATATATATACATACATACACACATACATACATACATACATACACTCATTTGATTTATTTATTTGCAAGGAGAGAGAGAGAGAAAGGAAGAAGAGAGAGAGAGAATGGGCATGCCAGGGCTTCTTGCCACTGCAAATGAATTCCAGATGCATGTGCCACTTTATGCATCTGGCTTTCCATGGGTACGGGGAAATCAAACCCAGGGCATCGTGTTCTGCAAGTAAGTGCCTTTAACTGCTGAGCCATCGCTCCAGCCCTGCCCTGCCACTCTTCAGGGGGCCTGGGAAGTTTCTTCTCTCAACTACAATGTTGTGAGCATCAAAGCACTGGTAGTGGCATTCCAGTCACTTGCCAGCAGTTCCTACGGGGTCCCCGTGTTCCTGCCCTGCAGTTGTTCACTTCACCATGCCTGACCTGGAACTGCCCCGTGTCCTGTCCCCCTTTCCCGTGGGGAGTTCACAGCACCTCAGAGGGAACTAATTCAGGCAGAGACAGGCTGGTAACTCAGGGATTCCTGAAAGCCTCCTAGCTTACCATTCTTGGCCCGGCCACCTCCACCTCTTCCACCTCTTCTCTCTTCTATGAGCCCCGCCCCTACACCCAGGACCCCAGGACCCAGGGCAGAGTTGTCTGTGGCATACCCTTCTGTGATCTCCTCCACCTCCCCTTCCTCCAGGGAGAAGCAGGCCTAGATGGAGCCAAAGGAGAGCAGGGTGCCCATGGCGAGAAAGGAGACCGGGGGCCTCTGGGATTACCCGTAAGTACCAAGGGGCCAGCCAGTCTGCCGGGAGGAGCCCTGCTGGGCAGTCCTTGTCCGTGTGCTGGGGTGCTGAGCAGGGAGCAGGGAGAGAATCTGGGTGTAAAGCTCCAGGCAGTCCAGAGCACTCTGTGGTCTTCCTTTCACACTCAGACTGAGCCCAGGCCCTCGTCGTCTTTCCCAGGCAGGCTTCCTCCAGGTCAGGCAGGGTCTACATGATGGGATAAGGATAAGGTCCCTACCGCAGGGACATCCAGATGGAGAGGCAGAAGGGCAACCTTGGGACATACTTGGGCCTTATTTGGAGCCATTCAAATGTGCCCTCTGGGGACCAGGCTTGAAGACTTGGGAGCAGAAGGGCCGTGAGCTATTTTCCCTCTCCCCTACCTTCCTAGAATGACCTCGAGAACCCCTCTTAATCATCAGCCATGCAGCATGTAAAAAGTCAGCCAGTGCTGGGCCGGAGAAATGGCTTAGCAGTTAAGGCACTTGCCTGCAAAGCCTAAGGACCCATGTTCAATCTCTATCCAGATCCCATGTAAGCCAGACACACAAAAGATGAGGCAAGGCAAGGTTGTACATGCCCACTAGGTGGTGCTAGTGTCTGGAGTTCAGTTGCAGGGGCTGAGGCCCTAAAACACCAATTCTGTCTCAAAAAAATTTTTTTTAGGGCTGGAGAGATGGCTTAGCAGTTAAGGCGCCTGCCTGCCAAGCCTAAGAATGCCTGTTCAATCTCCAGGTCTCACGTTTAGCCAGATGTAGTGACGCAAGTGTGCAATGCCACGCTTGCCCACAAGGGGGCACACACATCTGGAATTTGTTCACAGGCTGAGAGGCCACTGGCGCGCCCATTCTCTCTGCCTCTTCCTCTCTGTCTCTGTCTCTCTCTCTCTCTCTGTCTCTCTCAAATAATAAAAATTTAATTTTTTTAAAATTAAAGAAAAAAGCCAGCAACTGTGGTCCCAGCAAGCTAAGTTCCCTCCCGCCTGAGCAGGACTCTCATTCTCTCAAGGCTGTAGTTCCCAGTTCAGTGAGGGCTGCTTGTAGGCTTCTGCTCGTCCACAGGTAGGGACTGGATTGAGCAAGTCCCTTTGCCCCATACTGTCAGTAGCCTGATGGCTTTTTACCCTGTCACGTTTTAAAAAATATTTTTATTTTATATATTTATTTGCAAGCAGAGAGAGATAGGGAGAAGAGAGACAGACAGAGAGAATGGGCGTTCAGCCGCCGTCAACAAACTCCAGACACATGGACCACTTTGTACATCTGGTTTTGTGCGGGTACTGGGGAATCGAACCTGGATCCTCAGGCTTTACAGGCCAGCACCTTAAGCACTAAGCCATCTCCCCAGCCCAGCTGGTTTTTTTTTTTTTTTGAGACAGAATCTATGTAGCCAGGGCTGGCCTGCGGCTCAGTTCATAGTGAAGGGCGACCTTGAACTCCTCTTTGCTCCACCTTATGAGTAGTTAGGTTGCAGTACAAAACCGGGTTTGTGTTGTGCTGGGGATCACATCCAAGTCGGTAGGCACTCTGCCAGCTGAGCTGCATCCCCAGGCCCCACCTGTTCCTCTTTTGGTTTGCTTCTCAAGTGTTGGAAGAGATTTATGCCATCCATGTCATCGTTTTACTAATGGTCACTTGATGGTCAACCGTTGAGGTTGGTGAGTGACCTGAGTCCTCCAGGGAGGCTACATAACCTTGCAAAAGGGTTTTCGTTGTCTCCAAGCTCAAGGCCAGCCCCTCCCCACAGACAGCCATAAAGAGCAAAGGGAGGTTAAAGGCCCTGATGGTCTGGTTTAGTGCCTTCGCAGCAGCCCAACCCCACATGCCAGGGCTCATTTCGCCCTTGCTGAGACACGAGTAGGAAGAGTGAAGAGCCCTTTGCTTGACGGACCACCGAGAAGTGCTGGCTTTAGCAGATGCTGGCCCGGGTCAGAAGCTGTGACTGAGCACTTCTCATGGGGGTCCTGCACCCCACCCCCACCCCCAAATCACCTGTCACCCACCTTCATGGTCCCAACAAGCCCAGTGAAGCTGGGAGACATCACTCAGCGGCAGACATGGACACAGCCGAGCCACTGCATAAGTACTATCAACAAAGAGAGCGCCAGTTGAGTGACAAAGCACTCCTGTGTCGGCCTCTCCAATTTTTGGTAGGGACATGGATACAGAGAAATACCTTCCCTAGTTAAAAGAAAAAAAACAAAGCAAAATAAAATGGAACAAGCTTGCTCATAGACAGCAGCTCTCGGGCTGCTGGAGAGATGGTTTAGCAGTCAAGCACTTGCCTGTGAAGCCTAAAGACCCCGGTTCAAGGCTCGATTCCCCAGGACCCACATAAGCCAGAAGCACAAGGTAGCACATGTATCTGGAGTTCCTTTGCAGCAGCTGGAGGCCCTGGCACGCCCATTCTCTCCCTCTCTCTCTCTCTCTCTCTCTCTCTATCTCTTTCTGTGTCTGCCTGTCGCTCTCAAATAAAATAAATAAAAATAAAACAAAGCTGGGCGTGGTGGCACACGCCTTTAATCCCAGCACTCGGGAGGCAGAGGTAGGAGGATTGCCATGAGTTCGAGGCCACTCTGAGACTATATAGTGAATTCCAGATCAGCCTGGGCTAGAGGGAGGTCCTACCTCGAAAAACCAAAAAAGAAAGAAAGAAAGAAAGAAAGAAAGAAAGAAAGAAAGAAAGAAAGAAAGAAAGAAAGGAAGGAAGGAAGGAAGGAAGGAAGGAAGGAAGGAAGGAAGGAAAAGAGAAAAGAAAAGAAAAGAAAAGAAAAAAAGAAAAGAAAAGAAAAGAAAAAAGAAAGCAGCTCTCGGGGACCTCAGAGGGACAGTAGGGAACGGCGGTGGCTCTTGTTAAGAAAGCAGCCTCAGGCTGCAGAGATGGCTTAGCGGCTGCCTGCCAAGCCTAAGAATGCCCATTCGATTCTCCAGGTTCCACGTTTAGCCAGACCCAAGTGCGCAATGCTGTGCACAAGAGGGGCACACACATCTGGAGTTCGTTCACAGCAGCTGAAATGGCCCTGGTGCACCCCTTCTCTCTCTCTTCCTCTTCCTCTCTGTTTGTCTCTGTCTCTGTCTCTCTGCCTCTCTCAAAGAGAGAGGGGGGGGGGCAGGCTTTTAGCCCGTCTGACCATTGTGTTGGGCGGGGAGGGTCTAGCATGTCTGCACCTGGCAATTTTGCAAAGGCTGATATGGACACTGGGCATTTTATACGAAATCTCCCCATTTTTGTGTTTTTATTTTTGCATAGTATTTTTGTATGGTGTATGTGATGAGCTGTGTGTGTGATGTGGATACTGTATGTGTGTGTGCACATGTGTGCTGGTGCACAGCCCTGTCGGCTCACCTGTGGCAGCTGGAGAAAAACAGGAGGCCCTGTCTGTCTTCCCTTGAGACGGAATCTCTTACTGATTCCACAGTTTGCCATCAGTACACCCCAGGGATTCTGCTTCCGAACATGTGTGGCCACAACCAGCTGTTTATGTGGGCTCTGGGGATTTGAACTCAGGCCCCTCATGCTTGCTCAGGAAGTGCACTTCACTGCAGAGCTCTCTCTCCAGCCCGCAAGTCTCCCCATTTCTAACATCAGACCGGAAGCCTGCCATCTCAGAGATCGTACCAGACATGCCAGTGACCCACAGCGGTCCTGAACACCTTGAGTCCATGCCTTCCAATGCTCCAGACTTCACAGGAAAACTTGGCAGCAATGCCACAGTAGCTGTTTCTAGGCTGTGCCTGTATGTTCAACAAGCCTGCAGCAGCCTGGTTCTTAGTCTTATCCTGCTGTCCCATCCCCCACTTGCCTTCCAGAAGTGGCTGTCAATGCTGGAGTCACCTAGGAGCTTTTCAAACTCGCTATGACCCAGGGTTCCACTCATGGAACTGGGCCAGAGTGGGAGCTAGGCATCTGTGGCTCCAGGAGACATGAATGTGCAGCTGGAGTTGAGCCCCTGTGTTAGTTTCCTTTCTTCTTGTTGTGCTAAAATAGTTGACAAAAGGAACTTGAGGGTGGAGGGTTTATTTTGACTTAGAGTTCGAGATTAGAGTCTATCACGGAGGGCAAGGCATGATGGCAGGAGCATGGGAGACAGCCAGGCACATGGCATCCAGTCAGGAAGGAAAGAGCTGTGAATGCTGGTGCTCAGCTTAGTTTCTCCTTTTTATTGTTTTATTTTATTTTTTTAATTTTAGAGAGAGCAAAAGGGAGAGACAAAGAGAGAGAGAGAACTGGTGTGCCAGGGACTCAGCTACTGTAGTCGAACCCCAGATGCTTGTGCCACCTAGTGGGCATGTGTGACCTTGCACTTGCCTCACCTTTGTGTGTCTGGCTTACATGGGATCTAGAGAGTTGAACATGGGTCCTTCAGCTTCACAGGCAAGCGCCTTAACCGCTAAGCCATCTCTCAGCCATTTTCTCCTTTTTTATACAATCTGGGAGCACAAGCCATGGGAAGAGGCCACCACATTCACGGTGGGTCTTTCCACCTCAATGAACCTAAATTCGAAACACCCTCACAGGCACGCCCAGAGGTCTATTTCCATGGTAATTCTAAATGCCATCAAGTCCCCAAGATTAGCCAACAAAAACCCTCAGCTCTAGCCTGGGAATCAAAAGCAGCCCCAGAATTCAGGATCCTAACACCAAGAACTCCTCCTTGTAGGATCCTCCTTCCCAGCATCCTGCCCCAGGAGAAGTGCTCCCCGCCCACCCTCCCTCCTCTGGGTGCTCCCTTGGCTTCCTAATAAACTGAAGCTCATTTCTGGGACTCTATTAGAAGCAATTTTTTTTAGAGAGAGAGAGAGAATGGGCACACCAGCACCCTCTCAGCTGCTATGAATGAACTCCAGACAGATGTGCACCCCCTTGTGGGCAAGTGTGGCATTGCACCCTTGTATCACTTTTTGCATCTGGCTAAACGTGGGACCTGGAGATTGGAACCTGCGTTCTTAGGCTTGGCAGGCAGGCGCCTTAACCACCAAGCCATCTCTCCAGCCCTTAGAAGCAATTTTTTTAAGAACCCATTCCTTACTGACTGGAGTACCCCCCACTGACTCCCTACATGGTTTGTCACATCAGAATCTTTGGAGCGTTTCCCACCAAGTTTTCTTTCTTTTTTTTAATTAATATTTTTTATTTATTTGCAAGCAGACACAGAGAGAGAGAGAGAAGGAGAAAGAGAATGGGTGCACCAGGGCCTCCAGCCACTGCAAACTCCAGATGCATGCACCACTTTATACATCTGGCTTACGTGGTCCTGGGGAATCAGACCCTGGGGTTTGGCTTTGCAGGCAAGTGCCAGCCTCCACCTTGGTTTTCCTAGGTGAAGGACAGGGACAACTTCAGAGCCTGCCACAGGGTACTGAGCTCCGTCCCACCAGGCACCTCACTGGTGAGCAGGGCATGGAAGATTTCAGGGGACACCATCTAAGTAGAACCATCTACCTACATAACCCTTTGCCATCATGAGACATATCCTCAGACGGTGACCCCGCCAGCCACCTCCAAAGCCTTTGTGTATAAAAGGGCTCTCTCTGTGAGCATGCGGATGGACTGCAAAATGCCAGAGAAATGCCAGGTACCCTTAGTATCATACTTCAGGGGCTGGCTCCCACCCACCGGCTAGAGAAGTCTAGGTCCTTTTCTACCCAGATTTCAAACCCGAGTGCAGGGACTCAGGCTCAGCCCCAGGGTTAGGAAGTACACAATAGCTGGAGTCCACAGAGGTACAAAAGCTCAAGAATGCCCCTCCCCGGACGCCGTCCCCAGTGGCCCATCCTTGGGAAAGTGCATAACTCTAACTTGAGAAGGCTCTCCTCTCCCTGACCCCTTCCCAGGAGTACAGAAGCACCCTGGGAGAGGGGTTTCCTCTGGGGGTGGGTCAAGGGAGAAAGGGGACGGGAACTGCGGGGAGAGTCTGAGCAGCCATGTGCATGGCTCTTGCCAGCTCAGCAGCCGGCCACAGCCCCCTGTGTCTCCATGTTTTCGTCGGTTTCCATGTAAATACGCCCCCTGTCCTCCTCAAGCTTTTTCTCCCACTGTGTTTGATTGCCAGCATTTGTGTCTGTCCAGAGTCAACGCTTTACTCACCTCTTCCCTCCCCATTGTCCTCTTTTTCTCCTGCCCGTTCCTCCCTTCCTCTTCTTTTGGTCAAACTGTCCCCTTTGTCCAGGGAGCTTCAGGGTTGGACGGCAGGCCTGGGCCACCGGTGAGTGTCATTTCTCCATCACCCTTCCCCCCCCCCCGTCCCACCCAGTGTCTGGCCTTGGTCCCTCTTGTCTGTCCTGCTGTGCCTTGTCCCCCTTCCCACCTTCTCCAACCCCTGAGTCATGCCTGGTCCCACCACAGACACCAGAAAGGTCACGTCCAAATGGGCTCAGGTCAGAAATGCGATTTTCAGGCCTCTTGCCGAAAGAAGGATGGCCTTTATCTGAACCCCTTGGTCCAGAGTTGCATTGGGGAGGGAGTATCTCAGACCTGCCAGCTGTGGATGATGGGGTCTACTCCAGCAACACTGACTCCCATCCTGAAGGATGTGGGGTCCAGCCTGGGGGGTCCCACCCAAGGGGATTGAGCCAGGATGCGTCCCTGGCAAACACAAGTGTCCGTGTGTGCCCGTCACGCTGTGTTGTCGTCATGCTGTGAGCTCTGTCCATCTCCTGTCCGTCTCCCGCGAGGGCTTCCCGGTCCTGGACAGCGCTGTATAGGCAGCAGGGAAGGTGAGGGTGGGGATAGAGTGACAGAGGATCTGAGAGGTCAGTCCCAGCTCAGTGTCCCGTGGGTGTGCTTGACCTAACCCTCTCACTGCCAGAGGCACCCCAACCACCCTGCAGCCCAGCCATAGGTGTTTTACACAGGCAGGAAAGGGGACGTGGACCCCTTCTTGTCCCATTCCTCCTGATTGCAGAAATAGGCCTCACTCTGCATTCACAGACTGGCCAGGGACAGAGGGCAGGAGCTATGCCAGGACTGTGTGCTCTGCCACTTCTAGCCAGTCAGTTCAGCCGTGCCTCTCTGGCTGCTTTTGAGGCCCATCAGCCCGTGAAGACGAGGCTCTAATGAGCTGGCGAGACTGGTGTGTGAGAGAAAGAAAGAAAGGGGAGAATTTACCCAGGTTCCTTTAGCGAACGGGAAGACACGCAGACAGGGCTGTGGACGCTGGCCTCCTTACCAGCACCATGGAAGCCTGGCCTGGAATATTCAGAAGAGGGAGGATGCAGAAGTGACCTGACAGAGCCTCGTCTTAGAGGATGGCCTGCTCTGTGCTCTCATGAAGATGAGGAAGTGATCCAGGGACTCTTGATCCTTGCCCGGCCAACATGGAGGTCACCTTCTAGGTGTCAGAGTCGGTATTCTTGCCATGGTTACAAGTAGATACCCTGGTTGTTCTACTTTCATAGAAGGGAAACCTGGCCTCCAGTCAGACCCAGGACCTCCTCCAGTACTTTGGGGGAGAGCTTGAGCAGGGTGGGGCTGGCCCCACACTCATAGCCGCATCCAAATAGGCCACATAAACACACTGAGACAGACAGACAGACAGGAAGCTGTGACGTACAAACTTGGGCCAGTCAGGCTGCTCATGGGAACCTGGGGACATGGGGAACTTCCTAAGTAACGCGGATCCAATGGCCGCAGCCCTTAGCTTGCGGCTGACCCCAGGTCCCCTGGACCCTGAGTTAGGAGAGCTCCTGCCCCCCCCCACCCTCCCCGAAGGCCAGTGTGATGGGGACATCAGAGGAAATTGACTCATCACTTATTCTCTCCAGCCTGTTCTGCAGGCCTGGGGGTCTGGGGTCTGCAGTGGGTGGGGGAGGGGTGCTGAATGGCCCTCTCACGCCTGCCTCTGTGTGTGCGTCCTTCTGCATTGGTCTCTGTGGCATGAAGACCTACCCCCGCTGCATGTGGAGCTGCGCCAGCAAGTGGGTGGGTGCCAGCTTCAGGCCTCCACTCCTGGGATGAGGTCACCTCCCCTCCCAAGTGCTTCTGGGAGCAAACCAAGCAATTGTTCTGACCATTTTCAGCCTTGGCAAGCTCAGCTGCGACATGCAGGGGGTCTTCTCCCACCCACAGGGCTCCAAGGTGGATCATAGCCCTGGGGAGTGAATGTCCTCCCATGAGCCTGGCCTTGCCAACCCTGAAAACAGGGCCTGAGGCCTTGCACATCCTCAGGTGCTGGGTGGGGGTCTCAGGGCTCCCTCAGCATCTTGCCCCCATGTTTGCTATCTTTCATCTCCCCAGGGTACCCCAGGACCAATCGGAGTTCCAGGCCCAGCAGGACCAAAGGGTGAGAGGGTGAGTGCTCAGGACAGCCCGGAGTAAGGAACAGACCCTGCTTGCTCAATTCCAGCACTGATACCCAGCGGGGTCATAGCACCCATCTAACCCTGCACCCCTTCCCTTGCCCGCTGTCCCGACTCACCTTGATAGCAGGCCGACGGAACTGGGTGGCCCTGGGGGAGGGTGAGCTTGTTGTATGACACAGAAAGGTGAGATGGAACGCTGGCTCCCTCCATCCATTGGTCCCTTAGCAAAGTTTGCACCCTTAAGGACTCAGGTGTTGTTATAATCATTTAGGGATTCATCATGGGTCAAAGAGCCAGTTGGTATTTACAAAATCCTCAGAGGACAACAAGAAGTCAAGAGTATTGGGCAAGGCTCCCCCGGTCACTGTTGGGTGGCCTTGGCCACATCATGATGCCCTGAGGTCCAGTCCCATCCTACATAGAAAGGGTGTCATGAGAGGGCGAGGGCAGCAGGAATTAGCACAAGGAGGCCTCCGCTCCTGCCAGCTAGTCCCTGTTCCCATACACCTAGAGACTGACATCACTGAAGGACAAGGCTTCCGGCTGCTTCTCCAGGCATCTGTGGTGGTCTCTGCTCCCCAGCGGAGACTCGGGATGGAGAGGGGGGGCAGCTTCTCCAGAGTGTGTGGGTCTCTAGGCCAGGGTCTCTAGGCCAGGATGGATGCTTCAGAGGAGCCCGAAGTCAGAGCTTTCTGCCCCTCTTTCCCTTCCGCATGTTCTTGCTCCCTTCTTTGGTCCCCTGCTTCTCCTTCAAGCCAGCAAGTACCCCTAGGACACGGCTCAGTCTTCTACGGAAGCCTTGAGGGACTGACGGTACTAGAGAGATGGGGGAGGGCTCCCCAGGGGCACCCCAACTCCACACCCCCCCACACACACACATACCTCACAACCCAAGAGCTCTTGGAAGGGGCTGAGATTTCCCAGGCTCCATACAGAAATAGGAGATGAGGATAGAAGGGTGTCACCATTGCGGGCGGGGGGAACCTCACTCGTGTCTTTCTCTGTTTCAGGGCAGCAAAGGAGACCCAGGGATGACAGGACCAATGGGAGCAGCTGGGCTGCCTGTGAGTCTCCTGGGATCAGAGGTTTCCCTCCACCCACCCCCGCCCCTCAGTAGACACAAGGGCAAAACAGACAGCCCAGTGCCTGGAGCCCAGACTCTGAGTCTGCAGAATTCTCATTTCTATGACAGAGGAAGTAGCTCAGCAGTGGGACCATCTCACAGCATGTTACAACCTATCCAGAGCCTTCCACTTGAGCACCCCCATGTCTAAAGCCATATCTCAAGCATGTTACCATCCAGACCATCTCACAGCATGTTATCCAGGATCATCTCTCACAGCCTTCCACTTGAGCACCCCCCATGTCTAAAGTTCACATATCCAGAGCCTTCCATTGAGCACCATCTCACAGCATGTTACAAAAGAGCCATTGGATCATCTCACAGCATGTTCATCAAGCATGTTACAACCTATCCAGAGCCTTCCACTTGAGCACCCCCATGTCTAAAGCCATAGGATCATCTCACAGCATGTTACAACCTATCCAGAGCCTTCCATCCAGAGCCATAGGATCATCTCACAGCATGTTACACAACCTATCAGAGCAAGGCACCCCCCATGTCTAAAGCATCACCCCCCATGTCTAAAGCCATAGGAAAGCCATCTCACAGCATGTTACAACCTATCCAGAGCCTTCCACTTGAGCACCCCATAGGATCATGTCTAAGAGCCTTCCAGAGCACCCCCATGTCTAAAGCCATAGGACCATCTCACAGCATGTTACAACCTATCCAGAGCCTTCCACTTGATTGATGTTACAACCTATCCAGAGCCTTCCACTTGAGCACCCCCATGTCTAAAGCCATCTCAGGATCAGAGCCTTCCACAGCACCCCCATGTCTAAAGCAACATCTCACAGAGTTACAACTTCCAGAGCCTTGAGCACCCCCATGTCTAAAGCCATAGGATCATCTCACAGCATGTTACAACCTATCCAGAGCCTTCCACTTGAGCACCCCCATGTCCACTTAACCCCCATGTCCATAGGATCATCTCACAGCATGTTACAACCTATCCAGAGCCTTCCACCATCTCACAGCATGTTACAACCTATCCAGAGCAGTCTAAAGCCATTCCAGAGCCTTCCACTTGAGCACCCCCATGTCTAAAGCCATGTCATCTCACAGCATGTTACAACCTATCCAGAGCCTTCCACTTGAGCACCCCCATGTCTAAAGCCATAGGATCATCTCACAGCATGTTACAACCTATCCAGAGCCTTCCACTTGAGCACCCCCATGTCTAAAGCCATAGGACCATCTCACAGCATGTTACAACCTATCCAGAGCCTTCCACTTGAGCACCCCCATGTCTAAAGCCATAGGACCATCTCACAGCATGTTACAACCTATCCAGAGCCTTCCACTTG
This sequence comes from Orientallactaga sibirica, assembly GCA_036365145.1. Classification (NCBI taxonomy): domain Eukaryota; kingdom Metazoa; phylum Chordata; class Mammalia; order Rodentia; family Dipodidae; genus Orientallactaga; species Orientallactaga sibirica. The sequence continues at coordinate 25,013,830 of JAEOAD010000032.1, read as the reverse complement.
AGCACCCCCATGTCTAAAGCCATAGGATCATCTCAAAGAGCCATCCACTTGAGACCCCCATCTCATCTCACAGCATGTTACAGCATGTCTAAAGCCATAGGATCATCTCACAGCATGTTACAACCTATCCAGAGCCTTCCACTTGAGCACCCCCCATGTCTAAAGCCATAGGATCATCTCACAGCATGTTACAACCTATCCAGAGCCTTCCACTTGAGCACCCCCCATGGATCATAAAGCCATCTCACAGCCAGAGCCTTCCACTCACCCCATGCAAAGCCATGGATCATCTCACAGCATGTTACAACCTATCCAGAGCCTTCCACTTGAGCACCCCCATGTCTAAAGCCATAGGATCATCTCACAGCATGTTACAACCTATCCAGAGCCTTCCACTTGAGCACCCCCATGTCTAAAGCCATAGGATCATCTCACAGCATGTTACAACCTATCCAGAGCCTTCCATTGAGCACCCCCGTGTCTAAAGCCATAGGATCATCTCACAGCATGTTACAACCTATCCAGAGCACTTGAGCACCCCCATGTCTAAAGCCAAAGAGCCATGTCTAAAGGATCATCATCTCACAGCATGTTAACCTATCCAGAGCAACACCCCCATGTCTAAAGCCATAGGATCATCTCAGATGTTACCTTCCAGAGCCTTCCACTTGAGCACCCCCCATGTCATCTCAAAGTTACCCTATCCAGAGCCTTCCACTTGGAAAGCCATCTCTCACAGCATGTTACAACCTATCCAGAGCCTTCCACTTGAGCACCCCCATGTCTAAAGCCATAGGACCATCTCACAGCATGTTACAACCCCCATGTCTAAAGCCAGAGCCTTCAGAGCCTTCCACTTGAGCACCCCATGAGCACCCCCCCCCATGTCTAAAGCCATAGGATCATCTCACAGCATGTTACAACCTATCCAGAGCCTTCCACTTGAGCACCCCCATGTCTAAAGCCATAGGACCATCTCACAGCATGTTACAACCTATCCAGAGCCTTCCACTTGAGCACCCCCATGTCTAAAGCCATAGGATCATCTCACAGCATGTTACAACCTATCCAGAGCCTTCCACTTGAGCACCCCCATGTCTAAAGCCATAGGACCATTTCACAGCATGTTACAACCTATCCAGAGCCTTCCACTTGAGCACCCCCATGTCTAAAGCCATAGGACCATTTCACAGCATGTTACAACCTATCCAGAGCCTTCCACTTGAGCACCCCCATGTCTAAAGCCATAGGACCATCTCACAGCATGTTACAACCTATCCAGAGCCTTCCACTTGAGCACCCCCATGTCTAAAGCCATAGGGTCTTCAGATGGATGTGCCATGACCCATGCCCTTGAGGAGGGTCAGTGTCAGAGCCAGGTCTCCATGGTACAGAAATGAGCTGTGGATACCCGGGGAGGGTGGGGGCTTGCCCAAGGGAGCTAGCCTTGACACCTGAACTTGGCTTTCCTCTGCAGCCTATTTGCCTGTAACGTTGTTGTAAAAGCCAAGTGGCAGCCTGAGAGAGCCTGGGTTTTGTTTCTTATGCACCTGAGCTTGTGCACACACTGGCTAAAAAAAGTCTGGGCCATCCTCTGCCTGATGTCCATTTCACAGGAGTGGCTGGAGAGATGGCTCAGTGGTTAAGACGTTTGCCTGCAAAGCCAAAGGATCCCAGTTTGATTCTCTAGGTCCCACGTAAGCCAGATGCACAAGGCACATGCATCTGGAGTTTGTTTGCAGTGGCTGGAGGCCCTGGTGCGCTCTCTCTCTCTCTCTCTCAAATAAATAAATATATATTTAAAAAAAAAAAGAGGGTGTGAGGCACTGGGCAGATGGCTAAGTGGGTTAGAGCGCTTGTGCACAAGCACTGGGGAGCTGAATTTGATCCCAGCACCCATGTAAAAAGCTGGGCCTGACCATACATACCTGTATCTCCAGTGCTGAGGGAGGTCGGAGACAGGAGGATAACAGAGAGCTCCAGATTCAGGAAGACACACTGTCTCAGGGAAATAAGGTTAGGAGACTGGAGGCTTTGTGCTACCAAGAGCCTGGCAGGAGAGCCACGGGAATACTGTGCCAAGAGCTCCCTGTGTCCGCTGACCCCGGCTGCGGCCCGAGCCCACCCCTCCCTGTGAGTGATCCCAGAAGAACACAGCTACCAGGCAGGACGTGGGGGCTTCAGGAGGAGAAAACCCGAACCCCGTCCTTGGTTCTGCCCAGAACTCATCGTTTGCCTTGAAGTCAAATTCCCTCATGGATTTGCTTGTCTTGTGCTGTCCCCCTTCTGTAAGATGGGGTTAACTCATCCTGTCTCCTCAGAACTGGGCATCAACAGAGAGCTTTCCAAGCCCGGGAAGAGGGCTGGCGGCATTTTGTGTTTTCTCATTAATGTGTCTTGATTTCTCTGATCTATTACAGGGTTTGCACGGACCACCCGGGGACAAAGGGAACCGGGTGAGTGAGTCTGAGCCCTCGCAGTCTGCCTCTGGCTACTAACAGATTCACAGTGGGGTGGAATGATCAATTGGAGACGCCGAACATGGCCAATGCGCTGGGTCTTTCTTTTCCCTGATAAATCACCCTACATTGGAAAGCTTTTGAGTGAGGGGCTTCAGGCGTGGCGAGCAGGGTGCCCAAAATAGAAGCATGTCTTTTTCTGCATTTTGAGAGGCTGCATCCCACAGACCATCAAATTAGCACAGCCATGCAGGAAACCAGGGCCCCGCGTGCCTAGCTCTCTTCACGTTGCCCTGATAACGGGCCCCTAAGTGATATTTTTAGATGTACGGTCATTTCATCTTTGCCTCCTGAAACTTCATTTTGCCAGACATTCCAGCCACTACTAAGCAAGAAAATAAATTCCAGCTCCAAGAACAAGCAGACAGCTGTTGTAAGCAGCCAAGCCTTTAACAAAAAAAGAAAGAAAGAAACACACAGCCACTATTTCTCTTGGAAAGAGTTGGCAGGGCTTATGAAAGGGATTATAACTTCCAGGGCCTCACTCCCTCTCTCGGCTCTTGCCATCTTCGGCAGGACATGTTAAATGTCCCCAGCATTCACAGCCACGTGATAACATATGGCATGCCATAGCTTTGAGCATTTGGGCCCAGCAGGGATAATTTAACTACATCTGGCCATGAGGTAGGTTCTTTCTACATCTCAGCCATCTCCTCGGCCTGGCTCTGTGTGTGTGTGTGTGTGTGTGTGTGTGTGTGTACAGCACATGCCCCAGAGAAGGTCACCAGCCTCTTCCACAGGACATAAGCTCCAAGGACCTTAGATTCCCCGGGAATGGGAGGAGTAGCAAGCTAAGATGCAGGGAGTTCCTCCAGAGATCCAGAGCAGAGCACCAAGATTCCAGAACCCAGACCTTGCAGCTGATCTACACCCAGGGGTAGAAAGTGCCACAGTCTTTACGCTTTTATCTGGCACCAATTAATTCCACTCTCTTCCATTTAAGAAGTGTTTATTGAGCCTGTCCAAAGCCCTCAGTAATCTTCCCTGGCAGCCAGACAAACAACTCAATGCATCCCCTCAATTCTATGAACAAGTGGGAACAGACTACGGGACTGTCCTGGGCAAGGCCACGTGTCGAAGCAACTCAAACAAACAGACTGACTTCCAGACCCATAGCCGAGCTTTTAGGCCTCTACCAAATCCGATCATTCCACCCCTTCACTGACTGACGTTCTAACTTTCTTCCTAATTCGTTTCTAAGATGTTCTGATTGTCTTTGTGATAATGAATATTTTTAAAACCTGTTTCTTAAAGACTTTTTCCATCAGCCCGAGGCACTGAGAGCTTGAATTGAAATTGATGGCCGTGCTCTGGGGTAGAGGCAGGGCAAGAGGGGTGCCTTCCACAGTCAGAAGGAGGAGGGGGATATGGATGAAGCTGGTAGTGCTTTCTTACTTTGTTTGTTAAAAAAAAATATTCTAGGACTGGAAAGATGGCTTAGTGGCTAAGGTGCTTGCCTGTGAAGCCTAAGGACTCATGTTCTACTCTCCAGATCCCACGTAAGCCAGACACACAGTGATGCATGCACACAATGTCACACATGCACACAAGGCGCATGCATCTGGAGTTCGACTGCAGTGGCTGGAAGCCCTGGCACACCAATCATCTCCCTCCCTCTCCCCCCGTCCCCCAGCATAAAAATATTTTTTAAAAGGTCAGTCTGTTGGGCTTGCCTCAAAAAAATTTTTTTTTAATTTATTTGTAAGCAGAGAATGAGAGAGAGAGAATATGGCACATCAGGTCCACTTGCCACTACAAACAAATTTCATATGCATGCAGCACTTTGTGCATCTGGCTTTACTTGGGTATGGAGGAATGGAACCCTGGCCATCGGGCTTTCAACCAAGTGCCTTTAACCACTGAACCATCTCTTCAGTCCTGAGGTTGGTAATGCCGAGGCTAAAAGAATCATGGGTACCGAACAACCCACGGAGACCCTAGAGATCAAGGGAAAAATAAATCACTCTTCTCTGCTCCTCCTTCCTGGCTTTTGACATACATTCCATCCTCTCATACAGCAAGTAAAACACGTCACTTTGCCAAAGTTAAGGCCCCAAAGTAGTGAAGTGAACCCAAACTTCTTCCAAACACAACATAAAGAGCCAGTTGACTTGCCCCAGAGAGCAAGTTTCAGACTCAAGGAGACCATTCTCGTCATCCAAAAGATTTGACTCTTGGGATGCTGCATGTGCTGGAAGAGAGTCTTCAAAACCTTGCCTCCTCAATCAAGCCTCTGAGCCCAGAGGGAGATAGACGAGATTGACACTTTGGTCAAATACCAGAGGGCTAAGACAGCATTGGGGCGGGGGCGACAAAGCCTTGTAAACCCAGGAAGATGATGCTAGAGACGCCCAATGCCCCCTTTCTGCCCACGTGAGTTTTGTAGCGTGGCTCTCACAGGACAGCCCTCAGACTTTGTAGTGGTTACTTCCTCAATGCTGGGACCAAGCACCTGACCAGCAGCTTATGAAGGAACGTGTTTATTTCAGCCTCAGTTTCCAGGGGAAGTTTCAGCATGGCAGGGGTAGAATGGCAGAGCAGACAGCCAGGGCGTCACATCTTGTCACCACCACAGCAGAAATGCATTGTCTCAGCTAGTTCAGAACGCCTCAGTGAGCCCGACTCGTAATCCTTGACGTTCTTGCCCAGTGACCCACCTCCCTCACCAAGGCTCCACCTCCCAAAGGCTTCACCAGCTGAGAGGGCCATTTTGCATTCAGACGATCTCAGCCCTCATCAGACATGCCTGGAGGATCCCAGCAGAAATCTGTCCCACCTTAAAGTAAACCAAGACACTACCTTAAAATCCTGCTGTTGAGCGTCCCACCTGTAAATGACCCAGAAGCCTCTTCCCAGTTCCTGGAAGGAGGAAGGCTCTCTTTGTGGAGGGTAAAGAAAGGCCCAGAGCCCAAAAGCAGAGGGTTTTGTTAAGAACTTGCATGACAGCTGGAGAGATGGCTTAGTGGTTAAGGTGCCTGCCTGCAAAGCCCAAGAGCACTTGTTCAAATCTCCAGGTCCCACGTTTAGCCAGACACAAAAGTGATGCAAGCACGCGATGTTGCACATGTGCACCAGGGGGCGCACGCGTCTGGAGTTCGTTCACAGTGGCTGAGAGACCCTGGCACCCATTCTCTGCCTCTTCCTCTTTCTCTGTCTCTATGTCTCTTTCTCTCTGTCTCTCTTAAATAAAAAGAGAGACAGAGAAAAGAACATGCATGAAAACTTGGTCCTTGTCAGGGACACCACATTTAGTTTTTAAAAAAAAAAAAAAAAATCTGGTCGAGGCCAGTTACACACCTGTAATCTTAGCACTTGGGAGGTAGAAGCAGGGAGATCAGGAGTTCAAGGTCATCCCCCTCAATTACACAGCAAGTTCAAGGCCAGCCTGGGCGATTTCAAAAGCCGGGTGTGGTGGTACACACCTTGAATCCTACCACTCGGAAGGTGGAGACAGGAGGATCAGGAACCCGAGGCCGGCCTCTGCTCTCTGCCTCAGAGATCATTAAAAGCCAACAGCATGCTTCTAGCTTCTAGCGTGTGACGCTCAGGGAACTGGTTGTTAGTGTGAAGCTGCCCATAAGCTGGTTGGTGGAAAAAGTCTGAGCACGGTGTGAGAGAGACTGTTTCCACTCTGGAGACGCCTGCCTTGAGTGCGTGAGCGCGTGCACATCTGTCTTTCTGTCTTGCTTCCTGAGTGCTCCTTGTCTCCTCTTCTTCCTCTTCCCTCTCCTCTGACCTGTCACTCCTTCAAATCTCCCAGTCTCACTGCATTCACTCCACTAGAATCCCAGGTCCCTCGTCCTTCTCCCCACCCTCCAACTTATTTCCTCTAAAGTCAGTTTTACACACACACACACACACACACACACACACACACACTCTCTCCCTCAGAGAGATAGAGGGTGATCCCAGTTCATCCCTCGCTGGGTTTCAGATCAGCAGAATTGGGCACTAGCATTGGGGAGGTCGGTTAAGTTAGTAAAGGTATTTATCTTGCAAGTACAGGACCAGAGTTAGATCCAAGAATCCACATAGAAATTAAAAAAAAAAAAAAAAAAAGCAAAGAAAATTCTAGCAGTGGCAGGACACCCTGGTAATCCCGGTGCTGGGAGGCAGTGACAGGCAGAGCTCTGTGACTCACTGACTGGCTAGTCTAGCCTCCTTGATAAGTTCCAAGCTAATGAGAAACCCTGTTTCAGAAAAAGATAGATGTCCAAGAAAGGAAGGAAGGAAGGAGGGAGGGAGGGAAGAGAGAGAGAGAGAAAAAAAAAAAAGCCAGGTGTGGTGGCACACGCCTTTAATCCCAGCATTCGAGAGGCAGAGGTACGAGGATCGCTGTGAGTTCAAGGCCACTCTGAGACTATATAGTGCATTCCAGGTCAGCCTGAGCTAGAGTGAAATCCTACCTCAAAAAACCTTGAAAGAGGAAGGAAGGAAGGAAGGAAGGAAGGAAGGAAGGAAGGAAGGAAGGAAGGAAGGAAGGAAGGAAGGAAGGAAAAAGGAAGGAAGAAAGAGAAAGAAAGAGGAAGAGAGAAAGAAAGGGAGAGAGAAGAAAGAAAGAGGTAGATGGCTCGTAAAGACCGACAGCTGGGCTTGTCCCCTGGTCCCCTAAACACACACACACACGCACACACACAGTACACCTGCACACACATGTGCACCCCCTAACCACACACAAGTTGAACACCAGTCTCTTTAGTGGCCATCTCCCGCCACCTCCACTCAGAGCTGCCCCTGACTCCCTTCTTCCCTGTCCCTGTCCACCCTTCTTGGCCACACTCTCGGGGCTTCCATGGGGGAGGTGGGTGTGCCCCATCACCTACTGGGGAGATTGTCCTACTTGAGCCACTCTGCTTTGCCTTCTTTGATTGTGTTTTATTTTCGATCTCTAACCTTAACACATGAATGATCCTAACGTTTTGATGTTGTTTCCCCCCCCCCCTCGTACTAAACCATTGTTTACAGGGGGAGAGGGGGAAGAAAGGTTCTCGAGGGCCTAAAGGGGATAAGGGGGACCAAGGAGCGCCTGGACTAGACGCCCCCTGTCCGTTGGTATGTTTTCATGTTTTTGTTTTTCGCTTGTATGGTTCTGGGTTTGCAGTATGGAAACAAAGAAGGCAAATCCACTAAGAGGCGAGGGCAGTGACTGGAGGATGCCACCAAAGCCTCTCTGTGCCCCCGGCAGGTCTGCCTGCCTGCCTGCCCGCGGGCGGAATCGAGAACCGCAGCTGCCAATCATTTCAGCTAAATCTTTTTCCTTGGAGTCCTCCTTTGAAGATGTAGAACAACCAATGGGTGGAAGTGAAGAAGAAAACACAGAGGGAGTTCCCTGGTGTGAGCTCACGTTGGCTTTTATGACACAACAGATTTGCCTTCTTTGTTTTGCGGCCAGTTCCATGGCCAGCAGTTTAGAGTCCTCACTCAGCCAGGATGCAAGACACTGTATGAGCATCTCAGGATGGGGCAGGGGGCGCTGCTGCTCAACCCTGGGCAGAAGGAGGCTGTTTATCCACAGCCTCCCAGTGCCCACCAGTCAGCTAAGACCTTCAAATCTGCAGACCGAAGTCAGTAGACAAACACCCCCTCCCAAAAAAAAACCTTCCAGATTAACAACTTGTGACCTGACTCCCAAGAATCCTTTCTATGCGTAGGAATGTTCTGGAAATAGTGTTGCTCTCAAATTGAAGGTTGTCTGTGATTGCTCTAAAGAGGTGGGGAGGAGGGGGACGGTCAATGCAGAAGAGGCTGGCTTCATGTGCTCCCTTGCTGAACCCCCCAGGATACAAAGCCTGGATCGGGGAGACCAGGATGACCAGCTGCTGTAGGTCTGAGCCTTATCTGTAGCTGCCTCAAGGGTCCTGCATCCTGGCCAGGGTAGGACCGAGCCTCGCCACTCCGTGGACGGAGCTGGCTGACTGTCACCTAAAATAATCCTCATGGTTGGTTTTGTGAACAGGGCCACCGAGGTTTTAAAGGAGAGAAAGGGGAGCCAGGGTTACCGGGGCTAGACGGACTGGATGCTCCGTGCCCATTGGTATGCCATTGCCTTCCCTAGCCTGCATGGCCAGTGTGGGCTACCTCACGTGTGTGGTTTGTACCAGTGTGCCTCCACCACCACCACCCCCATCCCCACTTCCTGCTTCTTCCCTCTGTAGACACTAAAAGTCACCTTGCCTGAAGCTCTGCCAGCTCCCAGCATGCCACCCTTCTACATGGGAGGTGGCTGGCATGTGTTCAAAGCTTCCTCCTGCGGCTGCTTTAGGAACATCCCACTTGAAAGCCACCCTTGGCTGCATCTAATACTCATTGCCCAATTGCTTCTAGATCATTCTCCTGACAAGAGCAGAGTACACTCTCTGGCCAGGTTCTTGGAATGACTGCTTTGTCCTCACGCGGTGCACTTGTTCCAACACACCAGCTGAGTACGGGGATGCAAGAGAGATGTCAGAATAAACAGCCTCCCTGGCCACACCCCACCTCGCAGTCTAGAAGCACAAAACATGCTTCTAGACAGTTCTAGAAATGAAGTTGAGAAAGGGGCCACCCCTGCCTTTCCTTCCAAGCTGGGTCCTGAGGTACAGCCCAGCTGACATCATCAGAACTAGGTTGTCAGAACTATGGAATGTTAGATGCCTTCTTCTTGCCAAAGTCCCAGAAGACACTGCAAGGCCCTCTCTTGGCCACCCTACCCGTTCTACTCACTGTACAGTCTGGGAGAGATGGAAAGGTCTCTAGAACATAGGGCATGGCAGGAAGTGGCCAAGGACCCCTCTCCCAGGCATGTCTGGGGTTGAGACAGCAGCTTGTCCCCCCAGGCCAGTGCCACTCCAGATGGGGAAATCGTGAGTGTCCCACATAACCCTCTTAACTAAGTGTAAAGGAAACAGAAGGTGACACTTTATTCCAAGGGCACTGGGTCAGCCAGTCCTCCTCGCCCTCCATGTCCCAGAATTCCCACCACTGGGTCATGCAGAAATCCTCTTTCAGTGGAAAATCATGTCAGAAAATACGAGTGCCCATAGAGCCTCCTGGGGGCCCTGGGGACTTTGTAGCACACACTTGCAACAAAAGGCAAGCATCCAACAGAACCGCTGACCCGCTGGCCCCACCCAGAACCCCCCATATGCATCTTGCGCATGAGCGCGCAGCCTTTCTCTGCAGCAGTTTTCAGTGTCTCCATTATCCACACAGCAGCATCTTTCTAGGGTCAAAATCCCGCACACCATCTGAAGACCCTTAATTCTGCAGTCACCGTGGCCTTCCTGCGTGCTTCCTTTCTGCTCTCTGCCTGTCTGCCCTCCACTGCCCCACCACCATCCATGTGCCAATGGGAATGCCACTGTGGCCCGTGGAGGCCCCTGTCCCTCCCAGTACCCGTGTGCAGTGTGCCAGGCTAGGAAGGGGATGGAGGGTCACCATGAAACTAGAATGCACCCTCCCTCCCATTGCCCAGAGAAGAAATTCAGGCCAATATTGTTTGACCTGTCATGCAAGGTGACATGTTCTCCAGTGACATCCCACGACGATGTGTGCTATGTTTTGGACTTGGCGTGGGGAAGGCGGGGAGCAGGAGCTATTGACCATGACTTCAGTATAAGATGACTAGGTTGGTTGAGCTGGGGGTGGGTGTCAGCCCTTGCTAAATGGCATGAGAGGTTCAGGCGCCTGAAGAGTCACTGTGATTCACAGAAAATCCCTTCGGGACCCCTGAGGACTGAGGACTTGCTCCTGCCCTGAAATGCTCCCTCTGCCTTTGTCCCACCCTGAAGATTCTGGCTGTGTTCTAAACCCGGGCTGAGAACCAGGAACTCTGTCCTTGGTTCTCCTGGGCCCTGCACACCTGGCCTCTGGAAGACTTCTAATGGGGTTTTCCAGAGAGATCGGAGAAGCCTTGGGGATGTTCCCTCACTGGGGGCAGGGCACCCTGAGGCCACAGGGTTCTCCCTAGTCACCAGCAACTATGCTTCTCATGCTGCTGTGGTCCAGTGGGGGTGGGGGATGGGCAGAAACCCTCATCCTCTTGCTAAAACCCACCGGGTATCAGCCACCATTTGAGACTGTCTGACTGTCACCTCCTATGGTTAGGAAGAGAAACAAGAGTTCGGGTCCACTGTGGGGGGGGGTGCAGATTGCCGCACCTGGCCCCCTCTCCAGGTTTGCAGAGGAGGGACAAAAGGCCCAAGTGACAAGTGGCTTAAGTCGCCAGGGCTGGCTTCTTGTGCCACTCAACGACACCCACATGGGCTGATCCCACAGGCTAGCACAGCCTCCCTTGGCCTTGTGCCGTGGGTACACGTGCCCTTAGCCAATGGGGAAACCATGTCAATTCAATGTTTTCACCTCTGTCGGGGATTCTGACCCAGGGCAGAGAAAGGAAATAGATGATCATGCATGGGCCACACCCCAGCAAGCTACCAAAATGTTTGTTATTTCTTCTCTGTCTGCTCTTGGTGGTCCATTCCAAACCTCTGAGCACTCTGCCCCCCTCCCTTCCTCCTTCCAGGGTGAAGATGGCTTACCAGTCCAGGGCTGCTGGAACAAGGTAAGCTCCCCAGAGGACTAGCCAGCCTCAGGGAAAAGGCTTCCTGGTCCCTTTTCCCAACAGTGCTTCTACAAAGGCAAGGTGGCGCCCATGTAAATATCCACGTAATGCACACACTTGGAGAGCACTTAAAAATGCTTTGAAGAGATGGAGAGAGGGCTGGAGGGATGGCTTAGCGGTTAAGGTGCCTGGCTCCTAAGCCTAAGAACGCAGGTTCCAATCTCCAGGTCCCACGTTTAGCCAGATGCAAAGTGACGCAAGGGCGCAATGCCACACTTGACCACAAGGGGGCGCACGCATCTGGATTTCGTTCACAGCAGTTGAGAGACTGCTGGCGTGCCCATCTCTGTCTATCTCTCTCTGTCTCTCTCTCTAAAAATAAAATAAAAATAATAAAAAAAATTAAAAAAAAAGAGAGAGATAGAGAAATAGTTCATTTAGTCAAGTACTTGCCTTGTGGACCCGTGTCCTATCCCCAGAATCCTCATTAAAAAAAAAAAAAAAAACCAGGCAACAGGCATGGTGTGTCCTTCTAGCCCCAGCGCTGGGGAGGCAGACACAGAGGAAGCCCTGGGCCTCACTGGCCAGCCAGTCTAGCCTACTTGGCCAGTTCCAGGCCAGTGAGACATCCTCTCCCAAAATAAGATGAGCAGTGCCTGAGGAACAATACCAAAGGTTGTCCTCTGGCCTGTACATGCATCTGCACACATGTGCACATGTTAACACACTTGCATGCACACACACACAGAAATGTTTTACATTTTCATAATGTTTTGTGTAGCCCCTGTCCTCCATGAAGTTTTATGCTTTTTTTTTTTTTTTTTTTTTTTTTTTTTTTCCGAGGTAGGGTCTCACTGTAGCTCAGGCTGACCTGGAATTCACTATGTAGTCTCAGGGTGGCCTCGAACTCTCGGCGATCCTCCTACCTCTGCCTCCGTTAGCTGGGATTAAAGGTGTGCACCACCACGCCCGGCCTCTATGCTATATTTTAAGGTAGATCGTCAAATAGCTAGTCCTGGCATTCAGCCAAGGTCATTTAAGCCATGTGAAGACACGTTCACTCACATGGCTTCTAGACCTCCTCCTAGGATGGTCCACCTCACCCCTCTACCCTTCTCCTTGAACTTCAGCCATATGCTTGCACACACGTGACCTGCAGCCCAACCACCCCCTGGGTTCCCAGAGGTCCCCAACACTGAGATCTCACTAATTCACAGTTACATTCACCTGTGCCTTTATTAAAGCACTTTGACACCCAGCCACCCTGCTCGGGCATAACTCTCCGAGACAGGGCACCGCAACCTAAAGGCCATGAGCCCACTGACTCAGAAGTCCTTCATCCCCAGTACAGGTAGCTATGCAGCCCCCCCCACCTGTGCTGCCTCCCTGCCCCTCACCTCCCCCTCAGCATCTTCCTGTCGGCCCTCCACCACCGTCATTTCACAGTAACCGGGCCTCGTAACAGAAACAGAACAGAAACACCAGGCCCAAGGCAACCCCAAATGAAGGAAAAGAAAAAAGCTTAGTCCTCACGGGAGTGCCTCCCCATGACCCTGCCCTTCAAGCACAGCCCCGACCTCTTGTCAAGCTCCAATAAGACCTTAGCTGGGCGTGGTGACACACGCCTTTAATCCCAGCACTGGGGAGGCAGAAGTAGGAGGATCGCCGTGAGTTCAAGGCCACCCTGAGACTACATAGTGAATTCCAGGTCAGCCTGGGCTAGAGTGAGACCCTACCTCGAAAAACAAATAAACAAAAAAGACCAAGTTAGCTACACAGGAGTTGGTCAGCAGTGGGACTGTTAAATAAAACCCACCTTTGCCCCCTTCCCCAAAGAAAGAGTTCTCCTTCGAGTTTGTGCCAATGGTCAGGGCAAAGAAACAGTTGGGCTTAGCAAGGGGACCATGGCTGCTGCCAAGAGTTGGAGGAGAAACCTGACAGCCTTAAGTCTTCTTCGTCCCATAAATTCCATCTGGGAGGAGCGGTGAGCCGCCGCCAGACCGCTTACAGAGAGTGCCCTCTACTGGCCAGGAAGGGGAGTGGCTGGGGTGAACGGAGTCTTCCCACTCTGGAGGACTGGGAGAATATTGTAGCCCCTCACCATTTTTTTTGTTTGTTTGTTTTAATTTTTATTTTTATTGTTCAATTTTTCAAGGTAGGGTCTCACTCTAGCCCAGGCTGAGCTGGAAATGACTCTGTAGTACCAGGCTGGCCTTGAATTCACAACCATCCTCCAACCTCTGCCTCCCAAGAGCTGGACTGAAGGTGTGCGCCACCACACGCCCCGCCTTGAACTCTCCTCCAACCCCAGACAAATCCACCTCCTTTCCTACGGGAATTCAGCATCCAGACTCCCTAAAACTAACTTTTGTTTTTGTTTTGCAGTGATGCCTCTAACCTTGGATTGGCCTGTGTGTGTGTTTGTACATAGAATATTTATTTTTATACAGTTTTCACATTTTGAAAATGCCAGAAGTATGATGCATCTTACAGATTATTAAAGAGAGAGAGAAAAAACCTGCATATTTTGTACAGAAAATAACAACCTCTTCCCTTTTGTTTACAAGTTGTTTTGCATAATTCTGTTTCTAATACACTTTCTGTCTGTGAGTATGGCCTCAGTGTCTGCATGATATTTGCGCACATTGATGTAGTATCAAAGCTTAATAAATTATTGTGTTCCAGTGCCAAGAGGGGTTAGCCAGCGCTGAGGAAACGTGTGTGTTCACAGCAAGCTGGAGGTCCATGATGACTGGCAGACTAGATGTGTCTAAGAACATTTTAAGCTCTTATGAAGTTTTATTATTTGAAAAAAATTAAACATAAAAATTCACGATCCTGATTGGTCACTAAATTAAATAGATTCTTCCCTGTGTAAGCAGGACGTCTCAGAAGCAGGGGTCCTCAGAAGTAGAGAGTAATATTTGGAAATGTTAACTCCATCACAAGGGGGCAGAGGGGGGTTCTCTATCAGGCAACGTTCATTGTGACATATCCCAAGTTCATCTCTGTCATTGCAGCGCTGAGGATTCAGTTATACTGAGGACCCCAGGGATATGAGGAAGGCCTATTCTACTGTTTTGGGGTTGGGTGGAACCTTCTGTTTGATTTTTTTCTTGTTTGTTTTTCTTCCTTTGAGCTATGGTCAGTAATAACAGTTACCCCAGATCTCACAATTCACATGATGGGATTTGTGAATCTATGCTGGCAGGAGAGTCTGTGCCTCATGGGCCACTCCACTCCAGTAAACTCAGGACCCTCCTTCCCCCCAGATCTTGGTCACATGGAGCCAACCTGAAGTTGCTTGTGTGTTTTATCTTTTTTTTTTAATTTTTATTTGAGACCGAGAGAGAAAAGGAGAGCGAGAGAAGGAGAGCGAGAGAGAGAGAGAGAGAGAGAGAGAGAGAGAATGGGTGCACCAGGGCCTCCAGCCATTGCAAACAAACTCCAGATGCATGTGCCCCCTTGTGCATCTGGCTTATGTGGGTCCTGGGGAATCAAACCAGGATCCTTTGGCTTCGCAGGCAAACTGCCTTCACCACTAAGCCATCTCTCCAGCCCACTTGTGTGTTTTAAGAAACAAGTTGTTGGGGGCTGAGGAGACAATGGCTTTGTGGGTAAGTGTGCTTGCCATGCAAGCATGGGGGGCTGAGAAGGCCTGATTCTCCTTGAGTTTGATCCCCCAGCACCCTCGTAGGACAACTGGATATGGCTATGCACACCTGTAACCTCAGTCCTGTGGGGAACAGGAACCAGAGAATCACTGGAGCTCACTGGTCAGCCAGTGTGACTGCATAAGAAATGGCGGTTCCAGGTTCAGAGAGGAGATTGATAGAGGTCTAACCTGCCATTCTTCTTTGGGTTCTGCAGCACACATCTGCACACACATGTGTGTCCCCCGTGCATGTGTACATACATATGCAGAAAAAAAGAAATCCCTATTAGTTAAAGACTAAGACAGTAGGATCACAAGTTTGAAGCTCACTTGGGCTACATAATGAGACCCTGTTTCAAAAAAAAAAAAAAACGGGCTGGAGAGATGGCTTAGTGGTTAAGGCGCCTGCCTACTAAGCCTAAGAACGGGGTTCCAATCTCCAGGTCCCACGTTTAGCCAGATGCAAAGTGACGCAAGGGCACAATGCCGCACTTGACCACAAGGGGGCGCACACATCTGGATTTCATTCACAGCAGCTGAGAGGCTGCTGGCATGCACATCTCTATCTGTCTTCCTCTCCCTCTCTCTCTGTCTCTCTCTGTGTCTCTCTCCAAAAAAAAAAAAAAAAAACAGAGGGGGGGGATTGCTCAGTGGTTAAGGTACTTGCCTGCAAAGCCTAACAACCCGCACTTGATTCCCCAGTACCCAAGTAAAGCCAGATGCACAAAGTGGCTCATGCATCTGGAATTGGTTTACAGTGGCTAGAGGCCCTGGCACGTCCATTCTCTCTCTCTCTTTCTCTCCCCTTGAAAATAAATAAAAATATTTTTAAAAACAAAAAAGAAAATAAATAGAGTTATATTGTTTTGCATTCAAGGTGCCTGTTTGCTCAAGGTCTCAAGAAATCTCTTTGAATGGTTAGGTACATTTTACTAGGGTATAGCATGCAGGTTTATTATTAGCTATGTTAGGTCATAAATGGGTGCTTCTAACAGGCTTATAAACAAGCCACAGCTCTAGGAGTTTCAACACCCCCCCCCACCTTGTCTACATTTAACATTTTCTATTTATATCCTTTGTTCATATTCAGCGTAAAGCAAAGCTTGAGCTCAGCCTCTGTCCACACATAGTCTCTATATTAGCGGGCCTCATGTTCATGAGAACCTGCCAGGGGTGGGTGTGAGTCCACACAGAACCAGCAGGGGCTCACGTGGAAATCAGACCGTTTTCTTTTGAGGCTCGTCTTCCTCATCTGAAAGTGAAGCCAGTGACCTGGAGTGGTTCCCTGTGGGCATGAATGATCTTCGTCTGTCCCCTCCTCATGAAGGAGAAGCCTACAGCTACACGGGCCCAAGATTCCAGCTGCTGCCAGCAGCCTTCCCACACTGAGCAAATCCAGCATGCAGTCCCTTCTGGGTGTCCCATGACCCCAGCAACTTCCCCACAGGGCCCAGTGGCCACGGAATCTGAAATGAAAGAAAATGTGAAAATATAATGAGTCCATGTTAGCAAGCATCTTTCTCCTGGCCATCATAAAATAGAATTTTCTATAGTTCATGGAGGAAGGAACTTTACATGGGCATAAATGCCCAGGGCCTACAACAGTCACGTAGTCCACTCTGTACTCCGCCTTGGACCTCATTCGAGTTATCCAACTTCTTCACCCCCAGGTAAAAAGCTGGAACCCCACAGTATGACCGGTTTCTCCTGAACACACTGCCTGCTTGTTTTTCAGGCTCTGGTAGAATCAATGGCAGCTCAGAGATGATGTCAGAATGGAA
Organism: Orientallactaga sibirica; assembly: GCA_036365145.1. Classification (NCBI taxonomy): domain Eukaryota; kingdom Metazoa; phylum Chordata; class Mammalia; order Rodentia; family Dipodidae; genus Orientallactaga; species Orientallactaga sibirica. The sequence goes on along the minus strand of JAEOAD010000032.1, from coordinate 24,997,333 downwards.
GGAAATAGCATGGGTCCCCTTGAGACCAAGATTCCACATCAGCTGCGTCTCTGGGGACTGTGGGCCACCAAAAATGTATCCTGTCCCAACCCTGTCGGTTTTCATCCACTTAGGACACCTCAGCTAACACTCCAGAGATTCACCTGCCTGAATACAGGCAAAGCCAGGCATAGTGGCACACACCTGTGATCCTAGCCCTCGGGAGACTGAGACAGGAGTATCTAGAGTCCTACAGCACCTTGAGCCAAAAGCAGGGGGCTGGAAAGATAGCTTAGTGATTAAGGCACTTGCCTGCAAAAGCTAAAGACCCAGGTTCGATTCCCCAGGTCCCATGTAAGCCAGTTGCACAAGGCGGTGCATGTGTCTGGAGTTCGTTTGCAGTGGCTGGAGGACCTGGTGCACCCATTTTCTCCCTCCCTATCTTTATTTCTCTCTCTCTTTCTCCCAAGTAAATAAATAAAATACTTAAAAAGTTAAAGAATTTTAAAAGTTGGAGTCAAGCTGGTGGTATAGTACCAGTGGTAGAGCATTTGTGTATTATACTCAAAGTCCTAGGTTCAATCCTCAGCACCACGAGAGGAAGGAAGGAAGGAAGGAAGGAAGGAAGGAAGGAAGGAAGGAAGGAAGGAAGGAAGGAAGGAAGGAAGTTAAAAGTCAGGGAAAAATAACAAGAGGGGACACAGCGGTGACAACAGAATGTCTTTTCTGTCACTGAGGTGGGGCCTCATACACCACCTCAAGCCTGTTGCAGTGCCCATGTCTTCTGCCCACGGGCTGCAGTCCCATGTGTGTAAACACATGTCCCCATGTGTGCTTGGCACTCCTGTTCCCCTCAGCCAGTCACCCCCTTTATAAGCTCCTAACTCCACCCTCCCCCAACCTTTACCCTATCTCCGTTTGGATCTTAACTCTGTCAGGTGCCATGAAAAGAGGCTAGAAGTAGGAAGATGAGTGTCAAGAAGTTAGCAGAGTAAGCTGGCACTGGGACAACAAAGAAAGGGATGGCTGTGGTTGCCAGGAGACACAGGTGCACTGCAGGGGTCATCAAGAAAAGACAATGAGGGGCTGGAGAGATGGCTTAGTGTTTAAGGTGCATGCCCACGAAGCCTAAGAACTAAGGTTCAAATCTCCAGGTCCCAAGTAGCCAGACACACAGTGATGCAGACACACAATATCACACATGCACCACAAGGGGGCGTACACATCTGGCATTCATTTGCAGCAGCTAAAGGCCCTAGGGGCCCATTCTCTCTCTCTCTCTCTCTCTCTCTCTCTCTCTCTCTCTCCCTGCCTCTTTATCTTTCTCTCTCTCTCTCTCTCTGTGCTCTTTATCTTTCTCCCTCTGTGCCTCTTTCTTTTCTCTTTCTCAAAAAAAAAAAAAAAAGCCAGGTGTGGTGGCAAACACCTTTAATCCCAGCACTCAGAAGGCAGAGGCAGGAGGATCACCGTGAGCTCAAGGCCACCCTGAGACTACATAGTAAATTCCAGGTCAGCCTGGACTACAGTGAGACACTACCTTGAAAAACCAAAAAGAGAGAGAGAGAGAAAAAAAAAGAAAAAAAAGGCAGTGCTGAGGTTGGGGGTGTGGCTCAGTTGGAAAGAGTGTCTACCTAGCATGCATGAAGCCCTGAGTTCAATTCTCAGCACCTCATAAAACCAAGTGTCTTGGCACATCAGTAATCCTAGCACTTGAGAGGTGGAGGTGCAAGGATCAGAAGTTCAAAGTCACCCTTGGCTACATAGCAAGTTCAAGGCAAGCCTGGAGTACATAAGACTCTTGGGGTTTTTTAGAATTATTTAATTAATTTAATTTAATTTAATTTAATTTATTTGAGAGAAAGAGGCAAAGAGAGAGAGAAGGAGAGAGAATGGGCGTGCTAGGGCATACAGCCACTGCAAATGAACTCCAGATGCATGCGCTCCTTGTGCATCTGGCTTATGTGGGTCCTGGAGAATCAAACCGGGGTCCTTTGGCTTTGCAGGCAAACGCTTTAACCGCTAAGCCATCTCTCCGGTCCCAGACTCTTGTTTTTTTAAAGGTATGTAAGGAAAAGGTAGTATTCAGAGACTGGTTGCTCCTAAGGCCCCATGTATGTCACAGACACCCCATTCTTGGGACATTTAGGCAACTCCTGCTCAGAACTGTCTGCCAGGGAGCCAGAGGTGCACCAGGTCTTTCCCTGGGCAAGCCACCATCGAGTTGATGAAAGTTCTGATAGGTGCTGGGTGTTGAAGCCTTTGCCTTCCACAGGCCACCTTTTATCCTAGTGCCCTCTGCTCTGCGCCCCATGCCACAGGAAGACCCATGTCACCCAACGTCGTCCACTTAGACATACAACAGCTCAACAAAGATTGAGCGAGTGCCCTGCAGGTGGAAGTGTGACAGGTTCCTCTATGCCCAAAGAATGACTCTCCTTACAGTTGGTGACCGAAGCAACTGTAGTCAGGCGAGCCTTGTAAAAAGGAAGGGACGGCCCCTCCCCCACATGCCCACCCTGCTACCTGGCCCTTCTCAGAGTGCTGATGGGCAGTACATGACGGGACAGAGGTAGGAAGGTTGGAGACAGCTTGGAAGGAGTAGTCCAAAGATTCAGCCTCTCACTCCGTCTTGATCATTAACTGTCTGGCAGGGGTCACTCCAGGTCTCAGTGTCCACGTGTATCAAAACAACAAAGTTAGATGTGGGCTGGAGAGATGGCTTAGTGGGTAAGGCGCCTGCCTGCGAAGCTTCAGAATGCTGGTTCAAATCTCCAGGTCAACAGATAGCCAGACACAAAAGCAACCCAAGCACACAATGTCATACATGCACACAAGGGGGTACACGCGTCTGGAGTTCATTCACAGGGCCTGAAAAGGCCCTGGCGCACCATTCTCTGCTTCTTCCTCTTTTCTCTCTCTCTCTCTGTGTCTCTCAAAAAAAAAAAAAAAAAAAAAAAAAAAAAGTTAGGTTTGAGTGATCTCCACTCTACCATCATCTCTCACATCCTGAAACCCTCTGACTGCACTTCCAGGTCTGCTCCTAGGAGGGTGTAGGCACTGGGGCACCCAGGGTCCCCAGTGCCATCGAGTTATCTTGGCTGCATGCATGACGTTGTCACTGCAGTGTGTTTGGCATGCGTGTGGTTGTGACCCTGACTAACAAAATGCGAGCGGGCTGCACCACCTGGGAGTAAAGATGATGGACTCAGCTTCAGAGGGCAAGAATGGCCGAGGAGCTTGCCTTACAATGGTGTCTACCCCGAGAGCTTAATGGGGATTAAGCAAGATGCTGGAGCACCCCAAGTCTCCCCCACAAGGTTTGAGACACTAGCTGGCATAGTGAAGTCGGCTGCCACCCCTCTTTGCAGCCACCCCTATCCCAACAAGCCTGTTCCCCCTCAGCCCTGGGCTTCAAAACATTTTCAGGCAACTTGAGACATCAGGTATCTGAGACTTCATTGACAGAGAGGAGAAGTACAGGCTCCCTGTGGGTGACTCAAAGGAGAGGAGACATCTTACCACCCCACCTTCCTGCCTACCCGCTCACCTTCCCCCACCCCACAAGATGGAGAGTGGGGTGGGGAATATGAGGAAGGGATCCACATCACTTGTCAAGGGAATAGAACCTTCCAGAGTGACAGCTTCTCAAGGTGACCAGGAGGAGACCAGCCAGGGGAAGGACTGCTACCTCAGGCAGAAGTCTACATGCAGAGTATCTGGTTCTAGAAATGCCCTGTCCCCAAGAAATAGCCAAATGTCCATGGCTGGTGGACACAGATGGAGGTAGGGCTGAGTGGGGACAAGGCCTCTCTACTGGGGACATTTTTGCTCTCCCTCAAGGTCCCCACATATACTCTGCACGCTGCTGTGCTGGGTCGGTCTACTGAAGCATCTCTTTAGTGGGGTAGCTTCCTTTCAAGGCCCTGCAGCAAGAGCCTCTCTCCTCAGAACTATTCTGAACTCAGTGTTCTGTCTTCTTAGCGTGGGGAGAGGGCTTTCCACACCAGAGGGTGTGCTGAAATGACGAACGCTTTCTTTGTAGAGGCCCTCGGTGACCTCTCTGTATCTCCCAGGAGCGCCACACCTACCACCTAAGCAGTATCCATCCACAGGCCCTGTGCTTCCCACCTGTGCAGCACGAAGGCGCCGCTGTGGACAGGCACAGTCCTGCTCTCGGGAGCGGTGGCTATCCAGTAATGCCAGCACGGGCATGCGTGCGCGGTGATCAGTGGGGGCCACGGCCAGCCCTAGCTCAGGGGCCCTGAAGACGGAGGACACGCTTGATGGCCCATGTGTCAGGAGGCAGACACTGGGGTCTTCAGGAAGGGGTCACAAAGCAGTGGGGTCACAAAGCTAGTGGTTGCCTGAAGTTGCTCAAAGCTCCGTTCTTTTTTTTTTTTTTTATTTGAGAGAGACAGAGAGACAGAGGATAAGGCAGACAGAGAGAGAGAGAGAGAGAGAGAATGGGAACGCCAGTGACCTCTCAGCCACTGTGAATGAATTCCAGATGCGTGCGCCCCCACGTGGGCAGATGCAGCATTGTGTCCTTGCCTCACTTTTGCATCTGGCTAAACATGGGACCTGGAGAATCGAATGGGCGTCCTCAGGCTTCTCAGGCAGGCACCTGAACCGCTCAGCCATCTCTCCAGCCCCCTTTCTGTAATGGAATCTCCCCAGTGAGCATGAGCCTAAGGCCCTGTCACTTTTCCAGTCAGGGGAGGCTTCTGTGGACGAGGGTTAAAGAGGCCAGATCCCAGCTGCGAGGAGCTGGGAGGTTAGTCATGGAGTCCCAGGAGGAGCCCACAAAAATATGCCAGTCCCGGGCAAGTCTCCTTCTCAAATGTCCCTTCTCTATACCTCCTCAAGGGTCAGAGTCCTTGGTTAGTGGCCAAGAAGTGAAGCCAGCCAGCCCAGAGCCTCAGGCAAAGCACCTCGCCTTGGAGAAGGATGAAGATGGATGGTGCGCCCTCTGCACAGAGGGTTTCCGCTGGACCCTTCCCAGAGGCCTGCTTGGAGGGGCTGATCGGACTGTGAGCACGGGAGAACAGAGAGTTTGGCTACACCGGTCCCCTGCCATGGTCCCCTCCGGCTTTCCAGCCTGTGGCGGTTCGGGCTGCTGTCCGAGGCCAGGCTCTCTGCTGTGGCTGAGCTTCAAGGGACCCCAGGTTTCTCCTCTCTGAGAGGGTAAGTCAGTGGCATCCAGTCCCCTGACCTTGGGAAGCCTGTCCCCAGGACGTGGCAGCCAGAGTGCCTGACACCTTTCCTAGTTCCTTCAAGTCCAGAGAATTCCTTTGATGCCCTTCGGAGCTGTCATCACAAACCCTTCCACTTACTGGATTCTGTCAAATGTCATAAGCAGAAGCTTGGGGGACAGTGGGCACCAGGCTCGAAGGAAGGAAGGAAGGAAGGAAGGAAGGAAGGAAGGAAGGAAGGAAGGAAGGAAGGAAGGAAGGAAGGAAGGAAGGAAGGAGGGAAGGCTTAGTTAGAAGAGACATTTCTGAGCAATGGTGAGCGATCATGGCAGCCGCCTGGGCCATGTGTCTCTTCCAGTGCCCTGGGAAGCCCCAGCCACTTCTGAGCCTGTGTGGAAGGAGCAAGGCTGCATTCTACATACTTTCGAAGGATCTGGAACAAGGCCTGTTCCTTCAGCAAAATTGTTGACACAGTGGACTATCTTGCTTCTCCCATTGCCTCCCTACTTCATCAGGGTGCCATCTTGGCCAATTCAGACACCTTCAATGGAAGGAAGGCACTGTCAACAATTGTGCTGTGACAATAGATGTCAACCTGGCAATGGAAAGTGGGCAGGGGGCACGTGATTTGGACAATGAAGTCACAATACTGAATTCAACCTCGAGCCCTCAATACCTCCTCCTACTCTACAATAGGGACTGGTGGCCTCAGTTATCCATCTCACAGATACAGATCAAGAGTGAGCAGCTCTGTCCTCACCTCCTCTCACCTGTGCTACGGAGATCACACCTGTACACAAAGGGCCACGGTCCTCAGCAGAGAGAGCAGGCCAGAGGAAGGCCACGTGAGGGGCCACGGGTGTTCAGTGCCAAGAGACCTCTTTTGGAATAAACTGACATCTCAAAGGAGTCTCTCGTCAAGACGCTCCCATGATGGAGAGGTGGAACCACCAGGGACTGCTGACGCTTGTGACTTTAAATCCACAGCAACATCCCGGGAGGACTTTTCCCCGTTTGTGTCTGACCCACACAGCCAGACGAAGTGCCCTTCTCTTCTCCCCATGGGAATTTCCCCTCCCCCGTTTTTGGGGGCTCATTTCTGAGCAGGAAGAGTGGCCTCTATTTTTGACTAGTAGCAGCATGTCTAGGACTGTGGACAATTCACATGGGTCCGTTTTAGGTTCCTGTGGGGTCAAGGGCAAGTGTGTGTGTGTAAGTCCAATAGTTGATGAATAACAGACATGATTATGGGCCTCGATGAGTCCGACGGGGTACCCACAGCCCCGTTACCCAGCCGTCCAACCCTCCAGCCATTCCCAGGACATGGGAGAAAGAAAAGTACCCTGTATAAAGTCAACAGGCATTGTGGGCTTTGTCTGGCCCATGGGATCCTGGACCTTTGTACGCAGTCAGATGGTCTCCATCATCCACCAGTAAACCACCTGCTTGGAACCAGCAAGGTTTGGAGACGACAAACCATCTGGACCTCCGTTTCAGAACAAACACTGAGCGTGGCCACGGCTCCCTTAGAAGAAATGCAGTGAAACTGTTGTAAGACTTTTTCTTTTTGTACTCCACTCATTCCAAAGACAAAGTGTTTTAAAGGGAAGTCTGCCAAAAATAAATGTCCCTGTAACTCCCCCGCAACCAGCAGGAAAGTTCTCCAGGTTGGGAGTAAGGAAGACTGTGCCTGTCCTGATAGCAGCTTGCTAGTCCCGAGTTCCTCACCCTGGATGGGCCACCTGCCTCCATGTGACAAGGAGATAGCGCTGAGAAAGCACATGGAACAGGAAAGAGCTGTACATAGCTGGACAGTACAATTGTTGATATTCATATTTAGGAAAGAAAAACTTCACTTACCTGGAATCACTTGAAGAATGGTTCATTAAAATTTCTGGTGATGAGCCGGGCGTGGTGGCGCACGCCTTTAATCCCAGCACTCGGGAGGCAGAGGTAGGAGGATTGCCGTGAGTTCAAGGCCACCCTGAGACTACATAGTTAATTCCAGGTCAGCCTGGGCCAGAGTGAGACCCTACCTCGAAAAACAAAACAAAAAAAAATTTCTGGTGACACCGGGGTTAAAAAGGTGTTCCTCACACCTGCATAGAAGGCCTGATGGATGTGCCTCATGGATTCCCAGTGACGGGGACATAGAAATAGTGATCAAGCCGGGCTTGGTGGTGCACAGCTTTAATCCCAGCACTCAGGAGGCAGAGGTAGGAAGATCGCTGTGAGTTCGAGGCCACCCTTAGACTACATAGTGAATTCCAGGTCAGCCTGGGCTAGCGTGAGACCCTCCCTCAGAAAAAAAAAACATACAAGTTGCTTTTTAAAACTAAATTCCATAAATATTCATAGGATTTTCATTTTTGTTCCTGCAAGAGAAAAGTAAGCACCTTTAAAAAAAAAAAAAAAAAGAACTCAAGAAACCATTCTTGCTTTTACAATTCCAGTTGCCACGAACCTGGTTAAGTAAAATTTTCTCTTTCACTGTTTGCAACTGGGACTGTTTTGTCTGCTCTCCCCAGAAGCCGCCCGCCTTTCTGCTGCCCACCTGTCCCCTCTCAGACACCTGGGCAGACTTCACACATGGCCAACCTAAGTCTTAAGCTTAAAAACATCCCCTCAGTGTCTCAGTCGTGTCCTTGTGTCCTGCAGTAAACTTCAGTGTGGTTGATTGGGTGCTTAATGTATTTTCTTAAAAATCAGACAGAATCCAGCCTGACTGGCTCTGCAGGTCAACTAGTAGGAACAAAAGAGGCTTTTGAGAAGAAGCCCCAGGTGATGAATTGCTTTCTATTCTCCTCTGGTAGTTATTTCTGGTGAGAACCTGTCCATACTGCAGGCAGTGGGTCTTTTTATGGAAGAAGAAAGTGTTCACTTGAATATAGGGCGTTTTTGAGTTGTCTCTGATGACTGTTTCCATGTCAAAGCAAGGTGTCTTCTTTTTTTTATATATATTTTATTTTTATTTATTTATTAATTTGAGAGAGAGAGAGAGAGAGAGATACAGAAATAGGCAGGTAGAGAGAGAGAGAGAGAGAGAATGGGCGCGCCAGGGCCTCTAGCCACTGCAAACGAACTCCAGATACATGTGCCCCTTATGCATCTGGCTTACGTGGGTCCTGGAGAATCGAGCCTCGAACCGGGATCCTTAGGCCTCACAGGCAAGCGTTTAACCACTAAGCCATCTCTCCAGCCCAAGGTGTCTTCTTTTTAACCTATAACTTTAAAAAAGTTATTCCCCAAGTGATCCTTTTTTTATTTGAGAAAGAGAGAGGTAGAGAGAGAGATGGGCGTGCCAGCGGACTCTTAGCCGCTGTGAACGAACTCCAGACATGTGCACCCCCTTGTGGGCAAGTGCAGCATTGCGCCCTTGCATCACTTTTTGCATCTGGCTAAACATGGGACCTGGAGAATCGATCCAGCATTCTTAGGCTTGGCAGACAGGCGCCTTAACCACCAAGCCATCTCTCCAGCCCCAAAATGATCCTTTGTGTCACCTGTAGCCCCTGAGAAGCCACCACCTAATGCTGAGTCCCCTGGTGTGAAACACGGCCACCTCCTCACCTGGAGCTTCCCAACCACCTTCGTAGCTGACCCCCTGCAAGAATCCCACGCACACCCTAGAGCTTTGCCATAAAACCCACTTGCGGGTACCCAAGGTCCCTCCTGGGCTGGTCCGTCAGTCACTGGTCTCCCTGGTGCACCATCTTTGTATCTCTAGCGTTATCAGTGTCTTTTCTATTAATTTCATTGTCAGACACACTTTCCCTGATTCCTATGAAAGTTTTTGTTTTTTGTTTTTTAACTACAAAAGTGTCTCTTTTTTTTTTCCCCCTCATTTAAAGAGGTGGCCTTCAAGCTAGTCATGGTGTTACACACCTTTAATCCCAGCACTCGGGAGGCAGAGGTAGGAGGATCGCCATGAGTTCAAGACCACCCTGAGACTACAGGGTGAATTCCAAGTCAGCCTGGGCTACAGTGAGACTCTACCTCGAAAAACCAAAAAGTAAAAATAAAAAAATAAAATAAATTTTTAAAAAAGCATTTTAAATATTCTATGTGTTTGAAAGCTTTCTTTCTAAGAAAGATGACAGACCCTCCTATCCTGGTTCCGTGTTGCCCAGCACACCAGCACTAGTTCCCTGCTCCTAACACTTCCTGTCCGTCCAAGGGGACTGAGAATGGCCTCTGCATCCCAGGCTGATCTTACCAGCTCCCTGGAGAAGCTCTGGTCTTCTTGCCATTGGTGTATTTGGATGCACAGTATCTAAAGAGAATTTCTTTTCCAGGGTGAGCGCTATTATAAAATGAACTTTTTCTGGTTTCTCACAGCCTTCAGTTGTTTCAGACATGTGTAAATGTTCACATCCATTTTATATATGTGGGTACCGCTGCTAATTTCATATATGTAAATACCTTTTGACATATCTTGGTGTTTTCAAGTCCTGTTTCTTTTTTTACTGTGATCATTACCACTATGGTTCTATTATATTAATTTGGGATTTTTTTCTGTTGCACTCAGTTTATTTTTTACTCTCGAATATTTTGAAAGGGTTTGTTCTTTTTGTAACAGGAAAATACTTTCTTAGTAGATTTTGACATTAAAAAAACGCCACCCACACACTTTCCTCACCATTATCAGGTGCTATTTTCAACAAGACTTGTTTCTTTGCTGAATATTTGTCTGTCCATTTCTGACTTTGAGTTTCATTGTGGCCCAGGCCTGAAATCTACCAGGTCATAAATAGGTATTTCCCCTCCCCCTTTCAACTAACATTCAGGCTAAGTGACTGGAAGGAAAAAACGCCTCAAGTGACCAGGGTTAGCCACAGCTCCTACTGGCCAGATGGCTCACAAGTGTCTCTCAAATATGTGGGAAGTGGGGGACACTGCACCCCAGATAACTCTGATCCTCACCGGTTTGAAATTTCTGCTTCCTGCTTCTAGGAAAGTGGAACTCGAGAGCTCACCTGTGAGGCAGCGGGTACAGAGGGGCCAGTGTATTCCAGGCTTCCACTCCAAGCTGAGAGCCCCCAGGCCAGGCAATGTGTCACCAGGCTAAGGTCCCTGAGTGCGGCAGAGGTTAGTTCCTGCTCTCAGTTTTAGAACGTGCAGGAATGGATGTTCGCTAACTGGAATGTTCCAGATAGGTGGGAAAACTTAGCTCAGCAAATCTGCCCATCTGAAATATGACTTTGCCACTGCCCGTATAAGCACTACCACTCTAAGCAAAAGAGCCCAGGAAAGTAACGCGGAGAAAGAGCTAGCAACCTGTCTGGGCTGAGGGGGCAGCTCCATGATAGAGCATTTACCTAGCATGGCCAAGTCCCTGGGTTCAATGCCCAGCACTACTTCCTGCAAAATTAAAAAGAGGGCTGGGGAAATGGCTTAACAATTAAGGCGTTTGCCTGTGAAGCCTAAGGACCTCAGTTTGATTCTCCAGGACCCACATAAGCCAGATGCACAAGGGGGCACATGCATTGGAGTTCATTTGCAGTGGCTGGAGGCCCTGGAGCACCCATTCTCTCTTTCTCTCTGCCTCTTCCTCTCCCTCTCTCTCAAATAAATAAATAAGTGTGAAATCCTGAAAAAAAAAAATTTAATTAAGCAAAAGACCCCACTCTCTGGAAACCCACAGGGGCCAGTGATTTCAAGCACAGTGATGTCATTGGTGTCCCAGAGGTCGAAGGTGAACCCTAGAGGGGCAGTGGGAAGACCAGTTGCTAATCACACAGCCCCAAGGTGCTTTGGGAAAGGCCCAGCAAGCAACGAGATGAGACAATCGGACAGCTGTGGGCCTGACGCATGTCAACATACAAACAAAATTAGCCAGAAAGTTCCTTGCTGACATTGTGGTCCTCGCTGTCTGTGTTGTCCTCGAGTTTTATATTGCCATTTTGTATTTATTCTCTCTGATGTAAATATTTTCCATTGTAAAAAATGTAAATATGAACTATATATTTTGTTCTTGTCTTTTCTAACATGGAACTTGATCCAAGTCACAATAAAAAGTGGAAACATTGCTTTTACTTTTTTCTTTGCCTTTTCTAACCTAGTTGATCCAAGTAATAAATCACAAATCCTCTGTGTCTTGTTTCTTTTAATTTTTCTTTTAGAAATTATACACTTTTACTTTACATCTTTCAGAAGGCAGAGTTTCATGATTAAAGAGCTCCTTCATCCCTGCCTACCCTGCCTAATGGGAGTAAGAGGGGGTCAGCCAAAGAGACAAGGATTGGGGGTCAGGAGCACATTTTAGTTCGGCTCTTTCATTGACAGGTGTGGGACCCTGAGCTCTTAACCTCTTGGAGCCTCGTCTAAAAGTGAAAACAGCTGTCTCAGCAAAGTACAAATGAAAAAAATGCTTTGAAAATCAAAGCCGCACCCCAAGGCATGGAATGAATCACTACTGAACCTGGGGGGTCTGTTAGTTCAGGGATGGATATTTCCTAGACGGGAGAACTCAGTCTAATGTTTTATTTTGCTTGAATTCTAGTTTTGGACCAAACCAATAATAAGTTGAGTGCATTATTAACTTCTTTTTGGGCTTTTTATTTTATTTTTACTTGATTTTTTCAAAGTAGGGACTCACTCTAGCCCCGGCTGACCTGGAACTCATTCTGTAGTCTCAGGCTGGCCTCAATCTCAATCTGCCTCCCAAGTTCTGGGATTAAAGGTGTGTACCACCATGCCCAGATCTCTTTTGGTACTTTTTTTGTATTTATATTTTTATTTATTCATTTGAGAGAGAAAGGAAGAGGCAGAGAGAGGGAGAGAGAGAGAAAGAATGGGTGCGCCAGGGCATCCAGCCACTGCAAACGAACTCCAGATGCATGCGCCCCCTTGTGCATCTGCCCCACATGGGTCCTGGGGAATCGAACCTGGGTCCTTTGGTTTTACAGGCAAGCGCCCCTTAACCGCTAAGCCATCTCTCCAGCCCTCTTTTGATACTTTTAAAGATCAATGATTAATACTCAAAATCACTCTATGGGCTTTTAAAGCATTTGGAGAAGAAATAACGTTTAACAATAGTAACAAAATGTTAAGATGGAAATATGTTCTCATTTTTTGCAAGTATGTACGTGTGTGGTGTGCATATGGACGTGTGTTCACATTTATTGGGCCCATGTGTGTATACACATGTGGAGGCCAGAGGATAACCTCAGGTATTGTCCTCAGAAACACCATCCAAGCCGGGCGTGGTGGTGCACACCTTTAATCCCAGCACTCAGGGAGGCAGAAGTAGGAGGATCACAGTGAATTGGAGGCCACCCTGAGACTACAGAGTGAATTCCAAGACAGCCTGAACTAGAGGGAAACCCTATCTTGAAAAAAAAAAAAAAAACATCCTCCATCTCTTTTTGCGACAGGGTCTGTTATTGACCTAGAACTCACCCATTAGGCTAGACTGGCCAGTCAGCAGGCCTCGGGGCCTTCCTGTCTCTGCTTCCCAGTGCCAACACTATAGGCACATAGCACCATGCCCAACATTCTCATGCAAGTTCTGAGGATAGAACTCCGATCCCTACTTTACTGACTAACTAGCTATCTCCACATACCAAATAGGTTATTTTGGAAGCCGGGCGTGGTGGCGCATGCCTTTAATCCCAGCACTCGGGAGGCAGAGGTAGGAGGATCACCATGAGTTCGAGGCCACCCTGAGACTACATAGTGAATTCTAGGTCAGCCTGGGCTAGAGTGAGACCCTAATTAAACTCACTCGACACCCCCCAACAAAAGTCATGAAAGTAGGAGGATATTTTGAAAAAGAGGATCAGTGGGCACCAAATGAGATAAATATGATCGAAGTATATTACATACATTATGAAAATGTCATCATGAAATCCATTGTCATCTACAATTAACGTATGTATTTAAGAGGAATCTAGTCACTGGTGAGGTATGATGGCTCTTTTCCTAGTATTCAGGAAACTGAAGCAGGGGGATCACCAAGGGTTTGGGGCCAGTCTGGACTACAAGTTGCAGACCAGGAAGGGCTACAGAGTGAGCCTATGTTGATGGGAAGAAAGAAAGGAAAGAAAGAAAAGGAGAGAGGAGAGGAGAGGAGAGGAGAGGAGAGGAGGGAGAGAGAGGAGAGGAGAGGAGAGGAGAGGAGAAGAGAAGAGAAGAGAAGAGAAGAGAAGAGAAGAGAAGAGAAGAGAAGAGAAGAGAAGAGAAGGGAAGAGAAGGGGAGGGAAGGAAGGAAGGAAGGAAGGAAGGAAGGAAGGAAGGAAGGAAGGAAGGAAAAAAGAAAGGCCAGGCATGGTGGCACATGCCTTTAATCCCAGCACTCGGGAGGCAGAGGTAGGAGGATCGCCATGAGTTCGAGGTCACCCTAAGACTACATAGTGAATTCCAGGTCAGCCTGAGCCAGAGCAAGACCCTACCTCAAAAAAACACCAAAAAAAGAAGAAAATAAAAGAAAGAAAGAAGAAGGAAGGAAGAAAAGAGAGGAGAGGAGAAGAAATAAAAGAAGAGAAGAGAAGAGAAGAGAAGAGAAGAGAAGAGAAGAGAAAAGAAGAGAAAAGAAAAGAAAAGAAAAGAAAAGAAAAGAAAAGAAAAGAAAAGAAAAGAAAAGAAAAGAAAAGAAAAGAGGCTGGGGAGATGGCTCAGTAAATAAAGGACTTGCTGTGCAACCATGACATCCTGAGGAAGGAAGGAAAGAAGGAAGGAAAAGGGAAGGGCAAGGAAGGGAAGAAGGGAGGGAGGGAGGAAAGAAAAAGTAGTTATTGCATTGAGGACAGGGGCTCCCAATCGTAAAGACTTCCATCTCTCCTCCTTTTCTGAAAAGCCGGTGGAACTGCAGGGTAGACCCAAAAGACACAGACTCTGGCCTGGATATGTCATTCAATAAGGCTCCCAGGGCTGGAGAGGTGACTTAGTGGTTAAGGTGCTTGCCTGCGAAGCCTAAGGACCGGGGTTTGATTCCCCAGTACCCATGTAAGCCAGATGCACAAGGTGGAGCATACGTCTCGATTTCATTTGAGGCCCTAGTGCTCCCATTCTCTCTCTCTCTCTCTGTCATTCTCTCATAAATAAACAACAAAATATTTTTTAAAATAAGGACCCTAGCCGGGCGTGGTGGCGCACGCCTTTAATCCCAGCACTCGGGAGGCAGAGGTAGGAGGATCGCCAAGAGTTCGAGGCCACCCTGAGACTACATAGTGAATTCCAGGTCAGCCTGGACCAGAAGTGAGACCCTACCTCGAAAAACAAACAAACAAAAAAAAAAAAATAAGGACCCTGTCCCTGCCTACTGGGGAATGCCAGTACTGGGCACTTCAGAGCCCACAGGCCCCTCCTCTGCTTTTCCTTTCCTGTGCTTCTTCTCAGCCTCTGCCAGCCCTGAACATCTTTCAGATTCGTGGCGGAAAACTGGTGAAACAGGTGGATACCTTTGGACACAGTTTTGTGATTTCCAGTGCATGACCCCAACAATTCAGAAAACAGCATTAAAAAAAAAAAGATTCCAGCCATGCTTGGCTTTAAGTTACTGTTTAAAAGCTCTTGTTAAACAGTCTGTAGAGGGCTGGGGCGATGGCTCAGGAAGCTTGAAGGCTCTTTTGTTTTTGTTTTTATTTTCAAGGTAGGGTCTCGCTGTAGCCCAGGCTGATCTGGAATTCACTATGTAGTCTCAGGCTGGCCTTGAACTCATGGCACTCCTCCTAGCTCCTCCCAAAGTAAAGCTCTTTCTGTGTATTGCTTATGACCCGAATTTAGATCCCCAGAGCTCACATAAAGCCAGACAGCTAGCATGAGTGTCTGTCATCCCAGCTTGCCTACCAGGAGAGGGAGGCAGAGACAGGAGAGTGCCCAAGCTTGCTGGCCAGCCACCTTGCTGATCGCAGCTGTGACCAAGAGAGACTCTGCCTCATAAACAAAGGAGAAGGGGAGGACCATACTTGAAGTTGTTGTCTGACCTCTTCACATGCGCCACACAAATATACACAATAAAATAAAATTTTATTAAAAAAAACTTTTTTAACCAAAAAAAAATTTTAAGATTAAAAAAAATAAAAATGTTAAAAGTTTACAGAGGACTGATGAGTAACTACATCTCAAAAAGAAAGGAAGAAGAACGGGGCTGCAGAGATGGCTTAACAGTTAAGGTACTTCCCTGCAAAGCCTAAGGACCCAGGTTTGATTCCCCAGGACCCACATAAACCAGATGCACAAGGTGACACATGTGTCTGGAGTTCATTAGCAGTGGCTAGAGGCCCTGGTGTTCCCATTGTCTCTCTCTCTCTCTTTCTCTCTCTCTCTCTCTCAAAATAAATAAATAGCTGGGTGTGGTCCCCAGGACCCACATAAACCAGATGCACAAGGTGACACATGTGTCTGGAGTTCATTAGCAGTGGCTAGAGGCCCTGGTGTTCCCATTGTCTCTCTCTCTCTCTTTCTCTCTCTCTCTCTCTCAAAATAAATAAATAGCTGGGTGTGGTGGCACACACCTTTAATCCCAGCACTCAGGAGGCAGAGGTAGGAGGATCACCGTGAGTTTGAGGCCATCCTGAGACTACAGAGTGAATTCCAGGTCAGCCTGGGCTAGAGTGAGACCCCACCTTGAAAAAAAAAAATAAATAAATAAATACATTTAAAAAAAAAAAAAAAAAGGAAGGAAGGAAAGAGGAGTTGAGTCCTTCCACAGGCAAATTTGTTGAACCGTGATCTTCAGAAGGAGGCACACTGCTCCCCTTGAACAGCTGAGAGTGAACACGTGTTAAAGATCTTACTGGACTCATGATGAGAGAACCAGACACATCTTAAAACTGATTCCAAAGAAAAATCAAAAAGCACAAAGTCATAGGGAGCAAAGGAATGTTGCGATGAATTGCAAATGGACGCAGCCTACTCCCCCTATGGGGGGGGACTGTGTGGGTGTGCCCACCAACCACCTACGATTTGCACAGGACAGCCGAGGAGCTCACTCACAGGGCAGGTCTAGCATCCCCAGCCCAGGAGGCCCTGCTATAAGGTGAGGTGTCGTTTTCCACTGGAACACAAGCTGCTTTTCCCCCTAAAAGTCGTAAAGCAATGCTCTGCCTGATGTAAGAACCAGACGTTAAAACACATCATGACGTTCAACTCTTACGTGACGTGCGATCAGGAGTAAAGCCCTGGCAGACAGGTACTGATGGAGTCCTGCATGACTGCTGACCCTCTGGCCTCCGACCTCTGGGCCCTTCCTCCCCCTCTGCTCACTGTCTCCGCCCTGCCCCCGCTCTCTACCCTGGCCCGGCTTGGGGGCTGAGAGCGACATAAATCACCAGCTCGCCAGGCTGATCGAAAGCAGATGTGGCAGAGGAAGTTGAGCCCAGTTTGCATGGCGCTTGTTTGGCCGAGCACTGTGTTGTCTCCAGGCTCATCGGCTGGAGCCTTTGCTCTCGGTTAAACACCCCTGGCTCTTCACATTGGCGGCTGTTGACTGGGAAGACCCTCTTGGCTACGGCCCCTTTAATGCAATGTGCGGACAGGTAGAATGCTCTGAGAATGAGGGCCTCGATGTCGTCTCTCACTTTGACCTCCAATGCTACTTTTCTGGAGCGAGGCCACCTGGCATTTTCAGTTGGTCTGGGTCCAGCAGCGACAAGAACTCTTATCTGTCTCCCATTTCCTTTCCCGGTATCAATGAATGTGACCGTTGTGTTCTGACCATGGCTAAATCGTGGCTTCCTTAACAGTTTAAATAATAAATCGGAAGATTAATTCCAGATGTGGCTGTGGTGCTAACAAGCTTTGTGGCCCTCCTCAGCCCTTTTTCTCCTAAGGCCTCTGCTGCTGCGGATGCATGGTCATGTTCAACAGAGATGGCTGGAGGAGATAGAGTGGCCGTTGGCATTTTCGTGCAGTTGTGTTGACAGCTGTAAGTGAGGTTGAAAGAAGGCAGGGCACAACCTCTCAGACATCAGATCTGTAGCGTGGGGACCGGCAAGCGCAGGGCTTGGATAATTCCAACTATATAGAGATCTCTTTCCTAACTCATGCATCACTGGAGAGAGCAATCAATTTCCCCAAATGAGCTGTTGAGTGGCATCTCCAGGGATTTTGAGCTTGAACAGGCCCCGAGGAGCTGGGGGACGGGATATTCCGAACGCAGGCTGTGCAACTCGGTGGCTTTGGGAAAGCAAGGTGGAAAGTGCTCTTGTTCAGCCGCTTGACTCCAAATTCTTATGGGCAGCACTGATTTCAAAGAAGACAGCAGGGGCTGAGAGATGGCTCCGTGGTTAAAGTGCTTGCTTGAAAGCCTGCTGGCCTGGGTTTGATAGCCCAGTACCTGCACAGAGCCAGATACACAAAACGTCACATGCTCTGTCTTAAAAGACACATTAAAAGGGGCTGGAGAGGTGGCTTAGCAGTTAAGTGCTTGCCTGTGAAGCCTAAGGTACCCTGGTTCGAGGCTTAATTCCCCAGTACCCACATAAGCCACATGCACATGGTGGCGCATGAGTCTGGAGTTTGTAGTGGCTGGAGGCCCTGATGCACCCATTCTCTCTCTCTCTCTCTCTCTCTGTCTCTCTACCTCTTTCTCTTTCTCTGTCTCTCTCTCAGAAATGAAATAATAAAAATAAAGTTTTAGAAAGAATTTATTGTTCAGTATTTTTTTTTTTTTTTTTTTTTTTTTTTTTTTTCAAGGTAGGGTCTTGCTTTAGCCCAGGCTGACCTCCAATTTACTCTGTATTCTCAGGGTGGCCTTGAACTCATGGCAATCCTCCTACCTCTGCCTTCCGAGTGCTGGGATTAAAGGCATATGCCACCACACCCGGCTCAGTATTTTTTTAAACAAAAAAGAAATGGAATATTGGAGTGACAAGGTGCTAGCAAAACAAACAAAAATGGAGGAAAATAATACAATGGAGGAAAACAGATATTTCTCTCTCTCTCTCTCTCTCTCTCTCTCTCTGTCTGTCTCTCTATATAAAAAATAAATATATAAAAAAAAAGAAATGGAATATTGGGTGACAAGGTGCTATAAAACAAATATATAAACGGAGGAAGATAATACAATATATATATATACACACACACACACACACACACACATTGGTTTTTCAAGGTAGGGTCTCACTCTAATTCAGGCTGACCTGGAATTCACTATGTAGTCTCAGGGTGGCCTCGAACTCACAGCAATCCTCCTAACTCCCTCCTAAGTGCTGGGATTAAAGGTGTGCGCCACCATGCCCGGCTTAAAAATATTTTTATTTATTTACTTAGAAGCAGACGGGGGGGAGGGGAGAGAGAATGGGTGTGTCCGGCAGGGTCGCTTGCTACTGCAAACAAACTCCAGATACATGAGCTACTTTGCACACCTGGATTTACATGGGTACTGGGGAATCGAACCTGGGCCCTCAGGCTTTGCAAGCAAGCATCTTTAACTGCTGAGCCATCTCTCCAGCCCACTCCTCTTTTTTTTCTGATACGCAAATTTTCTGCAGCAGGGTTTGGAAGGACCTCAACAGTAAGCTCGGGGCACACTTGGTGTTTTTCCAACTAAGCTCCTGAAAAGTAGCCGAGTTCTTCTGACTGGAGATCAAAAGACTCGGGGGTCTCTGGGGAAGGGGTAAGAGCAGTGCAGTGCATCTTGGGACAGCCCCCACCAAACAGTTTACAATTTCATCTCTTCAGACTCTGAGGACGATAGAGAAGATGAAAGACATTGCAGTGACATGGGAAATGTTCTTGACAGTGAAATTTTTTTTTTAAAGCAGGAAACAAAATTATACACTTAAATTGCACATGGACAAAATTAACAAATGTAGCTCAAGGAAAACCTAGCTCACAAATGTTTCTGAGCCAGAGCCATAGAGTAAGGGGTGGGTGTTTCTTCTCTCCCCCTTTGGTCAGTGTTTAAGAATGCTCTAGGAACAGATTTTTAAAAATCAGAAGGGAGGTGAAGGAAAGAGACAAGTAAGAAATCTCTGTGATACCAGAGTGTTGCCTGTTATCATAAAACAGAAAGTTTGATCAATGGTTGCAGAAAGGAACTTCTTTGGAATATTTTTCAGCCTACTATCCATACACTCACACATATATGTGTATATACATATATTTTAAAATGTGTGTCAGCCAGGCATGGTGGCGCACACCTTTAATCCCAGCACTGGGGAGGCAGAGTTCGAGGCCACCCTGAGGCTACATAGTGAATTCCAGGTCAACCTGAGCTGGAGTGAGACCCTATCTCGAAAAACAAACAAACAAAAAAGTGTGTATGTGTGTTTGTGTGTATGTGTGTTTGTGTGTATGTGTATTTTAAAAATGTGTGTGCATGTATATGTATATATGTGTGTGTGAGTATGTATGTGTATATATATACATGTGTGTGTATGTATGTGCATATATATACATGTGTGTGTGTGTGTGTACATATACCTGTATCTATATATCTCAACATCTCTTTTCTATTAGAAATGCAGAGCTGGGGAGGCATTTTCTTGGAATCAAATTTGGATGCATGCAATCTAAGAGGCTTTGCAGTCTCCTTCCTCCAATACCCTCAGATTAAGTGGATAATTGCATTCCCAGAGGAATTCTCAGAACCATTTCCATTTCTGGGAGGAATTAGAGACTGTAATGCAGTCCTTCCTGAACAACCAAACTGTTGTTTTAAATCACCGAAGGAGAAATTTAAAAAAAGAAAGAAAGAAAAAGAAAACATCAATCCAACAGACAAAGTCCACTCTGGAGGATGGATGGGGTCATTTACACAGAACAACCCAAACATACTGGCAAGACACAGGGTCCTCTTCCAAGGGAAAACTCTTCTGAATCCTTCGGCTACCACAGCAGGACGCATCAATGACCACAGAGCGAGAACTCCTACAGAGCAGCTCCAGGACCTGCGGGCCACCAAAGCTGGAAGATGTTCACTGTCCGTGTCCAGCCAGGCCCACTGGCACAAGTTATCATCCCAGCTGTTCAAGGAGCTGAGGCAGGAGGATTGAAAATTCAAGCCTGCCTGGGCTACAGAATGAATTCAAAGCCTTGAATCCTAGCACTAGGGAGGCAGAGATAAGAGGATTGTTGTGAGTTCGAGGCCACCCTGTAATTACATAGTGAATTCCAGGTCAGCCTGGGCTCGAGTGAGACCCTACCTCGAAAAAAAAAAAAAAAATAGGAAGAAGAAGAGGCCAAGCACATACCTTTAATTCCAGCACTCAGGAGACAGAGGAAGGAAGATCAAGGCCAACTTGGGACTACAGAGAGAGTTCCAGGTCAGCCTGGGCTAGAGTGAGACCCTTGAAAAAAAAAAAAAAGAAAGAAAGAAAGAAAGTTAAAAAGAGGACTGGGCTGAGAAGACAGCTCGGTAGGTAGTGTTTACTGTACAAGCATGAAGGCCTGAGTTCAGATCCCCAGCACCCACGTAGGAGGCCGGGTATGGTAATGCCCACCTATAATCCCAGTGCAGGTGGTGGCGAGACAGTGACTCCCCAGGGCTCACTAGCTAAGTAGTCTAGCTACATCAGTGAGTTCCAGGTTCAGAAAGAGTTTCTGTCTCAAAAAATAAGGTGGAATCTGGGCGTGGTGGTGCACGCCTTTAATCCCAGCAATCGGGAGGCAGAGGTAGGAGGATCGCCATGAGTTCAAGGCCACCCTGAGAATACATAGTGAACTCCAGGTCAGCCTGAACTAGAGTGAGACCCTTCCTCGAAAAACCAAAAAAATATATATATATTATATATATTATATATAATATATATATATATATATATTTATGTGTGTATGTATATGAAATGGGCTGGAGAGATGGCTTAGCGGTTCAGGCACCTGCCTCCTAAGCCTAAGAACACCGGTTCCAATCTCCAGCGGTTCCAGTCTCCAGGTCCCACGTTTAGCCAGATGCAATGTGACACAAGGGCGCAATGCCACACTTGACCACAAGGGGGCGAACACATCTGGATTTTGTTCGCAGCAGCTGAGACTGCTGGCGCGCCCATCTCTGTCTTCCTCTCTCCCTCTCTCTCCTCTCTCTCTTTGTGTCTCTCTCCAAAAAAAAAAAAAAAAAAAAAAAAACCAATATAAAATAAATAAAATAAAAAAATAAGGTGGAGATCAATGTAGAAAAATACCCAACATTGACCTCTGGCCTCCACAGGTATGCACACACATGCATACATACCCACACACATACATGGGCCCACACACATATAAACATGCATGCACACACACACACAGAGACACACAAAAAAGAGGGCTGGGAATGTAGTCAGTGGTAGAGCACTTGTCTAACATGCATAAAACCCTAGTTCCATTCCCAAACACTAAAAAAAAAGAAAGAAAGAAAGAAAGAAAGAAAGAAAGAAAGAAAGAAAGAAAGAAAGAAAGAAAGAAGTCTTTTCCAAAGCACTGTTCCTTCCAACCATGTTGTTAAGAAGCTAACCCTCTCAGCATTTAAAGTTCTTTCTATTCTTTCTTTTCTGTTCTGTTTTTCTGTTTAAGAAAGACTCTCCCCACTCAAATAAATAAAAGCAGCTGAGACTGCTGGCGCGCCCATCTCTGTCTTCCTCTCTCCCTCTCTCTCCTCTCTCTCTTTGTGTCTCTCTCAAAAAAAAAAAAAAAAAAAAAAAAAACTCAATATAAAATAAATAAAATAAAAAAATAAGGTGGAGATCAATGTAGAAAAATACCCAACATTGACCTCTGGCCTCCACAGGTATGCACACACATGCATACATACCCACACACATACATGGGCCCACACACATATAAACATGCATGCACACACACACACAGAGACACACAAAAAAGAGGGCTGGGAATGTAGTCAGTGGTAGAGCACTTGTCTAACATGCATAAAACCCTAGTTCCATTCCCAAACACTAAAAAGAAAGAAAGAAAGAAAGAAAGAAAGAAAGAAAGAAAGAAAGAAAGAAAGAAAGAAAGAAAAAGAAAAAAGTCTTTTCCAAAGCACTGTTCCTTCCAACCATGTTGTTAAGAAGCTAACCCTCTCAGCATTTAAAGT
Organism: Orientallactaga sibirica; assembly: GCA_036365145.1. Classification (NCBI taxonomy): domain Eukaryota; kingdom Metazoa; phylum Chordata; class Mammalia; order Rodentia; family Dipodidae; genus Orientallactaga; species Orientallactaga sibirica. The sequence goes on along the minus strand of JAEOAD010000032.1, from coordinate 24,975,199 downwards.
TCTTTCTATTCTTTCTTTTCTGTTCTGTTTTTCTGTTTAAGAAAGACTCCTCCCCCCCACTCAAATAAATAAAATATTTTTTATTAAAGGGGGGGCTAGAGAGGGCTGGAGAGATGGCTTAGTAGTTAAGGTGCTTGCTTGCAAAGCCTAAGAGCTCATATTCAAATCTTCAGGTCCCACGTTAGACACACACAGTGATGCAAGCATGCAATGTCGCACATGTGCATACGTCTGGAGTTCGTTTGCAGCAGGCTGAAGGTCCTGCTGCACCCATTCTCTCTCTCTCTCTCTCTATCTCTCTCTCATCCTCTCTCTCTCTCTAAATAAAAAAGGTGGGCTAGAGAGATGGCTTAGTAGTTAATGCCCTTGCCCTGCAAAGCATAAGGACTCAGGTTCGACTCCCTAGGACCCATGTAAGCCAGATGCACAAGGCAGTGCAAGAATCTGGAGTTCATTTGCAGTGGCTGCATGCCCTGGCACACCCATTCTCTCTCTCTCTCTCTCTCTCTCTCTCTCTCTCTCCTTCTCTGCCTCTTTCTCTCTCACAAATAAATAAATATATTTTCAAAAATTGCCTCTTAAATGTAACATTTAATAAAACTAGGTATTGAAAAATGTTGAAATTGTTCAAGTCAATGTTATTAAAATGCTCAGAAGAAAAATTCTAATCAATTTTTATAAATATGCTTTTTAGGGCTGGAGAGATGGCTTAGGGGTTAAGGCGCCTGCCTCCTAACCCTAAGAACACTGGTTCCAATCTCCAGGTCCCACGTTTAGCCAGATGCAAAGTGACACAAGGGCGCAATGCCGCACTTGACCACAAGGGGGCGCACACATCTGGATTTCATTCGCAGCAGCTGAGACACTGCTCGCGTGCCCATCTCTGTCTTCCTCTCTCTCTCTCTCTCTCTCTCTCTCTCTCTCTCTCTGTCTCTCTCCAAAAAAATAAGATAAAATAAATATGCTTTTTAAAGACTTCCAGCACAGGTGGATACTGGGTAAGTTCCTCAGACACAGGCACAGTCTTTTGGTTTTTCGAAGTAGGGTGTCACTCTAGCCCAGGCTGACCTGGAATTCACTATGTAGTCTCAGGATGGCCCTGAACTCACAGTGATCCTCCCACCTCTACCTCCCAAGAGCTAGGATTAAAGGCATGTGCCACCACGCCCAGCTAGGCACAGTCTTTTGGAAGAAAAAGAATGCCTTGTGGCTGGAGAGATGGCTTAGCGGTTAAGGCATTTGCCTGCAAAGCCAAAGGCTCCTGGTTTGATTCTCCAGGACCTAAGTAAGCCAGATGCACAAGGTGGCACATGCATCCGGAGTTCGTTTGCAGTGGCTGTAGACCCTGGCGTGCCCATTCTCTCTCTCTCTCTCTCTCTCTCTCTCACACACACACACACACACACACACACACAAAATAAATAAATAAATAACATCTTTTTAGAATTTTTAAAAAAGAATGCCTTGTTACTACCACCTTGTGAATTTTTTTTAACACTGATTTCAGGCACAGTGGCTGAATCCACTTCTGGATCCTGTTCTCCCTCCTGGTTGGCTTAGAAGAGCAGTGAACGCCCAGCAGGCTCTGGGAGAGACTTCACTTTTCACTGCAGACACGACAGCACTCACTGGTGTGTATCCGCTGCCCCTGTTCAAAGACAGGGCGTCAAACAGCTTCAGGACCATGAACAACAGGTGACTCATCTAGTAATTCAGGTCAAAATGTGGAGGATGCTCATGGCTCATGTCACTTGAGCAGGTTGGTGAGAGGTCCATCCGTCGTGTTTCTTTTCTTTTCTCTTTCTTTCTTTCTTTTTTTTTTTTTTGGTAGTTTCACTCTAGTTCAGGCTGACCTGGAATTCACTATGTCTTCTCAGGATGGCCTTGAACTCACAGTGATCTTCCTACCTCTGCCTCCCAAGTGCTGGGCTGGGATTAAAGGTGTGCGCCACCACGCCCGGCTACTCTTTTTTTTTTTTTTTTTTTTTTTTTTTTTGAGGCAAGAAGGAAACAGACTGGCCTCTTTTTTATGAGAGAGAGAGGGAAAGGGAGAGAGGGAGAGAATGGGCACACCAGGGCCTCCAGCCACTGCAATTGAACTCCAGATGCATGTGCCCCTTGCCCACATGGGCAACTGGCTGGGTACCCAGTTTTGTTTTGTTTTTTTTTTGAGAGAAAGAGAGAGAGAAAGACCGAGAATGGGCATGCCAGCAGCCTCTCAGCCATTGTGAACAAACTCCAGACACATGCATCCCCTTGTGAGTATGTGTGGCATTGCATGCTTGCGTCACTTTTGCATCTGGCTAAACATGGGACCTGGAGAATCGAACTGGCTTTGCAGCCATGTGCCTTAACCGCTAAGCAGTCTCTCCAGCCTGAGTACCCAGTTTTTGCCCAGTTGATGCTGACTTGACCGGGCATATGTATGCACAAGGTTGGGAAAGCATGGATTCTACTCCATGCTCCAATTGTCTAACAACGCCCTCTCCAACCATCATCACACCTATTGACATGCCTGAGAACTGGCTTTTAGTCCAGACATGTGCATGTACATGCATCTTCTCCCCACATGCTGCATAAAGTCCCGAGACTGGAGGCTGATGGGAAACCTGTTCAGCAACAAACCTGACTGCGTGAACAGTCTGATCCCACCTGGGCTGGAGGCTGCTCTGGGAGAGGAACAGTTTGTGGCTGCCTGGGGGGGGGGGCGGGCGGGGAGGAGAGTTACTCCCAATGCTGGATGCCACCTGGCTTTTGGGCATCATCCAAGAATAGTGAACTATCTCTCCAGTGTCAGGATTGCACGGCTTCTTAGCAACGGCCTCCGAGGAATGTGGTGAGGTAGTCCTCAGGCGTGGCTCATCAGTAATGGCCGTGGATAGCTCTGGGTGAGACACAAAATTCGCATACATTTCCAGCAAGGACCGCTTCTCTCAGATCAGTGGAGGGAGGACCACTCTTGTTAAGTCCATGCCCAGCTTGAGCTGAGACAGAAGATGCAGGATCACCCGGCATTGCTCTTCTGCAGCTCCCAGGCCATCGTCCTTGCTGGTCCAGGTGCCCTCCGTCTCCCCATCTGCATGGACTTCTTCAGGCTCCCTAGCTAGAAGTCCAGCTTCTGCAGCAGACTGCTCTTCGGGGACTGCCACGGGTTTACCCTGCCCCTTTCTGAAGGGCTGCACCGATCCGTGTTTCGAGTGGTTTGGTAAAGGCATCTTCAGTTCTAACCACTCGATGGTCATTCCTGAAGGCAGTGAGCCCTTCTGAAGCAATGCATGCTTGCAACTGTAAGATATGAGAGCAGTCGTTTAAGCAGGTCATAGCTGCCATGGAAGTAGCTTTGAGCATTAAGAGATTCGGGTCCAAGGAACCAAGTAGACCAGAATAGAAAGGTCTTCAGCCCATCGGACTAAGACAGTCTGTTGTCCTTCACCGTGAGACATCATTTCTCTGCCTCTACAAGATGGGCTGGAGGTAAGTGAGCTCTTGTGCTCACTGACTGAAGTTTGGAATGTTCCACATTAAAAAAGAGAGAGAGACTTTTCAGATGGTGGTGACCTTGGGATGACTCAGAAGGCACCATGGGGCTGAGAAGAAGTGACAGAGGAGTGCTCAGCACTGAAACATCTCTAAAATACCTTCCAAGGCTCAGAGTCCATTGTGGAAGAGGGAGTGGAAAGAATGTAAGAGCCAAAGGAAGAGTAGGAATCTTTACAACGTGCTCCTCCAGACACAAAATGGCCTGGATATCCACGACCTCACAGTGCCTGACACTACTACACAAGACCTTCATAATAGGAGGAAAAGATCATGACATCAAACTGAAAAGAGAGACTGATTGAGAGGGGGAGAGGGTATGACAGAGAGTGGAGTTTCAAAGGGGAAAGTGGGGGAAGGGAGGGAAGTACCATGGGATATTGTCTACAATTAAGGAAGTTGTCAATAAAAAATAAATAAATTTAAGCTGGGCGTGGTGGCGCACGCCTTTAATCCCAGCACTTGGGAGGCAGAGGCAGGAGGATCGCCGTGAGTTCAAGGCCACCCTGAGACTACATAGTTAATTCCAGGTCAGCCTGGGCCAGAGTGAGACCCTACCTCAGAAAACCAAAAATAAATAAATAAATAAATAAATTTAAAAAGAGAGAGAGAGAGAGAGAGGGAGAGATGGTTTAGCAGTTAAGGTGTTTGCCTGCAAAGCCAAAGGATCCCTATTTGATTCCCCAGGACCCACGTAAGCCAGATGCACAAGGGGGCACATGCGTCTGGAGTTCGTTTGCAGGGGCTAGAGGCCCTGGCACAACTATTCCCCCTCCCCCCGCCATCTTTCTCTCTCTCTCTCTCTCTCTCTCTCTCTTTGCTCCCACTTTCTCTCTCTAAAATAAAGAAATAAAATATTTAAATAATTAATTAATTAATTAATTAATTTAAAAATTTTAAAAGAGAGGTGTCATGATATTTTCCCCTATTATGAAGGTCTTGTATAGTTAGTGTCAGGCACTGTGAGGTCATGGCTATCCAGGCCATTTTGTGTCTGGAGGAGCACGTTGTAAGGAGTCCTACTCTTCCTTTGGCTCTTACATTTTTTCCACCACCTCTTCTGCAATGGACCCTGAGCCTTGGAAGGTGTGTTAGAGATGTTTCAGTGAGAGGGGAGGATGTGATGGAGAGTGGAGTGTCAAAGGGGAAAGGGGGGGGAGGGAGGGAATTACCATGGGTTATTGTCTACAATTTATGGGAGTTGTTAATGAAAAATGAATTAAAGAGAGAGAGAGAGAGAGAGAGATGGCATTTTGACTTGGTCTCCTCTGGGAGGTGGGACAATTGTCACTAAGTACAAGGGAGAAGCTCCAAAAGTTCAGAGGAGGGTTATTCTGTTAGAAAGAGAAAACAGTAAGCTCTCTAATCATCACACTACTGAAGGAGGATTGGAGAAAGCTGGCAGTTAGTGATTGAGGCCCAGAAAGAATGAGATGCCACCTGCCACCTCGCCCTGGCACAAGAACGGAGCTCTTGGCAGAAATGGATCTTGTGTCTGACAGAGACTGAACTACGGTGTCCCGGGAGTATTTCCTTTTCCACAAACATACTGGTCAGAACCTCTTGAACTTCCTAGATGCTTTTCCTTAAGAACTATGGATTACTATAATAATTGTCCGACTCCAGAAGCTCTGTTAAACTTCTCCGCCAACAACCAAACCATTCCAGTTGTAATTTACAGACTGTAAAGCAGACTACGAGCCAGGCTCTGCTTCTAACCCCAAGGCATCTTCAATTTTACTAGCAAGTTTTTCAAACATCATTTGAAATGTGTTACTAACATTTACACACACAGCTTCTCCTGCACCTCTTCAAATTTAAAAACTCTCAGAGCGAACTGTAAAATACTGCCTGGGTGTGTGGAGATGGCTCCGCAGACAAAGCACTCACCATGCAAGCATTAGTTCCCAAGTCAGGGTTTCCAGACCGCATGAAAGGAGGCTGTGACGGGGCATATGGAATCCCAGCAAGCCGACTGCAAGATGGGAAGCTGACACGAGAGAATTCCCAGGAGGGTTGCCATCCAGCTAGCAGGACATATGCAGTGGTGAACAGCGTGAAGGAGGGACCCCGCCTCCAATGCATGCCTGTAAAGGGACTAGAGCCAGCCATGGTGCTTCATGCAGAAGGCTGAGGCAGGAGGATATCAAGTTGGAGGCTGCCCTGGCCCACCTAGCCAAGCCAGATGTGGTTGCTTTGCAAGGTCTGGTGCTGCCCAGCCGAGGTGGAAAGCAAGATAAGCCCCTTCCCATTGCCGGGGGAACCAAGGCCGCTTGAAATACAAGTTTTCTCTCTTGCCTAGAGCCCATGTGACTTAGCACAGGATTAGCTAAGACCTTTCCTGCTCCCTTAGAAAAGAAAAGTTTCCTCAAATCTTAACTACTCTCTCCTCTCCAACCCCTCCCGCTCCTCTCTCTCCCCCTCTCTCTATGACTCCATCATGCTGTCTGTAGCATGGTACTAATAACTTTGCTGATAAACCTCTAATCTGAAAGGCAACCCATCCCAGTGCCTCTCTCAGGCCAGCCAGCTCTCCCCCTGCAAGGTCTATCGGGAGCTACGAAGTGAAACCTGCCTCAAACAAGAAAAAGAGATGGAGAGCTACCAGGCCCTTTGGTTTTCCATCCTCCCGACACATGAGGTACAGCATCTGCACCCCCCTGTCCTCTGCTTTCCAGACCTGATGGCGTCTGGACCCTGGACATGCCAGCCTTCAGAACTGTGAGAAATAAAAGTCTGTTCTTTATGTGGGGCATGGTGACGCATGCCTTTAATCCCAGCACTCAGGAGGCAGAGGTAGGAGGATCGCCATGAGTTCGAGGCCATCCTGAGACTACACAGTGAATTCCAGATCAGCCTGAGCTAGAGTGAGACCCTACCTCAAAAAAACAAAAAAAGGGGGGCTGGAGGAATGGCTTAGTGGTTAAGGCGTTTGCCTGCAAAGCCAAAGGATCCCAGTTTGATTCCCCAGGACCCACATTAGCCAGATGCACAAGGGGGCACATGCGTCTGGAGTTCATTTGCAGTGGCTGGAGGCCCTGGCATGCCCATTCTCTCTCTCTCTCCCTCTTTCTCTGTCAAATAAATAAATAAATAAAATAAAAATTTTTTAAAAAAGAGAGAGAGAGAGAGAAACCCTGTCTCAAAAGAAGTTAAGAGACAGAAGAGAAACTCCCCAAAGTTGTTCTCAGACCTCATGCATGATGTGGCATATGCACACCCATACACACATCCTACACACACACACACACACAAATAAATAAATACAAACTATATTTAAAAAACTAATGGGAGCCAGGCGTGGTGGTGCATGCCTTTAATCCCAGCACTCGGGAGGCAGAGGTAGGAGGATCGCTGAGTTCAAGGCCACCCTGAGACTACATAGTGAATTCCAGGTCAGCCTGAACTAGAGTGAGACCCTACCTCTAAAAAAAAAAAAAAAAAAAAAAAAAAACTAATGGGTAATCTTGAGAGAATTATATGAACCCAATTCATTGTCTTAAATGAAGCATTTATTCTGCCTTCCCATATAAACTATACCATGGTAATCAAATAGTAATGAGAATACATGTCTCTTTATAAAGGCACTCTATACTAAATGAAAAAAATTAAAGAATTACAATATCACCATTTTACAATCCCCAATGAGTTAATAAATTTGGGCATTTAGCACTAATGGCTGCTAACATGGTGGGGGGGGGAGAGACTATGTCACTGTAATATGGCCAAAGGTATTGAGCCCCAGCCTCATCACAATTCTGAAGCAGGCTTCCCATTTGCCTGAAATAAAAAAGACTAGAACGAAGTGTGAACTACACACAGGCAAAATCTGGACTCTGGATGAGGCAATAGAATTCTTCAGTATATAATCAACTCCGAGGATGATGTCGGAAAGAATCATGTTTCTTCAGTAGATGAAATGAGATGAAAAGAAAGGGATGAGGACGGCTCTGTGTTGTGAAAGAGACCCTGATAATGTCTAATAACTTGTGACATTTGATCTTAACCAAAAGCCTGAGAAGCAATAGAATAATCTTTCAATGGAAAAGACTAAGCCATACTGTCTACAGATTAAATTTTAGCTGATAACACTGCAAGTTAACATGATTACATGATTGCTATAAAATTTAGGATAAGGACTTCTGCTTCTAATGAGACCGGAGCCACGAGGACCAGACTTACCATTCTGTCCAAAATAACTAAGCTATTGGGCCAAATCCATTAAACAGGGTTTTCAGACATTGACTGTCTGGCTTCAAAAAATAACGATGGGCCTGGTGGGGTGACACACGCCTTTAATCCCAGCACTTGGAGGCAGAGATAGAAGGATCACTGTAGGTTCAAGGCCACCCTGAGACAACATAGTGAATTCCAGATCAGCCTGGGCTAGAGTGAAACCCTACCTGAAAACAACAACAATAATAATAACAATAATAATGGGGGCTGGAAAAATAGCTTAGCAGTTAAAGTACTTGTCTGCAAAACCTAAGGACCCATGTTTGACTCTCCAGGTCCCACATAAGCCAGACACACAAAGTGATGCTAGTTCACAAGGTTGCACATGCATACAAGGTGGCACTTGCATCTGGAATTTGATTACAGTGGCTGGAGGCCCTGGTGCACCAATTCTCTCTCTCTCTCTCTCTCCTCTCTCTCTCTCACTCTCCCCTCTCATTCTCTCATAAAAAAGGCCAGTCTGGGATGGAGAGATGGCTTAGTGGTTAAGCACTTGCCTGTGAAGCCTAAGGATCAAGGTTCGAGGTTCGATTCCCCAGGACCCATGTAAGCCAGATGCACAAGGTGGCACATGCATCTGGAGTTTGTTTGCAGTGGCTGGAGGCCCTGATGCACCCATTCTCTCTTTCTTTCTTTCTTTCTCTTGTCTGACTCTTTCTCTCTTACTTTCTCAAGTAAGTAAATAAATAAAGACATTAATTAATTAATTTGGGGTTTGAGGTAGGGTCTCATTCTGGCTCAGGCTGACCTGGAATTCACTATGTAGTCTCAGGGTGGCCTCGAACTCTGTGATCCTCCTACCTCTGCCTCCCGAGTGCTGGGGTTAAAGGCGTGCACCACCACACCCAGCTGTAATTAATTAATTAATTTTATAAAACCCGGCATAAAAAGGAACAGAAAAGTATGACTGATAACAAGAGAAGGAAGAACTAACATGAATGATAGAATTAGTAGACAAGAGTGTGAATCAATCATTATAATTAAAGTCCATATATCTAATAACGTAGAGACATAAACGTTACACTTTAAAAGGTGAGCTGGGCATGGTGGCTCAAGCCTTTGGGAGGCAGAGGTAGGAGGATCGCTGTGAGTTCAAGGCCACCCTGAGACTACATAGTGAATGCCAGGTCAGTCTGGGCTAGAATGAGACCCTGCCTCGGAAAACCAAAAAAAAAAAAAGTGCAAATAGGGCTGGAGAAAAGGCTTAATGGTTAAGGTGCTTTCCCATAAAACCAAAGGACCTAGGTTTGACTGTCCAGGACCCATGTAAGCCAGCTGCACAAGGTGGTGCATGTGTCTGGATTTCCTTTGCAGGGATTAGAGGCCCTGGTGCACCCATTCTCTCTCTCTATCTCTCTCTCATAAATAAATATTTTTTTAAAAAAGAAGTTAAGGATAGGAAGTGACTATTTATGTGTGTCGACACTACTTTTTAAATTTTTTCCAGAGTGACTGTAATGAACATCACTGACTATTGTAAGCAGTAAAAATTTGCAAGCACACACTTTCAAAGGAAATATAATTTATCCACAAATCATATGTGGTGGTTTGAATATAGAATGCCCCCGGTAGCCTCATGTGTCTGTGATGAAGCCTCATACTCAATCCCTAGCTTGGGGACGTGGAGCCGTGCTGGAGGAGGTGTGTCACTGAGGTCCAGCCCTACGGGGTGTCCACTGGCAAGCTCGCTACTTCCTCCCTACTGGTATGTGAAGATGTGAACCAGCTTCCCGCTCCTGCCATGCTTTCCCTGCAATAATGAAACTTCCCCTAAAACTGTAAGTCAGGGCAGGAGAGATGGCTTAGCTGTTAAGGCATTTGCCTGTGAAGCCTAAGGACCCAGGTTCAATTCCCCAGGACCCACGTAAGCCAGATGCACCAGGTGGCCCATGCATCTAGAGTTCGTTTGCAGTGGCTGGAGGCCCTGGTATGCTTCCCTCCCTCTCTTTCTCTCTCTGCTCTCTTTCAAATAAATAAATAAAATATTTAACAAAAAAAAAAAACTGTAAACCAAAACTAACCCTTTAAGCCAGGCATGGTGGTGCACGCCTTTAATCTCAGCACTTGGGAGGCAGAGGTAGGAGGATCACCATGAGCTCAAGGCCACCCTGAGACTACATAGTGAATTCTAGGTCAGCCTGAGCTAGAGTGAGCCCCTACCTCAAAAAGCCAAAGAGGAAAAAAAAAAAAAAAAAAAAAAAACTAACCCTTTCCTTCCATAAGCTCTTTCTGTGGGGTGTGTTTGTCCCAGTTTGTCCCAGTAATGAGACACAACTGCTACATTGTCGTCTGTGTGTTCCTGGGGAACAAAACTCATACTTTTAGACTCAATTCACTATTGCTTTTTGTTGTTGTTGTTGTTGTTGTTTTTGGAGAGAGACAGAGAGAGGGAGAGGAAGACAGAGAATGGGCGCACCAGCAGCCTCTCAGCTGCTGTGAACGAAATCCAGATGCGTGCGCCCCCTTGTGGTCAAGTGCGGCATTGCGCCCTTGCGTCACTGCATCTGGCTAAATGTGGGACCTGGAGATTGGAACCGGGTAACCGGGTTCTTAGGCTTAGGAGGCAGGCGCCTTAACCGTTAAGCCATCTCTCCAGCCCTTCTTTGCTTGTTTGTTTGTTTGATTGATTTTGTTTTTGTTTTTTCCAGGTAGAGTCTCACTCTGTAGTCCCAAGATGGATGGCCTCAAACTCACGGCGATCCTCCTACCTCTGCCTCCCAGGTATTGGGACTAAAGGCGTGCGCCACCATGCCTGGCTGCTTCTTTCCTCTGATGTTGTTATCAGTCCCATCCATGCCCCTCACAACGGTTTTGTGGTGCATGCTAACAGCCAGAATGTAGTAGATTAGTGGGCATTCCAAAAAAAAATAAATGCTGTGAATTCCAGGTCAGCCTGGGCTTAAGTGAGACCTGGCCTCAGAAAACCAAAAAAAAAAAAAAAAAAAAAAAAAAAAAGGAGAGGGGTTGGAGAGATGGCTTGCCTGTGAAGCCTAAGGACAGAGGTTCGAGGCTCAATTCCCCAGGACCCACATAAGCCAGATGCACAAGTTGGCGCATGCATCTGGAGTTCGTTTGCAGTGGCTGGAGGCCAGCCCTGGTGCAGTCATTCTCTGTCTGTCTGTCTGTCTCTCTCTCTCTCTCTCTATCTCTGCCTCTTTCTCTGTCTGTCACTCTCAAATAAATAAAAAAAAAATAAACAAAAAAAGAATTACAGGCTGGGCGTGGTGGCGCACGCCTTTAATCCCAGCACTCGGGAGGCAGAGGTAGGAGGATCACCATGAGTTTAAGGCCACCCTGAGACTACATAATTAATTCCAGGTCAGCCTGGACCAGAGTGAGACCCTACCTTGCAAAACCAAAATAAAAAAAAAAAAAAAGAATTATAGTACAGAATTGAACTAGAGACAGCCAATATTGTGGTTTCTTTCTTTTTTTTAATTAGAACTTGTTTCCTGGTTAATAATATCTTGCAAAGGACAGAGGCAGTGAGAAACAATGCACTGGTAATCCACTACCTTTGGGATTTCACTGGAGACTCTGGTGTGTTTTGGAGGGTTTAAAGGCTGTTCTGTAATCAAGGAGACCGGAGTACTCAGATATGAATGTGGAATCCAGAGCCCTGCGTTTAAAGAGAAAAGTTGAATCTGACTGAATGAAACCTTACGCCTGTGTTAGCTGAACCCTGCCCACCCCAAACAACAACAACAACAACAAAAAACAAAAACAAGAAAACCAACCATAATGTAACAGAAACCACAATGAAGACTGTGATTGCCAGGAACCTTTAACATCACCAAAAGGCTCGTCCCACAGGAGGGAAAATCAACACACACCAAACACCACATCTGACTAGATCTCCGAGGACCTGATAAAAACAAGGCCTGCCTCCTCAAGGTTAATTGCTCACAGAACAATCCAGTAAGCAAGAAGGAAGGAAGGAAGGAAGGAAGGAAGGAAGGAAGGAAGGAAGGAAGGAAGGAAGGAAGGAAGGAAGGAAGGAAGGAAGGAGAAAGAAGAAAGAGAAAAAAGAAAGAAGAAAGAAAGAAAGAGAAAAAGAAGAGAAGAAAAAAGAAAAGAAAAGAAAAGAAAAGAAAAGAAAAGAAAAGAAAAGAAAAGAAAAGAAAAGAAAAGAGAAAGAAACCTGCACCAGGAGCGTCTGCTGTTTGTGAGTGGCAGGGTTGGGCCGTGTGAGATTAGCCACATCAATTATCAGTCTTCTTACACTTCCCAAGACGGTACCTCACAGACTCTAAAAATCAACTTTAAAATTAAAGACGAATGCTGGCAAGCCCGTGTGTGTGTGTGTGTGTGTGTGTGTGTGTGTGTGTGTGTGTGTATGTGTGTGATTCCTGACCTGCCCACATGTGGAAAAGCTGCCTCCCAGCATCATGGAAGACAGGGACTGACCCTATTGCCGTGCCTTTCCCACCATGACGGTTTCTATCCTCTAAACCATGAGCTAAAAGAAACCTTTCCTACCTTAAAAAAAACAACAACAAAGTCAGCCAGGTGTGGTGGTGCACGCCTTTAATCCCACCACTTGGGCGGAGAGGAAGGAGGATCACTGTGGGTTCGAGGCCACTCTGAGACTCCATCGTGAATTCCAGGTCAGCCTGGGCCACAGTGAAACCCCTCCCTCAGGACCCAGGGGATAAAAAGTCCACGCCCAGTTTAATTACTAATTTTTTTAATTTTAAAAAATTTATGGAGCATCTCCAATTCTTTCTTTGTTTGTTTTTATTTATTTATATGAGAGTGACAGACAGAGAGAGAAAGAGGCAGAGAGAGAGAGAATGGGCACGCCAGGGCCTCCAGCCACGGCAAACGAACTCCAGATACATGCACCACCTTGTGGATCTGGCCTATGTGGGTCCTGGGGAATCGAGCCTCAAACCACAGTCCTTAGGGTTCACAGGCAAGCACTTAACAACTAAGCCATCTCTCCAGCCCTTTAAAAATATTTTTAAAGTTTTATTTATTTACTTGAGAGAGAATGGCATGCCAGGGCCTCCAGCCACTGCAAACAAACTCCAGATGTGTGTGCCACCTGTGCATCTGGCTTACGTGGGTCCTAGAGGAATCAAACCTGGGTCCTTTGGCTTTATAGGCAAGTGCCTTAACTACTAAGCCATTTCTCCAACCCTCATTACTAACTTTTTTGAATGCAGGTGTGGTGTGTGTGTGTGTGTGTGTGTGTGTGTGTGCTTGGAGTTCAAAGGAAAATGTTGTGTCCTCCTCTGTCACTCACCTGTGTGTTTCCTTGATATTTCTTACTGAAATCTCTTACATTTTCAGTGGTCTGGACCAGCGAGCCCCAGAGGGTCTCCTGTCTCAGCTCTGTACGAGACTGGGGTTGCAGGCATGCATAAGCCAGGCCCAGCTGTCTATGTGCGTGCCGGGGAAGAGAACATAAGCCACATCAGGGTTTGTGCTTGTGTGACACGTGCTCTAACCCACAGGGCCATGTCCCCAGCCCTGATGACTGATTGTAAAACACCATTTACAAACGTGAAAAGGAGCGTAGTAGACACCATGTGCTTCTCTCAGAAGTATAACGTACAGCTTACTTGGTGATGACTGAATCCAGCAGTTGAGATTTTTATGGAACCTTTGAGGAAAATAGGAAAAATTTAAATATAGCCAGAAGAGACATTGGAAGCCATTCATTCCATTGGCTCACGGATAAACATAACCATTTCTAGGATGTATAAATGTCAGCTAAAGGTTATCCAGACACACACTTTGCTTGCAAAGTCAAAACATGTATATATGAAGGTGACTCTAGTTTATTTGTCGTTAGAAGAATCCAGCGGGTGAGCATTCGTTTCTCTGGGTTGTGTGCTATAATGTCGCAGACATGATTTTTGTTAGAAATGACTATATGGGTTAGCAGAGCAAACACATTCTCCATACAGTGCTCCGGCCTAACATAACCGGTCCTATAAGCCGCCTCATAGACGCACAGTGTGGAACTGGGAGAATTTCCTAGACAGAAGACCATTAGCATAACCTTAAGGCCCAGGTCCCCAGGGGGACATCAGCAGTGGATTCCTAGGGGCACTGCGTGTCAGCAGCCACCGGGAGATGAAATAAGACTTTGGAGTGGAGTGGCAGCCCCGCTGTTCAGCATGGGCTGGTTCGGAGCCAAGGGCGCCTAATCTCCCCGAGCAGCAGCTGCCAGAGCCATTCTGCAGGCAAGGGATGCCTCTTTGCAAGGCGGGAAGCACTTCCTTGCGACCAGCCCCTCTGGTCCTAGGAAGGGTCTTCTGGCTTACTTGTCATGCAATCTGGCAGCACTCCACAACACAAAGTGGAGACCGACTTCCTGAGTGAGCTGCAGAGAAGAAATAATGAGAGAGAGAGAGAGAGAGAGAGAGAGAGAGAGAGAAGGCATGAGTATTAGAAAGAGAAATGGGACTCGGGACAAAAATGTGACTCCAGGGACGGGCTGCTGTAAGATGACTCGTTAGAAAAAATGCACAAATAGCCAGATCTATGAATGTGAGCTTGCACGGAGCCACACACCAGCACTCAGGAGGCTGGAAGACAGGAAGGTTGCCATGGGTTTTGAGGCCAGTGGGGGCTAGGAGTTACACAGGAAGATCTATCTGAAAAAGCTGAAGAGGGGCTGGAGAGATGGCTTAGTGGTTAAACGCTTGCCTGTGAAGCCTAAGGACCCTGGTTCAAGGCTCTATTCTCCAGGACCCACATAAGCCAAATGCACAAGGGGACATATGCATCTGGAGTTCATTTGCGTGCCCATTCTCTCTCTCTCGACCTGCCTATTTCTGTATCTCTCTCTCAAATAAATAAAAATAAATAAAAAATAAAATATTTTAAAATATTGAGTCTTTGCTTTAAAAAAAAAAAAAGCTGAAGAGGCCGGGCATGGTGGCACATGCCTTTAATCCCAGCACTTGGGAGGCAGAGGTAGGAGGATCACCATGAGCTCAAGGCCACCCTGAGGCTACAGAGTGAATTCCAGGTCAGCCTGGACTAGAGTGAGACCCTACCTCGCAAAACCAAAAAAAAAAAAAAAAAAAAAAAAAAAACAAATGAAGTAAATAATAAGATTATGTGCTGTTTGCATATGGCTCATACGTGTCCTCCCATGCACTTTATTTATTTATTCTGTATATGTATGTGTGTATTTATGTGGTGTTTGTGTGTGTATGGGTGTGCATATGCCACACCACACGTGTGGAGGACAGAGGACAACCTCAAAGTGTCCACCCTCTCACTTCCTTTGAGACATCTCTTACTGCTTTTGCCACTGTGTGTGCCAGACTAGCTAACCCACTCGCTTCGAGATTCCCCGAGCCCTGCCTCCTACTGCCAACGGCACGTTGTGATGACAGACACGTGTGCCAATTTGCACCCATTGATGTGGGTGCTGGGAGAATCAAGCGTGGGTTGGCAGGCTTACAAGCAAGTGCCCTTATTCACTGAGCCATCTCGCCAGCTCCACCATCTCATACACTTTAAAATATTTTTACTTTTATTTATTTGACAGAGAGAGAGAAAGTATAGGCGCACCAGGGCCTCCTGCCACTGCAAACAAACCCCAGATGTATGCACCATTAACGTGCATCTGGCTTTATGTGGGTGCTAGGGAATTGAACCCAGGCTGTCAGGCTTTGCATGCAAGCCCCTTTATCCATTGAGCCATCTCGTCGGTCCCCCACACATTTCAAATCATCTCTAGAATACTCATGACAACTGATATGTAAATACCACATAAATGGTACTTATATTACTGCTTAGGGAGGAGTGACAAGAAAGGCAGTCAGTACATGTGCGGTACACATAATTTATCTTCAAATACTTTGTACCCATAGTTGATTGAATCTGCGGAGGCATAGGGCTTACTGTGCATGTGTGTATATGTGTTTCTGTGTGTATGTGTACACACACACACACACACACACACAGAATGATAGTGACCTGGGGCAGTGAAGTGAATAGGGAGAGACCCCTGTAATCTCCATCGCAGAGCGCCAGCTCTGGTTCCCCTGGACTGCTAACTGGCTCTGTGATTTAAGGCACATATGACAAGGTGTGAAGGCAGGGTGTCTGTGAGGCCGTAAAGTGAGTGTTCCTGTCTGCCCGTTCACTCCAAAGATTACAATGTAAAGGTCTGTCTCCCTCAAAATACTAGGTGTAATGTACATCCGTGCTTTTGAAAATGTAGTGAGCTGTGAGCGGGGTGGGGGGGGCGGATAAAAATGCTACTCTGTAAAGAGAAATGGTGTTGAAAGAAGCTAGCCGGCTCCAGTCTGAGGCCTCGTCCAGGGTCTCCCCACCACACCAGCACTGTGGGTGCACTCACATTCATAGAGGGGTCTTCCAAGGCTGTGGCTCTCCAGCTGTCCACACCCTGCTAAGAAGCTCTAGGACCCCACTAGTTATCAGGTTCCAGCTAACCCTTCATCCCTCTTGGGGCTTCCACTGGTCATTCCAAACAGCCTTCCTACGAAACTGCTCTCTGAGGGCCCAGGGAACCACCAGGCTGGGACATTTGTCACATTCCTCGCTGGCTCAGTTTAAGCCCCTTCCTCTAATCCCGCCTTCCTCCGTCCCGCAGTCAGCTCACATGCCATTTTCCACAAGGCGTTCCCTAGCAAGGGGGCTGTGGTGGAAAGGGCAGGAGAGGGAAGAAAGCCGGAGACTTCGTGGCATTAGCTTTGCAAAGCTGCAAGCAGACACGGACCAGTGTCATCGAGATTGGCCAATGGTGGCTCAGGCTCAAACCAAGCAGAGGAGGCTGGGCGGGTGAGGTGTTGGAACGGAGCTGGGACTGGGAGATGGTTCTGGGATTCTCTCCTCTTACCTGCCTGTTTCCATCACTGAAAAATTAAGGTCAGGAGGCAGGCATGGTGGCAGGGCATGGTGGCACACACCTTTAAACCCAGCACTCAGGAGGCAGAGGTAAAAGGATCGTTGTGAGTTCAAGGCCACCATGAGAATACACAGTGAATTCTAGGTCAGCCAGAATGAGAATGAGAATGTACCCCTCAAAAAACAAAAAAAGGGGGCTGGAGAGGGTTCAGTGGTTAAGCCGTTTGTCTGCAACGCCAAAGGATCCCTGTTTGACTCTCCAGGACCCACATAAGCCAGATGCACAAGGGGGGGCGTGCATCTGGAGTTTGTTCTCAGTGGCTGGAGGCCCTAGCACATCCATTCTCTCTCTCTCTCTCTCTCTCTCTCTCTGCCTCTTTCTCCCTCTCAAATAAATAAAAAATTAATTAATTAATTAATTTTAAAAGTTTTTTAAAAAGAGGGGAGGGCTAGGAAGATGGCTCAGCTATTAATGGTGCTTGCTTGCAAAACCTGCTGGTCATGGTTCAATTCCCCAGTATCTACATAAAGCCAGATGCACAAAATAGTGCAAGCATCTGGAGTTTGTCTGCAGTGGCAGGAGACCCTGGCATACTCTATCTATCTATCTATCTATCTATCTATCTATCTATCATCTATCTATCTATCTGTCATCTATCTATCAATCTATCTCATACATAATTAAACAAATATATATGTATTATTATTATTTATTTTTGAAAGAGAGAGAGAGAGAGACAGAGACAGAGAAAATGGGTGTACCAGGGCCTTCAGCCCCTGTGAAGGAGCTCCAGATGCATGTGCCCCCTTGGGGCATGTGTGACATTGCACCCTTGCATCACTGCATCTGGCTGCGTGCAACCCAGAGATTCAAACATGAGTTCTTAGGCTTCGCAGGCAAGCGCCTTAACCACGAAGCCATCTCTCCAGCCCCAACAAATATATATTTTTAGAAAATAAACTGGGCGTGGTGGTGCACGGCTTTAATCCCAGCACTTGGGAGGCAGAGGTGGGAGGATCGCCATGAGTTCAAGGCCACCCTGAGACTACAGAGTGAATTCCAGGTCAGTCTGGGCTAGAGCAAGACCCTACCTCGAAAAAAAAAAAGGGACTAGGAGATGGCTCAGTGCTTAAAAATGCTTCCTGAGCAAGCCTTACAAGCCAGGTTCATATGCCAACACTGGACCAGTGGTGCATGGATCTGAGGTCCCTGTGCCTATGGTCATGGGAACTACAGTCATGAGCTCCCCAAAGCTGGTGTGACGATCTCAGCAGCGAACAAGAGACCCTGTCTCAATCAAGCTGGAAAGCAAGGAACCACACCCAGAGGTTGTCCTCTGACCTCCTCACACATGTGCACGTCCATACACACACTCACACACACACACACGCATGAGAAAGGAATAGAGGATCAAAACACATCACCTTTGCAGTCGGCCTGTGTGTGGACGTGAACCCTCGGACAAATCACACCACGTCAGTCTCGTCATCTGGAAAGTGGTTAGATAGAGGCCACGAGAGGCTGCTGTGTGGTCTACAGGAGCAAAGACGCACAGAGCGGTTAGTGTGCCTTCTGAGTCCTCCCACCCAAAAGTGAGAGTAGCATTAATGTATGGGTGTGGACATTAAGAGAAGTGCTTACTGGGCAGTTAGGTAAGTATAGTATATACATTTAGTGTGACACCAGCAGACATTACACCCCTAGGGCTCATGACTACCCCTGTCATAGGTTTTCAGTATCAGGGATGATTCCCTCCCATGGAGCAGACCTTCAGTCCAATTAGAGAGCTGTTGGTTTCCCCCATAGCAGACATGCCACTATGGCATCTGTTGGCTCATTTGGCCTGGCTGGCCAAATTTAAGGCTTGCAGTGTCCACTGTTGAGTGTCTTCACTGGTGTTTTCTCTCTCTCCCACTGAACTGCATGCAGCATAGCTTTTTCCAGCTTTCTGTCCGCTGGTCTACATGGAGGAGGTTTTCAGCTCAGCTCCAGCAGGATTTCTCAGTGAACTTGCCACCCAAGTATGTGGAAGTCTTCAGCAATAGGGTCTTACCATCTATTCCTGGTGGGAAACCAAGGGCCTCAGCAATGGCCTGTAATGTTTTGGGTTTATCAGGGACCTCCCTGACCAACAACCCACTGGAAGGTATCCCATCCCTGGCACTGAAATTTTTCTAGTAACAATCTATGGCTTCCGAGTGTTCCATTGCCCAAAAGAGTAGGTTTCCATATGACTTATTTATATCTTCTTAGATTTTGATTAGCCCTCCCTCCACCGTTCCTTTACTCAGTCTCTTCCCCTGACCTCACTTAGGCCTTTTTACTCCCATTAATCTGTTCTTCTACTTACATATATACAACACCATCCTATTAAGTACCCCCCTCCCTTATGGAAGTTGTCAACAAAAAATAAAAATAAGCCGGGCGTGGTGGCACACGCCTTTAATCCCAGCACTCGGGAGGCAGAGGTAGGAGGATCGACATGAGTTTAAGGCCACCCTGAGACTACATAGTTAATTCCAGGTCAGCCTGGACCAGAGTGAGACCCTACCTTGCAAAACCAAAAAAAATAATAATAATAATAAAAATAATAATAATAATAATAAAAATAAACCAACAGAAAACTACAAAAAAAAAATTAGGTGGGCTGGAGAGGTTAAGGTGCTTGCCTGTGAAGCCTAAGGACCTATGCTCAACTCTCCAGGTCCCGTGTAAGTCAGATACACAAGGTGACATAAGCACACAAGGTCACATGTGCACAAAAAGTAGCACATGTGGGGGCTGGAGAGATGGCTTAGTAGTTAAGTCACTTGCCTGCAAAGCCTAAGGACCCAGGTTCAGTTCTCCAGGTCCCACATAAGCCAGATTCACATGGTGGCACATGCACCTGAAGTTCATTTTCAGTGGCTACAGGCCCTGGCACACCCATTCGCCCTCTCTCTCCCTCTCTCTCTATCATAAATAAATAAATAAATAAATAAATAAATAAATAAATAAATAAATAAGTAAATAAATAAATAAAGTGGCACATGTGTCTGGAGTTTGAGAGCAGAGGCTGGAGCCCTGGCATTCCAATTCTCTCTCTCTCTCTCTCATAAAGACAGTTAGGTGTGGTGGCATACACTTGTAATCCCAGAGCTAGGGAGGCCAGGCAAGAAAATTCTTGTGTGTTACTGGCCAGCAAGTTTAGCCTATTTGGCAAGATCCAAGAGAGACCCTGTCTCAAAACAGGCAGACAAAAGCCTAAATAAATCCCTTCCTCCATTTCAAAAAGTAAAACAGGTGGACAAGATTCATGAGGAATGCTACCGGAGACCCCACGAGCACATACACACACATACATGCATGTATAACCACACAGGCACACACACACACACACACACACACACACACAAGGCTAAGTAACCTACAATTTTTGGGACCCATATTCCTTCTCCTTATTTCTCAACTTTCCTAGGCCCTAACCTCTTCAGCAGTTAAGGTCTTGCCTAAAAAGCCAAAGGACCCAGGCTCAATGCTCCAGGACCCATGTAAGCCAGATGCGTATGGTGGCACATGAGTCTGGAGTTCCTTTGCAGTGGCTAGAGGCCCTGGTGCGCCCATTCTCTCTCCCTCCCTCTCTCTCTCTCTCCTCTCTATCTTTCTTGAATAAATAAATAAATTTTTAAATTTTTTTAAAAGATGGGGAAGAAGGAGACACACATCTGACCTTCAAGAGCATGGATGGGAAGTTAGACACATATCATGTGCATCACAAGCTGCAAGGGATCCTGGGAAATGCAGTCTTTATTCTCACTTTCTGGTTTGGAGAATTCTATTTATAAGGAAAAATACACTGAAAAGTGTGTGGTCATTAACCAACTCTATCATCTATGTTTGTTTCCACTCCCTTAGCCCCAAAACAACAGTAAAGGGATTTACAGACATGAATCCTCAAGGACAGAAGCAAAGGAAATGACTGTAGATGAAAGGTAAATGTGACAGCAAAATAATGACATTTTCAGATTTGGGGATATTTCACCTCTCAAGCTCCAGCACTGCAAAAAAAAAAAAAAAAAAAAAAAAAAAAGTAAGTAAATATCCAAAAGTTAAATAGACAATACAGTCAACTGATCTTTGAAAAACGCACCAAGAATATACAGTGGAAGTGGTGTGGAGGTGCATGGCTATACTCTCAGAACCTGAGGACTTAGGCGGGAGGATCATGAGGTTAAGACCAGCTTAGAGGGCTACGAAGATGGCTCAGTGGTTAAAGCTTGCCTACTAGAGATAGAATCGCCCCAACCCCCACGTCTAAAGCCAGATACAAGACCAGCTTGGGCTACGTAGAGAAGCCCTGTCTAAGTAAATAAAATGAAGAAAGGAGAGTCCCTTCAATGAATGATGCTGGATAAAAACTGTATACCCATGTACTAAAGGATAAAACTGGACTACCTTACACCATTCATAAGAATTAATTTGAGGCTGAGCTGAAGAGGTGGCTTAGCATTTAAGGTGCTTGCCTGCAAAGCCTAAGAACCCCGGTTTGATTCTCCAGGTCCACGTAGGCCAGATGCACAAGGTGGTGCATGCATCTAGAGTTTGTTTGCAATGAATACAGACCCTGGAATGCCCATTCTCAAATTTTTTTTTTTTTTTTTTTGAGGTAGGGTCTCACTCTGGCCCAGGCTGACCTGGAATTCCTATGTAGTCTCAGGGTAGCCTCGAACTCACGGTGATCCTCCTACCTCTGCCTCCCGAGTGCTGGGATTAAAGGCGTGCCCCACCACACCTGGTTTAAAAAAATTTTTTTTAAGATAAAAAAATAGGGGGCTGGAGAGATGGCTTAGCGGTTAAGTACTTGCCTGTGAAGCCTAAGGACCTCAGTTCGAGGCTCAATTCCCCAGGACCCACGTAAGCCAGATGTACAAGGTGGTGCATGCATCTGGAGTTCATTTACAGTGGCTGGAGGCCCTGGTGTGCCCATTCCCTCTCTCTCTCTCTCTCTCTCTCTCTGCTTCTCTCTCTCTCTCTCTCTCTGTCGCTCTCAAATCAATCAATCAATCAATCAATAAAATGAAGTGGATAGAAAAAAAAAGAAAACAAGGTGGAAGGAGAGTGCTGACCCTCAAGTTGTCCTCTGATCTCCACACATGCACTGTGGCACACGTGCACCCACACTTACACATGTGATCATGCACACATGCACACAAAATGAATAAATAAAATATTTTTTAAAAAAATTAAACAAGGAGGGGGGCTGGAGAGATGACTTAATGCTTGAGGCACTTACCTGCAAAGCCAGAGGACCCAGGTTCAATTCCCCAGAGCCCACATAAGCCAGATGCACAAGGTGATGCTTGCATCTGGAGTTCATTTGCAGTGGCTAGAGGCCCTGACATGCCCATTCTTTCTCTCTCCCTCTCTATCTGTCTCTCAAATAAATAAATAAAAATAAAATATTTTTAAAAAAATAAGCAAAGAGGGCTGGAAAGATGGTTTATCGGTTTAAGCACTTGCCTGCAAAGCCAAAGGACCCAGGTTTGCTTCTCCAGGACCCACGTAAGCTAGATGCACAAGGTGGCACATGCATCTGGAGTTTGTTTGCAATGTCATGAGGCCCTGGTGCCCATTTTCTCTGTCTGTCTGTCTCTCTCTCTCTAATAAAAAATAAATAAAATATTTTTAAAAAGCAATTCTCAAATAGATAAGAGATAAGTGTTGAAGTATGTAAAAAAAGATACACCTCCCCCCACAATGTTAATAGTGTGGAAACTGTTACGACCATTGTGCACAACATGGCAGAAGTCCCTCAAAATCTTAAAACTAGCCAGCAGGGCTGGAGAGATGGCTTAGCAGTTAAATGCTTGCCTGTGAAGTCTAAGGACCCCAGTTCAAGGCTCTATTCTCCAAGACCCATGTAAGCCAGATACACAAGGGCGCACATGTATCTTGAGTTCATTTGCAGTGGCTGGAGGCCCCTGGCGCACCCATCTTCACTCTCTACCGGCTTATTTCTGTATATCTCTCTCTCAAATAAATAAATAAAAATAAAATATTTGGGCTGGGTGTAGGGGCACACGCCTTTAATCCCAGCACTCGGGAGGCCATGAGTTCAAGGCCACCCTGAGACTACATAGTGAGTTTCAGGTCAGCCTTGGCTAGAGTGAAACCCTACCTCGAAAAAACAATAAATAAATAAATAAATAAATAAATAAATAAATAAATAAGTAAAATATTTTTAAAAAAGAAAGAAAGAAAAAACCTAGGCCAGGCATGGTGGTGCACACCTTTAATCTCAGTACTCAGGAGGCAGAGGTAGGAGGATCTCCTGAGTTCGAGGCCACCCTGAGACTACACAGTGAATTCCAGGTCAGCCTGGGCTAGAGCGAGACCCTACCTCAAAAAAAAAAAAAAAAAAAAAAAACTAGAACTCCTACATAACCCAGCAACGCCACTTCTGATAGCACGTCTCATGAAACCCAGACACAGCTACATGCCCCTGCTCCCAACAGCCTTATTCACAGTAGGCAAAATACACAAGCAACCTAAAAAGTCTGTGGACCAGCTGAATGCATAAAGAAGGGAGGTATAAATATGATGGATCACCATCTAGCCATAAAAAGAAAGACATCCTGGAGCTGGGGACCCACATAAGCCAGATGCACAAGGGGGCACATGCGTCTGGAGTTTGTTTGCAGTGGCTGGAGGCCTTGGTGCACCCATTCTCTCTTTCTGCCTCTTCCTCTCTCTCTCTCTCAAATAAATAAATAAAAATATTTTTTTTAAAAAAAAGGGCATCCTGGGCTGGAGAGATGGCTTAGCGGTTAAGGCGCCTGCCTGCGTATCCTAAGAACGCTGGTTCCAATCCAGTTGTTCCAATCTCCAGGTCCTACATTTAGCCAGATGCAAAGTGACGCAAGGGCGCAATGCTGCACTTGACCACAAGGGGGCGCACACATCTGGATTTCGTTCACAGCAGCTGAGACACTGCTCGGCGCCCATCTCTGTCTCCCTCTCTATCTTTCTCTGTGTGTGTGTCTCTCCAAAAAATAAAAAAATAAAAATAAAAATAAAAGGACATCCTACCATTTGTGACCACATAGATGAGCCTTGAGGGCATTAGAGTTGGGAAAAGACAAAGAGTATAGGATCTCACTTTTAATGAAAAGTCAGACTCACAAACACAGTGAGATGGTGGTGGTCACAGAGGACAAAGGCTGGTAACAAGATGAATGCTGGGGATCTAACACACAGCATGATGACTGTAGCTAACAATACCAGGCCATGCATTTGAAACTTGCTGAGAGAGTAGATATGAAAGGACCCCACTGTACACATATACAAAAAAAAAAAAAAAACAGCTGTATGAGGTCGCAGGTGTGACAACTAACTTGACTGTGTAATTATTTCAGTGTGTGTGTATGTGTCAAAGTATCAAGTTGCACTTATCACATATATATGTGTGTGGATAGATAGATAGATAGTCAATTTTATTTGTCATTTCCTAGGAAGAGGGGAGAAATCAGGAACACCTCATCAGAAGCAGCTGGCAGAAGGAAAGGATTCATTTCAGGCTTACAGTTTCTCGGAGCTTCGTTGTGGTGCGGAAAGCATGGCAGAGCAGAGACTGGGCACCACACACTGACACATCAGCTGGGAGGGAGCAGCAAGTGTGAGCTTGTTAGTCAGGCCGGGCTAATACCAGCTCGGGACTGAGTAGGAGGCTTCATCACAAATGCATGAGACTGGGGGACATTTTACACTCAAACCACCACACACACACACACACACACACACACACACACACACCCAGTGAAGTGTCTTCCTTTGTGTGTGGCTCTCAGGGTGGATGGAGATACGTAAGGCAGGAAGCCTTCCCTTCATCTCCATGCCTGTTTTCCCCAGCCTAGAATCCTCTTTTTTTTTTTTTTTTTTTTTTTTTTTGGTTTTGTCTCTCTGATCCAGGCTGACCTGGAATTAACTATGTATTCTCAGGGTGGCCTCAACTCTCGAATCCTCCTTTCTGCCTCCCGAGTTGGGATTAAAGGCATGCGCCATCACTATCACTAGTAAGATCTAATTGCCAACACAGGCCATCAGTGGTACCTAAGAGATCAAGTAGCCAGAATCATTTCAGAGTGGATTGTCCTCTTCTCCATGAAATAAACAAGGGCCTGAGATCAACCCCACGATCCTGTCCCCACCAGGCCAGGCGGTGGGCCATGATGTGTGCCCATAGTCTCATAAATGCTATTATTTGGGTAGGTTTTTTTTTTTCCAGGAGGGAAAATGTTTCTCCTGCAATAATGCTAATAGATGGAACTGGGCTCCATTTCCTGGCTTTGAGGTAATGAGAAATTAATTACCATACTTTATAAGTAATAGTTACCACTCACAGCATTCCGTTAGAAGTAAATATATCATAAATAGTTACTATTAGACCAATGGGTGGTGGATTGGGCAGCCGGTCGTCCATAAATCCTTTTTCAACAGACATGTTATTTCTTCTGGGGAGCAAACAGATTTGTTTTAGATCAGAGAGTCAACTGACAGATGGCCTTTGTAAAAACACACCATTTGTATAAATAAATTATAGTTTTCCTATGGCATTCTGTATTTGTAGATTCAGTGGGGCGGGAGGGTGAAGAATGAATGACCTCGTTCCTTACAATGAGCCTAACCTGGCAAGAACAGTTTTGTTTAGGTGAGGGCACGGCACAGACCTGCCAACACGGCTACTTTCAGTCCAGGTCCTCTAGGTGTTCGCTGCCACTTCCTATTGTAAGGATCACCATAACAGGAGGCCCGCCCAAAGCGCAGTCCTGAGAAGCCGAGAGACAGCACCCTGTGCATCACCCTTAGCCCTGGGCTCCATTTCCCTCAGACTTCGTGGTACCATGGGTCTTAGCTCCCTAACCCTCTGCATGATTGAGGCTGATGGTGTATTCGTCTTAAAGACCCAAAGCATTTCATGTTTCCTTTACGCATATTAAAACATCTGGTAGAATCCCTTAAAATCCAGACTCAGAGCCTGGGGAGGTGGCTCAGTCATTAAAGGTACTTGTTTGCAAAGCCTGCAGGCCCAGGTTTAGATTCCCCAGGACCCACATAAAGCCAGATGCACAAAGTGATGCATGCATCTTGAGTTCGTTTGCAGCAGGAGGAGGCTCTGATATGCCCATACTTTCTCTTCCTCTCTCTCTCTCTCTCTCTCTCTCTCTCTCTCTCTCTCTCTCTCTCTGTGTGTGTGTGTGTATCTCTCTCTCCCTCCCTCCCTCCCTCTCAAATAAACAAAGTAAAATAAAATCCCTCAAGACTCTGAGTCTGCAGGATCTACATCTTGCTTTTGGTCTGATCGTTCCTCACTACACTTCTAGTCATCTCTTTTGGAATGGGAATGTTTTCTTAGGGCTTGAACAAATATATATTTTTAGAAAATAAACTGGGCATGGTGGTGCAGTTTTAATCCCAGCACTTGGGAGGCAGAGGTGGGAGGATTGCCATGAGTTCAAGGCCACCCTGAGACTACAGAGTGAATTCCAGGTCAGTCTGGGCTAGAGCAAGACCCTACCTTAAAAAAAAAAAAGGGACTAGGAGATGGCTCAGTGCTTAAAAATGCTTCCTGAGCAAGCCTTACAAGCCAGGTTCATATGCCAACACTGGACCAGTGGTGCATGGATCTGAGGTCCCTGTGCCTATGGTCATGGGAACTACAGTCATGAGCTCCCCAAAGCTGGTGTGACGATCTCAGCAGCGAACAAGAGACCCTGTCTCAATCAAGCTGGAAAGCAAGGAACCACACCCAGAGGTTGTCCTCTGACCTCCTCACACATGTGCACGTCCATACACACACTCACACACACACACGCATGAGAAAGGAATAGAGGATCAAAACACATCACCTTTGCAGTCGGCCTGTGTGTGGACGTGAACCCTCGGACAAATCACACCACGTCAGTCTCTGTCATCTGGAAAGTGGTTAGATAGAGGCCACGAGAGGCTGCTGTGTGGTCTACAGGAGCAAAGACGCACAGAGCCATTAGTGTGCCTTCTGAGTCCTCCCAACCAAAAGTGAGAGTAGCATTAATGTATGGGTGTGGACATTAAGAGAAGTGCTTACTGGGCAGTTAGGTAAGTATAGTATATACATTTAGTGTGACACCAGCAGACATTACACCCCTAGGGCTCATGACTACCCCTGTCATAGGTTTTCAGTATCAGGGATGTGTTCCTCCCATGGAGCAGGCCTTCAGTCCAATTAGAGAGCTGTTTGGTTTCCCCATAACAGACATGCCACTATGGCATCTGTTGGCTCATTTGGCCTGGCTGGCCAAATTTAAGGCTTGCAGTGTCCACTGTTGAGTGTCTTCACTGGTGTTTTCTCTCCCCCACTGAACTGCATGCAGCATAGCTTTTTCCAGCTTTCTGTCCGCTGGTCTACATGGAGGAGGTTTTCAGCTCAGCTCCAGCAGGATTTCTCAGTGAACTTGCCACCCAAGTATGTGGAAGTCTTCAGCAATAGGGTCTTACCATCTATTCCTGGTGGGAAACCAAGGGCCTCAGCAATGGCCTGTAATGTTTTGGGTTTATCAGGGGACCTCCTGACCAACAACCCACTGGAAGGTATCCCATCCCTGGCACTGAAATTTTTCTAGTAACAATCTATGGCTTCCGAAGTGTTCCATTGCCCAAAAGAGTAGGTTTCCATATGACTTATTTATATCTTCTTAGATTTTGATTAGCCCTCCTCCACCGTTCCTTTACTCAGTCTCTTCCCCTGACCTCACTTAGGCCTTTTACTCCCATTAATCTGTTCTTCTACTTACATATATACAACACCATCCTATTAAGTACCCCCTCCCTTATGGAAGTTGTCAACAAAAATAAAAATAAGCCGGGCGTGGTGGCACACGCCTTTAATCCCAGCACTCGGGAGGCAGAGGTAGGAGGATCGACATGAGTTTAAGGCCACCCTGAGACTACATAGTTAATTCCAGGTCAGCCTGGACCAGAGTGAGACCCTACCTTGCAAACCAAAAAAATAATAATAATAATAAAAAATAATAATAATAATAATAAAAATAAACCAACAGAAAACTACAAAAAAAAAAAAATAGGTGGGCTGGAGAGGTTAAGGTGCTTGCCTGTGAAGCCCTAAGGACCTATGCTCAACTCTCCAGGTCCCGTGTAAGTCAGATACACAAGGTGACATAAGCACACAAGGTCACATGTGCACAAAAAGTAGCATGTGGGGGCTGGAGAGATGGCTTAGTAGTTAAGTCACTTGCCTGCAAAGCCTAAGGACCCAGGTTCAGTTCTCCAGGTCCCACATAAGCCAGATTCACATGGTGGCACATGCACCTGAAGTTCATTTTCAGTGGCTACAGGCCCTGGCACACCCATTCGCCCTCTCTCTCCCTCTCTCTCTCATATAAATAAATAAATAAATAAATAAATAAATAAATAAATAAGTAAGTAAATAAATAAATAAAGTGGCACATGTGTCTGGAGTTTGAGAGCAGAGGCTGGAGCCCTGGCATTCCAATTCTCTCTCTCTCTCTCTCATAAAGACAGTTAGGTGTGGTGGCATACACTTGTAATCCCAGAGCTAGGGAGGCCAGGTAAGAAAATTCTTGTGTGTTACTGGCCAGCAAGTTTAGCCTATTTGGCAAGATCCAAGAGAGACCCTGTCTCAAAACAGGCAGACAAAAGCCTAAATAAATCCCTTCCTCCATTTCAAAAAGTAAAACAGGTGGACAAGATTCATGAGGAATGCTACCGGAGACCCCACGAGCACATACACACACATACATGCATGTATAACCACACAGGCACACACACACACACACACACACACACACACAAGGCTAAGTAACCTACAATTTTGGGGACCCATATTCCTTCTCCTTATTTCTCAACTTTCCTAGGCCCTAACCTCTTCAGCAGTTAAGGTCTTGCCTAAAAAGCCAAAGGACCCAGGCTCAATGCTCCAGGACCCATGTAAGCCAGATGCGCATGGTGGCACATGAGTCTGGAGTTCCTTTGCAGTGGCTAGAGGCCCTGGTGCGCCCATTCTCTCTCCCTCCCTCTCTCTCTCTCTCCTCTCTATCTTTCTTGAATAAATAAATAAATTTTTAAATTTTTTTAAAAGATGGGGAAGAAGGAGACACACATCTGACCTTCAAGAGCATGGATGGGAAGTTAGACACATATCATGTGCATCACAAGCTGCAAGGGATCCTGGGAAATGCAGTCTTTATTCTCACTTTCTGGTTTGGAGAATTCTATTTATAAGGAAAAATACACTGAAAAGTGTGTGGTCATTAACCAACTCTATCATCTATGTTTGTTTCCACTCCCTTAGCCCCAAAACAACAGTAAAATGGGATTTACAGACATGAATCCTCAAGGACAGAAGCAAAGGAAATGACTGTAGATGAAAGGTAAATGTGACAGCAAAATAATGACATTTTCAGATTTGGGGATATTTCACCTCTCAAGCTCCAGCACTGCAAAAAAAAAAAAAAAGTAAGTAAATATCCAAAAGTTAAATAGACAATACAGTCAACTGATCTTTGAAAAACGCACCAAGAATATACAGTGGAAGTGGTGTGGAGGTGCATGGCTATACTCTCAGAACCTGAGGACTTAGGGCGGGAGGATCATGAGGTTAAGACCAGCTTAGAGGGCTACGAAGATGGCTCAGTGGTTAAAGCTTGCCTACTAGAGATAGAATCGCCCCAACCCCCACGTCTAAAGCCAGATACAAGACCAGCTTGGGCTACGTAGAGAAGCCCTGTCTAAGTAAATAAAATGAAGAAAGGAGAGTCCCTTCAATGAATGATGCTGGATAAAAACTGTATACCCATGTACTAAAGGATAAAACTGGACTACCTTACACCATTCATAAGAATTAATTTGAGGCTGAGCTGGAGAGGTGGCTTAGCATTTAAGGTGCTTGCCTGCAAAGCCTAAGAACCCCGGTTTGATTCTCCAGGTCCACGTAGGCCAGATGCACAAGGTGGTGCATGCATCTAGAGTTTGTTTGCAATGAATACAGACCCTGGAATGCCCATTCTCAAATTTTTTTTTTTTTTTTGAGGTAGGGTCTCACTCTAGCCCAGGCTGACCTGGAATTCCCTATGTAGTCTCAGGGTAGCCTCGAACTCACGGTGATCCTCCTACCTCTGCCTCCCGAGTGCTGGGATTAAAGGCGTGCCCCACCACACCTGGTTTAAAAAAATTTTTTTTAAGATAAAAAAATAGGGGGCTGGAGAGATGGCTTAGCGGTTAAGTACTTGCCTGTGAAGCCTAAGGACCTCAGTTCGAGGCTCAATTCCCCAGGACCCACGTAAGCCAGATGTACAAGGTGGTGCATGCATCTGGAGTTCATTTACAGTGGCTGGAGGCCCTGGTGTGCCCATTCCCTCTCTCTCTCTCTCTCTCTCTCTCTCTCTGCTTCTCTCTCTCTCTCTCTCTCTGTCGCTCTCAAATCAATCAATCAATCAATCAATCAATCAATAAAATGAAGTGGATAGAAAAAAAAAGAAAACAAGGTGGAAGGAGAGTGCTGACCCTCAAGTTGTCCTCTGATCTCCACACATGCACTGTGGCACACGTGCACCCACACTTACACATGTGATCATGCACACATGCACACAAAATGAATAAATAAAATATTTTTTAAAAAAATTAAACAAGGAGGGGGGCTGGAGAGATGACTTAATGCTTGAGGCACTTACCTGCAAAGCCAGAGGACCCAGGTTCAATTCCCCAGAGCCCACATAAGCCAGATGCACAAGGTGATGCTTGCATCTGGAGTTCATTTGCAGTGGCTAGAGGCCCTGACATGCCCATTCTTTCTCTCTCCCTCTCTATCTGTCTCTCAAATAAATAAATAAAAATAAAATATTTTTTAAAAATAAGCAAAGAGGGCTGGAAAGATGGTTTATCGGTTTAAGCACTTGCCTGCAAAGCCAAAGGACCCAGGTTTGCTTCTCCAGGACCCACGTAAGCTAGATGCACAAGGTGGCACATGCATCTGGAGTTTGTTTGCAATGTCATGAGGCCCTGGTGCCCATTTTCTCTGTCTGTCTGTCTGTCTCTCTCTCTCTCTCTAATAAAAAATAAATAAAATATTTTTAAAAAGCAATTCTCAAATAGATAAGTGTTGAAGTATGTAAAAAAAGATACACCTCCCCCCACAATGTTAATAGTGTGGAAACTGTTACGACCATTGTGCACAACATGGCAGAAGTCCCTCAAAATCTTAAAACTAGCCAGCAGGGCTGGAGAGATGGCTTAGCAGTTAAATGCTTGCCTGTGAAGTCTAAGGACCCCAGTTCGAGGCTCGATTCTCCAAGACCCATGTAAGCCAGATACACAAGGGCGCACATGTATCTTGAGTTCATTTGCAGTGGCTGGAGGCCCCTGGCGCACCCATCCTCACTCTCTACCGGCTTATTTCTGTATCTCTCTCTCTCAAATAAATAAATAAAAATAAAATATTTGGGCTGGGTGTAGGGGCACACGCCTTTAATCCCAGCACTCGGGAGGCCATGAGTTCAAGGCCACCCTGAGACTACATAGTGAGTTTCAGGTCAGCCTTGGCTAGAGTGAAATCCTACCTCGAAAAAACAATAAATAAATAAATAAATAAATAAATAAATAAATAAATAAGTAAAATATTTTTTAAAAAAGAAAGAAAGAAAAAAACCTAGGCCAGGCATGGTGGTGCACACCTTTAATCTCAGTACTCAGGAGGCAGAGGTAGGAGGATCTCCTTGAGTTCGAGGCCACCCTGAGACTACACAGTGAATTCCAGGTCAGCCTGGGCTAGAGCGAGACCCTACCTCAAAAAAAAAAAAAAAAAAAAAAAAACTTAAAACTAGAACTCCTACATAACCCAGCAACGCCACTTCTGATAGCACGTCTCATGAAACCCAGACACAGCTACATGCCCCTGCTCCCAACAGCCTTATTCACAGTAGGCAAAATACACAAGCAACCTAAGCGTCTGTGGACCAGCTGAATGCATAAAGAAGGGAGGTATAAATATGATGGATCACCATCTAGCCATAAAAAGAAGGACATCCTGGAGCTGGGGACCCACATAAGCCAGATGCACAAGGGGGCACATGCGTCTGGAGTTTGTTTGCAGTGGCTGGAGGCCTTGGTGCACCCATTCTCTCTTTCTCTCTGCCTCTTCCTCTCTCTCTCTCTCAAATAAATAAATAAAAATATATTTTTTAAAAAAGGGCATCCTGGGCTGGAGAGATGGCTTAGCGGTTAAGGCGCCTGCCTGCGAACCCTAAGAATGCTGGTTCCAATCTCCAGCTGTTCCAATCTCCAGGTCCCACATTTAGCCAGATGCAAAGTGATGCAAGGGCGCAATGCCGCACTTGACCACAAGGGGGCGCACACATCTGGATTTCGTTCACAGCAGCTGAGAGACTGCTGGTGCGCCCATTCTCTAACTGGCTCCCTCTGTATCTTTCTCTCTGTGTGTGTCTCTCTCCAAAAAATAAAAAAATAAAAAAATAAATAAAAGGACTTCCTACCATTTGTGACCACATAGATGAGCCTT
Organism: Orientallactaga sibirica; assembly: GCA_036365145.1. Taxonomy (NCBI): domain Eukaryota; kingdom Metazoa; phylum Chordata; class Mammalia; order Rodentia; family Dipodidae; genus Orientallactaga; species Orientallactaga sibirica. The sequence continues at coordinate 24,943,019 of JAEOAD010000032.1, read as the reverse complement.
GAGGGCATTACAGTTGGGAAAAGACAAAGAGTATAGGATCTCACTTTTAATGAAAAGTCAGACTCACAAACACAGTGAGATGGTGGTGGTCACAGAGGACAAAGGCTGGTAACAAGATGAATGCTGGGGATCTAACACACAGCATGATGACTGTAGTTAACAATACCAGGCCATGCATTTGAAACTTGCTGAGAGAGTAGATATGAAAGGACCCCACTGTACACATATACAAAAAAACAAAAACAGCTGTATGAGGTCGCAGGTGTGACAACTAACTTGACTGTAATTATTTCAGTGTGTGTGTATGTGTCAAAGTATCAAGTTGCACTTATCACATATATATGTGTGTGGATAGATAGATAGATAGTCAATTTTATTTGTCATTTCCTAGGAAGAGGGGAGAAATCAGGAACACCTCATCAGAAGCAGCTGGCAGAAGGAAAGGATTCATTTCAGGCTTACAGTTTCTTGGAGCTTCGTTGTGGTGCGGAAAGCATGGCAGAGCAGAGACTGGGCACCACATACTGACACATCAGCTGGGAGGGAGCAGCAAGTGTGAGCTTGTTAGTCAGGCCGGGCTAATACCAGCTCGGGACTGAGTAGGAGGCTTCATCACAAATGCATGAGACTGGGGGACATTTTACACTCAAACCACCACACACACACACACACACACACACACACAAGTGTCCCAGTGTGTGTGTCTGGATGGAGATACGTAAGGCCCTTCCCTTCATCTCCATGCCTGTTTGGCTTTTTTTTTTTTTTTTTTTTGGTTTTATGGTCTCACTCTGATCCAGGCTGACCTGGAATTAACTATGTATTCTCAGGTGGCCTTCCCTTCAATCCTCCATGCCTGTTTTCCCCAGCCTAGAATCCTCTTTTGTTTGACTATCACTAGTAAGATCTAATTGCCAACACAGGCCATCAGTGGTACCTAAGAGATCAAGTAGCCAGAATCATTTCAGAGTGGATTTTCCTCTTCTCCATGAAATAAACAAGGGCCTGAGATCAACCCCACGATCCTGTCCCCACCAGGCCAGGCGGTGGGCCATGATGTGTGCCCATAGTCTCATAAATGCTATTATTTGGGTAGGTTTTTTTTTTTCCAGGAGGGAAAATGTTTCTCCTGCAATAATGCTAATAGATGGAACTGGGCTCCATTTCCTGGCTTTGAGGTAATGAGAAATTAATTACCATACTTTATAAGTAATAGTTACCACTCACAGCATTCCGTTAGAAGTAAATATATCATAAATAGTTACTATTAGACCAATGGGTAGTGGATTGGGCAGCCGGTCGTCCATAAATCCTTTTTCAACAGACATGTTATTTCTTCTGGGGAGCAAACAGATTTGTTTTAGATCAGAGAGTCAACTGACAGATGGCCTTTGTAAAAACACACCATTTGTATAAATAAATTATAGTTTTCCTATGGCATTCTGTATTTGTAGATTCAGTGGGGCGGGAGGATGAAGAATGAATGACCTCGTTCCTTACAATGAGCCTAACCTGGCAAGAACAGTTTAGGTGAGGGATCGCACGGTACAGACCTGCCAACACGGCTACTTTCAGTCCAGGTCCTCTAGGTGTTCACTGTCACTTCCTATTGTAAGGATCACGATAACAGGAGGCCCGCCCAAAGCGCAGTCCTGAGAAGCCGAGAGACAGCACCCTGTGCATCACCCTTAGCCCTGGGCTCCATTTCCCTCAGACTTCGTGGTACCATGGGTCTTAGCTCCCTAACCCTCTGCATGATTGAGGCTGATGGTGTATTTGTCTTAAAGACCCAAAGCATTTCATGTTTCCTTTAAACTACACATATTAAAACATCTGGTAGAATCCCTTAAAATCCAGACTCAGAGCCTGGGGAGGTGGCTCAGTCATTAAAGGCACTTGCTTGCAAAGCCTGCAGGCCCAGGTTTGATTCCCCAGGACCCACGTAAAGCCAGATGCACAAAGTGATGCATGCATCTTGAGTTCATTTGCAGAAGAAGGAGGCTCTGATATGCCCATACTTTCCCTCTCTCTCTCTCTCTCTCTCTCTCTCTCTCTCTCTCTCTCTCTCTCTCTGTATCTCTCTCCCTTCCTCCCTCCCTCTCAAATAAACAAAGTAAAATAAAATCCCCCAAGACTCTGAGTCTGCAGGATCTACATCTTGCTTTGGTCTGATCATTCCTCACTACACTTCTAGTCATCTCTTTTGGAATGGGAATGTTTTCTTAGGGCCACTGCATATTGGAAGTGTGTGACTTGTTTTGTTGATTTTTTTTTTTTTTTGAGAAAGAGAAAGAGAGACAGAGAATGGGAGTGCCAGCATCCTCTCAGCAGCTGTGAACGAACTCCAGATGTGTGAGTCCCCTTGTGTGCAAGTGTGTGCACCCTTGCATCACTTTGCGTCTGGCTAAACGTGGGACCTGGAGATTGGAATGGGTCTTCTTAGGCTTGGCAGACAGGTGCCTTAACCACCAAGCCATCTCTCCAGCCTTTTTTTGATTTTATAGGTGCTCACAGTTAAGAGTTTGTCTTACATCTCAGAAGAGTGAACAGTGCTTGGGCTATTAAACACTATGGACACTTGTGACATTGGACCTGAATGCATTTTGCATTATGAGACAGTTACGAGCTTATGGAATGAAATGATTTAAAAGTGATGGCTGGGGTGGTGGCGCACACCTTTAATCCCAGCACTAGGGAGGCAGAGGTAGGAGGATCGCCATGAGTTCGAGGCCACCCTGAGACTACAGAATGAATTCCAGGTTAGCATGAGCTAGAGTGAGACCTTACCTGGAAAAACCAAAATAAATAAATAAATAAATAAATAAATAAATAAATAAATAAAACTAATACACTTCAGTTTAACATTGACAAGGAGTAGACCATTGGTAGTTAATCTTCATGATCAACTTGAACCAGGTGGTTTTAGAACCACCTAGGAGTCAACTGCTCCCCACCCTGGGTATGTCAGAGAGGGCAATTCCAGAGAGGGTTAACTGAGGAGGGAAGACCCACCCTAAATGTGAGCGGCTTGGCAAGACTGAATAATTGGGGGGAAGGTCTGCTGAGTGCCAGCATTCTTCTTGGTTCCCGACTGCAGACCCAGTGTGACCAGCCGCCTCATGCTCCCATCACCGTGCTTTCCCTGCTGCAATGGACAGCAGTCCTCAAACCATGCGCCACAATAAAACCTTCCTCCCTTAAGTTGGTTGCTAGGCACGAGGCTGCACTGAGGAAAGGAACTAACAAAGCTCTGGCTGCGGGCAGTTTCGGTGCCGTCTCCTGATTCTCGTCAACCCTCTGCAGTGAACAACTTGGACACTTGAACGAAAGTGATACTGGAGCTGGGGAGATGGCTTAGTGGTCAAGGCACTTGCCAGCAAAACCAAAGGACCCAGGTTCAATTCCCCAGGATGCACGTAAAACAGATGCACAAGGAGGCACATGTATCTGGAATTTGTTTGCAGTGGCTGGAGGCCCTGGTGCACCCATTCTATCTGCGTCTTTCATGCTTCTAAATAAATAAATAAATAAATACCTTTTTAAAATGTGATACTGTTTTAATTTTCATTTTTGTTATTATTTTTTTTTGGAGAGAGAGGGAGAGGAAGACAGATAGAGATGGGCATGCCAGCAGCCTCTCAGCTGTTGCGAACAAAATCCAGATGCATGCGCCCCCTTGTGGTCAAGTGCGGCATTGCGCCCTTGTATCACTTTGCATCTGGCTAAACTTGGGACCTGGAGATTGGAACCAGCGTTCTTAGTCTTGGGAGATAGGTGCCTTAACCACTAAGCCATCTCTCCAGCCCCATTTTTGTTTTTTTAAAAAATTATTTAATGCCAGAGCTGAAGAGGTAGAGGTAGGAGGATCACTGTGAGTTCAAGGCCATCCTGAGATTACATAGTGAATTTCAAGTCAGCCTGGGCTAGAGCAAGACCCTATGACAAAAACAAAGGGGGGGGGCTGGAGAGATGCCTTAGCAGTTAAGGCGCCTGCCTGCGAAGCCTAAGAACGTTTGTTCAAATCTCCAGGTCCTACATTTAGCCAGATGCAAAAATGACGCAAGCACACAATGTCGCACATGTACACAAGGGGGCGCACACATCTGGAGTTTGTTCACAGCAGCTGAAAAGGCCCTGATGCACCTCTTCCTCTCTCTCTTTCTCTCTCTCTCTCTTTCTGTCTGTCTCTCTCAAATTTAAAAAAAAAAAAAAAAAAAAAAGATTTGGGCCTGGAGAGATGGCTTAGCAGTTAGGCACTTGCCTGTGAAGCCTAAGGACTCTGGCTCAAGGCTCAATTCCCCAGGACCCAAGTAAGCTAGATGCACAAAGTGGCACATGCATCTGGAGTTCATCTGCAGTGGCTGGAGGCCCTGGTGCACCTATTCTCTCTCTACCTCTTTCTCTCTCTGTCTGTCGCTCTCAAATAAGAGAGAGAGTCAGAGAGAGAGAGGGAGACAGATAGAGAATGGGCATGCCAGTGGCCTCTCAGCCACTGTGAACAAACTCCAGACACATGCGCCCCCTTGTGAGGGACGTGCGGCATTGCGCCCTTGTGTCACTTTACATCTGGCTAAACATGGGACCTGGGAAATTGAACGGGCATTCTTAGGCTTGACAGGCAGGAGCCTTAACCACTAGGCCATCTCTCCAGCCCTCTGTGTCCTTTTTTTAAAAGAATGTGATCCTCCTCTATGAATGATTAACACCCCAAGCCATCTGTTCTGATCAAGGACATAAAAGTTGAACATCACTCATGGCTACCATTCAAAATAGTGCAACATGAAAGACTTCACATGTTTCTAGCTACATTGTTTTTTGTTTTTTGTTGTTGTTGTTTTTTTGGTGTTTTTTTTTTTAAGCCAGATTGATTGCCTGGTATTTCCCAGCTATAAGGTCCTTTCAGAAGCTTTATTTATTCTTTAAAATGATGGATGCTGCTGAGCTTGGTGTTTGCATTCATAACCACAGACCCTAAGCTTCGCTTTAGAGTTATGCTAATGGGTGCTTTGAGGAAATTAAAATAGACCCAAACTTCCATCCAAGGAAGTGCTCAACCAATAATGTCCTTTTTTTTTTTCTGAGACAAGGTCTCCCAAGTGCTGGGATTAAAGGCATGCATTGGTTTACGCAATGCTGGAGATGGAACCGGGGCTTGCTAGGCAAACACTCGACCAACCGAGCTACGTCCCCAATCCTCCATCTGTTTGGAAGACTCTTGGGGAAATTCAGCTTTCTTCAAAAGAGATTGGAAAACAGAACAACATTAATTTGGATATATAAATCTTGCACACATAACTTGCATGTCAAACATAAATATATATCTACATGTACACAGTCCTAAAGGAAGAGGCAAAAAATCAGGAAATGAATAGATCTTAGACAGATTAAAGATTATCACAAGTAGTATGTGTCATATAATGGATTGGAAAAAAACTACGAAAAGAGATGTCCACTCAATTCACATATCATACATTGGATCATAAGAAAGGAAACAGGTTTGAGCCAAGCATGGTGATGCCTGTAATCCCAGAGCTGGCAGAGTGGAGGCAGGAGGATCAGTTCGAGGCCAACCTTGTGTACATAAGAGCCTATCTTGAGAAGGAAGGAAGGAGGGAGGGAAAGGAAGGAAAAGGAAAGAAAGGGAAGGAGGGAAAGGGAAGAAAATGAAGCAGCTTTTAGGGGGCAAATTGAGGAAGATCCTTTTAAAATGAATGACCTGTGGATGAATTTCCAGTAGATGCAGCAGGACGGGAATCTGGTTGATGGCTGGCTGATTTGATTGGTTTCTTTTTCCTTTTGTCTCTGATTGGAGAAGCAGTTCACTCTGCATCTCAATAAAACTTGACTAGACATCCCAGTTGCTAATGGAGTCAACTCAGAATCAATACCTATATTCATCACACACACACACACACACACACACACACACACACACAGGTCAAGGGTTAATAAAACATTTGTAGTGTAATTGCAATCAAGCTCCTGTAATTACAGTGTTTGCTGCTTCCTTGGGGATATGTACTGGGAGGGGCTCAAGGGGCTGTCAATCAAGTGACCAAGTATAAAAATTCCATCACTTAAAGCAAATGCACTCCCTTGACATCAGGTTAAGATGTGACTGAGACCATGAGCCTACAACTTCTTCTTTGATTATTTTTTAAATATTTTTTTTTATTATTTGAGAGAGAAAGGGAGAGAGGGCAGGTAGAGAGAATGGGCACGCCAGGGCCTCTAGCCACTGCAAACGAACTCCAGATGCATGCATCCCCTTGTGCATCTGGCTTACCTGGGTCCTGGGGAATTGAACCTGGGTCCTTAGCCTTTGTAGGCAAGTACCTTAACTACTAAGCCATCACTCAAGCCCAACCTGTCAGTTCTTAACTCTCTATAAATGTATTCACCCGCTCTCTGCCTCAGTTTCTCTATCTGTGTAGAGAAAAGAAAATAGTGCTTACCCCATGAAGATCAAATGAGTTCGTATGGGTGAAGTGCTTTTCATAGTGCACTGAGTCTAGATTCAGCAGTGTGAACTCTTATTATCAGTTATTACCCAACTTGTCAGAGGTTTTCTGAGCTGACGGTCACTACAGAGCTCCAGATGATCATGTTGACTATTTTTTAAAATATTTTATTATTTATTTATTTATTTGAGAGAGAGATACAGAAATAGGCAGGTAGAGAGAGACAGAGAGAATGGGTGCACCAGGGCCTCCAGCCACTGCAAACGAGCTCCAGATGCATGCACCCCCCTTGTGCATCTGGCTTACGTGGGTCCTGGAGAATTGAGCCTCGAACTGGGGTCCTTAGGCTTCATAGGCAAGTGTTTAAGCGCTAAGCCATCTCTCCAGCCCCATGTTGACTATTTTAAACATGACTTTTATTTATTTGAGAGAGAGATACAGAAATAGGCAGGGGGAGAGAGAGAGAGATAGAATGGGCATGCCAGGGCCTCCAGCCACTGCAAACAAACTTCAGATGCATGTGCCTCCTTGTGCATCTGGCTTACATGGGTACTGGGGAATGGAGCCTCAAACCAGGGTCCTTAGACTTCACAGGCAAGTGCTTAACCGCTAAGCCATCTCTCCAGCCCCATGTTGACTATTTTAAATACATCCTAATCACACACACTGTCATCTCTGTGTTCAATTTTTGCTTATGTGATAAGTGTTCACGATCATGGGCTGGGAGTGTAGCTCAGTGGGTAAAGCCTGGTATGCATGAGCCAAGCATCAAATAAACTGGGTGTGGAGGTGCACACCTGTCATCCCAGGACTGAAAAGGTGCAGGTAAGAGGATCAGAAGTTTAAGGTCATCCTTGGCTATGTAGTCAGTTAGAGATCAGGCTGAATTCCATGAAACTTTGTCTCAAACAAAAGAAAAATCACATAGAAAGAGCCATATGGGGGCTGGAGAGATGGCTTAGCGGTTAAGGTGCTTGCCTGCAAAGCCTGAGGACCCATGTTCAATTCTCCAGGTCCCACGTAAGCCAGACATACAATGTGATGCAAGTGCAAAGCTGCACGCATGTACAAGATGGCACATGCAGCAAGTTTGATTGCAGTGGCTGGAGGTCCAAGAGGGCTAGAGAGATGGCTTAGTGGTTACGGCGCTTACCTGCAAAACCAAAGGACCTCGGTTCTATTCCCCAGTACCCACGTAAGCCAGATGCACAAGGTGGCACACGTGTCTGGGGTTTGTTTGCAGTGGCTGGAATCCCTGGAGCACCCATTCTCTTTCCCTTTCTCTTTCTCCTCTCTCTCTCATTCATTCACTCTGCATCTTTCCCTCTAAGAAAGAAAGAAAGAAAGAAAGAAAGAAAGAAAGAAAGAAAGAAAGAAAGAAAGAAAGAAAGAAAAAGAAAGAAAGAAGAAAGAAGGGAAGGAGGGAAGGAGGGAAGGAGGGAAGGAGGGAGGGAGGGAGGAAAGGAGGAAGGAAGGAAGGAAGGAAGGAAGGAAGGAAGGAAGGAAGGAAGGAAGGAAGGAAAAGGATGAACCATATAGGGTCTGGAGAGATGGCTCGGCCAGTAAGGCTGTGCAAACATGAGGATCTGTGATCGATCCCTACCACCACATTAAAAAAAAAGCTGGGGCTGGAGAGATGGCTTAGCAGTTAAGGCGCCTACCTGGGAAGCCTAGGAATGCTTGTTAGATTCTCCAGGTCCCACGTTTAGCCAGATGTAAAGTGATGCAAGGGCGCAATGCTGCACTTGCCCACAAGAGGGTGCATGCGTCTGGAGTTTGTTCACAGAGGCTGAGAGGTCACTGGCATGCCCATTCTCTCTCTCTCTCTCTCTCTCTCTCTCTCTCTCTGTCTCTCTGTCTCTCTGTCTCTGACTCTCTCCCCCCTCAAAAAAAAAAAAAACCTGGGCATGTCCATGCCCACCTATAACACCAGCACTGAAAGTGGCAGAGACAGGAGGATCACATGGAACTCCCTAGCCAGCCTAATCATAAAAATAATAAATAAACAAATAAGAAAACCAGGGCTCCAGGTTCAGTGAGAGATTCTGTCTCAAAGAAAGAAGGCAGAAGAGTGAGATAGTGACAAAGACGAGGAGGACCTAGGGTGCTGCACACACAGGGTGTTCATAGCCTCACGCTCACATGCATATACCACACACCTCCTATACCACACATACAATAAAATAATAAGAAATGAAGCCGGGTGTGGTGGCGCATGCCTTTAATCCCAGCACTCGGGAGGCAGAGGTAAGAGGATCACCATGAGTTCAAGGCCACCCTGAGAATACATAGTGAACTCCAGGTCAGCCTGAACTAGAGTGAGACCCTACCTCGAAAAACCAAAATATATATATATAAGAAATGGGCTGGAGAGATGGCTTAGCGGTTAAGACGCCTGCCTCCTAAGCCTAAGAACACCAGTTCCAATCTCCAGTGGTTCGAATATCCAGATCCCACGTTTAGCCAGATGCAAAGTGACGCAAGGGTGCAATGCCGCACTTGACCACAAGGGGGCGCACACATCTGGATTTCGTTCACAGCAGCTGAGAGGCTGCTTGTGTGCCCATCTCTGTCTGTCTTCTTCTCCCTCTCTGTCTGTCTCTCTCCAAAAAAAATACTGACCATATGTACTATTTTTATTGAAGATTACAAGAGAATGTGAATCTAGTATACACTGGTGAATTACTCAACTACATTTCGGTAAGCCTGGGTGCTTGGGGAGGAGAAGGAGTCTTTTTCAAGCACTCATAGAAGGCTCTGGAACTCTCTTGAATGCTCATCTGAAGACTATATCTGGTAAAAATAAATAAATAAGAAGGAAGATGCCTCCTCTAGGAATCCGCAAAGACGCTGTTAGGAGACATCTCAGGGGTCATGTGAAATCCTGTAGCTGCATGCCTCAGAAAGAGGACTTTATCCTGCGTGGACTTCAGACCTGTTACGGACCTCCCAAGAGGAGCAAAGTTGCAAAAGGAAGCAGGGAAGGGTTAGACAGAAGGATGAAGGATGCCGTCAACTAAGGCCATGGCATTCCGGGGAGTTTGGGAAGCCACTGGAGACTTAAACAGAAAAAGATCTCTTTAAAAATATTTTATCTGTTTATTTATTTGTGCATGTGTGTGAGAGAGAGAGAGAGGCAGAGAGAGAGAGAATGGGTGCGCCAGGGCCTCCAGCCACTGCAAACTCCAGACACAAGAGCCACGTTGTGCATGTGGCTTATGTGGGTCCCAGGAGAATCGAACCTGGATCCTCTGGTTTTGCAGGTCAGCGCCTTAAGGGCTAAGCCATCTCTCCAGCCCAAAAGGTTTATGACATATGCATGATTGGAGGAAGTCAGAGAGAAAGATGACTGGATTCTCAGTAAACCAACAACAAAAATTTAAAAACACCATGTGTTTAAAATGCCCACGCTCTCGGTTTAAAGCTATCTACAAATGCCAGCTGTTGTCCTACCCAATGGCATATGCATGTTGGAGGGGGTCACGGATGCTTCGATTCGTCCCACTCAAGCCATCACAGGCTTTCGGTCACTTCAAAGTCTCCCAACTCCCTCCACAGCGACACGTTTATGGCCTGAAGCACACAACAATATGACCACATGGTAAGGGGCTTGGAAAACATGCAAGGCCAGACCCTTCTCTTTCACCTGGCTTTTTCTTTTTTGAAGAGATCAGAAGGCTGCCTCTCAGAGCCCTGATTCATCAAGAAGAGATCAGAGGAAGCAGGGACGGTTCCTCCACGTTAACATTCCCCACTGAGATCAATTGGTCTGGCCCCTAGCCCTGGGCCTTGCCAGCATCTCCCAGAACAAGAGAGCTTCCACTAGCAACCAAGATCTACTAATGGCCATTGTCACACCTGGTATTACCCATCACGCCCCTCCCCACACAATGAGTTTTCTAGAAACTAATGAAAACTGTTCCTTAAGACAACAATCCCTGTGTGAACCCCAATACCCATTGGGAGATCACCAATTAAAGTCACCCAATTAAAAATTATGCCTATGCAACACAGTCTAGCCCACCAAAACACACATCTGCCACTTCCAACATTACATCCTCCTGAGATTCGACATGGGTCTCCCACGTCTGAAAAGCCAGATGGACATGGATGGAGATTGCCAGTTCTTGTGGCCTGGGCCCCGGGTGCTCCCCAGTGATGGTCTCAGTGGTGGGTTTGGAATTATTTCAGGACAGGGGAGCATGGGAAAAGGTGTTCCCTTTGCCTTCACCTTTGAGCACCCACATCTCCTCCTCCTCCTTAGCGAAGGTGGATGGGGCTGACAAGAGACTGTGGACGGTGATGTCCAACAGGGCCTCTCCGTCCCCACCTCCATCCCGCTGTAGCTCTGCCAGCTCGGTGGCTGGAGGAGGAGGAGGAGGAGGCCTGGCGGTTTCATCATTAATACCGCAGAAGGAAGGACAATAGCTCATCACGCCCCCACGAAAAAAAATAATAATAAAATAAAATTTTTCAAAAAGCCCCCCGAATCCGACGTCGTCCAGGTCGTCTGGAAGCCTGGGCTGGCGGGGGATGAAGCTGAACGACTCCTCCTAGAGGTAGATATGTGGAGAAGGAGCAATCCCTTCTCCCTCCTCCTCCTCCTCCTCCCCCCCACCCCCGCCGCTACTATCCGCGGCCCAGAGAACTGCCGCTTGCCGCCATTGACACGCACCGATAAAACCCCAAGAAAGGCGACAAGGGTCCAGCCCCGGGGACGGCGCGGCGCGGCGCGAACCTGCGCCCGGGCGAGGGGCGCGCCGAGGGCACCGGGGCGCAGGGAGCAGAGCGGCGCAGCACCAGGTGAGCCCCGCCGTGGCCATGGCATTATTGTTTTTTGGGGGGGACTCCGGGGTCTGGAAACAAAACACGCTGCCGTGGATGGGGGGAGCAGTGCAGTAGAGGACCAAAGAGGAGCCACCCTGACTCTCTCGGTATCCATTCCTCCCCCCCGCACACACACACCCCATCTCCTCCTCCTCCTCCTCACTGCGGGCGCACCCCGAGATCGCCGACCCACCTCTGCCAAAGAAAATTAATAAATCGATCTGCCCAACTTGCTTCCTTGGGAAATTTATATTTAAAAAGAGAGAGAGGAGAAGGGGGGAGGAGGTGTCGCTTAAGACGCGGTAAATTAAAAATAATCCTGCGGTGGGGCGAGGGGCGAGGGGGGTCTCCCCCGGAGCATCTCGTAGAGAGGATGATGCGGGGTGCAACCGGCAAGCCAGGGCGAGGCTGGTCCTCCGAGGGTTCCGAGGATGCGGAGTTGGGGTGCGCAGAGGAGGGAGGCGACCGCCCACGGGGACTGGGCGGGGGGAGGGGAGGGGGGACTGTGCCAAGGCCGAGGGCGCGCGACCAGGGCGGCTCGGGGCCTCCGGGGTGTCCCCCACCCCACTCCCGGGCTGGATGCGAGCTGCGCCGGGTTGACAATGGAAGAAGCGCGGGAGGGGAGGGGAGGGAAGGGATCGCGATCGGAGGGAGGGCGGCGCCGGGCGCGCGGGGGGGAAGGTCAGGCCGGGGGCGCGGGCGCGCTCTCCCGCCGTGGCGGTGGAGGAGAGGGCGCGGGGAGTCCTCCCCCCTCCACCTTTCCCGGCTCCCCGGGGGCACCTCCCCCTCGGGTTCCCTTTCCGGGGCGACCGGTGTGATTTCCCCGGGAAATGGCGGCTCCTGCGCGGTTCTCCGGAGCGGGTCTCTCAAGTTCCCCCGCTTTGCGCGGGAAAATAATAATAATTATTAATAATAAATACCGAGCAGAATAGAATCGAAGTAAAAGTGGGCGCAGGGCAGGAAGAGGCTGGCCCAGGGCGCGGGCCACCGTGCCAATCTCGCGCGCGCGCGAGCGCGTGTGCTGCTTTGGATGAGAACCAGTCCAACCTCCCTCGGGTGCCAGCCCGCTATCCAGGTGCCACCCGTGCCAGCCTGGCCGGCCTGGAGATCGATCGCTCCCAGGGGTGTGTGTGTGTGTTTCCATGCCTTTCCTCGTGGGGGCGCCCTCAGCTCCTGCCCTCTTTGTTCCTTACAACAATGGCCAGAGCAGGCATTGGTTCTCCCCAAGACCCATATGAGCCTTCTCCAAGAACTGAACAGGATTGATTGTTTGGTGGGTGAAATGAGTCACTAGGGGTCCCTGATTTAGGCCTGGCTTATTGTTGGGCATTTGGGCAGAGGCCTTGGGGGTTGGTGGAGAGTGACAAGGGCGAGAAGAAATGGGCTGAGAATCCAAAGTCTGGGGGTGCGTATGGAAGACCAGGCAAATTGGGAAACATTAGCAGAATTGTAGGGTAGTTGCCCTGGGGAGCGCTTAGTAAGGCCTTGTCCACTTCGGGGCATTCAAAACAAGAGCCCACAGACCCTGAGAGCCCGTGGAGTGGTCAGCCCACCCTAACAAATGGTGGGCCTCACCTTTGTCGCTTGTTTGTGTTTGTGTTGAAATACAACTGTGCCCTCATTGGCCTGCTCAGTCGCTACTCGCGTGGTTCAGTGGGTGAGATTAAAAGGGAAACATTTCTAAGGGTGAGAGTCTTCAATTATGCTGTTTCAAAACAAACTAAGTTGTGTATAATTCTCAATCTGCGCTTACAGGCTGAAAGTTGTGACTTAGCCCTCTAGAAGCTCCGTGTGTGTTCAGATGAATGGCTCAGAGCGCCAAGGCTCCGGGCCCTACTTTGAGGGTTGTTAGAATCGCCTTGCTGGAGGGGGCGGGGATTCTATCTTGACAAAATAACAATGTACACCTTTAAAACCCCTTCTTTTTCCTGCATCCAAGTTTCCTCTTAAAACGTACCCACTTCTCCTCTCCTCCGGTTTTCCTGCGCTAACACATCACCACCTCCCCTGGACCCATTATCGTCAGAACGTCCAGCGTTATTAAATGGGTTCTGTTATTTCTGAATGCTGCAAAGAGAGTTTACCTCTGTGGATCCAGAATGCCACCCCCCGCCCCAAGATTCTGACCCTACTCCCACGCCTTTCAGTCTTCTTTCCAGTTCCCCGGGTTTGCGAGGTGCCTCTGGCCTGCTGTGCCCCAGCGGGTGGCCTTACCCTGCTAGTTATTGTCTGAGCCAAGCACAACTGTTTTCTCTGCCTCCTGCCAGCAAAGCGGGAGGTGAATTCTGATGTAGGCAACTTGAAATGGAAGATATCTACAACTATGGAGAGGAATGTGCAAACATTCAACTGTCTTTCATTCTGAAGTTAGATGCCGTCGAGGTAGGGGTGTGTGTGTGTGTGTGTGTGTGTGTGTGTGTGTGTGTGTGCGCGCGCCCGCGCGCGCACGCGCTGCTGAGAGGGGTAGGTAACTGATCGTTCAGCAAGCACATACTGAGCAGCATAAACTCTTAAACAGTCTGCGTGGAGGAAGCCCTACAAATGTGAAGAAGCCTCCACAGCAGGCCTGGGAGATAATAAAATGAATATGCAGGCAAACGGGGTTAAAAATGAAGTTGGTAGGGCTGGAGACATGGTTCAGTGGTTAAGGTGCTTGCCTGAAATGCCTGAAGACCCCGGTTCAATTCCCCAGTACCCATGTAAAGCCAGATGCACAAAGTAGTGCGCACATCCGGAGTTCGTTTACAGTGGCTAGAGGCCCTGGTGTGCACATTCTCATTCTCTCTCCCTCTCTCTCCCTCTCTCTCTTTCTCTCTCTCTGCTTCCAAATAATTTTTGTTTGTTTTTCGAGGTAGGGTCTCATTCTAGCCCAGGCTGATCTGGAATTTACTATGTAGTCTCAGGGTGGCCTCAAACTCACAGTGATCCTCCTACCTCTGCCTCCCAAGTGCTGGGATCAAAGGTGTGCGCCACCATACCTGGCTCACAAATAATTTTTTTAAGTGAAGTTGGTGAGCTGGCGGGAAAAGAGATACTTCCATATATGGCCTACGGCTGTGTAGGTTGATAGAGCTAATTTGGAGGGCAGCTTGACACTATTAAATAATTAAATAATTAAATAATTAACGAGCACACCCTATGGCCCAGCATTCTGTTTCCTAGGTGCCGTCCTGACAAAGCAAGCATCCGCATGCTCCCATGTCTAAGCATATTCACTGCAAAGTGTTGGTACTTGTGACTTTGGAAATCACCTGACAGCCATAAATAGGGAATGGTTGAGCTCTGCATGACTGTCTTCTGGAATACTAGGCAGCAATTAAAAATAATGAAACTGAAGCCGGGCGTGGTGGCGCACGCCTTTAATCCCAGCACTCAGGAGGCAGAGGTAGGGGATCGCCATGAGTTCAAGGCCACCCTGAGATTGCATAGTGAATTCCAGGTCAGCCTGGGCCAGAGTGAGACCCTACCTCGAAAAAACAAAAATAATAATAATAATGAAACTGGACTGGAAAGATGGCTTACCAGTTAAGGTGCTTGCCTGTGAAGCCTAAGGACCCAGGCTTGATTTCCCATTACCCATGTAAACCACATGCACATGATGGTGCATGTGTCTGGACTTCGTTTGCAGTGGCTAGAGGCCTGGAGTGCCCATTCTCTTTCTCTGCCTATCTAACAATCTATCTCTATCTCTGTCTGTCTCATAAATAAGTGCATAAATAAGTAAATAAGTAAATAATGAAGCCAGTGTGTAGATGCAGAGACAGAGTAAGATCACCAAGGCATGCTACAAATGAAAAAAAAAAAAGATAGAGACAAATTGGAACTGGAGGTGTAGCTCAGTAGGAAGAGTACTTACCTAGCATGCACAAAGTCCTGGGTTTGACCCCCAGCACTGCAAAACCCGAGTGTGGTGACCCATGGGTGTAAACCCAGCATGCAAGGACAGAGGCAGAAGATCAGGGTCATCTTCAACTACATAGCAAGTTCAAGGCCAGCCAGGGCTACATGAGAGGCTGTTTCAAAAAGCAAAAGAAAGGAAGAAAGAGGGAAGGAATAAAAGAGAAAGAAAAGAAGAAGGAAGCAAAGAAGGAAGGAAGGAAGGAAGGAAGGAAGGAAGGAAGGAAGGAAGGGGGAGGGAGATAGGACTGGAGATGTACCTCAGTTGTTGAAGCGCTGGGTTTAGTCCCCAGAACCAGGTATGGAGGTTGGAGGATCAAGAGTTTGAGGTAATCCTTAGTTAAATAGTGAATTTGAAGCCATCTTGGGCTACATGAGATCCTATCTCAAAAGGAAAGAAAGAAGGGAGGGAGGGAGGGAGGGAGAGAGGGAGGGAGGAGGGCTGGAGAGATGAAGCCTAAGGACCCACGTGTGACTCTCCAGGTCCGTCGTAAGCCAGATGCAGAAGGTGACACAAGTGCACAAGGAAGGAAGGGAGACCGGCAGGGAGGGAGGGAGGGAGAGAGGGAAGGAGAGAGGGAGAGAGAAAAAGAGAAAAGGAGGAGGAAAGAAGGAAGGAAGGTTGGAAGAAAAGTTGAAGAGTGGTAATGCTGTGTGGCACTGTTGCTCTAAACACAAAGTGAAACTATAGAGATTTGCATAAGTTAAAATGTAATAAATGTGCGGAATGGTGTCAAAGAAACTACCCACCAAGAGAGACGTGAGCTAGCGGGATTACAGAGAAGGGCTTGTGTCACCCCTTCTTCAATTGACTGTGACCATCGTTACTTTTCATATTGCACATTTGGTCAACCAAATGGAATTAGTAATTTAGAGACAATTGATAGTGTGTGATGGAAGCTACAAAGTGCTACAGCAATTTTTAAAGAAAGAAGAGAAGGGTCAGAAAGATGGCTTAGTGGTTAAGGCACTCGACTCCAAAACTTAATGAACCGGGGTTCAATTCCCCAGTACCCACATAAAGCCAGATGCTTGCAGTGAATGGATGCCCTGGAGTGCCCATTCTTTCTCTTTCTCTCCCTCTCTCTCTCTCTCTCTCTCTCCTTGCAAATAAATTTTTTTAAAGAAAGAAGAAGGTTATCAGCTAGGAAGGAGGAATTGAGGTAGGCTACTAGAGACGGTGACAGCACGTGACGAGGAAAAGGACTTGCAGTACACACTGCGCTCTCCTCTTCTTTCTGCAGTATGGCTTATGGAAAGCCACTGGCGAGACTTAAGTCCTGGTCTGTGCTACCAGCTCAGGTTGAAGGATGAACGAATGGCAGCAACGCCCTTGGGAGAAGGGCGGCAGAGACAGGACCAGCTAGCCTGGCAAATGGAGGGGTGAACAATGACAGGCCAGATGGAAGGCAAACACCAGCACCTGAAGCTATCCTCTGACATCCAATCGTGCACCATGGTGAATGCATGCCCACGCTCACCAAGTGACCACACACACACACACACACACACACACACACACACACACACGGAAGATGGCAACGTCTGGAGAATGGAGAATTTCTTTCACTTGTGTGCACACTGAGATGTCTACTGGGAATTAACATAGCGAGAAAGATGAGTGTTCCCTGAAAATCACAGAGGGGACCTAAAAATGCCTTTGGGGCTGGAGAGATAGCTTAGTGGTTAAGGCGCCTGCCTGCTAAGCCTAAGAAGGCTGGTTCCAATCTCCAGGTCCCACGTTTAGCCAGATGCAAAGTGACACAAGGGTGCAATGCCGCACTTGCCCACAAGGGGGCGCACACATCTGGATTTCGTTCACAGCAGCCGAGACACTGCTGGCGCGCCCATCTCTATCTGTCTTCCTCTCCCTCTCTCTCTGTCTCTCTCTCTCTCCAAAAAGAAAAAATGCTTTTGAAGTAAAAAAAAAAAGTTGGTGTCCTTTCATCCGTTCCCTCATTTAAAGGCTTTTTACTGAATTTTGACGGTGTCTCTAATGTCACAGCGAGGCAGTGCAAAGGCACACAGCTTGTCTGCGGCAGCGTGGATGAGGGTTCCGGAACTATGTGGTGGTGGCAGGAGTGGGATTCTGGGTGTGGTGGGTCACTCAGATCCCTTTCTGTCTTAGATTGGTAACTCGTGAATCCTATGTAGTCCCAGCATTGTGGTCCTTGTGAATCCCAGACAGATGGACTTTGGAGATTATGAGAATAGAAGTGGGAGAGCCTAAAAGTGCCTCGTCTGAGAAAAAAGAAAAGTGTTTGCTGTTAGGAAGGTGGAGATTACATGATTCTCAAGGTTTTACAGGGTTAAAAGTTCATTACCAGCAGGGCATGGTGGCGCATGCCTTTAATATCAGCAGAGGAAGGAGGATGCCCTTGAGTTCAAGGCCAACCTGAGACTACATAATGAATTCCGGGGCAACCTGAGCTAGTACGAGATCCTACCTTGAAAAAAAATAAACCACAAAAAAAAAAAAAAAAGTTCATGACCAGGGCTCAGGATGTAGCTCAGTGGTAGAGCGCTTGCCTACACGTGCACAAAACTCTGGGTTCCATCCCCAGCACTGAAATAATTAATAAAAATAAATTTCATTATCAATCCTTTACACCAGCTGCTAAAAGCAGTGAGGAAAATAAAAAGATGTTCTTCACTTTTAAGTCTATGTTACCTTGCTGACAGCCAGCGGCAAGCACTGCCGTGGGAGAGTTGACGGAAATGAAGAGGCAATTAGACAGATGCTAGAGATGTTTGAAGACTGTGTTCCACAAACGTAGCTGTCTAGGGGCTGGGGAGATGGCTTAGCAGTTAAACACTTGCCTGTGAAGCCTAAGGACCCTGGCTCGAGGCTCGATTCTCCAGGACCCACAGATGCACAAGGGGGCGCACATATCTGGAGTTCATTTGTAGTGGCTAGAGGCTCTGGTGTGCCCATTCTCTCTCTCTGCCTGCCTATTTCTGTATCTCTCTCTCTCTCAAATAAATAAATAAATAATTTTTAAAAAAATTAAAAAATAAAAATAGTTGTCTGTAATAATGGATATTTAAAAACATTTTGTTATTGTTTATTTATTTGAGAGAGAGAAAGAAAGAGGCAGATACAGAGAGAAAGAGAAAGAAAGAGGCAGAGAAAGAGAAAATGGGCATGCCAGGGCTTTCAGTCACTGCAAACGAACTCCAGACACATGCGTCACCTCCTGCATCTGGCTTACGTGGTTCCTGGAGAATCAAACCAGGGTCCTTTGGCTTAGTAGGCAAGGGCCTTAACCACTAAGCCAGCTCTGCAGCCCTAATGGGTGTTTTTTTGTTGTTGTTGTTATTTGTTTTGTTTTGAAGACACAAATCAGAAGAATTCATGTTTATTAAATGGCTCCTGCCAGCCAGGTTCTGTTCCAAGCACTTTCTATGAAGGCAGCCATTGAATCCTGACCACAGCCCCCAAGACAGATGTTATGACTCGAACTGACACCCATCTTTCAGGAAAGAAAGCAGAGGCTGAAGACAATCCCATCCGAGAGTCATCACTCAAGGAAGCTCAGCCTAACAAGGCTCTCCCAGCATTGCTGTGATTCACAAGCTGGTACTGCCCATATTAACATATGCAAATTTTATTTGTAAAAAACACATTTATTTGCATCTGTGTTTTGCCCAGCTGTGACAAATGAAAGGTGAAGAGAATCAGTTTGAGCCATATAACCCTGTTCTTCAAACTGTCTTGTCACACCGTATTAAGGGAGATGAACTGAGAGGCTTCTCTGAAGTCCTTACTGTTCATTTATCCATCTCACCATCCATCATACTTTCCCCGATTTATTTGACTGGCATTGCCAATTTGGACTTAGAATGAAGTAAGTAATTCAAATCAAAATTCCCAATGCTTTGACGTAAAAGTGTATGGAAACACACCCACCCCGCTTAGCGACTTCCACTTCAGCTGACTCACGAGTATTACCTACACTGGCCAGGTTTGGTTTTTTTGTTGTTGTTTCATTTTGGGGTTTTTTTGTTGGTGTTGTTGTTTTGTTTTGTTTTGTTTTTCGAGGTAGGGTCTCACTCTAGCTAAGGCTGACCTGGAATTCACTCTGTAGTCTCAGGGTGGCCTTGAACTCATGGTGATCCTCCTACCTCTGCCTCCCGAGTGCTCAGATTAAAGGCATGTGCCACCATGTCTGGCTTTGTTTTGTTTTTTTGATTTCTTGAGGTAGGGTCTCACTGTAGCCCAGGCTGACCTGGAATTCACTATGTAGTCTCAGGGTGGCCTTGAACTCACAGTGAACCTCCTACCTCTGCCTCCCAAGTGCTGGGATTAAAGGCGTGCGCCACCATACCCAGCATTCAGGTTTTGTTTTAATCCAACATGACAATACATAGTCTGCCCAATTTGGGAGTTGTTTCTGGATAGGAAAGGCAGTCCTTAGGATATAGTTTAGATGCCTAAATTTGAGTGTTTCCATGGCAACAAGACAAACAATAATAGAAGATCAGATTATCCTGGAACCCAGGCCCTGGGCTGGCTGGCCTGGCACTGCCCATGGTATAGTCAGAGAATGATGACGCTTGTATTCTGAACTGCTCAATAAAGCATAGGATTAAATAGTGGTGGTGGTCTACAGAGAAGTCAAGTGCAATAGCTTCCACAATAGACAACATAACCTTTTGGGTCGAATGACAGTTCACCGGGTTTCCCATCAGAGGTGAACTTCCAAGTCCATCCGAGCCGGTCAGTCTTGCGGAATTTCCATGTGTGGTAGGTTCAAGCATTCCTCCACCTGCCCCACTACTCAACAGATTTTCTTACCTTAGCGAATCTCTACTTAACAATATAGATCATTGTCTTGGGGAACCTTCCAGGTACAAAATTAAGCAGCTTTTTCAGGCCCAGATTTTTATTTATTTAGTTTGAGCGCGAAAGAGAAAGAATGGGCATGGCAGGCCTTCAGCCACTGCAAATGAGCTCCCGATGTGTGCGTCCCTTGCCGTGCACGTGCGTCGCTGCGTGTCTGGCTAGGTGGGACCTGGAGAGATGAACAGAAGTTCTTAGACTTTGCAGGCAGGCACCTTAACCACTGAGCCATCTCTCCAGCCCAGGCCCAGTTTCTGTGCTTAATTTTGTTGACAACTTGATGTCTGCTTACAAGGTGATTTTGATTATATTCACCCCCTCCCACCCACCATTACTGTCTTTTATCCCCCCACACACACACTGAGCTCAGTCAGAAGAACGTGCATGAGCATGGGTGGGGGCTGTTGATCAGAGTATGATCTACTTCCCAGCGCTACATCACTGAAGAATGAGAGGCCCTCCCTCAGCCACCATTAACTGCTGGGAGGAGTGAGGGGCGTCTCATGAGGATGGAATCTTGTGTAGGAAACTGCAGCTGCTTATGAGTTCAGCTCAACAGTCACCCACGGCCACAGTGCGGAGAAGTCAACAAAGGCTCCACCTTGGGCCACTGCTCCACCATTCTGTCCCCCTTGGGATTTTAGAGGTTTCAGCCACAGAGGAAATGGGACAGTGCAGCCGGTGGTCGCTCTTCAGTGGGGTTGGCACTCAGGGGCTATGTAGGTAACACGCAATTGCCATCTGTCAAAGCCCCCCCGCCCCCCCCCAGTGATGAAAACAGGATGGGCGGTATGGGCAGGGAAGGGTGAAGGAGGAGGAACTCACCAGTAGCTGGCCGTGGTGGTGCACACCTTTAATCCCAGCACTTGGGAGGCAGAGGTAGGAGGATCGCTGTGAGCTCCAGGCCACCCTGAGACTACAGAGTGAATTCCAGGTCAGCCTGGGCTAGAGGGAGACCCTACCTCAAAAAAAAAAAAAAACAAACAAACAAACAAAAAAAAAAAAACTCACCAGTATGTTGTCTTGCTCAGCCTACATGGATGTGTCTGGAAGCCCCTAGAGGGTCAGGCAGCAACTCTGCCTAGTGGTCATACCCTCACCCCAAGCAGATTCCCACCTCAGAGACAAACCCTAACCTCAGAGACAAAGCCTCAGACAAAGTCTGTCCTCTGCCCAGAAAAGCCCAGAGGACACTGCTCACAAGAAACCGCTACTACTTTGAAAGTGTCAGATGCAGAGAAAATGGGGAGGGGAGGGGTCGTTTGCCCCTGACTCCTACCTGTCTGCCGTCACCTAGCAAGAAGACAAGCGGAAGTGAGGCTGCACCCCGGGGGGTTGTTTGTATTGGGCTTCTGTAAGTAAAGACCGTTCAAAATCATCTAACTTAGACGAGTAGCTATTTCTCATCTAACAGTTCCATCTGTGGCCAAACACACTTCCCTTAAACTGAAACAGAAGGTTAGTCATGAAGAAATGATGTAGCAACAACTTCTGTTTTTCTCTTCTTCAGGACACACACACACACACACACACAGAGGCAGGCACAGTGGCTCACACCTATACTCCCAGCACTCAGGAGGCTGAGGTAGGAGGATCATCCAGAGACGGAGTCAGCCTGGGCTACATAAAGAAAACCATAGCTCACACAACAAAATGTGTTAAAAAAAAAAAAAAAGAGGCTGGAGAGATGGCTTAGTGGTTAAGGCACTTGCCTGTGAAGCCAAAGGACCCAGGTTCGATTCCCCAGGACCCATGTAAGCCAGATGCACAAGGGGACGCATGCATCTGGAGTGGGACGCATGCATCTGGAGTTCGTTTGCAGTGGCTGGAGGCCCTGGCACGCCCATTTTCTCTCTCTCCCTCTCTCCCTCTCTCTTTCTCTCTCTCTTCCTCCCTCTCTCGGTCTTTAATAAATAAATGAATAAAAATTAAATCTTTTTATAAAAAAAGCTACTGCATCCTAAAGTCCTAGAGAAATTGCAAATCCACCCACACAGATTTCTTCTCATCTTGGGTCCTATTCTGCCTCTGAATTACAAAACTGTTTGAGTAAGCTTCTCATTCCATGGTGTGGCTCGAAATACTTCTTTTTTAAAAAAGATTTCATTTTTATTTATTTATTTATTAGTTACAGAGAGAGGAGGAGAGAAAGAGAGAGAGAGACTGAGAATGGGTGCGCCAGGGCCTCTAACCACTGCAAACGAACTCCAGACACATGCACCACCATGTGCATCTGGCTTATGTGAGACTTGGGGAATCAAACTGGAGTCCTTAGGCTTCACAAGCAAACACCTTAACCACTAAGCCATCTCTCCAGCCTGAAATACTTCTTTTTAAATGCATCTTTTTCTATTATTTTTTTTATGAGAGAGAATTTTTTATGAGAGAGAGAACTGACGCACAGGGGCCTTAGCCAGTGCAATTGAACTCCAGACGTGTGTCACCTTGTGCGCATGCATCACCTTGTGTGTCTGGCTTACGTGGGTTCTGGGGAGTGGAACCTGGGTCCTTAGGCTCTACAGGCAAACGCCTTACCTGCTAAGCCATCTCTCCAACCCTCAAAAGGGGAGTGAAAGGGGAGTGATTTGTTATCCAATAGTATAATTTAAATAAATTGGATTAATGCTTGGTTCTCACGTTCATGGTTGGTTAATTAGGTTAATTTGATCCATGGTGTCCTTTTGATGAAATTGCTTTTGATATCGCTCTTTACATTATAAATTGTTAATGTGCTCTAACATACATGACGGTAAAATTATTGACTGTTCTCATTCACTTAAAGATGGCCCTGGAAGAAAATGGTTTGGAAACTATTACTTGTGCAATAATGGCCGTGCCCTTGGAGTTCATAAATGGAAGTGTAATAGAGCAAGTGATTTAGCTCGTATCACGGAAAATGGTTTTTACAGCTACAAAATAATGCTAACAAACTATTATTATTTTAATACAGTACTTAGGGTAACACAGCAAAATATATTAGAATCCTATTAGGTATGAAGCTGTCTAAAAGACTTTTTTTCATACCCTTTAAAATAAATGTCTACAAATAGTGAGTATATTTATATTAAATTCCCTCATGTCCCATCTAGTTGGATCTCATCTCATTTCATTCCCCCAAAGGATAATTTTGAACCGACAGAGAAAAGCTGCTTCGTGGAAGTGTCTACTTCATTTTTCATAAATATTTACAGCCTGAAATGCTGACGTACAATGCTGCAGACGAGGGCGATGCCATAGGTACTAGCAATGGATACACTGAATAAATCTCTGCAACTTGAAAACAGCACACGAATCCATTAGGGAGTGACACGATAAATTTCACGTTCGTGAACATTTCAGAAATAGTATTTAAAGAGTTCCTTTAAAAATTCATTTCCATCATTAGAAAGCTATATGATCTCTTATTTCTTGATTTCAAATAGCATGCCTAAAAGCATTATGATTTATATAGTTCTGAAAAAAATGTCTCAGAAGAATAACAGAATACCAAATAATCTTATATTCTAGATTCTTTGGCAAGATGGCAAGCCTGCATGAACAAATCTCTCTCTCTCTCTCTCTCTGTATATATATGTTTATCTTTTTAAGGCCTCGATTGTGAGGTAGCTCAGTGGTAGAGCATTCACCTAGCATCACCACGTAACCTAGACTCAATCCCTCACACTGCAAATAAAATAAAATAATAACAAGAAGGGCTGGAGAGATGGCTTAGTGGTTATCCGCTTGCTTGTGAAGCTTCAGGACCCCTGTTCTAGGCTCTGTTCCCCAGGACCCACGTAAGCCAGATGCACAAGGTGGTGCATGCATCTGGAGTTCATCTGCAGTGGCTGGAGGCCCTGGTGTGCCCATTCTCTCTCTGTCTCTTTCTCTCTCTGTCTGTCTCTCTCAAATAAATAAATAAAAATAAACAAAAATTTAAAATAACAATAATAATAATAATCAGGAGGAGGAGAATTTGGAGTTTTAGGCCAGACTACATAGTAAAACCTTCTCTCAAAAAGATATAAAAGCTACCAGCCGGGTGTGGTGGCACACACCTTTAATCCCAGCACTCAGGAGGCAGAGATAGGAGGATCACCGTGAGTTTGAGGCCACCCTGAGACTACAGAGTGAATTCCAGGTCAGCCTGGGCTAGAGTGAGACCCTACCTTGAAAAACAAAAAAATAAAATAAAATAAATAAATAAACAAAAACAAACAAACAAACAAAAGATATAAAAGCTGGGCATGGTGGTGCATGCCTTTAATCCCAGCACCAGGAGGCAGAGATAGGAGGATCGCTGTGAGTTCAAGGCCAGCCTGGGACTACAGAGTGAGTTCCAGGTTAGCCTGGGCTAGAGTGAGACCCTGCCTTGAAAAAAATGTAAAAAATAAATAACTTTTTCTGGAGCCTACCCGATTAAACATTTTTCTTTTACACCAGGACATGGGAGCTTCTTGTTGACTGGCTGAGTTGATCATATCAATAGTTTACAAAAAAATGTCAAAAAGTTGTTTGAGGCATTAAAGAAAACTGTTTTTTGTCAGCTCTTTATACTTGAAAAAAATTATTTGAATCAAAAGAAAAATAGTGATTTAGAAACCAAATGGGCTGGGAGATGGCTCACACAACTCTTGAATACCCAGGTTCAAATCCCCAGACCCCATCTAAAAGCCAGGAGCTGTAGTGGGCTTCTCTAATCCCAGCATGCCTACAGTGAGAAGGGTGGTGGAGACAGGAGAATTTCCAAGAAGCTCACTAACAGATACACACACACAACAAATAAATTTTTAAAAATTTTAAAGACTCAAGCTTTGGGGCTGGAGAGATTGCTCAGTGGTTAAGGTGCTTGTCTGCAAAGGCTAAGGACCCAGGCTTGATTCCCTAGGTCCCAGTTAAAGCCGGATGCACAAGGTGGTGCATGTGTCTGGAGTTCTTTTGTAGTGGTTAGAGGCCCTGGTGTGCCCATTCTCTCTCTCTCTCTCTCTCTTGCTCAAATAATAAATAAATAAATGAAATTTTAAAAAAGAATCAAAGCCGGGCGTGGTGGTGCACACTTTTAATCCCAGCACTCTGGAGGCAGAGATAGGAGGATTGCCATGAGTTCAAGGCCACCCTGAGACTACAGAGTGAATTCCAGGTCAGCCTGGGCTAGAGGAAGACCCTACCTTGAAAAACCAAAAAAAAAAAAAAAAGATTTTTTTATAGGAAGGGAGCTAGTATGTTTATAAACAAAGTCTGATATTTCTCCCCAAAGCACTTCATTCAGTAAGGGCACATGGAGGGGTTTCCCTGTCTTTCCTTTCCTCCCTTCTGGAGTTACAGAGTGATTTGAAATATTGTTTATGGGAATCCCACATGTTATTCCTTCATGAGAATACAGACACACGGAATTGGATTCTGCTATATGAATGAGTCTGGCACAATCTCTTGATACAGAGTTTTATATTCTTCAATTATCTCCAGACCAGTTCATTTCCAGTGACTCACCTGATACTGAAAGGGATCCTAATTTCTTTTTTTTTTTTTTAACGTGACATTATTATTCACTTATAAGACAGCTGAGCTGTCTCTCCTTACTAGGGGGTATTCATTTCTAGGCTCATCTGCCAGGGAGGTTGGTTAAGATGTTAAATGAAAATGACACACACCTCCAAGCGGCTGCGGTGGCACATGCTTGTAATCCCAGCCCTTGGCAGGAAGCAGGAAGACCAGCAGTTCAAGGTCGTTCTCAGGTTCATAGTGAGTTCCAGGCCAGCCTGGGTGACATGAGACCCTGTCTAAACACACACACACACACACCCCTCTTGTTCTAGCACGCAGAGGTCTTTCATCTCCTGTGAGACATTGCAGAGTAATGCCTGCGGATCGGCAAGGACTATGCACACATGCAGAGGCACCAAGCAAGAAACATGCCGAAATCCAGCGTGGCGGCGCACACCTTTAATCCCAGCGCTCGGGAGGCAGAGGTAGGAGGATCGCCGTGAGTTCGAGGCCACCCTGAGACGACATAGAGAATTAATTTCAGGTCAGCTTGGGCTCGAGTGAGACCCTACCTCGAAAAAAAAATAGAGGAAGCATGCCTACAAAACTACAGAAAATCTTCCATTTACTTCTAATGATTTATTGGAACTCTCATTCTTTTTTTTTTTTTCTCTTTTTTTTGGTTTTTCGAGGTAGGGTTTCACTCGCATCCAGACTGACCTGGAATTCACTCTGTAGTCTCAGGGTGGCCTCGAACTCACGGTGATCCTCCTACCTCTGCCTCCAGAGTGCTGGGATTAAAGGCGTGCGCCACCATGCCCTGCTTTTTAAAAACTTTTTATTGACAAAGCTCCATACATATAGCCAATACACCACGATCATCATCCTCCTCCGCAACTCTCCCTTTCTCTTCCTGAATCCCTCCACTGAATCTCTTCTTTCCAACTAGTCTCTCGTGTGTTCTGATGTCACCATTTTCCCCTCATATCATGTGGGTGTCACGTATGCAGCGTCAGCCACTGTGAGGTCATGAATGTCACAGCCACTTTGCATCTGGAAGACAGCATTGTAAAGCACTTCTCCCCCTTTTTTTGGCTCTTACATTTCTTTTAGTCACCTATTCCACAGTGGTTCCTGAGCCTGGAGGGTGTGACAGAGATGTCTCACTTAGTGCTGAACTCTCCACTGTCACTGCTGCTCAGCACTTTGGTGAGTTTTGAGTCACCCCAGGGATCACTGCCATCTGAAAAGAGAAGTGTCTCTAACCAAAAGTGAGAGTAGCATTAATATATTTGGGCATAAACATAAGTGCTTTAGAGGGCAGTTTAGTGGGCATAAGATATCATTTAACCAGACAACAGAAGTACTTTCCCCCCAGGGCTTCCCTGCCATAGGCTTTTTATTTTTATTTTTATTTATTTGGAGAGAGAGACAGAGAGAGATAGACAGAAAGGGAGAGGGAGACAGAGATGGGTGCACCAGCAGTCTCTCAGCTGCTGTGAACGAAATCCAGATGCGTGCGCCCCCTTGTGGGCAAGTGCGACATTGCGCCCTTGCGTCACTTTGCATCTGGCTAAACGTGGGACCTGAAGATTGGAACTGCTGGACATTGGAACC
This sequence comes from Orientallactaga sibirica, assembly GCA_036365145.1. Classification (NCBI taxonomy): domain Eukaryota; kingdom Metazoa; phylum Chordata; class Mammalia; order Rodentia; family Dipodidae; genus Orientallactaga; species Orientallactaga sibirica. The sequence continues at coordinate 24,915,911 of JAEOAD010000032.1, read as the reverse complement.
AGCATTCTTAGGCTTAGCAGGCAGGCGCCTTAGCCGCTAAGCCATCTCTCCAGCCCTGCCATAGGCTTTTGATTGGGTTTTCAGTACCAGGCATAAATATTCTCCCATAGAGCAGGCTTAAAGTGAACTTACATTCTTTGAAAATAAAATTAAATTTATTTGCACATGTGTGTGGTGGTGGTGGGGGGGCAAAGGGTCTCTTGCCAATGCAAACAAGTAACCATCTGGTTTTGTATGGGTGGCTGGTGAATTGAACCCAGGCCAGTGGCAGACTTTGCAAGCAAATGCGTTTAGCCACTGAGCCATCTCTCCCAGCCCCAGGACTCTCATTCTTAAATACAAATGCATGACCAAAGTTGACCAGGCATTTTAGAAAGAAAAAGATGAAAATAAATAGAACAACTGCCTAGATAAAACAATTTGGAGGGGGGAAAAGGTAACTTTTACAAATTCTTGTTCGTTTCAGAGAGATAAAAGAACAATGTTATGGAAAAGCAACAATCAGAGACTTTCCCCACGGAGGGGGAACAGGGCTCTCCCTTGTTCTGTTAACTCTCACATAGTAAACACGTATCTTTTAAAAATATTTTCGGGCTGGAGAGATGGCTTAGCGGTTAAGGCACCTGCCTGCAAAGCCTAAGAACACCTGTTTGATTCTCCAGGTCCCACCTTTAGCCAGACATAAAGTGATGCAAGGGCGCAATGGTGCACTTGCCCACAAGGGGGTGCACACATCTGGAATTCACTCACAGCCACTGAGAGGCCGCTGGCACACCCATTCTCTCTCTCTCTCACTGTCTCTCTCCAATTAAAAAAATATATTTTTTCACTTATTTGCAAGCGGAAATAGAAAGAGAGACAGAGAGAGAGAATGGGTGTGCCAAGCCTCCAGCCACTGCAAACAAACTCCAGACGCATGTGCCACTTTGTGCATCTGGCTTTACGTGGGTCCTGGGGAATCAAACCTGGGTCATTAGTTTTTTTTTTCTTCAATATTTTATTTATTTATTTGAGAGAGAGAGAGAGAGAGAGAGGGAATCAGAAATAGGCAGGTAGAGAGAATAGGTGCTCCAGGGCCTCCAGCCACTGCAAACGAACTCCAGATGCGTGCGCCCCCTTGTCCATCTGGCGTACGTGGGTCCTGGAGAATCGAGCCTTGAACTGGGGTCCTTAGGCTTCACAGGCAAGTGCTTAACCACTAAGCCATCTCTCCAGCCCCAGGTCATTAGGTTTTGCAGGCAAGCGCCTTCACCACTGAGCCATCTCTCCAGCCCACAAGTATCTTTTTTTTTTTTTTTTAACAGTCTGGTGCTGCATTTCTTCCCCACATTTTTTGTGGTTGTGATTGGTGTCCACCGTGTAAAATGATCACAAGCATGGTGTTGAAGGGCTGTCTAGGGTTCTGACACACTTGCTGTGATATGCCCTGTGGAGAACATACACTGGTCATAAGCTTCCTTCAGGTGTGAGTTACAGCACTGCTGACTGTGAGTTCAATAGAAATGCCCCAGCCATGTCTCTTAGGTAGCTGTCTTATGTGTGTGAGCCACCTTGCTGTGGGTGGCTTTCTGTTGTAAAGATCCCTTCTTTGGGGCTGTGGGAATAGATGGGCTGGTAAAGTGCTTGCCTTGTGAGCATGAGGACCTGAGCTCCATGCCCAGAACCCACATCACAGAGCCAGTTTTCTGGGGACTTGCTGGCCAGCCAGTCTAGCTTATATGGCCAGTTCCCTTAAAAATGTGAATCAGGGCTGGAGGGATGGCTTAGCGGTTAAGGCATTTACCTGCAAAGCTAAAGGACCCCCCCTCAGGACCCATGTTAGCCAAATGTACAGGGGGGTGCACATGTCTGTAATTCATTTGCAGTGGCTGGAGGCCCTGGTGCACGCACCCATTATTTCTATATCTCTCTCTCTTTCTCTCTCTCTCTCAAGTAAATAAAAATAAATATTCAAAAATAATATTTTAGTCCTGGCGAGATGGCTTAGGGGTTGAGGCATCTTCTGGCAAAGCCAAAGAACCTAGATTTGACTCCCCAGTACCCATGTAAAACCAGATGCAAAAGGTGGCATATGCATCTGGAGTTCGTTTGCAGTGGCTAGGAAACCCTGGTGGGCCCATTCTCTCTCTGTCTCTCTCTCTCTCTCTCTCTCTCTCTCTCTCTCTCTCTCTCTCTCTCTCTTTCTCTGTCTCAAATAAATTAATTAAATTTAAAAACACTTTTTTAAAAAAAATGTGACCAGAGGCTTGCAGGAAGCTGGTACTTTATTGCCCCTAGGAGAAATGGCTGAGTTTTCATTAATTCTGTGTTCTGCTCACTTACTGGTCACAAGAAGCGACTATAACCACGCATGCTGTGATACGCTCACACTCCCAACACTCAGGAGGCTGAGGCAGGAGGACTAAATGGTCCAGCCTGGGCTACATAACAAGCCCCCATCTAAAAACAAACAAACAAACAAACAACAAAAGCATCTAGTCCGTAACGTCAGAGACTGGAGAGGAGATTATAGAAGGAAGGTGGGGCCAAGTGGTGTGAAGCCAAGTCAACTGGGGGATGATGTTAAAGAGAACCCTTTTTTCTTGAGATTAGGGGGACAAGGACCCCACTTTTGGGCAGGGGAGAAGGAAATTTGAGGCCCAAAGGTCACTTAAACCTGAAGAAGATGATACTGATGAAGTCTTAGTGATGTAAATGCTGGTGTAAATGGCTGTCAACTTTTAAAAATAACTTTTTAAAAATATCTTTATTTATTTATTTGAAAGAGAGACAGAGAGAAATGGGCACACCAGCGCCTCTAGCCACTGCAAATAAATCCAGACACATGCACCACCTTGTGCACATGGCTTTATGTGGGTGCTGGGGAATCAATTAAGGCAAGTGCCTTAATTGCTTAGTAATCTCCCCAGCCCTAAAATATATTTTTTAAAGTTTTCTTTCTTTCTTTCTTTCTTTTTTTGGAGAGAGACACAGAGAGAGACGGAAAGAGAAGGAGAGGAAGACAGTCTTTCAGCAGCTGCAAACGAAATCCAGATGTGTGCGCCCCCTTGTGGTCAAGTGCGGCATTGCGCCCTTGCATCACTTTGCATCTGGCTAAACGTGGGACCTGGAGATTGGAACCACTGGAGATTGGAACCAGCGTTCTTAGGCTTAGGAGGCAGGCACCTTAACCGCTAAGCCATTTCTCCAGCCCTTTTTTTTTTTTTTAATTTTATTAATTAGAGACAGAAAGAGAGTGAGAATGGGCACATTAGGCCCTCTAGCCACCACAAATGAACTCAGGTGCATGTGCCACCATGTACATCAGGCTTATGCAGGATGTGGAGAATCGAACATGGATCCTTAGGCTCTCAGGCAACTGCCTTAACCCCTAAGCAATCTCTCCATTCTCTCCCTCCCTCTCTCTCTCTCTCTCTCTCTCTCTCTCTTTTTAATTTTTCTTGGAGAGCGTCAGAGAGAATGGACACGCCAGCAGCGTCTCAGCCACTGTGAACTAACTCCAGATGAGTGCGCCCACTTGTGGGCAAGTGCGGCATTGCGCCCTTGCATCGCTGAGTCTGGCTAAATGTGGGACTTGGAGAATAGAATGGGCATTCTTAGGCTTAGCAGGCGGACAAATTCACCGCTAAGCCATCTCTCCAGCCCTCCAGTCTCTTCAAATAGTTTTAAAATATCAACTTTTGCCAGGCATGATGGCGCACGCCTTTAAGCCCAGCACTCAGGAGGCAGAAGTAAGAGGCAGAAGTAAGAGGATCCTCATGAGTTCAAAGCCACCCTGAGACTAAATAGAGAATTCTAGGTCCGCCTGGACCAGAGTGAGACCCTACCTCAGAAACTCCCCAGTTATAATAACATAAGACTGAAGAGATGGCTCAGCAGCTAAGGCCCTTTCCTGCAAAGCCTAACAATCCGAGTTCAATTCCCCAGGACCCACATAAGGCATATACACAAAGTGGAGCATGTACCTGGAGTTCATTTGCCTTGGCTAAAGCCCCTGGCACACTCGTTCATATTTTCTCTGTCTTTCCTTGTAAATAATCAAATAAATATTTTTAAAGTAACAAGCACACCATACGTATTATGTCACCAGTGCTGTGATGGCTTGGGTTGTATGATGTGTGCCAATTCTAGAGGTAGCAAAATGTCAAAAAATAAAATAGTGCATCATAAAAGCGAGTGAAATACAGGAGCTATCAGAATAGGCTGGTATGAGTTTATTACCTGTGTCTGAGTCAGTGTTACCATTGAATTTTTTACTGTGTTATCTATAAAATCCACCTCCTCGGCGGCCTTAGGGGCTTAAAACTCCATCTTATAGATGAACCCTAAGACAACAGAGTCGGAATTCACCTTCGGCCCCAGCACACACCCCAGCGACGTCCGCAGCTGCTCTGGCGGGGCATCAAGTGGGAGAGGGCATCAAGTGGGAGAGAGCAGGAGTGGACAGCCTGCGCCTCCCTCCCGGGCGGAGTGGGCACTTTCATTCCTGGTCCTCCAATTCCATTCCTGCGCTCTCTGTCTCCTTGGGTGTAATGGTGAGACTTTTCAGCTCTTTCCTTCTGCTAGGAATGGGACCGCCTGGTGCATTGCAGATCAAAGCTGTCTCTGGTTCCCCAAGGACCACCCCCCCTTGTCTCCTGGAAAGTGGGGTACCAGACGCACAGCACCCCCACCCCGAGGAGGGGTTCTTCCTGGCACAGCTCCATCCAGCCCATATTCCTTCTTGGAGGCTGTAACCAAAACAATGCATTGTATTCCTCCAGCTGGCCTGATCGGAGCCAAACTGTTTGCGAGCAGAAGCTCAACACCGATGAACACTAAACTATTGAGTCAGATGGAAACAGATTCTCCCCGGGCGATGTTTCTCTTCTCTTAAGACAGCAGACCCCAAACCAGACTCCAGTTCACAGGATGTGGACCCAAAAAAACAAAACAAAACACCTGATCATACTTTGGAACTCCCCATGTCCCAACACAGAATGGAACAGGGTGGCCTTGGAAGAGAAAGATGTAAGGCATTGTAAGTTTTCCTAAGTGGAAGCCGAGCCCAGGCACAGGGGAGGGGTGGTTCCTGAAGCAGTCTTCCCACCGGTCCCCTCTGAGGCACCAAACTTCCTTCTCTGGGTAAGGGTAGTTGGAGCATGTCAGCTCCAGCCAGCATCTCCTGAAGATTTCCTCCCTTCCTTCCTTCCTTCCTTCCTTCCTTCCTTCCTTCCTTCCTTCCTTCCTTCCTTCCTTCCTTCCTTCCTTCCTTCCTTCCTCCCACCCTCCCTCCCTTCTCCCCTCCCTTCCCCCCTCCCTTCCCTTCTTCCTTCTGTTGTCATGGTGTGTGGGGGGGACACCAGGGCCTCTTGCAACATTAAATGAGTGAATGAATGCGTCTGGCTTTACTGGGGTGGCTGGAGCATTGAACGCAGACCGTCAGGCTTTGTACAGCAATCACCTTTAACCTCTGAGCCATCTCCCCAGTCCCCGGGCATTTCTGTAGCCAGCAGAAGCCTCCCAGCCCTGGTACCTTTGGAGGCTCCTGGAGGGAAATAGAACTATGTCTGAAAAGATGGCTCTCCAGCATCAAGAACTTGTCCATCCTAGATAAAAACACGAGTCGGTCATCTCACAGGGAGACTTCACTTTGAAATGGGAATCTTGGAGTTCCTTGCTAGCATACCAACACACCGATAAACTTGGGGTACCGCTGGATTCTTATCTTATGAATTCAAAGAAACGAAATCCACAGACCAGAGGGGAAGGATTAGAAAGACTTATTAAATTAAGAGAAGGAAAGAGAAGGAAGTGCAGAGAGCTCCTGCCATGTGGAAGGTGGGAGGGGGCAAAGCCCATTTGGGAAGCTGAGCCTGGGGGTGGAGAGGAACGTGAAGGGGTTTCCCAAGGACATTTTAAAAACTGGAGAGTTTGGGTTGGAGAGATGGCTTAGCCGTTAAGGCGCCTGCCTGCTAAGCCTAAGAATGCTGGTTCCAATCTCCAGCGGTTCCAATCTCCAGGTCCCACGTTTAGCCAGATGCAGTGACGCAAGGGCGTGTTGCAGACAGTTTCAGGTTCGCTGAGATGAACTTCCAGACCAGGCACAGTTATGGAGGAAGGGATATTATTTATTGAAGCTTACAGATCCAGGGGAAGTTCCATAATGGCAGAAGTGGCCTGCTCTCCACAGGACCAGGCAAGAGAGCAGAGAAAACCAACCAGCCACCACAGCACACAGAGCAAAACTAACTACAGCCAAAAGGTCACACAGCAGACTTCAGGAACTCCTGCTAGACACATTTGCATATCTTTACAATGGAATCTCAAACCCATCACCACACCTTAAGACCGGGCCCCCAGTGACCTTGCCTCTAGCAAGGTGATTGCAGATGCAAACTATAAAATAGTAAAACACTGAATATATTGGGGGACATATATTCAAACTACCACATTCCGCCCCTGGCCCCCAATATATTTAGCTCCTGGCCCCCAATAGATTTATAACTATCACACATTGTAAATTGTACTCAGTCCAATTTCAAAGGTTCTCACAGTCTTGATCAACTTAAGATAGTGAGTCCTGTAAAATCAAACAAGTTAAATACTTTCAACATGTAAAGGCACAGAGTAAACATTTTTAACTGGTAAAAAGCAAAGAGAGACTAAAATAATGCAAACTCAACTATCATCAGCCATCAAACTTCTGCAGTTCAAGTTCAATATAACCAGAGACTGACAGTCTCCAGTTTTTTCAATCCCGCCCCTCCAGCTGGGCAGAGTCGCCAGGGAAAACTTTCATCCCATGCCAACACTGCACTCCATGGTAGCCCTTTTTGCACAGTCCTGGTATATCCAAAACATCTTCAGGTCTCCATGCAAACCATGGTCCATCTTCCAAAGGCTCTTCCAGCCTATTCCTGAGGGTCTTCATGGCCTGCCTCATGCCGCATCTCAGCAGCGGCTCCTGGAACCGTGTGCAACTCATGACCACTCCATGCATTTTTCATGCTTTCCAAAACTAATACCAGGTGTGCAGGACACAGCCATATTCTAAATCCAGGGACAAAATAAACCATAGCCTTGAAAAGCAGGTTCCTTCTCCAGTCAACTCTTTCCAAAGAATTTGCATTTTTAACAGTCTTTCCTCAGGCATCCTCTCCATTGTTTTAATGTAAATCAAGTCAGGCCACCTTCCTTCCACCTTCCTTAAGATTGCTAATGTGTCAACAATAGCAGCTTAACCAGTCTCAGTGCCTCTACTTTTAGCTTGCTTCAGGTTTTCCAACTCAAAATCTTAAAATCTCAGTCCAATATCTTTAGCCAAGCACATCAGTCCATTACAAATTTAACCTTGATCAAACTTTCTGGGCCTGGACAGCAGAACGTAGCCATCCCTTATGCCAGTAGCCCAGTTCCAACAAAGTCCTCTGCCATCTTTCCTTCCCTTAGAAAGCTCATAAACCAAGCCTCGAAGTTCAATACTGTCTGCACTTAGCATTCTCAAACTCTCATCAGAATAGTCCATAAAACTTGGCTTACCACTCCAGAAGGCATCTTCAGTTGCAAGCACCAAGTCCATGCCCATTCCTCCAAAACAAAAAGTTCCAAAAGACGAACATCCACACGGTCAGGTTCATCTCACCCCACACTCCTCGGTACCACTTTTTACTGTTGCAGACAGTTTCAGGTTCGCTGAGATGAACTTCCAGACCAGGCACAGTTATGGAGGAAGGGATATTATTTATTGAAGCTTACAGATCCAGGGGAAGTTCCATAATGGCAGAAGTGGCCTGCTCTCCACAGGACCAGGCAAGAGAGCAGAGAAAACCAACCAGCCACCACAGCACACAGAGCAAAACTAACTACAGCCAAAAGGTCACACAGCAGACTTCAGGAACTCCTGCTAGACACATTTGCATATCTTTACAATGGAATCTCAAACCCATCACCACACCTTAAGACCAGCCCCCAGTGACCTTGCAGAAGGTGTTAGCTTCTCTGCAGTCTCAAATTAAATTTAAAAACACTTTTAAAAAAATGTGACCAGAGGCTTGCAGGAAGCTGGTACTTTATTGCCCCTAGGAGAAATGGCTGAGTTTTCATTAATTCTGTGTTCTGCTCACTTACTGGTCACAAGAAGCGACTATAGCCACGCATGCTGTGATACGCTCACACTCCCAACACTCAGGAGGCTGAGGCAGGAGGACTAAATGGTCCAGCCTGGGCTACATAATGCAGCCCCATCTAAAAAACAAACAAACAAACAAACAAACAACAAAAGCATCTAGTCCGTAAGAGAGACTGGAGAGGAGATTATAGAAGGAAGGTGGGGCCAAGTGGTGTGAAGCCAAGTCAACTGGGGATGATGTTAAAGAGAACCCTTTTTCTTGAGATTAGGGGACAAGGACCCACTTTTGGGCAGGAGAAGGAAATTTGAGGCCCAAAGGTCACTTAAACCTGAAGAAGATGATACTGATGAAGTCTTAGTGATGTAAATGCTGGTGTAAATGGCTGTCAACTTTTAAAAATAACTTTTAAAAATACCTTTATTTATTTATTTGAAAGAGAGACAGAGAAATGGGCACACCAGCGCCTCTAGCCACTGCAAATAAATCCAGACACATGCACCACCTTGTGCACATGGCTTTATGTGGGTGCTGGGGAATCAATTAAGGCAAGTGCCTTAATTGCTTAGTAATCTCCCCAGCCCTAAAATATATTTTTTAAAGTTTTCTTTCTTTCTTTCTTTCTTTTTTTGAGAGAGACACAGAGAGAGACGGAAAGAGAGGGAGAGGAAGACAGTCTTTCAGCAGCTGCAAACGAAATCCAGATGTGCCCGCTTGTGGTCAAGTGCGGCATTGCGCCTTCACTTTGCATCTGGCTAAACGGGGACCTGGGATTGGAACCATGGCTTAGGCTTAGGAGGCAGGCACCTGGCCGCTAAGCCATTTCTCCAGCCCTTTTTTCTTTTTAATTTTATTAATTAGAGACAGAAAGAGAGTGAGAATGGGCACATTAGGCCCTCTAGCCACCTAAAATGAACTCAGGTGCATGTGCCACCATGTACATCAGGCTTATGCAGGATGTGGAGAATCGAACATGGATCCTTCTCTCAGGCAACTGCCTTAACCCCTAAGCAATCTCTCCAGTCTCTCCCTCCTCTCTCTCTCTCTCTCTCGTGTTTTTATATTTTCTTGGAGAGCGTCAGAGAGAATGGACACGCCAGCAGCGTCTCAGCCACTGTGAACTAACTCCAGATGAGTGGCGCCCCTTGCATCGCTGAGTCTGGCTAAATGTGGGACTTGGAGAATAGAATGGGCATTCTTAGGCTTAGCAGGCGGACAAATTCACCGCTAAGCCATCTCTCCAGCCCTCCAGTCTCTTCAAATAGTTTTAAAATATCAACTTTTGCCAGGCATGATGGCGCACGCCTTTAAGCCCAGCACTCAGGAGGCAGAAGTAAGAGGCAGAAGTAAGAGGATCCTCCATTTCAAAGCCACCCTGAGACTAAATAGAGAATTCTAGGTCCGCCTGGACCAGAGTGAGACTCCTACCTCAGAAACTCCCCAGTTATAATAACATAAGACTGAAGAGATGGCTCAGCAGCTAAGGCCCTTTCCTGCAAAGCCTAACAATCCGAGTTCAATTCCCCAGGACCCACATAAGGCATATACACAAAGTGGAGCATGTACCTGGAGTTCATTTGCCTTGGCTAAAGCCCCTGTGTTCATATTTTCTCTGTCTTTCCTTGTAAATAATCAAATAAATATTTTTAAAGTAACAAGCACACCATACGCATTATGTCACCAGTGCTGTGATGGCTTGGGTTGTATGATGTGTGCCAATTCTAGAGGTAGCAAAATGTCAAAAATAAAATAGTGCATCATAAAAAGCGAAAGTGAAATACAGGAGCTATCAGAATAGGCTGGTATGAGTTTATTACCTGTGTCTGAGTCAGTGTTACCATTGAATTTTTACTGTGTTATCTATAAAATCCACCTCCTCGGCGGCCTTAGGGGCTTAAAACTCCATCTTATAGATGAACCCTAAGACAACAGAGTCGGAATTCACCTTCGGCCCCAGCACACACCCCAGCGACGTCCGCAGCTGCTCTGGCGGGGCATCAAGTGGGAGAGGGCATCAAGTGGGAGAGAGCAGGAGTGGACAGCCTGCGCCTCCTCCCGGGCGGAGTCACTTTCATTCCTGGTCCTCCAATTCCATTCCTGCGCTCTCTGTCTCCTTGGGTGTAATGGTGAGACTTTTCAGCTCTTTCCTTCTGCTAGGAATGGGACCGCCTGGTGCATTGCAGATCAAAGCTGTCTCTGGTTCCCCAAGGACCACCCCCCTTGTCTCCTGGAAAGTGGGGTACCAGACGCACAGCACCCCACCCCGAGGAGGGGTTCTTCCTGGCACAGCTCCATCCAGCCCATATTCCTTCTGGAGGCTGTAACCAAAACAATGCATTGTATTCCTCCAGCTGGCCTGATCGGAGCCAAACTGTTTGCGAGCAGAAGCTCAACACCGATGAACACTAAACTATTGAGTCAGAGGGAAACAGATTCTCCCCGGGCGATGTTTCTTCTCTTAAGACAGCAGACCCCAAACCAGACTCCAGTTCACAGGATGTGGACCCAAAAACAAAACAAAACACCTGATCATACTTTGGAACTCCCCAGGAACAGGGGTGGCCTGGAAGAGAAAGATGTAAGGCATTGTAAGTTTTCTAAGTGGAAGCTTGGCCCAGGCACAGGGGAGGGTGGTTCCTGAAGCAGTCTTCCCACCGGTCCCCTCTGAGGCACCGAACTTCCTTCTCTGGGTAAGGGTGGTTGGAGCATGTCAGCTCCAGCCAGCATCTCCTGAAGATTCCCTTCCTTCCTTCCCTCCTTCCTTCCTTCCCTCCCCTCCTTCCTTCCTTCCTTCCTTCCTTCC